>JAHRHZ010000013.1:36138956-36200746 GCA_024137785.1 Ginglymostoma cirratum
TCGGGCCTAGACCCTCCTTTCTGAAGAAGGGTCTAGGCCCGAAACGTCAGCTTTCCTGCTCCTCTGATGCTGCTTGGCCTGTTGTGTTCATCCAACTCTACACCTTGTTATCTCTATACCGTAAAAAAACAGTCCCAGTCTGGAAACTTCCAAAGCAAAACCCAGACAGAACAAGTTTTCTCTCCTTTTTCAGAGCATTCTTTACAGTTGGATGACCAGCAACAGCACCAGTCCTCCCTGGATTAACTAATTCAATATCCAACCAGCTGCTAACACTTGAGCATAACAGTAGCTCAGTGCCAACTGTCTACTGTGTCCTGAGAACAGTAATCAACCTGCGTTATTGTTCCAGGCAGTTCCCAACAGCAAACATCTGTCTTTTGTTCTCTCCTTCTTTTAACACAATGTCAAAGGTTCAATTGTCAACTGTTACGACAGGGAATTGCCAAAACCCTCTGATAATTGAACTAAAATACAAGCCCCAATTTGTTATGACACGAGTAGGGGATCCCCTCTAATAATTATCCCCGACATACTCAGAGAAGCTTGTCTCTCCCCTTGTAATCTATTAAAAGAATGGTTAAAAGAAATAAAATCCCTGATCTCCACTTCACAAGTAACAAGAAATAATTTATTTATTTAACCCCACCATGAACAAATTAACAAATTTACCAACAAACCTGACAATTCCCCCTTAGACTACTAACTACTCCCTAACTAGTCTAAATTCTACTGGAATGCTGTTTAAGTAAAAACAAGTCCCATTAATATAAACCCAATTAATAAGAAGCAATAAATTATAACTTTAACTCTCCAAGTTCGCACATACTGTCTTCTGGAATATTCTGTCATCTCTGCTCTCTTCACAAGTGCCTTTCTTCCATTAATTCTGCTGTCAAGAATGTTTTATCTCTACAACTTCTTTAATGAGGACTTTGAGCTAAAATACCATGGTACCTTTGATTAATTAGATGGGCTTTCTCTGAGAGCTGAATGGTGCTAACTCTGGCAAGTGGCAGATGGCTCTCTCCAATTTTCCAAATGCCCTTGTCTTATATACCCATAATGACATAATCAAATTCTTATAATATGAATGGTTTCAGGTTGTCAACACCTTCAGTTTTTAAATTCAATTGGCTTTGAATCGTTGATTTTGGTTTTAAATTAATTGGCTGAATTCAAACTCGTTGTCACAACATCAAAACAAGACTGCTGTTTTGCCTACCACCTATAAGGCTTTTTTGATACGCTCATTGCATTTTTTGAGGCTCCATGTACTGGCAACTTTAGCTGCTGCTCACAGACATACACTTTTTTAAAAAAATTTCTAAGTACAGACAAAGCACAAATCTCCTAAAGGAACCACACATTTTGGCTTCCTGCTTTCCACCTCACAATTACTCTACCCAACTTCGTAACACAACTTCAACTCACAGTTTCAAACCAAAAATGAGAAAAATAAAAGAAAAGTAGTAATGGCCTCAAGAATGTGCTCACCATTGGTGCCCCCTTCAAGGGCATATACTGACATACTGACCCATCTCTGGAACCTTCCCCTTCCCCGTCTGCCGGCTCCTCAAACGTATCCCCCCATCTTCTCACATATCTTGGCTGCAAAATATTTCCACTTGTAACATAGATTCTGATGAAATGATACACAATATTGTGCCACAAGATGGCACCCAAGGGGACAGAATGCAACATTTGTGATATTTGTGACTTGCATCAGTAGAATATATTTGTTTAAAGTTAGCGGGTTGTTTTGGCTGAACACAAGACCTGACCTGTTGAAATGGTTATAAAATCTGCATAAACTAAATGCACGGTTTCATCCTACCTCAGAGCTTGACTGCTATATCAGAGGTGTAATTACATGGTAGCAAACAGAACACAAAATACTGCAAATTGTTTCAAATTATTCATAAAAATGTATATCCTAATCTAATAATAACAATGCATTCAAGTTAATTGGGGCTGAGTCATGAAGACAAGCGCTGGGATGCATAATGATCCCATACCCATTCTATTAAATCCAAGAAACACAGCATCAGTAGGGGCTGCAATATTATTACTTGTAGCACTATTTGATGTTTAGCTGCAGTTCTTAAAGGGGAGGTGTGCTGTGACTCCAGCAGATTCTATAATTCTGTCTAAGCTGAATCTGACTTTGAGAAGGGAAAAGAATAGCTGAATATTGGAGATCGTGAGTAACTGGCCTCCTGAACCATCTACAAGACACAAGTTAGGAAGTGATGGAATACTCCCCACTTGCCTGGATAAGTATAACTCAAATAACACTCAAGAAGCTTGATACTGTCCAAGGCAAAGCAGCCTACTTGATTCTGATCTTAAATATGGATATGGTGTGCACATACACCTGTTATTTTCCCCATCTCTTCACAAGTTTAGTCATGTGTATTTTGCTTTTTAGTTACCCAAGAACAGCAATCTGCTCAGGCAGTGGAAGAAAGTTAAGAGTAAAACAATGAGAGAGACATCTGCACTTGCCTTCACTTTCACAACCAATAACTCAGAATATACCAATATGTGCATTGTGCGGGACTATCACACAGAAGTGGGCTCTGCACATTATGACACACCTGATGCAAGTGCCCTGTAGACACAGCAGGGAGAAAGGATTGCAAAGATATCAACTCACCAGATGGCAAGGTCACACGTGAGTTCAGCTGCATAGGACGTAGATAAAGACTTTGATGGGAAAGATGCTACAAAATATTTGGTATGTTAGGAAGCCAGCCAGAAAGCCAAAGTTAAATGTCAAGGAATTTGAACTGTGAGTGACACCAATCTGCCACAGACTTCATGCTGAACTTGGAGACTGATTTGGCTCAGGGGTTTTAGCACCCTAGGTGACCAACCACGACGCTCAAGAAAGAGAAAATGAGAAGTCTCAAATGAAGCTTTTTCTTTATTTACTTGTCTAAGAAATGTCTAATTTGGTGTTCCTTGAAGTCTGGTGCCCAGTTAATGGGATATATGCCTATATATGGTTGGGCTGGCCCTGCATGGAGCCCATCTTGCCAACATAAAGCCAACAGCCACTTCCATCAACACACTTGTACACACAGTCATTATGTAGCATCTGATTGCCAATATTTTAGCTTCCATTGTAACCAAGAGGATAAAGTGTCATGATGATGAATCAGAATGCCAAAGCACTTATGGACATATTGAAGCTTTAATTACAAATTTTAAAAAAGGACAATGGGCAAAAGATTGTTAGGGATGTAAATTCAGTGACTGCCTGAAGAGGAACCCTGGATTGTCACACGTAAAGATGCCAATGCAATTTCAAAGAATGACCATGAAAAGTGGAAGATGCAAGTCAAAACAAACTGGACTGTGATCTCGACCAATACTGGATATCACAGCAGGTCAGACAACATCCATGGAGATAGAGCAAGTTAACGTTTTGAATCATGATGACTCTTCATCAGAGCTGAGGCTTTGCTCTGATGAAGAGTCATCTAGACTGGAAATGTTAGCTTGCTGTCCCCCCATGGATGCTGTCTGACCTGCTGTGATCTCCAGCATTGGTTGTTTTCAGTACCGATTCCAGCATCTGCAGTAATTTTCTCCTGGACTCTGATCCCCATTGTCTACAGAGATGATAAATGGTTAACTACCTGTTTTAAGAAGAAAGCTACCTTCTACAAATTATGTCCAAAACTGCAGGCATGTTTTTCCTTTTCAAGATACACAAGAACAGAGGTTAAGTGTGGATTTCAACTTTGGTCTCTGTATATTAGTGGGCTAGTATGGTATTGAGGTCACAGCTCAAGGATAGGCATTAAACATCACTGTACTGTAAAAAGACATTTTTTTCATACTGAGTGCTGAAAGTGAAACTACAGTTAAAAAGAAACATAATTATGGGCTTTCAACTGACCTGCAAAACCAAGAACCTTGAAATCAATCACTTGCATAACATCAATATTATCAGAGCCACACAATGTAATTGCCACAAAGATTCACTACCTACTGTTCACAAGCAACTCAGAGACAAATCTATATATCTGTTAGTTTTTGTTTTTTTTCTCTCTGGACTCATTTCTTATCTGTGTTTTTGTGTACTCTGCATATCTGTGTGATTATTATTCCTTCTCGGGTTAATTAACTAATAATTTCACATATTCATAAACTCAAGAATGCCTGGTTGAATTGATTCATTTCAAAACATTAATTAATTAATTAATCTGGGAGATTAAATGAAAAGATCATTTTCAAATTAACTTCGTTGTTGACCAACCTGTTGGGGTAACTGACGAAGAGGAGGCATTCATCGCTTTTCACCTGGGAGCTGGACAATTACAGTCTGGATCTGTTATAAACTGAGGATTGTCAACCAGTGGCAGGTCATAACAAATTGCAGACTCATTCCTATGATTTGATCCCATAGATTAAGGCAAAAGAATTTGGTTAAATTGTCTAGTTGAAACAATTTTTTTCCAAAACCTGCAAAAGGTTTTCTTGAGTTTGCACTGCTACGATATAGAAATTCGGAGCAGTGCAAATTAGAATCCCAAATAAAAGAGAATGGAAGGAAAGGCAAGGGAAAAGGGGGAGAATGAAAAGCGAAGAATTGAGAGACAAAAATAGGAAAGAGAGGACACAGCAAGGACCAAACTTTAGGAATAAGTGGTGGGAAAAGGAATTTGAATATAGAAGTTGGGATGTTGATTCAAAAACTTCCGGACCCCACAAGAGTTCCATTAACTTCTTTATTTTAGCTTAGCCGGCGAGAGGTCCGGAGTCAACACCAGAGTAACAGTCAAGATCTCACTTGGAGGACTCTCGTCGGACCTCTGTGTATAGCATAAAAGCAGTACATTTTGTAGCCCCCATGTGTGTGGTTAACATACATATTTCTCTACCCGACATGACTAAATGTTATCACATCCTATACTGTTCACATGCGTCATAAGCAGATAAGCAGTGTAGTTAACAATGTTCCATTGAATAGAGGAAGCAGCCCCAGCCATGGGGAGAACAGCTGCAACCTTCAGCTTGTTACAAACACAGGCACACATTCCAAAATTTATGGTACATTGTTATTTCAGCAAAACTTCTAACTATTGCTTCCCCAATACTTTATCGGGGAAGTTATGCTGTATTTGTGCAGGTGTTGGTGAGGCCACACTTGGAATATTGTGTTCCGTTTTTGTCACCTTGCTATAGGAAGGATGTTATTAAACTGGAAAGGTGCAAAAGAAATTTACAAGGATGTCGCCAGGACTCAGGGGACTGAATTATAGCGAGAGGTTGGACAAGCTAGGAACATTTTCTTTAGAACGTAGGAGACTGAGGAGGGATCTTATAGAAGTATATAAGATCATGACAGGCATGGATAGAGTCTTTTTTCCAGGTTTGGGGAATCAAGGGCTAGAGGGCATCAATTTAATGTAAGACGGGACAGAATGCATGGGGGTCTGAGGGGCAAATTTTTTACACAGAAGGTGGTATGCATATGGAATGAGCTCCCAGCGGAAGTGGTTGAGACAGGTACATTAACAATATTTAAAAGGCATTTGGAAGAATACATGGATAGAAAAGGTTTAGAAGGATATGGGCCAAGTGCAGGGAAATGGGTTTAGTGTGGATGGACATTTTGGTTGATATGGACCAGTCTGGGCCAAAGGGTCTGCCTTTGTGCTGTAGGACTGTATAGCTCTATGAAAGCTGACAAAGTGTATTCCCTCCTGCCAGAGAAAAATGCTCCTGGTTATGAAGCAGTAAAAAAGACAAAGTGCATATAGTTAGGTGCCAGAGTTGTACCATCAAAACTTCTGTACCCATAGGAATCAGCCTGACTAGACATTTTTGGAATTTGAAAGACTTAGCGTCTTTTGAACAGTGGGCACAGGCACTTAAGACAGAATCCATTTTCGAATACCTCCCTGAAATAATTCTCCTTGAGGATTTTAAAAACTCAAGGAACAAAAAGTAACTTGGTCAAGGCAGACTCCCACACCGCTGTTGTTTATGAGCTGATTATCAGACCCTTGTTGCAGAGAAAACCTTCCCATAGTCATTCCTAACAACTGAAAAGGACACAGGTGGAGAGAGTTATAGAAAACTGAATACCTTTAGGAGAGGGAGAATGCTGTGATCTCAGCTCAGGATAAAAATAGGTGATGATGACATGAAATGTGATGCCAGGAAACTGCCAAAAGGCAAGGCATGTGTTGAGCAAACTTCTGGAGTCTGCAGAAAGCTGAGGTAAAAGAGATTAAACAATGTTAAATGTCCATTCCCCTTTGCTGTGTGCATCTGGAGTGGAACTCTGTGCCAGAACCAGTGGCTGTGGGAGCCCCCCAGCTTACCTGTGGACAGTGTTGATACACTCCCTGGCGATATCAAAGGTAATACTATCCACAGTGGTCTCTGAGAAGCTCATTGAGGTCAAGGAACCTGAAAAGCTGCAAAAGGAAGTCCCTGACATTTCCCTGACTGAATGGTCATGCAGTCTATGGCCAGACAAGCTCAGTCAGTGAAAGCTGAACTGGCACTGCAAACAGAAGATTCTGTGTTCTTATTTTCTGAAATACATTTGGAGCCCAGAAGACTTTGAGGAGGTCATAATTAGAACTTCTTTGGTAGCAGCCCAACAAGCTGACCCACCACTAAAAACACTTGCTCAGACTGCCCACGCTGAAGCTGGTACAGGAGTAGTATCTGAATTCTACAATGTCAAAAATGAGGCGTAAATGAGGAAATGGAGACCACCTCATAAACCTGAAAATAAGTAGTGAATAATAATCCACCAAGCAGTAGTGTGTTGGGGTACCATTAGAAATTATTATAGCTAGCTCATGAAATGCTGATTCCTGGGCATGTCAGTATTCACAAAACCTGAGCTCACATCAGTCAACATTTTTAAAGGCTGTTGTTCCACAGGGCTGCAGTGGGCTTTGCAAAACCTGCCATGTTATGGGCAAATCCCAACCTGCAATAAAACATGCACCTATGATTCCCATTGAGGAACACAAATGGAGGATGGGTACTGGAAAGCTGGTAAGTAAAGCAAGTGGAGTCGAGAGGTCACTAAAGCTTGGACAAGGATTTCAGGCTGTGGTGTGGAGGGAACAGGCAATGTTGTGAAAGTCAGATTAAGTGGTCTTAATGCTGGCTTCTTCCTTGCACTTTCAATTGAAGTTTAAATAGCTCTCTTAATTATAAAGTATATATAATACAAAATAAAACATTATCAGTTATCTTTTGAAAAGGATAAATACACCTCTGGTAGGCCTATCTTAACATAGAATCTAAGTCGCAGTCACTTGCCCCTGAACCATTTCCAGAGTATCAATGGAGAGGGAAACAATTAATGTTGATTCCAATGACTCTTCACATGAGTTCTTGTTTCTGTCTTCATGGATGCTGCCTGTTCTGCTGAGTTCTCCAGCATTTGCTTTCTTATCTCAGATAAAAACATAGAAAAGTGACCTTGTTCCCTAAAAACTATATCTCACTCCTTCTTGAAAATATTCATTATTTTGGCCTCACCCACTTTCTGTGGCAGAGAATTTCTCAAACTCACCACTCTCTAGATGAAGACATGTCTCCTCATCACAATCCTTAATGGCTGATGCCAGATTATTAAACTGTGACTCCTGGTTCTGGAAATCCCAGTCCTTGGGAAATTCTTTGCTGCATTTACACTGCCTGGTCCTGTCAGAATTTTATACGTTTCTATGAGATTTCTCTCTTCTTCTAAATTCCAATGAATATAGTCTTAACTGATTCAGGGTAGGATATGTGACGGATCACGAGAGAATCACTTCAAATACTCAGGAGTACATTTACAACTAGTCAAAACTCAGTCTAACCGGATTGAAAGCTAAATAAAAGCACAATGTATCTGAAGAAAATGATAAGCATGTCTCTGCAATGAATATTTCTAGGTCTCCATTAACCATGTTATCTATTTTATAATAAAATTTATGCCTCGGAAAGCTCATTGGGCTGATTCTAATGTAATCTCTTTCATGAAATAGGAGGCTGTTCCCAGTAGCTACTTGATAAATACAGTCAGAAGCCTAAATTATTTCAACAATGGTGTTTCATTAATATAGTTGCAGTGAGCTCTCTGCATGTTGAGAAATGCTGGACAATCAGGTTAGGAATATGGTCCAAAGGTGAAATGATAGGGAAACCACGTGTTTCCTTCAAGCTTTTAATTGATTCATTAAACTAGGAAAGGGAGATTGGGTTACAGCCATAGAAGGCTAGAATTAAGCAAGTAAAATATTATCAGACCAGAGGTACCATTAAACAGCAAAAAAAAAGCTTCACCCTCAAAAAATGTGATAATCAATTAGAGTTGGAGTGGCATCCAGCAGTCCCTTAAGAACCATTTGTTATACACTGAAACATTCAGTTTTTCTGGTACTCTACTTAAAAATTGCTTTTAATGCATCAGTCCCTGATTTGCATTATATAATGAAGTTTTCTACTGGCACTATTAGCTTCCAGTCTGAAGCCCCTGTTCAAAATTGTAGCAGGTGCAATAACAGAAAGAAAAAGACTATTTGTTCCGCACTCTAATGTTGCGTTCAACAGGCAATGTTGTGAAAGTCAGATTAAGTGGTCTTAATGCTGGCTTCTTCCTTGCACTTTCAATCGAAGTTTAAATAGCTCTCTTAATTATAAAGTACATATAATACAAAATAAAACATTATCAGTTATCTTTTGAAAAGGATAAATCCACCTCTGGTATGCCTGTCTTAACATAGAATCTAAGTCTCAATCACTTGCCCCTGAACCATTTCCAGAGTATCAATGGAGAGGGAAACAATTAATGTTGATTCCAATGACTCTTCACATGAATTCTTGTTTCTGTCTTCATGGATGCTGCCTGTTCTGCTGAGTTTCTCCAGCATTTGCTTTCTTATTTCAGATAAAAACATAGAAAAGTGACCTTGTTCCCTAAAAACTATATCTCACTCCTTCTTGAAAATATTCAATGTATCATCTGCACCCAGGCAAGGACATAGATGAAAATCCGAGCCATTAGAACTGCATTGTTTGTTACTCTTGTTAATCACTATGTTCAATGTTAAAGTGGTCACATTACTCTTGGTATACTGTCATTATAAAATAAGAGTGAGCATATCACCTTGTAATTTCGTAGACTGGTCGCTTACATTCCATAAGTTCTTCAAAAATCTTTTGAGAATGATTTGAATCACCACTTATTGTCAGTAACTAAAATATCTAATGCCAAAAATAAAAATTTAAATAAAACGTTAAAAATTCAAAATATATGTATTTCATGGTAATATGATTGAAATAATTGATTCAATTATCATTACTTTGTTTATTAAGGCTTTTATTGAAAGCTTTATCCTTTTTTAAAAAATAAGCACTGCTTTTTATGCTACTAATCAGAAGTGTAATTTTAAGTTAAATTTCAATTATGTAGTCTGAGTTCATCGAGGAGACCTTATTTCAATAAGTGGTCAGTGCGGGTCAGCAGTGCTAACAGAATATTTTCCTTTAGATTCTACCATTTGATGCACAATAGCTGTTTTTCACTTACTATATAGATTCCACAAAAAAGTCCTGAATTAAATCTCAAACAGCATTTGTTGCTGTCCTAGGTCCCACTTAACAAAAGTACTATTTATTCAGTCACTTTAAATGAGTCTTTCTGATGTTATCTCTCACATAATATAAATAGTTTTATGAGAAAACAATTATACCCTAATTCATTATGAATCACAGTAAATATATTACCCTTTTAACTAATTCACAGGAAGCCAATGCTGCTGGCTAGACCAACATTTATTTGCCTTATTTGCCCTTGAGAAGGTGATGGTGACTGCGTTCCTTTATCGCTACATTGTGGATACACCAGGGTGCAGGTTAAGGAATTGCAGAATTTTAAATCTAATGACTTTGAGGAAATGGCAATGTAGTTCCAATTCAGGGCTGTGTATGGATTTGCAGGGAACCTACAGGTGATGTTGCTCCCATTTCAGTCCACAATCAAAACTACAGAAATATATAAAGATACAGTCTTTCCAAAAAAGTTGGAGGAAGATTGGTGAGTTGTTGCAGTGAATCTTATAATTGGTACACAATGCTGTCACTGTGTGTAATGATGGACAATAGTGAATGGTTAGGGTATTGGATGGGATACAATCAAGTGAATTACATTGTCCTGGACAGTACAGATCTTTTTCAGTGCTGTTACAGTTGCACTGATCCTGGCAAGTGTCATGGTCCTGACTTGTGCCTTCTAAATTGTGAACAGACTTTGGAGAATTAGGATTAATGACTCACAATCAGGAGTAGGCTATAAACACCTTAGGCCTGCTCCACCATTTAATCATTTCATGGCTGAACTGACTGTAACTTCAAATCCACATTTATATCTACCCTAATAACCTTTCACTCCTTGCTTATCCACCTCTGCCTTAAAAATATTCAAGAATTCTGCTTCAACCACCTTTTCAGGAAGAGAGTTCCAAAGACTCACTTCCCTCTGTAAGAATTCCTTTTTCCTCATCTCTGTTTCAAATGTGCAACCCCTTATTTAAACATTGACCTTTTCTAGATTCTCTCATAAGTGGAAACATTTTCTCCACAATTAGCCTATCAAGACTGCAAAGGATCATATATGTTTCAATCAAGTCACCTCCTACTCTTCTAAATTCCAGTTGAAAAAAATACCTAGCCCCTTGACCCTTTCATCATTAACCAACCTGCCCATTCAGATATTAGTCTGGTAAAGTTTCACTTAACTGCTTTTAATTTCTTAATTAAGGAAACCAATATCGTACACAACACTCCATATGTGATCTCACGAACGCCCTGTAGAACTGAGGCATAAGCTAATAGCTTTTATATTTAATTCCCCTTGCAATAAATATTAATATACTATTAGCTATTCTAATTACTTATTGTGCCTGCATGGCAGCTTTTAGTGATTCATACACTCAGATACCCAGATTCTTCTGCCTCTCAGAGCTCTGCAATCTCTCACCAGTTCAATAACATGCTTCTAGTTTTATTTATCCTACCAAAATGGACAAATTCCTTCATCAAAGCCATTTATATTAATTGCAAACCAGTTAAAGTCCCAGGTCTGATCCCTATATCCTGCCAAACTGGAAGTGACCTATTTATGTCACCGTGGCTCAGTGGTTAGCACTGCTGCCTCACAGCACCAGGAACCCAGGTTCAATTCCAGCCACGGGTGACTGTGTGGAGTTTGCACATTCTCCCTGTGTCTGTGTGGGTTTTCTCTGGTGTTCCAGTTTCCTCCCACTGTCCAAAGATGTGCAAGTTAAGTGAATTGGCCATGCTAAATTGTCCAAAGTGTTCAGGGATGTGTAGATTAGGTGGGTTATAGGGGGATGGGTCTTGGTGGGATGTTCTGAGGGTCAGTGCGGACTTTTTGGGCCAAAGGGCCTGTTTTCACACAGTAGGGATTAAAAAAAAGTCCACTCTCCACTTTCATCCATGTCAATATGATAACCCCTACACCATGAGCTTTTACTTTCTGTAATAATCTCGATGAGGCATTTTATCAAACACCTTCTGGAAATCTTAGTACAATACCAGTGTTAAAAGGGACAGACTTTGAACAGATCTAGTAAATTGAGACTGGGCATCCAGAGGTGCTGTGGAACATGAACAGCAGCAAATTTGCACTCCAGCACAATCTGAAATCCCACACAAAACCATTACCATCAAGCCAAGGGATCAACACTGGTTCAACGGAGATTGCAGGAGGGTATGCCAGGAATAGCACCCGGCTTACCAAAAAATACGGTGTCAACCTGATGAAATTACCAAACAGATATATTTGCATGCCAAACAGGATAATCAGTCAATGATCATCTAGTAGAGAGGGAGCTTAGTGATCCCATAATCAACAGATCAGATCGAAGTTCTGCAGTCCTGCCCTATCAAGTCGTGAATGACAGTGGCCAATTAAATAACTCATTGAAGGAAGAGTCTCCACAAATATCCCCATCCTCAATGATAGAAAAGCCCAGCACATCAGTGCAAAAGATAAGGCTGAAGCATTCGCAGCAATCTTCAGCCAGAAATGCCCTGTGGATGATCAATCTTGGCCTCCTCCAGTGGTCCCCAGTATCACAGATAACAGTCTTTAGCTGGTTCGATTCATGATGTCAAGCAATGGTTAGAAGCACTAGATAATGCCAAGTCTACAGCATTCTGCCAATAATACTGAAGATTTGTGCTCCTGTATTTGCAGCTCACGTAGCCAAACCAGTTTAATACAGTTAAAACACTAGTCTCTACCTGACAATGTAGAACAATGCTCAAGTATATTTTGTATACAAAAAGCAGGCCAAATTCAACCGGTCCACTTACCATATCAGTCTACTCTTGACCATCAGTAAAGTCATGGAAGGTATCATCGACAGTGCTATCAAGTAGCACCTGTTCAGCAATAACCTGCTCAGTGATGCCCAGTTTGGGTTTCATCAGGACCACTCGGTTCCTTACCTCATTACAGCCTTGGTTTAAACATGGACAAAAAAGCGGAAATCCAGAGATGAAGCGAGGTAACATCAAGGCTGCATTTGACCAAGTGTAGCATCAAGAAACCCCAGCTTGGAGTCAGTGGATATCAGGGGACAAAATCTCCACTGGTTGGAGTCATACTTGGCACATAAGAAAATGGTCCTGATTATTAAAGGTCAGTCATCTCAGCTACAGGATATCTTTGCAGGAGTTCCTCAGGATAGTATCCTCAACCCAACCATCTTCAGTTTCTTTTATCAATGACCTTTTCTCCATTATAAGGCCAGAAGTGGTGTGCACTGATGATTGCACAATGTTCAGTACCATTCACGACTCCTCAGATACTAAAGCAGCCCATGTTCAAATACAGCAAAATCTGGTCAATATCCAGGCTTAGGCTGGAAAGTGTCTCAGAGATAGTAGGAACTGCAGATGCTGGAGAATCTGAGATAACAAGGTGTAGAGCTGGATGAACACAACAGGCCAAGCAGCATCAGAGGAGCAGGAAGGCTGACGTTTCGGGCCTAGACCTGCTCCTCTGATGCTGCTTGGCCTGCTGTGTTCATCCAGCTCTACACCTTGTTATCTTAGGCTGGAAAGTGGCAAGTAACATTCATGCCACACAAATGCTGGGCAATGACCATTGCTAATAAAGGATAATCTATCCACCACCCTTTGACATTCAATGGTTTTACCATCACTGATCCTCTCACTGATCCACTGATCAACATCCTCGGGGTTACTATTGACCAGAAACTCAACTGGACTTGCCACATAAACACAGTAGCTACAAGAACAGGGACTCAAAACTTAACAAGAACCCAGGCACCTACCCTACCCCTGAATTTACCATGGCCTACCTATGCATCCTTGGACACTATGAAAATTTAGCTTGGCCGATCCACCTAGCCTGCACATCTTTGGACTGTGGGACGAAACCAGAGCGCTCAGCAAAAACACATGTAGATAGAAGGAGAATGGGCAAACTCCACCCAGACCGTCACCCAAGGCTGGAGTCAAACCTGGGTCCCTGGTGCTGCAAGGCAGCAGTGCTAACCACTGAGTTACTGTGTTGCCCCAAACTCTTGTTAACATGGTTGTTTCTTGGCACCCTATGTGTTGCAAATGCTATTTTTCAGTTATCAGCCCAAGCCTGGATGTCATCGATGCATGTGGGCATAGACTGCCTCATTATCTGAAGAGTTGCAAATGATTCTTGAACCGTAAACAATTATCAGTAGATATCCCTGTTACAATGGGAGGTCATTGATAAAGCATTTGAAGGTAATTGGTCCTAATTTGCTTCACTGACAAAATATCTGCTGTGATCTTCTGGGCTAGTAATGATTGACCATCTTCCTTTCCTTTAGATTTGCCTCTAACCATTGAAGAGATGTCCCCAGTTCTCATTGATTCCAGTCTTTTTTTCTGGGGCTCCTTGGTCATATATTGTCTTGATGTCAAGGATGATAATATTCACCTCAGCTCTGTAATTCAGCTGTTTTGTCAATGATTGGACGAAGGATGGAATGAGGTTAGGAGCTGACTTGTTGTATTAGATCAGAAACTGAGCATCAGCATATCATAGCACTATCATAGTTGATGACTGAAAGTAGACTGATAGGGCAGGGTTAGATTTGTGCTGCTTTTTTTGTGTGTACAGGTTTACCTGACCAGTATTCCGCATCATCAGATGGATGCCAAAATTGTAGCTCTCATAGGGTCAAAGAGATGTACAGCAAAGAAACAGACCCTTCAGTCCAACACACCCATGCCAATCACATATTCAAAATTAATCTGGTCCTATTTGCCAACACTTGGCCCTTATCCCTCTAAACCTTTTCTATTCACATACCCATCCAGATGCCTCGTAAATGTAATTGTACCAGCCTCCACCACTTCCCCTGGCAATTCACTCCATACACGCACCACCTCCTGTGTGAAAATGTTGCCCTTTAGGTCCCTTTTAAATATTTTCCCTCTCACCTTAAACCTCAAGTTTTGGATTCCCCTACCCTGGGGGAAAAAACCTTGATTGTTCACCCTATCCATAGCCCTCCTGATTCCATAAATTTCTACGAAGTCACTCCTCAGCCTTCAATGCTCCAGGGAAAATAGTCACAGCCTATTCAGCCTCTCCCTTTAGCTCAAACCCTCCAACCCTGGCAACATCCTTGCAAATCTTTTCTGAAACTTTTCAAATTTCACAACATATTTTCTATAACAGGGAGACCCAGAATTGAACACAGTATTCCAAAAGTGCCCTATCGAATGTGCTGTACAGCTGCAACATGATCTCCCAACACCTATACTCAATGCACTGACCATTAAAGGCAAGCATTCTTCACTACTCTGTCTACCTGTGACTTCACCTTCAAAGAACTATGAACCTGCATGCCAAAGTCTCTTTGTTCAGCAACACTCCCCAGGACCTTACCATTAAGTGTATATGTCCTGCCCTGATTTGTCCGACCAAAATGCAGCACCTCACATTTATCTAGATTAAACTTCATCTGCCACTCCTAGGCATATGGGCCCATCTGATCAAGGTCCACCTGTGTTCTGAAGTAATCTTCTTTGCTGTCCACTATATAGCGATTTTGGCGTCACCTGCAAACTTATTGGAACATTATTTGTGATTAATGATGCTATTCTTTTCTACAAAATGAAAATGCTCTTATGGCTCATTGGAGGAGATTAGTAATTATTAAGTTTGTATTCTACTAAAAACTGTGTTAGATGGGAAAAATGTATTTAAATAATGTTTGTTTTCATGACTCATGATGTCTCAAAGGCTTTACAACCAAGAAAGAACTTTAAAAGTGTTATCACTTGCAATTTTTTTCCCAAAGGTTCTTACAAGACCAACAGCACAGAAGGTATAATCAAACATAAAATGCTGGAGAAACTCAGGAGATCTGGCAGCATATGTGGATAGAGAAACAATATGTGTCTCCTTCCACAGATGCTGCCAGACCTCCTGAGTTTCTCCAACAATTTCTGTGTTTGCTTGCTCCTGAACATGCTGTTGGCTTCAGTGAAGTATTGGCGGTGAACGGTAAACGCTGACAATGCGAAATTCGGCTTTTTCTAAACCACATCTTCACTTTAGAAAAAAAAGCATTTTAACAAATGCGTTTGATACCATAGTAGGTTCCTGTCAACAGAGCATTACAGCAAAACTATACTCTGAAATCGTGTTTCAGTGTTTGCTTCATACGTACAACTAACCATAAATCTGCCAGCAACTACAATTCTCAATCCATGAACTGATGATGTGCGTAGTAACGTGATAAAAGGCTTTAGAAATATTTCCCTCTCTCCACCTTGTGGTGGGGAGTAATATTCATAACGAGTTTCAGTTTATGATGAACGTTCCAAGCGCCTCAGCATTCACTGCAGCCAAAGACTCTGGACTGGGGCTTTGACATTGAGCAAACCATCGCATTTTCACTCTGGGTTTTTAATCTGAGTAAGGTGGTGTTCATGTACACTTTTGATTTTGTTTTGGAAACATTATTTAAATAACATGTCGTGTAAATTCGTTTCACGTTTAACTTTCTTAGATTCAAAGCGGAACAAGAAGACAATTTGTAGCACAGTAGATATTTATTTCTGCACTTGTTTTTATAGAGAAAGCAACCGATAGCTCTAATTGTGTTTTTTTCTCCGAATATGACAGACGATCTGTTTGATTTAACAGGATCAGTGGCGTTTTTTGTTCGTCTAGAGATGGTTTGAAGGTATTACTGGCTAATTAATATGACAACTGATTAAAGTGAGCTCTACAATACCTTGAGATGGACAAGGTCAATCAAGCCTGTTGATTGTTAGTCGCTCATCAATACAAATAGCGAAGCTTAAACGGTTTGATGAATATAGAGAACTTTTGCTGAGTTCTAAGGGACACGGCTAAAGTGCTGCGGATTGCAGTATGACTTAAAAAGTATTGACCCAACTGTGCTGGTGGTTTTCTATTTTCTCGGTGATAGGTGGCGGCGCTGAAAAGATGACAGCTGAAGTGGAGAGATTGATCGTTTTGCTTCTTGTATTTCTGATGCTGGTAACAACCGAAAGTCGCAGCCACAATGTTGGCAGGAAGAAAGGAAGAAAACACGGGGCACTTTTCCAACAACTGGACCAGGCTCCAAGTATGGCAACATTTGTCACATTGATCTTCGAGTGTTTGCTTAATGCTTTCATAACAAAACTTGCCAAATTATTACGGGTGTCCGCTGCCGACAGCATCACGAAAAGTTTATTTTTTTCAGAATAACGCTCACATTTTTAAAATCCATCATTGACTTTTGGGTTTGTGGGAGGCAGTAGCTAAATTATTTCTTATACACAAAGGAACATGATTTAAAGCGATTAGTTTGAGGATGCAAAATAGTCAAACAATAAATTCGCCGGATTTAAATTACAGATCAACTTGAATCTGTCAATAGTCACATATCTGTAACTTTAATAACTGTGAAGGTGTTTTTTCCCCCCTTAAAACGGAGTTAGCCCGGAGCCGTTCAGACCAAATCTGCCCATTCATTAACGCAAAGGCTGAAAGGACTGCAGTGAAAGGGCAGGCTGGGTGAGAAGGGAATTTGTTGCTATCACTACATCATCCGCCTAAAATGACAACCTGAAATATCGGAATAATTTTAAAACACACACAATACCCAGAAACGTAGACAGGAATGATTTATTATCTGGATGTTATTAGTTCAATGTAATTCTACAGACGAATATTCAGTTTTGAAACTCATTTTGAAAAGGTTACAGGCTCACAGCTAATACATTAACTGATACAAAGAGCAGGGAGCTAGCAGTGAGTGATATAGATTGAATAGAAGAAATACCGCGGATATGCCCGTTTGTCAGGTTATATACCAGACAGTTCAGCTTGTAGCTAGTCTGGCTTCTGTCCAGCACCGGATGCCCTTATAAATCGGTAATTTTATTTTTGGGGATAACAAGCGTGGGGCTGGATGAACACAGCAGGTCAAGCAGCATCATAGGAGCAGGAAAACTTGACGTTTCGGGCCTAAACCCTTCATCAGAAATGGGGGAGGGGAAGAGGGTTCTGAAATAAATAGGGAGAGAGGGGGAGGCGGATAGAGGATGGATAGAGGAGAGGATAGGTGGAGAGGAGGCAGACAAGTCGAAGAGGCGGGGATGTTTATTTTTGGGATCACTCGGATGTAGATCGTCCATGTACCTTGTTCTTAGCGCTCACCGACGGGACCCTGTGCTTCTTTCCTCTGTTTTCTATTTTATTGAGGCCATTAGTTACCTCTATCAAATGGTTGACAAAGTAATGTCACATCCCTGTTTCATAAAGTCTTTTCTAGACTATTGTAGTCCGACATATATAAATCTCAGTGCGCCTTGGGTCGCAGTTGGTGGGTGTTCTCCTGGTCTAGAAGACCACGCCTCAAGTGTCGCCTATCACAGGATTGTGTCATAACATTTCCGAGTTAATTCAACATAATTACGTAAACCTGTTTGGGGCTGGATGGTTAAATGGATGTCACTGTATAAAAATATGAAAATGAAATACGCGGACGCAGCTGATGGTAGTTCAGCCAAAATTTGGGTTCAGGCTAATTCTCCATAGATCCTTTCTACTTTGAAATTTGTAATGAGATGGCTGTTCAGCAAACAGAAGGATGTTGGGATGTCAAGGACAGGAGCAATTAACGCTTGTGATTTAAATATGGTAACTATTTTGAAAATTTGACATTCTCAATGTTTTGGAATTAGCGGGGAAGTCTATAACGGACCTGATGTTGGCTTGTAATTGTCCAGACTGGAACCAGTCAGAATGGAACTGAAAACAAATGGTCACCAACCAAGCTGGCTTGAGTTTGACCTCTATACCAGTCCTCAGATTTTCATGAGGGTAGAGAAGGGAGCAGCCCCAGTATTCACCCACTCCAATGAAGGATAAAGCTGACGGGGTTGTAGACTCATGGTGAACAAAGGGCATCATTTCATTTTCATGGAGGCAGACAGACTTTAGCATGTTAGGTTTTACATCAGTTGCATAGAAGTGTAAATCATGGATTGGGTGCAGGAAGTGTATCCTTTAAAAGCCAGGTAAAATAGTTTTATTGTTCATCATCAGAGTTACATCGGTGTTCAGTAAGCTAAGTTGTTATAGTGCTATAACTGGAAAGTGTGATTAGATGTTAAACAATGTGTTTGCCTCATTGTTGTTTATGCCAAATATCCAACATTCAAATTAAAGGTCAACATTGTAACTGTGGAAGAGTTTTCAGATGAGTTTAATTGCTTTAAACTCATATATTCAAATAATCATCTAGTATGATAGCCAAACGTAAAAAAAAGTTTCATCTTTATTTATTGCTTTTATGTATACAGTCTGGACACCTGTTCTGAACATACTTCTGAAGTCTTTCTTACTTTGGATATTTTATGCTCTCTTGACTTCAATCCAACAAAGTAATCATTTTACACCCATTCAGATTGGTTATGCAGCTGCTTAGAAGAGTGTTTATTCAGATTGTTATGACTATTGAATAGCTTTCAACTGTTATAATAGAGTTTAAAAGAATGAGTCTTATTAAAGAATGAATCTGATTGTAAGATTCTGAGGAGCTTCACAGGATAAATATTGATGAGGTGTCTCAATTAGTGGAGGAATCTTGAACTAGGGGACATTGTTACAGAATAAGAAATATTTATTTAAAACTGATATTCACAGGAATTTCTTGCGGCGGGTAGAGAATACCTGGAATTTTCCAGAAATTTGTAGAAGCTGAAGGTCTCTAAAGAGCAGGTAGATAGATTTTTGAATTATCAGGGAGTTGATGGCGATGCTGAGCTGGTAGGAAGAGGAGTTGAGGCCCAGAGCAGATTAGCTATGATTATGTTGAACAATGAGATCAGCTTGAGGGAGTGAGTGACATACTTCTGCTTCTATTTTTTATGTTCTTATGTAATAGGCCATGTAAACTCAGTTTAGAAAGTGGACAGTGAGTGAGGATGTGAAGGTTATGGAGTGAAGGAGTGAACAGCTTGTGTGAGTAGGAGTGATCAGCAGATCCAATGGCATATAGGTGAACCATGGATGACCTTGCAATCACAAGGTCAAGACATTTTGGAAACTGAGATTTTTTTTTAATTCTTTCAGAAGATGTGGACATTGTTGGCTAGGCCAAACTTCATTGCCCATCCCTAATTTCCCAGAGGGCAGTTGAGAGTCAGCCAAATTGCTATGGGTCTGGAGTCACATGTAGGCCAGATCAGATAAGGATGACTGTTTCTTTCCCAGAAGGACATTAGTGAACCAGATGGGTTTTTCCCAACAATCAACAATGGTTCCATGGTCTTCATTGGGCTTTTAATTCAAGAATTTATTGAATTCAAATTCCACCATCTAGCATTGCAGGATCTGAACCTAGGTCTTTGAGACGTTACCTAGGTCTCTGGATTTAGAGTGTTGTGATAATACCTCTGACCATCACCTCCCTATAATGTTCCAAAACTGGACTCAGCTGCAGGCCGGCTGCCAGACCACTTAACGTATGGACCCCAAGAAATTTGTGTCTGCTGGCGGTCTTGGAAGGCAATGCTGGAATTGGTCCCATGAGACACATTTAAAGCTGTAAAGCTTTTAATTTTGATGATCAAATGAACGGATGAATGGTGACATGCATTCATACGAATGTTTTCTTATTGTTATTAGATCCCAACTGTAACATAGAAGTTGCTTTCATCTTGGACAGTTCTGAAAGTGCCAAAAACTTTTTGTTTGATAAAGAGAAACAATTTGTAATTGAATTCACCGAGAAAGCTTTACAGTCTGATCAGACAGATAAACAAGATCTCAACTGGAGAATGGCTCTTCTACGGTATAGCAGCTCTGTCAAAATGGATCACACTTTCCGGGACTGGCAAGGGTTTAATACGTTCAAGAATCGTGTACAATCCATTAATTACATAGGCCATGGCACATATACTTCCTATGCTATAGGAAATGCTACTCAGCTCTTCCAGACTGAGGCAAAGCAGAACAGTGTGAAGATAGCCATTTTAATGACTGATGGGGTGAATCATCCCCGCAATCCAAACCTTCGAGATGTTGCAGCTTATGCTAGGGAATATGGCATTTTCCTGTTTGCTATTGGACCTCCAGACATTACTGCGGAACTGTCAGCTGTAGCAAGCACTCCATCATCACAATTTGTCCACAGCATAACCGATTCCAATCTCACAGACAATACTCTCCATGAAGTGGTAAGTAGGACACTGAACAGACTTGCTTATGATTTACACTGCAAATAACTTTCATTTGGAACTGTGCTGTAAAAACTTATTGCATGAATCACAAAAGTAATGTCTTATTAGATGTACTATCCAAACAGTACTGCTTGAGGAATCTGATGGGTTTAATGATAGCGTTTATGCAGTATTTGATTTCCTCCCCATACCATAACTACATTTAATAATAATGTTTACAGCAGAGGTATGCCACCTTGCAATAAGCCTGTGTTGACAACATGCTAGACCAATGAAAGACTCATTTCTTGCCCATTCTTTGCTCACAGCCTTGTATCTATTTCAAGTGTTAATGACACAGCGGCCTCTATCTCAACTATTCCCAATGGAAAGCCATTATGCTCTAACAAGCTGTCATATCAAACTTTCCTCTAACTTCATTTCCCATTCTTTCAATAACAATTTTAAAGTACTGACCTTTTATTATTGTGTGCCCAGCCAGAAGAAGAAATATTTCCCATTCATTCCTTCAAAGACTGCCAAAGTTTAATAGACGTGACTATATCTCAGCTTAACTTTATCTAATAATGGAAATAATCCCAAGTCTCTCTTCACAATTAAAACTTTCATTTCAGGGCATCATCCTGGTAAATCTGTACCATATGTTCCCTGTGATATCAGTGTCCTTTCTATAAATGGACACTTTAAATTAGACAGAATATTGTGGTTGGTTGGCTCGCCGAGCTGGTTCGTTGTTCCGCAGATGTTTCATTACCCTGCTGGGTAACATCACCAGCGCAGCCTCTGATGAAGCACCATTGTGTTTTCCCGCCTGTTATTTAAACTCTGGAGCCTGTTGAGCTGGATTACCTCACTTCCGGTTTTCCTTCACAGTGGTGTATCTATGAGTTCGAGCTCTATGTGTTTGTTGATGGCTTTCTTCGTGGAGTACCAATAAACACATAGAGCTTGACCCCATATACACTCCACTGCGAAGCCAACCAACCACAACATCCATAACCCGAGTTACAAATCTACTCTAAAACCTTATAGACGGAATATTCTCACTGTGACCTAACCAATCGTTAGTATAAATTTATTATTACATTTTTAAATATTGTTCTCTCTGGTCCTTTTCATAAGACCTAAAATGTTACTGCGTTTTTTATGACCTTGCTAGCCTGCATGTTCAATAAATATTGATACTACTATTTACCATGGTCTGTACAGCGTATAGCAGGGAGACCTTGGCAAGACAGTATATGTGATGTTCCCTTTGAATTTAATAGTAGGACTTTGTTCAGATAGGTTTGTTTTCCATCTGGCCAGATTGACAGCCTGATGGACTGTGAGAAAGGGAAATCAGCCATAGAAGGCTGCAGTCAGGGAGTCTTGGATACAGGTTCCTGCAAGTGGTGGTGTGGGTAACTGGATTAAGAAGTGAAACATTGAGGCTCAGCTGGGTGGGTGAAAAGAAAGAATAAAATGGCATCGGGTGTGGATGCATCAAGTTGTGGTCACATTCCCTGTTAATTCCCAAGCCTGATCCTAGCTGTCTGTTTCGGGATCAACATCAACATCTATGGGCCAGTATTCATGGAGAAGGTGAGAAGGTCAAGTCATAAGATTTGCTAACCTAGCAGACATCAGCTTTAAAAGGAGCAGTGCCCTTGTCAGGGAGGCAGGAGCAGATGGAGTTGTATAAGTTGCCTCATGACGCAGGATCAAGTTGACAGTGAAGCTGGATGTATAGCTGGACCAACAGGGTAGATACACACCTCCATTTGTTGGGGCACCAATATAATGATTCACTTTTCCATCCCTTTTCCTCTCCCCAATCTACCCAGAAGTGGGTGGGGACTTTTTACCACCCCAATGGCTACTGAAGATTTTACTTACTTTAGAAGTACTCATGCATTTAAATTGCTTCAGATTATTACACCGGTGATCCCAATCATTGCAATTAGTTTATGTGCAGCAATTTCCTACAAGCAGCCTTGTGGTGAAAACCAAATAATCTGTTTTGGTGATGTTGATTGAGGGTTAAGTACTAGTACTAAGTTGTTGAGGGTGAGGACGAGTTCGGCGAAGCGGATGAGGGTGTCCGTGGAGGGGGATTGGTCAGATCTTCACCATCCCCCCAGACCTCCCCCTTACTGAGGACGAACGGTCAGTCCTCAGTAAAGGGCTCACCTTTGACCCCTCCACCCACACATCAACGAATACCGCTCACGCTTGGATATTGAGTAGTTTTTCCGCCTCCACGCTTACTTCTTCAACCATGAACCTAACCTCCCTCTACTGACCCCTTCTCCTGCCTCCAACACAAGCCCTCCTCCTGGACACCACCCCAAGGCCTCCTACCCTCCCTTGACCTCTTCATCTCCAGCTGCCGTCGAGACATCAATCGCCTCAACCTCTCCACCCCCTCACCCACTCCAACCTCTCCCCCGCAGAACGTGCAGCCCTCCGCTCTCTCCGCTCCCGCTGCTCCAATCCCAACCTCACCATAAAACCCGCGGACAAGGGAGGTGCCGTTGTAGTATGGTGCACTGACCTCTACATCGCTGAGGCCAGGTGCCAACTCTCCGACACCTCCTCCTACTGCCCCCGGATCATGACCCCACCCCCGAGCACCAAACCATCATCTCCCAAACCGTCACAACCTCATCACCTCAGGTGACCTCCCACCCACTGCCTCCAACCTCATCGTTCCCCAACCCCGCACCGCCCACTTCTGTCTCCTTCCCAAAATCCCCAAACCTGAATGCCCTGGTCGACCCATTGTCTCCACCTGCCCCTGCCCCACCGAACTGATCTCCACCTACCTAGACTCCATTTTCACCCCCTTGGTCCAGGAACTCCCTACCTACTTCCGTGACATCACCCACACCCTCCACCTCCTCCAGAACTTCCAATTCCCCGGTTCCCAACACCTCATTTTTACTATGGACGTCCAGTCCCTATACACCTGCATTCCCCATGCAGATGGCCTAAAGGCCCTCTGCTTCTTCCTGTCCCGCACACCTGACCAATCCCCCTCCACGAACACCCTCATCCTCTTAGCCGAACTCATCCTCACCCTCAACAACTTCTCTTTCAATTCCTCCCACTTCCTACAGACAAAGGGGGTACCTGCATGGGCCCAAGCTATGCCTGCCTCTTTGTAGGTTACGTGGAACAATCCCTCTTCCGTACCCACACTGGCCCTAAACCCCACCTCTTCCTCTGTTACATTGATGACTGTATCAGCGCCGCCTCGTGCTCCCATGAGGAGCTCGAACAGTTCATCCATTTTCACCAACACCTTCCACCCAAACCTTAAGTTCACCTGGACCAGCTCTAACACCTCTCACCTTCCTGGATCTCTCTGTCTCCATCTCGGGTAACCACCTAGAAACCGATATCCATTTCAAGCCCACCGACTCCCACAGCTACCTAGAATACACCTCCTCCCACCCACCTTCCTGCAAACATGCCATCCCCTATTCCCAATTCCTTCACCTCCGCCACATCTGCTCCCAGGATGAGACATTCCACTCCCGTACGTCTCAGATGTCCTCGTTCTTCAAGGACTGCAACTTCCCCCAGGCAGTGGTCGAGAATGCCCTCGACCGTGTCTCCCGCATTTCCCGCAACTCATCCCTCACACCCCGTCCCTGCAATAACAACCAAAAAAGAATCCCCTTCATCCTCATGTACCACCCCACCAACCTCCGGATCCAACGCATCATCCTCCGACACTTCCGCCATCTGCAATCCGACCCCACCACCAAAGACATTTTTCCCTCCCCCTACTTGTCTGCTTTCCGGAGGGACCACTCTCTCCATGACTTCCTTGTCCGCTCCACACTCCCCTCCAGCCCCACCACGCCCGGCACTTTTCCCTGCAACCGCAGGAAGTGCTACACCTGCCCCCACACCTCCTCCCTCACCCCAATCCCAGGCCCCAAGAAGACTTTCCACATCAGGCAGATGTTCACCTGCACATTTGCCAATGTGGTATACTGCATCTGCTGTACCCGTTGTGGCCTCCTCTACAGCGGAGAAACCAAGCGGAGGCTTGGGGACCGCTTTGCAGAACACCTGCGCTCGGTTCGCAACAAACAATTGCACCTCCCAGTAGCGAACCATTTCACCTCCCCCTCCCATTCCTCAGACGACATGTCCATCCTGGGCCTCCAGTAGTGCCAGAATGATGCCACCCGAAGGCTGCAGGGACAGCAAATTATATTCAGCCTGGGAATCCTGCAGCCCAATGGTATCAATGTGGATTTCACAAGTTTCAAAATCTCCCCTCCCCCAACCGCATCCCAAAACCAGCCCAGCTTCTCCCTGCCTCCCTAACCTGTTCTTCCTCTCACCTATCCCCTCCTCCCAACTCAAGATGCACCCCCATCTCCTATCTACTAACCTCATTCCGCCCCCTTGACCTGTCCATCCTCCCTGGACTGACCTACCTCCTCCCTACCTCCCCACCTACACTCACCTTTACTGGCTCCATCCCCGCCTCTTTGACTTCTCTGTCTCCTCTCCACCTATCCTCTCCTCTATCCATCTTCTCTCCGCCTCCCCCTCTCTCCCTATTTATTTCAGAACCCTCTTCCCCTCCCCCATTTCTGATGAAGGGTCTAGGCCCCGAAACGTCCAGCTTTCCTGCTCTTATGATGCTGCTTGGCCTGCTGTGTTCATCCAGCTCCACACCTTGTTATCTCTAATAAGAACACTATTGCTTGGTTTCAAGTATTTCCATTTGCTACATAAACAAAAATAAATCAGCTAGGATCTGTTTATCACAATTAAAAAGAGAAGGCAGTGAAGAATTCTTTGAAACGGGGAAAAACAGAAGGAGGGAAAGGCTTTAACTGCAGACAAACTACAGGCAGCAGATTTGTTACCCCTCCCACCCCCCACCCCCATCCCCCTTTTCATTCATATGCATTATCTTCAATTTCTGAGCTTTTTAAATTTAACTTTTAACTTCCTGCTTTCCTTTCAGAGCTGGACTAATATGGCAATTGCATACCTATAACACCTTACTATTTCCTGCAGTGTTAATATTACCTGCTTTTTTCACAGATGTAGTCTTTGCCTGCCCTTATGTGGCATGTTATTTCTTTGCCCAAGCCTAATTGCTGTTCAGATTTTGCTGCATGCGCTGTTGGAACTGTTATATCCACAGAGATCGGTGATTGAAAAATAGAATTTGAACACACTCTTATACACAATTAATTAAAATGATACACGTTATAAACATGTGTCTTCATGCTCAACAACCATATTTTCAGATTGATCTTCGTTATAGGAGCATCAGCAAATCCCAGTTGGCACCATCCATCTACATGCTATAAGATTCAATTGATAAATGATTGACAATTTATTTTATTTTCTCTCTCTTTACATAAAATTTAGAGATACATACAAATATGTACAACTGAAATTTCAGAGCTAGTTAGATCAAAAATCTTCACACTCTGCAGATTCCATCATAAGACAGTACTTTTCTAGGAATCTAACAATTTATTTTGGTAAAACACTGTGACTTCATCCACCCACTTAATGTCAGAGGGATTTCCTGTCTCTTCAGCATTTGTTTCAAATTGGAAAGGTCACTCCATAATCTGTGTTCACTCAAATGTTCCATTATGTACATTATCCCACAAGGAACAATTATCTATATAACATTCAATGGACTTGCTAACTTGTTTTATAGAATATCACTTAAAATGTTTGACAAATAGAATCCTATAATGACTGCTTTCACTGGAACTGGTGTTTCAGCAGCTAGAGTACTTTTAACAAACTTCTTTGTTTTCTTAGATTGTTGAGAATTTCCCATATTCGCCCATCAGAAATGAATCCAGCTGCACTTGAACACCTTTCTCATTACGATGCTGCAATACTATTGAATTGCCTCAGTAACATTCCTTTGTATATTCTTTTTTCATCCTTTCATGGGATGTGAGTGCTAGCATTTGTTGCCCATACCTAATTCTCGAAAGAACATTAATAAAGCAAATGGGTCTTTATGACCATCAATGACAGTTTCACAGCCACCCTTACTGAGACTAGCTTTCAATTTCAGATTGATTTTCCTTTTCTCGTGACCATGGTGGATTTTAAACAACATCACAAGCATGTTAGCTTGGGTTTCTAGATAATACTCTAGTGATATCACCACTAGTTCACCATCATCTTCTCTATATGGTAAAGATTCTGGCAACAGTTCATCCATCATAATCAGGAAACCAACACAGGAAAATATGTTCTGGGGGTTTGGGGGCAGGGTGTAGTGTTGATCGGGGGTCTAATGCAGTGGGTTAAAGCTCCAATCTGACCTTTTGGAGGAAAATCAGTCCCTTTTGTATCTACAGTAAGTTTTGTTAAGTTTCATGTTAGTGTTTAAAATCTGTAGTTACATTTGGAGACCAGTATAGCTTAAGACCTTTGCTTTTTGTGTAAACTATATTAATTAACTATGAAAATTAATACTTTACTTAAAATATTTTTTACCTCTTGTAACTTAAATTTTACTTTCATTACAATGTACTTCAGCAGATACAAAAACATTTAATTTTATCTCTATCATTTACTGTCGATTAACCCTCAGTATTCCCAACACAACGTACTCAGTGTGAATGATTTTTGAATGATATTGTGAATAAAATAAACAGGTTGCAGCTATGATGCTCAGTTCTCAGTGTACCGGTAACTTTCATGAAGTTCAATACCTTAAAATCAGTAGATGCTGTATACCTCACTTTTCTTCAGAAGTGTCATTGCATTGGCAAAGATTTTGCCTGTGTGCCCTTATGAAGTTATAGCTACTGAAGCACAAATTATCTTGCCCAAATATTAGCAAATGTGTGTTTTATTTGTTTGTATTAATTTCCTTATCTATTTTAAAGTAGGTGTTAATCTGTTTAGTCCATTACCTGATATAATTTAAAGACTTATGTATTCATAATTTGCAGAATATTAAAGTTAAGCTAACTTTATCATCCAGATATTATCAATAATTGAATTACCTGACATTATATATTTTGGCAAATTATATACGTTGTCTACAGTAGCCAATTAAATTTTTCTTTTTGTCTCCATTCTTCTTTAGCTCAAAGTTGCCAATCAATCAGTAAGTCCTTTGCTAGTTTTATGATTCCACTAGTTATTGAATGTTGCCTTGAGTATTAATTAATTTCTCAAATGTGAACTTTGAAACTTTAAGACTGTAAAATACTATAGACACATGTTTTGCTTTTATTTCTGTATAGTGCCCTAAACCAAAGCCATGTAGCTGTGAAAAGGGGCAGAAAGGAGATTCTGGGGCTCCTGTGAGTATTGGTCAAACTCTCTGCTGCTATCTATATTAGCTTTGTGTTGTACCAGGTGTAACGCTTAGTTGAACAGATGTCATTTGCTGTAGAATTATCACTGGTTAATTCTTATTCTGCCCAGCACCTAATGCAGATGCTAGTGTCCGATAGATTCTCCAGTTCGGCATTTCTGTAAATGAAACCTCAGCTGCTCTTCATTGTATACGATTGTATCCACCAAAAGTTCCCAAAAAGATGGTATGAGAACAATTTAGCTGTAGTGTCAAAAAATACCTAAACCTTGTGGTGAAATACAGAAAATCGGTGGAATTTTGACACTAAGCAGAGAAGGATTTTCAAAGAAAGAAATAAAAGAACTTAGATAAAATAAAGATGGAGTCGCCCTTTTTTAACATATTGATCTGACTGTAGCTAGTTAACTCCACAGTGACATCCTTGTCTGATATTGAAAAGCAATAACCCAGAGAGATATGAGATTGGGTTTAGAAAGAATCAGTCCACTGAAGACTCCATTGCTGTCCATACCAACACCTTTCATTATGGGACTGAAGTGTTTGTTAGCATTAATGTTATGTTTCTAGCTTTTGAAGGGTCTTCTTTGAAAACCATTTGCCGTTCTGACCAAAGGCGCAGAATAAACCCTCCCACCAATCTTTCAGAGAAACTGGGGACAATTGATAAACGTGGCCTTCCCCTCAGCATCCAAACTCCAGATTAAATAATAAATGAATTGCATAGACCATATCCAGAATAAATTTCCATATACTCTGGCCCAGTAATATCTTTGACTTCATTCCCAGTGCCAATATTAACCCCTTGGAGTACAATGTTCTGCCAAAAAATATTAGCTAAAGGAAATGAATGAAAAGAAATCTGCTTATTTGATCTGTGGTTACATCTCCAGGGAGGACGTGTGAAATCTGTTTCATATATCTGCTAATATTCAGGGTTAAATTAACATGTACAAAGGAAAAGCAGGATCACTTACAAATGTTTTTTATTCACTATGAAAATAACTTCTGCGTTTAAAGACAACCTATTATTTAAAAGGTGTTGTTGGGGAAAACTTCCCAGAGAGTAGACTTTAGACAGTAGACCAACAGAATGTACTGGCCAACCAACAACAGTACCTTTGTGAGGTCTGTTCAGTTCAAAAACTGAAGATAATTAGAATGGGCTACCATTGGAAAATGATCATCAAGGGCTGCCCACTGACTCTGGGTCACCCCTTAATATTGAGTGTTGGAATTACAGTGTCTACACCTGATTTTGTGGAGCCTGGAGGAGTGGTCCTGCACCCACTAAACGCACAACAAAAAGCTTTCCTTAACTCTCGAGTCATCCTCAGGCTGCATGCCAGCTGACTTCAACATTCCATTGACTCTAGAGTCTTCATTGCAGAGGAGGTCAACAAAATGATGAAAGTTGCAGTCACAAAGCATTGGGGCAGTAACTTCTTGCATTCTATTTTCAGGTTACTACACCCCAATAATGCTGGGTGTAAATATTCAGCCCAAAGCTTCAATTTCAGAATCTACAAATTGGGCCTTATTTTACACCCTCTCTAGTTGTGGATTTGGAGTTGAGAAGACATTTCACGGCACAGGGTGTATGACAGACAGCCTCTGTGGGTTGGTTTTCAAGTCCCAAGGAGGGTGCCTCATTCAAAGGCATTAAGTACTTGATTGAAGAATCTAGCATCAATTAAAGGAGGGATCATTGACAGCTATTCCCTTGTGCTAACTGCTGATGCTCTTACAGTCACCTGCCCTGTAATCCTATTCTCCATGAAAACCCTCCTACTATCTTGTACCTCTGTGCAAGGACACTCTGTGATCCTGGGCCTTCAATGGATGTATTTATCACTCCAGCCACCATCTCCCTTGTAGCACTGCTGAGAAGAAGAGCTGCTGGCTCTCATTGGCTGACAGCCTTGGTGTGCAGGACATTCTGCTAGAGTCCTGATCCCATGAAAGGCCAATAATGGACAATTAGTCATCTAATTGGAGTATAGTAAAGGGGCTTTTTCCAGAAAGAGTCAACATGGATCACACACTGGCTGTCCCAGCTGGATATTAAGTGAGACCTCTATCCTTCCATGAAATTTCCCCCAGTAATGATCTTCTCAACTGTCAGCACAGTGTGTGAATTCACACTTGCGATCTCATCCATATGTATTGATCTATCAATGTTTTTTGGTTTGTATTGTCCAAAATTATTTAAGATAAGACTCAATTTATTTTGTTCCTACTTCCTGCACTCCTCCTACTATACACTAACATCAGCTGTGAGGATAAGCCAGTGACTTGCTTCCACACTGCTATTCATAACACTCTTCCCTTGGAGAACATGGTGATGTAATGGAAGGATTAACAGTGAGCCAGACAAGGCACAGAGTCCATGTTCCTTGTATAGCTGATGGAAAGGTTAGTGCTAAGTGGTAGAATGGCTTTACAGCCTCCCATAACAAAACCAACTAGGGAAATGGGTAGGGAAATGGATGTGAATTACTTGTTTACTGTCAACTCACAATATGCTGATGGAGCAGTGTCCTCACTGGCTCTGTTTTGGGTTTGGCACAGTTCCTTTGAAGCAAAGGTTTGATAATCTTGGAACACTGTGATGCTACCACATTTCTGTGAGATGCGACATTGCAAAAATATCACAACTGAAAATATTTCTCATCTTTACTTTCCAAATATGACTGTGTTCAAAAGGTAGTCTCACACTTACAGCCACAGTAGAAAGGAAGACTTGCATTTACATTGCATGTTTCACAACCACCTGATGTGTCAGAGTGTTTTACAGCTATCGCAATGCTTTTGAAAGATGTTGGCATCTAAAAATGTGGGAAGTAATTAGTGCTCAGCTAACTCCTACAAATAACAAAGTGATAATGACCAGACAACTTGTTCCTGTGTTATCAAGTGAGGAATAAATATGAGCCAAGACACTGAGATCAACGTCCCACTCTTTTTGAAATATCTCGTTGGGCTCTTTTACATTGAAAGATCTGGTAGGGTCTCAGTTTGGCATACCATCCAAAACACAGCACCTCCACAGTATTTGCATTAGATCATTGATCTGTGCACTCTTGGACTTGAACTCATAACCTTCTGGTGAATGCATGCTACCAACTGACTCATACACAACCTAATCACTTGGATCTGAAAGCACAAGACAGTAGTAGAAAGGAGGAAGGGCTAGGCCAGGAAATTACAGGGAAATCAGTCTAACCTCTGTAATGAGGAATTATTAGGATGAATTCCGAGGGACAGAATATATCTGCATTTAGAGATACATGGATTAATCGGGAATAGTCATTGTGGATTTGTTAAAGGAAGGTCATATGCTACAAATTTGATGATTTTTTAATTTAATTCTCAACAGTTGGTAACTGATTTAACCTGGTAGGAAAGCCATAGTAGTTTCTCTTCTTATGTCCAATTAAAATACCTTCCAATTCCTTTGGAGATAATAGAACAATAAATTGAATAAATTCATGAGACTCCTACTGGCTTTTGATCCTTGTTCACATTCATCTGGAGAACCTATTGATAATGGAAAATGGCTAACTTCTCAATAGGCACATACCTGCGTGAGAAGTTAGCACTAGGGTCAACTGCAAAATTTTAAAGTTCAAAACATTTTTTTTGTTTCTAACATGACATAATATTTCTTTCTGGCACTGGCCTGTACTGCTAACATCAGGGATCTGTGGATACGCACACCTAGTTCCAGATCTTCCATTGGTAAGGAAATCATCATTGCAGTGTAGATAAGACTTACACATCAGGACCATGCAGAAATCCTGATGCAGCTGACTCCACATGAATTTCCTGGAAGTTGAAATTTCCAATGAGTAATTACCTAACGTTTGGAACCCTCTGGAAAAGTTCTCCACTCTGAGTTAGAGTCAGAGGTTTTGGATGGTTCCAATAGACTTAGCTTAGTAGCTACCCAGGAAAAGTTAATGAAATTAAAACCTACTGTAACTCCTGGGAAATTATGTAATAAACTGACACCCCGACTCACCACAGCCAACCCACTCCCCCCACCCCATGCACATCCCTATCTTCCACTTCCCATCCCCGGACTGTGTCCCTCCTGACTCACCATGGATTCCCTGCCCTTCTCCTTCCCTCTTTATGGACACTTGACCTGACACCTTGACTTCACTCTAAGCATCCGTTCACTGCCAGACCTGATCGCTACCGTCTCCCTTCATCTTGCTCACTCACCCAACTTGATTCTACCCCATTCCCCCCCATCACAGATTCACGTTGACAGCTCTAACTCCCTCTGGCGTGGCCTGACTCTCCTTTGATTTACCCAGAGCTCTCACCCACTAACCTGCCCCTCTGCTTCCTGCCACCCTACCACCTTCCCACCCTACCCTCTTGCCACCTTATCCCTTTATTTCACCCTTACCCCCACAAATTTACGTCACCCATAACTCTCTTATCCAACTGTCCTACTATTATCGCCCAGAAATTAGTAAATAATATTGAATACTAAAATAAATAAGAAAAACCAATTACAGTTATAACTATTAAATAACAGTGGCATTAAGTTTTAAAATACATTTAATAAATATTACACATAATTAATTAATAAGAATAGTAATAACTGCCTCAAAGCAACTGAAGAAAAAAAATGAAAAAATACAAAATACCTAAAGACGTTTTGTGACAATTGCCTTTCTGCGTTAGTTTCTACAGTGTTGGCTGCTGGCTTTAAAGGGTATCCCTAGGTCCTCTTGTGTCATGAGTTGGGGGTGGGTGGGCTGTGCTGGCTTCACGTCCATGTACTATGTCAAGGATTAAATGGTGTTTGCAGTGGAGGCTTCCAAGAGGAGCCAGACTCAGAAATCTGGTTGCAAAAACCCAAAAAAAAATGGAAATGGTCATTTTTGGCATGATTACAGTTAAACATTCTGTCAACAGTAATTGAAATTTCTGGGCCATAATGTTCAGGGGTGGTTATATTAAGTTCAGTTGGAGCATAGTTCAGGAAAATGCTTCATCCTATACAAAATCAGGTGAAACCAAATCTTGTAGACTAAATTATAAAACCTTTGCACATTTGTAACAAGCACGCAGAAATAAAGGCAATGGTCAAGAAAGCACTCACCACAGTATTACATGATAAAAAAAGATCACAACATACTGAGTTTAACAATTTGATGATGGAGATAATATTTGATAGGGAAAGGGAGCAATGTGTTAAAATACTTAATTTATTAAAAGATCCTTGATGTCCTTAATCATTAAGTAAGTTCTTTGTAAAAACCAAAGTGGATGTAACTTGTCAGCATTGAACTTACTAACTGTGCTAAATTTACAAGGATCGGATCTTCTGCCTATTGTATTTGAATTCATTGGAATTTCACCTAGAATATAATTTGATATGAATTTTTAGGATGTTATGATCAATAAATCAGAAGGCCACAACACTGGCTTGCGTAAAGACAACTCTGTAGCCTTTTTGACTTTATTCTTCCAGAATAATAGCTCAAATTTCTTGCCATGACAGCGTCAAGTTGTTTGTTTCAATCAATGCAATGCTTCACTCACCAATCTGGACAGATCATTGCAGACATCGATCTGTACAAAGAGATACTTCTTGACATTTGTCTTAGGTGTTTCCTTCGCAACCATGAACCTGTATTATCGCACCTAGCTGCCGTAAAGTGTGTCAAGTAGATTTGTGAAGCCCTGGTCAAATGCCACTTTGTTAAAATATGTCTCAAATCCATGCAAATGCATACGCATTTTAGTTCATTATACTTATTCTTGAGAATTATAATTTATTCACTCAAGGGAAATTTGTTATACACCCTATTTGAAATACTATAAGTTAGTTTTTGTTTAGTAACTATTCTTCTAACATATCAATGTTAATGTAGGGGAGAAAAGGAGATCGAGGTAAAGATGGAAGCCCTGGTGCAAAAGGTGTACAGGTACTGAAAAAAATATTATCATATTTTAAGTAGTCATTTAGTAACATAGAACTTAAGTATTGCTGAAAAAGAGCACATTTTTTCGAAACTTTTCATCTTGTGTTCATTGGGACGAGTCACAAGAATACACATTCGAGTAGAAAACCAAAAGTGCCAATTGGTCAGGAAGTATTGTCTGATTGGTCGAGTTGTTGCCATGGAGGATGCACTCATGAATGCTGCTTGACATTTAACAGCCAGACTTTGTTAAATTTTATGCCAGGGAGATTAAATTTCTATTCTTGTGAAATTACTGTATGAATGCGTTACAAAAAGAAAATGTGCCTTTTTCAACAACAACATATTTTTTATATTTCCTTTTCAATTTAAGAGTAAAGTGAGACTAAAAATGAAAACTTTGTGGATACTGCATTCCAGCAGCCTAGGCTAATGTTCTGGTGGAATTTACATTCAGTTAATCATTCTGGAATTGAAAACTAGTCTCAGTGACCATTGAGCTATCATGAATTAATGTTCTTAAGGGAAGAAAATCTGCCATCCTTAACTTGTCTGGCTTATGTGTGCATCCAGACCAACAGCAATGTGGGTGACTTTCAACTGCTTTCTGGAATTGCCTAGCAACTCATTGCATTCAAGGGCAATTAAGACTGGGCAACCAACGATGCCCTTGCAAGCAACACCCACTGAATATCAAAGAATTTTTAAAAAATTATGTCTAAAGTCTGGATATTTATGGAGTCAAAAATACAGCTTACAGAAGTGGTAATACTTTTTAATGGAAAGAAAACTATTGATAGTTTTTTTGAAATTAAAGGGATATAAATACTTCATAAGAAGTACATGTCCTTTTACAGTTTAGCTTTTGAGGAAGATGAAACAATCATTCCATTTAGGAAGAAATATCTCTGGGGCATGTTATATTTTAGAGCTCCTATTTGAATATTTGTTCACATTTCAGCTTCTTAGATCATTGACTCCACTCAATAAGATTGTACCTTTATTTGGCCAATGTTGTAGTAATTTATAATGAATCCAAAGAGTGATAAAGAACTACCAAAAAACCTTCATTACCATAGTTCAGATTTGCTTGTTATACTCATTTTAACAGTTATAGGACAAGCTCTCCATATGACCATAACTTTGACTATGAACTGTTGTACAAGTAACAGGTAGAAATTTGACCTTAGCCCTGATTTCAATAGTTGATAAATATTTGGCACAACAGGATTGGATGACAATCACAATATTCTCAAAGTGAGATTATAAGGTGTAGAGCTGGATGAACAAACAATGCCAAGCAGCATCAGAGGAGCAGGAAGGCTGATGTTTTGGGCCTAGACCCTTCTTCAGAAAATGGAAGTGGTTGGTTTCTGTGGGAGGTATTTAGATGCTCCTTCTGGCCTCAGGAATAATTTTCAAAAGTTAAAGAAGAAACTTGTATTAATGTTAATATGGCTTATGTAGTCACCAAACTCTGAGTAATGTGAATGCATACTCGGAAGAATATAAGTAATCTTGCATTTTGTTACTTCATTTCAAAGGTGAATATGTTCCAGACAGGAAGTGGAAAATAGACTGAACGTTTACCATGTAGCTGCCTAAAATTATTAGTGAAGGAAACAGTAGGAGGTATTTCAGATGGTAGTATTTGATAATTTCCAAGCTTTGGTATCAATCTCATGGCTCTAAAATTCCTGTACATTTCTGTATACACTGAAGAATAGATTTGAATGCTGAAAACTATTTGCAAGATTTCCCTGACCTAGGGGCGCTGAGCTGGAAAGCCAGGAAATAATAGGGACGCAAGTTGTGATCGTTGACTCATGTGGACCCACTACCAGGAACTTTCCTTAGTGACATGGCTGACCAGCATTTACTGTCCATCCCTAGTTGACCTTGAGAAGCTGGTTGTGAGCTTAAGGGTTATTTGGCTGAAGTAACTTCTTTACAGTTCCATGCCCCAATGCCTCCTCAGCCCCAGCCGCCCATCTAGAGGGCCTGTCTGCTGGTCCTTCTGATTTAAAACTTTTCCCTTCCCCTCCCAAGGGCAGCAACTCCATGTTGACTTGCCCACTTACTCCCCTGATTTGCTTCAGCTGCTCTAATTGAACCAGCAGGGCTACAGAGCCCTGGGGCACAACCTTCCGATTGAGCCAGCAACATTTACTTCCTGCTGTATATTGGATTGAAGGCCTAGATTATTAATTGACCAATTAGGAGACTTTCTCTATTCAAATCTGTAATATTCACGACCCCAGACTGCATTGGATGCGGGGATATTGAATAAATTTAAGGCGAGATTTTTAATTACTGATGAGTTGAAGGTTTTGGGCAGCGGGTAGGAAAGTGAAGTTGAGACCAAAATGAGGTCAGCTATGACCATATCAGATGGTGAAGTAGGCTTGAGGGGCTGAATTGCCTACTCGTGTTCCTAGTTCTTATGTTCTTAAAAGTGTTGATTCCATTGTTCTGTGTTGGCTCACCATATTGTTCTGATATCTGGGTCCTGAAGCCTGCAATAAAATCTGGCCCCATAGACTAAATGAAAACAATTGCTTCAAAGCCACCTTTCTGACACTATCAGTCTGCCCTGCTGATTCTCCCAGATGTCTAGGAGATCTGCGCCTTTTGGAGTGTTCAGAGTTTGGCTTGTCCATTGTCAAAGGAAAGTTTCAGCTGAGTGGCAGCCATTCAATCAGAGTTAGCCAGGTTCAGTAATGTTACAGAGCTGCTTCTGGAATCAGAGTTATATTATGTGTGGTATAGGAGGAATGCAAAGGAAATTCAGGATGATCCCCTCATATTCCCAGGATTTCCCTTCCTTTGAGGAGGCTGCTGTACTTTGCACTGGGAAATCAGAAGATTGGGAAAGGTACAAGAACAAACAGAGGATTACAAAGAGAGAAATAAGGAAGGAGAGGATCAAATACGAAGGTAGGCTAGCCAGTAATATTAGAAATAATAGTAAAAGTTTCTTTCAATACATAAGAAAAAAACGAGAGGCAAAAGTAGACATTGGGCCGCTCCAAACTGATGCTGGAAGGCTAGTGAAGGGAGATAAGGAAATAGCTGAAGAACTTAATAAGTATTTTGCGTCAGTCTTCACAGTGGAAGACATGAATAATAGCCCAACAATTAAGGAGAGTCAGAGGGCAGAGTTGAGTATGGTAGGCATTACAAAAGAGAAAGTGCTAGAAAAGCTAAAAGGTCTAAAAATTGATAAATCTCCTGGCCCCCATGGGCTGCATCCGAGAGTTCTGAGGGAGGTGGCTGAGGAAATAGCAGAGGCGTTGGTTGTGATCTTTCAAAAGTCACTAGAGTCAGGGGAAGTCCCAGAAGATTGGAAAATCGCTGTTGTAACTCCCTTGTTTAAGAAAGGATCAAGACAAAAGGTGGAAAATTATAGGCCGATTAGCCTAACCTCGGTTGTCGGTAAAATTCTAGAATCTATCGTTAAGGATGAGATTTCTAAATTCTTGGAAGTGCAGGTTCGGATTAGAACAAGTCAGCATGGATTTAGTAAAGGGAGGTCGTGTCTGACAAACCTGTTAGAATTCTTTGAGGAGGTAACAAGTAGGTTAGACCAGGGAAACCCAGTGGATGTTATCTATCTAGACTTCCAAAAGGCCTTTGATAAGGTGCCTCACGGGAGGCTGCTGAGTAAGGTGAGGGCCCGTGGTGTTCAAGGTGAGTTACTGGCATGGATTGAGGATTGGCTGTCTGACAGAAGGCAGAGAGTTGGGATAAAAGGCTCTTTTTCAGAATGGCAACTGGTGACAAGTGGTGTCCCGCAGGGTTCAGTGTTGGGGCTGCAGCTGTCACCTTATATATTAATGATCTGGATGAAGGGACTAGGGGCATTCTGGCAAAGTTTGCTGATGATATGAAGTTGGGTGGACAGGCAGGTAGTACGGAGGAGATGGGGAGGCTGCAGAATGATTTAGACAGTTTAGGAGAGTTGTCCAGGAAATGGCTGCTGAAATTCAATGTGAGCAAATGCGAGGTCTTGCACCTTGGAAAAAAGAATACAGGCATGGACTATTTTCTGAACAGTGAGAAAATTCATAAAGCCGAAGTACAAAGGGATCTGGGAGTGCTAGTACAGGATTCTCTAAAAGTTAACTTGCAGGTTGAGTCTGTGATTAAGAAAGCGAATGGAATGTTGTCATTTATCTCAAGAGGGTTGGAATATAAAAGCAGCGATGTGCTTCTGAGACTTTATAAAGCTCTAGTTAGGCCCCATTTAGAATACTGTGTCCAATTTTGGGTCCCACACCTCAGGAAGGACATACTGGCACTGGAGCGTGTCCAGCGGAGATTCACACGGATGATCCCTGGACTGGTAGGCCTAACATACGATGAATGGCTGAGGATCCTGAGATTATATTCATTAGAGTTTAGAAGGTTGAGGGGAGATCTAATAGAAACTTACAAGATAATGCATGGCTTAGAAAGGGTGGACGCTGGGAAGTTGTTTCCGTTAGGTGGGGATACTAGGACCCGTGGGCACAGCCTTAGAATTAGAGGGGGTCAATTTAGAATGGAAATAAGGAGACATTTCTTCAGCCAGAGAGTGGTGGGCCTGTGGAATTCATTGCCACGGAGCACAGTGGAGGCCGGGACGTTGAGTGTCTTCAAGGCAGAGATTGATAAATTCTTGATCTCGCAAGGAATCAAGGGCTACGGGGAGAGTACGGGTAAGTGGAGTTGAAATGCCCATCAGCCATGATTAAACGGCGGAGTGGACTCGATGGGCCGAATGGCCTTACTTCCACTCCTATGTCTTATGGTCTTTGCCATCAAGTTCTTTGGACACATGTTCAAAATCAGAAGTTTTAGATAGGATGATACTGTAGATGGAAGCATGCATGCTGTCATCAGGGTCAATTTTAATTTACAACAATTGCCATATTGAACTGTCTGCCTGTTGCACTCATCACCTGACTGTCCTGATCTGGAGAGATGTGTACAAGGTGGCTACATTCTTTTACACCAAGAGTAAAGTTAAAAAGTTTAATTGTCCCCATTTATTTTATTATTTTTCTTTCTTTCCTTTCTGCTGTGGAGTGAAATCCAAGTATAATGCATTTTCGTATGGACAAGGAGGCCAGTAGCAGGCAAGAGCTCAGCATACTGCTTTGTAGAACATATTGGTGTGCAACTGTAGGAGGAAGTTAATTTAGAATAATATTATAGTTGCATTGACAACCATTCAGTTGCTCCTGGAAAGAATGTCTGAATGCCTTTCGGATAAGATGTTGCATAGAAGGCCAAGTCCTGGGAAATCGAATAGGTGACCATGTAGGCACAATGAATTGAAGGCCCACTGTCTGTGTTGTAATACTCCAGGAGCTTCAAGAAAATGGAGACTGTGAGGGCCACTAAATACTAACCTTTTCTTTCATCAGAATGATAGCCAGCCAGTGCTCTACATGACCCTTCTAGTCAATGAATCTCTTTTGAAATCCATTTGAATTTAACTTGCTAGACTTGCCAATTGTTGAACTTTTCAGAACACGTTTTCTGTGTTAAAATAGTTGGTAAAATAATATTTTATAGTGAAATAAATGCCATTTCAATTCAAAACCAATTGGAATCTCAGAAAATATAGTGAGTTATTATTTTTGGTCCTTTATTAATAGGGACAGCGTGGATTAAAGGGTGAGCCTGGAATCTCAGGTGTAAAGGTGAGTATGTTTCAGATTTCTAGTACTTTCGAGTAAGTGCAACATTCATCAAGCATCCACCATGGTCAACATTCACTCCCTTCGCCACCAACGTTCAGTAGCAGCAGTGTATACTATCTGCAAGATGCACTGCAGTAACTCACCCTGGCTCCCTCAAAAAAACCTTTAAAAACCTGTGACCTCTACCATCCAGAAGGACAAGGTCAGCAGATACATGGGAACACCATCACCTGCAATGTTCCCTCTATACCACGTACCATCCTAACTTTGAAATATATGACCATTCCTTTACTATTACTGGGTTAAATCATGATTTCCACTTCTAAAAATGCAATGTCAATAGTCCACATGGACTGCAGTGGTTCAAGAAGGCAGTTCACACCATTTTTTCAAAAGCAGTTAGGGTTGGGCAATAAATCCTATCCCAGCCAGAGACGCCCACATCCCATGATCAAGTAAAAGAAATGTTGATAGGTCTAGTTATGATGAAAATATTGTTCGATCTGAATATTTTTGGCTTTGTATCAATGGAATAAATATGAAGTCTGATACAAAGTTTCTCAAATTACCTTTAAGTGATTTGTGTGGGGTCTTTTCTGTGAGACATTCTTGTACTGTTTCAGCTTCATTCTAGTGCTATATAAAAAAGTTCCGGAAATCTTTTAAACTATGCTTTTGATCTTTTAAAATAAATGAAAAGCCATTCTCTACTCACTGTTCACTAACATTAAAATTAATCTGGATTCTCTTGATATTGGGTATGGAAAAGTGGACAGTAAAACACAGATCTGACCACCCTGAGCTCTCTGGAGCAGTTTAGGGTTGAGAACTGCAGTTCTAACCTATTATATTGCAATTGTTCATGTTTTCTCATTTGTGTCTGATGAGTGTTTCCCAACCCAGTTATAATAGTTTAACTGCAGCTTATTTAATGATTGGTCAGCATTAGCTTTTCATTGTGGTACTTGATTCCATTTTATTCATGATATTTAAGACAGTTTTCCAGATTGACCAACTTACCTGAACCCTAGTGTTTTCCTGCTACTTTGCATCCATTAACAGATTTTGTTCACATTTCCTCTCCAAAGAAAATAAGAAATAGGAGCAGGGGTAGGCCATATATCGCTTTGAGCCTGGTCAACCGTTCAATAATACTATAGTCGAACTTCTACATCAATTTGACTTTCCCAACCTCTCCATGTGTCCAAAACTATTGTTCTCAGTCTTGACTATACTCAGCAAGTGAACATCCATAGCATTCTGGGCTAGAGAATTCCAAAGATTAACAACCCTCTGCTCCTCTTAGCCCTATACACCTGTGCCCTTATCTTTAATAATGCTTTCTTACTCTTCATTCTCAAAACGAATCTCTTCACATTTCTACATCTTATTTACTCAGTCTTCTAAACTGTCCTCCTGAGGTTGATAATAGTTTAATTTATAACAAACTGCACATAGTATATTTGTGTCATCCACATTGAGATATCATAGCCCTTTTCTAAAAATCTCCTAACCCTGAATCCTAAAGGATTCTGCTGCATGTATTCCTTCAGTCCAAACACCCATTTTCCTTTAGAATGAATGTGATGAACTCTTTGCTTTGCATACAGAATGAATTTGATAATTTTAAAATTGTTGTGATTAAAGGCACATTTTTTAGAATTAATTCATTCAGCGAATTACACCACATTAATTTACTATGAATTACTGGAATCATATAATTTTACATTTTACCCACAACAGAAGTTCATTTTTATATGCAGCATATAAGCTGACCCTTTTTGGAAGCTTCAAAGTCAAAGGATACACATTGATCTATGACAACAAATTTTGTCACAACACAATAGTGCAGGAATCTTTGGGGATATTTTAAAGCCCCCAGAATGGGCAAGAGAGGGACAGTGGGATTAGGTGGTGTACGATGTGTATAAATATACACATTAAAAATATGTATCACTCAGACCCTTCATTGTATTCTACTCTGTTATTCATTGTTACTGAAGGATACTGCAATCCAACCTTGTTTTCTCCTTGCTTCCTCCTGCAACTTGGCAATCTCTCCCTCACCCTGTGATCAACCCCAAAGACTTCTGATCCATAATAAAAACAGAAATTGCTGGAAAAGCTCAACAGGTCTGGAGAGGAATCAGAGTTAACGATTTCGGTTGAGTAACCCTTCCTCAGAACCTCTGATCCATGATGTCTTCCAAACTTATTAACAATCTCTTCCCAATCTACTATCCACAATCTCTCCATCCTAACTCATCAACTGTCCCCCCCTCCCTCCCTCTTCTCTCCTTGGCTGAAGCTGAATGACATTGGCCTACTTACCTGATAGATGATAGCCTCTTAAGCAAGCTGCCTACCAAGAAATAAAGAAAGGGAATTTAGACGTGGTGCTGTCTGCACATTTTACAGGACTTCCACGTTGTGTAATTAAGTGTCTCCTGGCTACCATGATTCCGCTCCTCCTTGATCTTCATGACTAAAATGTAAGAATTAGCGACGTAGCTCATTGACCTGAGCCCACAGATTTACATTAGATCTGGTCTTATAAGAAAACCTATGACTTTGTGACTTAAGTAATTTTTAACTTCTTATTTTTCCAATAGGGCACAGCTGGTTTCAAAGGACACAAGGTAATGTATAATGCTGTTTGACTGAATAACATTTTTACTGTTACAAATCCAAATGATGGTAGGAAACAGAAGTCTGATCTTTCAGATCAATTCAATTCAGCACAGACTGTGAATTAGTTTTGCCATTCTACATGGCTTAGTCATATGCTTACCCAGCCCATCAGCCGATTGATCCACTGGGGGAGCACAATCCATTGCTTCTTAACTGTGCTGTTTCTGGATTCCATATTTATGTGGATTTATATTTTTTAAAAATGGTTACAAAACAAAATGTTCTCTAAAGGTCTTCCTGTACATCGGTCTAAGAAAACAACATCTTACATGTTTGTAGGTTCGACCTTCTGTTCCCTTAACTCCCAACTGAATGTTCAACTTCATAGAACCTCTATATATAGGATAGATCTTCGCTGTACGACTCTATGACTCTATGACCAAACCTTTCAATGGTATGCACCTTCTGACAAGGAAAGGGTTAGACATGTTTTTAGTTTCATTATTCAATTTTTAAGACCTTATACGTTGTTGCATGGACATGAGGCCAAAGTACAATTTGTGATGCAGAAAGTGCTGTAAATGATTAAGAAATAGTTACATAAATTTAACCTTTAAATATTACTTTAAAAATACATCTGTTACAAGAAGATGGCCCAAGATACAAACAATAATAAATTTTCATCTGGTTTTAGGCGAGAGGATAAAGCTTTTCATTTAACATTGTTATAATTTTAGAGTTTAGAGGCCTTTTTTTTGTCTGTTGCCTCTTTTATGATTTCATGTCAAATGACTCATTTGCCCTTCAGTTGCATCAATTATGTAATTTAGTTTATAATTAAATCGATTCATAAATGAGAAATTATTATTATTGTGCTCATTAAGTTTATTATGCTTAATTTGCATTACTTAAACTTAAATCAAGTAACTACCCACTAGAATTAGTGTAATTTTTGTTGGTTGTATGATTTTGCAGAAGAGCTAGGAGCAGCCAATATAGACATAATGGCACAGTTCTTGAGAGTGTGCAGCAATGGAGATATCTGACAATTCATAGAAATGGATCCTCGAAGGTGGCAGAACACATTGAAAGAATAGTAAGAACAGCATATGGGAACTTAAGCTTCATAAATGGAGGCAATGTGTACAAAAGCAGAGAAATTATGCTGAAGCTTTAAAAACTTTGGTTAGACTACAACCCGAGTATTGCATCCAGAGTGTGAAAATGCAGAGTAAATATATCATTTTAACACCGGAAGTAATTAGTTTTAGGATATTGTGGATAAATAAGGAAGATAAAAACAAATTAATATTAAGGAACCTGATATATAATTACTCTTGAGTAGTAATGATGAATAAAAGGGAGTTTGGGAAAATAGATTTTGAGTGGAGTAACCAAAGCTGAAAGAGAATTCAAGGGAACAGATTCAAAAAGATCAAAAGGAAAAGTAAAGTATCTTACAGATATATCAATAAAAGTGATAGTGAAATGGGATTTCTGAAAGAAACAGGTTGTGATTTTGTAGATAATGATCAAAGAATACAGGCAGCATTTAAAATGACCTTCCGTTAGCCTTTATTAAAGAGATAGATATTACAGGAAAGTTGTACATTAACATCGTTGAGAGCAGATACAGTACATTTTGATGGACAAGGGGAAAATGAACATATGTTGATTAGATTGAAGAAATTGGAGAGAAGGAATTTTCATAGACAGAAAGAGGCATTTTCAGATATGTGCTGGGAGAGAGGCTTGAGAAGAGCCCCATTGTAATCTGTTCTTTCTCTATCATCCCTTCTATGGTCAATTTGAACTGGTATGGAGGCTTGTATCAGCATTTCTCAAGGAAGTTCCTTATCGAACTGTCTCTGTGCAAGCAGCAGTTGTATTTTCACTTTGTATTCAACAGGACTCTGTTAGTATGCTATCTTAATCTTGTTACCTTACTCCTTCCATGACAAGTCCAACTGCTCTAGCTTAGAGCTCAACTTAAAAACATCAGACTATGGACAATGCTGTTTCAGCTAAAAATTTTCCTCAGCCATTATATGTCAACAGTAAATCACTCTCAGCCTTTATATGGTGCTTCAGTCATGGGCAGCCCTAACAGACTACAAGTAGTCCCAACAATTGTAGCCTGGATTCCAGTAAGAGCGGAGGGTGCATGCTAGGGTGGAGAGCTGAGAAGCAAGGAGGAGAAAGGCTGAGGTGGTGCAGTGGGTGGAGAAGGAGTACTGTAGGGGGTGATGTCAGACTTTGGCAACCAGAAGAGCAGAGAGGGTGAAGTCTACAGAGAGGGAAAGATGAACTTTTGAAGCTATTTCAATTTTAGTAATATCAATTTAATATTTATTTATTCAGTATTTTACCATTTATACAATTTATTCAGTAATTTATCTTGTAATCCAAGATGGCGCCAGAATGTGGCAACATTGTACATTTATCACTGTACCTAGGTATAATTGGCGATATTAAATTAATCTAAATCCAATGTGTAAAAGAGGATTTGAAAACATTGCCCCCATTTCACACCTGAGCTTAAAGCAGGCTTTCTCCCATCCCTGAACTCCTCGGTGTTGAGGTTGCTTGGGGGTCAGGTGGAAAATGGCCTTTACAGACGTTAGTTGTGCACTTAGGTGACTCAATTGGGACAAGGATGGGCAGGCTGAACTAGACCTTAGCTATCCAGCTGTAAAATTGCAGATAGGTCAGGGAAGTAGGTGGGACACTAACATTCTTCCCAGCCTCCAGACTTGAATATCTCAACCATGGAATATGGCTGCGATATCCCACCCCCCTGCATAAGGAAAGCTGGCTTTTCAATATCTTTTTCTTCCATTTTGCACCTCCCTGACTACTTGCAGCTTTTCTGGGATGAGTCCGACGGCATCTGTTGACAGGGGCTGTGGGTTGCTAATCATCAGATGAGAAGGAGGGGTCAAGCTGGGTTGGTCCTTCCAGCTGGGAACCTTCTTCATTGCGTTCAGTTCCCAGACAGCGGCATCATTTCTCCAACTGTACACACACATGTCCACCAACCCACCCTGCAACCCTCACCCAGTCCCCAACCATAACACCAACTGTATAGTCGGGCTGCTGGGATTTACATGGCAGCCTCACCATTTAATTTGCCACTGAATGTCCTTAATTAGTCCAAGAGTGGGTGGGTGCTCTGACACTACCATGGCACAGGTAGAATATTGGCAGAGGCATGTAGACCACAGGTACAGTGGGTCTCCCACAATCCCACCCAACTTTACTTAAACCTCCCCCAGGATTGTAGTCTGCTCTTACGGCTGGATGTTGCACATGCTTAAAATCCTGACCTAGATTAATATTTGACATTAAATTGGCTAAACATGTACAGGCAATGAGGAACATGGAATATTGGATTTTAGAACTATTTACTCACGTGGGGAGGATGAACTAGATGGATTAAAAGGCCTGTTTTGCTGTTGCAACTTTACCGTATTTCTCTGCATATGTCTACTTTGTAGAATATTTATTTCAAAAATACTTTCAGCTTGGCAACTTTTATAAATATTGTAAAAGCATGGGAACGAGGGAGTGAATTAATTGTCCATAGACTAAATATTCACAAGTTTAATGGTATGTTCCTACATTATAGTGTTCTTTTCAATTGTCTTTTTCTGTAGTGTTGTGACATTGGATCTGTCAAACTTACAACCTACCTGACAGTTTTATTATTATTCTCACTGCAGGGTGTGAAAGGTGAATGTGGGATCCCAGGAATAAAAGGCGATAGTGTACGTATACTTTCCATATACCAGTCTTCTCTTTAAAGCTTTTCTTCATTTTTCAGTATTTAAAAATCAATTGTGTGAAAGGACAGCAACATTGGTTTAGGGCAAAAATCTCAAGTTCCAGCTGTAGCAGAAACAGACATACTTTTGTTCTGTCCCATAATTTCCATGAAGCAGTAGTGTTTTTGCACTAAAATTAATCGCACTCTACAGAGTTTTTAAAATTTGCTTCTAAAAGTTAAGATTCCTGTCCTGTCCTCTGAGGGATGACCAACAATAATTAGTTTTGCAGAAACAATGAGAAGTATTTGCATTTTTGGTTGGGCATTGCAGAAACCTAAGCCTAACTTTGAAATCATTAGAAAAGAAAATCAGTGCTTTCGCAAAGTTGAAGCTTACACCCTGTGAGAGTTAGCTTGTGTAATCTGGTATTTTCAGGACAGACTTATTTTGAAATTTGAATGCAACAATATCATCCTTGTCCTTTCACTTCAGGCGTCTGGGTTCAGATCTTATCAAGATAAGTAGCCTCAAGGTCTTTATATCTGCTGGCTACAAGACTCTATGTAAATGGAACTGGTGAAGTCATTGCCCAGTCATAGTAGATGCTAGATCAGAGTTGAAAACCTCATCAGCATTAATTAGCAATCCTGCCACCTGAACCCAGAGAGACTGTTTCCAGTGTTGGCCACTGCTAGGTTCACCGTCCAATTACGGGATGGTGACTCAGTCCCTTCCAGATGCTGCCTTAATCAGAAGGCCGTCAACTGAGCTGCTTCAGCAATGCGACCAGTTGTGGTGTCCTTTGCTGAGACTTTATCTGCAATGGGAGAGGATATCTCCATGGCCAGAACCCCCAAAATTGGGTAAATATGACCTGGGGCTGGTGGAGTCAGACAGATAAATCCTGTCGACCGAGGTAGTGTGGGAATTCCATTGCACAGTGGCAGCCATTGCCACTGTGAGGTCTCTCTCTAAACTGTGGAGTCCACAGATTTTCTTATTTCACATTTTTAAACTTTCTTTGATTCCAGTCTCCTCCCTCAGACTGATTGAAATCATGGCATCCTGTCTGATCCTGAGCTGAGCTTCTAACTGTGTATCCTTAATGTTTAAGATTTTCTACCTCTGGGCCAGTACACATATGCCTTGTGCTGCTGCTGAACTCCTCATGTTCTTGCTTTATTTTCTGCAGTCTCAAATATTCTAAAGACTTTCTATAATCCAAGTCTCTGCTACTTCTAACTGAACAAATTTCTGTTCATGCATGTCCAAGTGCGCAATCCATCAAAGTTTTAATCTTAAAGTTCTCAATCCTGAGGTTCAAACCCCTCCTTGTTTTTAAACTCTTTCAACTCTACAACCTTTTGAAAACTACATTCCTCCAACTCTGGCAATTGTGTATCTGTCATTTCCCTCGCCTGACGATTGATAGTCATTTCGACCCAAGCTCTGGAATTTCTTTTCTAATTAACTTCAGTTTTCTTTCTCCATTTTAGAAATTATCTTCCTCACCAAGCTTTCTGTCACCTGTTCCAACATCTTGATGTGTGGCTGAGTGCCAATTTTTGTTTGAATATGTTTCTCTGAAGTGACTTTGGAATGTCTTGCTATGTTAAAAACTCTGTATAAATGCAAGTTACTGTTTATGGATACACAGTAAAATATTTTTAAATGTTTTTATCTCATTGAAAATACAGATTGTTTTAATATCAGTTGAAAGGCTTATACAGAATGAATTTGAGGTGCAGTACAGAATCTGACTACCATGATGCCATGTTTCCCAATGTCCTTTATACAAAGAAGGGAAAATGTGTCCCCTGCTGGTGAATGTTTACAATGTTCCATCTACCTGCCTGAATAACAGTGTCACAAATGTTTTGGAAAGCCTGGCACGTTTTGTGAGAGTGTATTTACAAAATTAAAAAAAAATTAAGACACTTTTCCACCAATTCATCACTAGTTACATTCAACTGTAAGAAGGATATCACTTGGGACTGTTTCCATTTAAGCTTAAATTGAGTGAGCAATCTTCATCATACTGACAGCTTTTAAAAGGAAGTTGGCATTGGTGCAATAATATCATGGAAAGTTAGTGTACCTGATAAGTGAATCATTGCTAAATGTTTGTATATTTCTGAAGGAATAATTGAAATGATTGTTGATACTGCAATATGCAAATATTTTTATTATTGCAGATTTATAATTGTTGAATCTCCATGATGTATGAACAGCAGTTTACATGTTTATCACGCTGTTGGCATAAGTTAACAGCCGCAGGTAGATGTGAGGGAAACAAATACTGAGAAAGCAATTAAGAAGAGTGATTAAAAGCTTGGATGAAGAATTGGTTTTTTAAAGAGCTTCTTAATGACATGGAGAGATTGATAAGTCCAAGGATGGAATTTAGTTAATTGTGAAGTGAAGGGTGAAGAATGTACCATAGAATTGAGGTATGGAGGAATTGCAGGCAGATTTATGGCTTCAGAGGATTACAGATCTATGAAAAAGCCAGATTGTGAAGGAATAATTAGTTTTAAATCTGAGGTGCTGGGGGAAGGGAAACCAATGCAATTTAGTAATGATGGTGTGCTGGACAACTGTTATGTTTTTTATGAAGTAGGAGGGCAAAGTTCTGAACAATTTGGAGTTGATGAAAGTGAATGGTCAGAGTCTGGCTGGAAGAGCATCAGAGTTTTCAGACCTGGAAGTAATTAAAATGACATTGTTTAGTGCAGTAAATAATGAGAAGACATCAATGAGTTTAATATGCTTCTGTAAAATGTATTTCTCAGATTTAAAAAAAATTGGAAGACATTATTTAATTTTTACATCTCTTCACTGGCAGTTTGCTTATGCTCCAACTATTGCAGGTTGACATAATCAGCTAAGGTTCAATGATTTAAAAAATCTTCTACAAAATCAAATATTTCATTATGAGTCCCTCAACCTTTAGTTAGAATATTTGGCACTTGGTTAAAAATCTTACTAATGTTATCATTGATCTTCTAGGGTCCTGAAGGACCACCAGGTCCAACTGGAAAAAGAGGAGCAATGGTAAGTGAACATCAGCCTTCTGTGTTCAATCATAAAAACTAAATTACTAACCAAATTATATTTGAATATGCTAAGTACAATTGGTTAGAAAAGTAATAACATTGGTTTTGTTAAGAAGTACCTTTACTCTTTTTACTCCACTTGTTGAAGGTAGGAGTAAAGATTTTAATAATCGGGATCCATCTCAACACCTTACTGAGAGTAGCAATGGTTTACACCAGCATACGGGGTTAGTGAGATACAGAATCAGCCCTCTCTGAAGACCTGGAAAGAGAAAATAGAATGAGCTGCACTGCTTAAGATGGAGTAAGATGATCTTGACATCGAGATGGGCCTCATTAGACTTCTCATCTGATTCTGCCAAACATCTCATCATAGACCAGTCTCACTCAGCCCCCCTATAAGATTCCAATCAATGTGTTTGGGTATTGTTTTCAATTCACTCATAGGATATGAACAGTACACAGGACTGGTACAGCCAACATTTATTGCAAATTTCAGATTAAATTTCAGAAGGTAGTGATGTGTCCCATCATTAACAACAATAATCCATCTTCTGAAGGTGCTGCTAGTGTTGCTAAGTAGAAAGTTACAGAATTTTGAGCCAGCCATGATGAAGGAACAGTAATACAGAAACTTAATGACAGTAGGATCGTATGTAACTGGAGGTGATGTTTTCAAGAACACTCTGCCCCTGCTCTTCTAGATGGCTGACTTCACAAGTGTGGGAGTTGTTGTTTAAGAAGCCTTGATAAGTTGTTGCAATGGTATTTATTGATGCTTTACCTGGATAAGAATGTTGACAGAAGAGAGAAGTATTTATGTGACTCTTTATGATTTTGTTTGGCTTCCTATCAGTTCTACATTAATGAATCCAGTATAGTTTGACCATCTGTTCATGGGTTTATTAAAATTCTATTACTAAGTGGGAGTCCAGGCTTTGGTGAAATTTGGCATTTTCAGAATAAATTGATTGTTATTCACATGTTTCTTCTTTTGTGCTGCTTCTCAAAGATGAAGATCATAAAAACAATGATTACTAATATTACATTAATAAACATCCAATTACCAAAGCACAAATCTTCTTTAACTGTTCATTTGCATTTCATTGTTTAATACAAACTCAAGTCTGTTTATTTCCCTTTCCTTACAAACTCCACTTACTAGGGAACATCTGCCCTTCTTTTTGAAAATCCACCACCAAATCAAACTACAAGCACTGCCCACCAGCTATCATGATGGGATTTGAATCTGTACCCCCAGAATGTCAGTCTGGGCCTGAGGACTACCAGTCAGCAACACTAACACTACCCACCATCTGCCTCATTAGAACGTGTACTTTTTTTATTGCCAGAAGGGCCTCTTACGCATAGCTGTTTCTTTTTCCCTGTCACCAAATCACTCATGAATAACACAATATGGAGCTGGAGGAACACAGCAAGCCAGGCAGCATCAGAGGAGCAGAAAAGTTGACGTTTTGGGTCGAGACCCTTCTTCAGAAATGGAGAGGGGGAAGGGAGCTCAAAAATAAATAGAGAGGGGAGGGCTGGGGCTGGAAAGGTGAGTGCAAGTAGGGAGTGGTGGGGATTGGTCAGTGAGGTGGGAGGAGAGGATAGGTGGGAGAGAAGATGGACAGGTTGTTTTAGGTCAAGGAGGTGGGGATGAGAGGGAGGGTTGGTCGTGGGATGAGGCTGGGAGTGGGGAGATTTTGAAACTTGTAAAATCCACACTTAAGCCATTGGGTTGTAGGCTCCCAAGGCGGAATATGGGGTGCTGCTCCTCCAGTTTGCAGGTGGCGTCATTGTGACACTGGAGGAGGCCCAGGATGGACATGTCGGCCATGGAGTGGGAGGGGAGTTGAAATGGCTCGCAACCAGAGGGTGTTGTCGTTTGTCATGAACAGAGCGCAGGTGCTTTACAAAGAGGTCTCTGAGCCTCCGCTTGGTCTCAGCAACGTAGAGGAGGCCACATCGGGAGCAGCAGATGCAGTAGACCACACTGACGGATATGCAGGTGAACCTCTGTATAATGTGGAAGATTTGTTTAATGCCTTGAATGGAGGTGAAGGGGAGGTTTAGGGGCAGGCGTAGCACTTCCTGCAGTTTCAGGGAAAGGTGCCGGGAGTGGTGGGGCTAGTGGGGAGTGTGGAGCGGATGAGGGAGTCGTGGAGAGAGTAGTCCCTATGAAAGGCAGATAGGGGTGGGGAGGGAAATATATCTTAGGTTGTGGGGTTGGGTTGTAGGTTGCGGAAGTGGCGGAGAATTATACGTTGGATACGGAGGTTGGTGGGGTGATATGTGAGGACAAGGGGGATTCTGTCTTTGTTTTTGTTGGGGGGAGGGAATGTGAGGGAAGAGGTGCGGGAAATGCAAGAGATGCGGCCGATAGCATTTTTGACCACTGAAGGGGGTGATGTTTGTGGTCCTTGAAATAAGAGGACACCTGGGATGTTCGGGAGTGGAACACCCCATCTTGCGACCACACACGGCAGAGGCAGAGGAATTGGGAGTAGGGGATCACATTCTTGCAGGAAGGTGGGTGAGAGGAGGTGTAGTCTAGGTAGCTTTGGGAGTCAGTCGGCTTGAAATAGATGTCGGTTTCGAGGCAGTCACCAGATATGGAGATGGAGAGGTCCAGGAAAGAGAGAGAGGTATCAGAGAAGGTGAATTTGACGTTAGGGTGAAAGGTGTTAGTAAAGTTGATGAACTGTTCAAACTTCTTACGGGTGCACGAGGCAGCACCGATACAGTCACCGATGTAGTGGAGGAAGAGGTGGGGGGTGGGGATAATGCCAGTGTAGCAGCAGAAGATGGACCCCCTGAGGTCCCTTCCCCTCCCCCATTTCTGAAGAAGTGTCCCGACCTGAAACGTCAACTTTCCTGCTCCTCTGATGCTGCCTGGCCTGCTGTGTTCCTCCAGCTCCACACTGTGTTATCTCTGACTCCAGCATCAGCAGTTATTACTATCTCTGACCAAATCACTTATGGTATTTTTTTCAACTATTAACCACCACTATTACCTATGTTTTCCAAACTGATTAATTTACGCACAAAGTCCATTAAGGGCAATGGCAAATCATGAAAAGTGAAGCAGAAGTAAGACAAGAGGGAGGTGGCTAAATAAAAATAGCCTTGGAAGGGGAGACAAAGCACTCTACCCACTTTGGTAAAACCTGCCCTTTTTATAACCGCAAGTGCTCTTACTCAACTGAATTTTTTTTTACCATCAACAATTCACCTATTCTTTTTTCCACGATTAACCACCACCAATAAATCACCTACGTTTCCAAATGAATAATTTACGTGCAAGGCCTGTTGTAAGGGCAATGCAACCCATCAAAGGTAAGAGAGAGGTAGGGAGAGGGGGAAGACGCTAAATCAAGATGGAGTTGGAATGGGGAACAAAAACCTAAATATATGCTTTAATCAGCATCAGCTGCTCTCTGTTATCCCTTGAGCATGACCTGGTTCATTCATGAAAGAACCATCATTTACAAGTTTGTCAACAAAGACACGAATTTAGTTTGACGTCCAAACCTGCACATGCAGAAATGTTCATTGATGCTTCAAAAATAGTGTTAAGAAAACATACATACTAAGCTACAAAGAAGGAACCAGTCTCCAGTCTGTACTGAACTTAAATTGGAAAACGTGCTTATGGGATTATATTCTGACCCTTCTGCCCTGTATCAGTGTGATAGTCTGACAGCAACACCAAATTACCATCTATTCTTCAGGTTGTGTCCAAGCACATTGTCAGTGGCTTTGCATTTTCACTATTAAGAGGAGCATAAAGCATTGCAGCAAGTAGCCCAATTGGTCATTAGGGTTTCTAGTCTTCCCACCTCATTTCCCTGAAAGATCACTCAGGAAAGTACCACAGTAAAACTGCCAATGTGATTTAGTTTTGGACTTTGAAGATCAATTCTCCCAAGTATCATGTCATCCTCAAAGTTTGAAATTGTGCCCTACACACCAAAATCTAGATCATTTCTAAATGTTAGGAAAAGCAAGTGTCCCAATATTGACTCCTGGGCACCTCCACTACAAGTCTTTGTCCAGCATGAAAAATACCCATTAGCCATTCCTCTCTGTTTCCCATCCCCCCACCAACTTTGTATTCATGTTGCTACTGGCCATTTTCTTTTAAGACCTATTACTGTTGTGCGGCACTGTGTCAAACGCCTGTTGGAAGTCCATTTACATCACATCAACAGCCTTCCCCTCTTCAAAAAAGCCTAGGAAGTTAGTTAGACATGACTTTCCATTAATAAATCCATGCTAACTCTTCTGAATCAGTCCACATATTTCCATGTGACGATTAACTCAATTCCAAATAATTGCCTCTAGAAGTTTCCCCATCATCGAGGTTAAACTGACTGGCCTGTAATTGCTAAGCTGATTTTTAAAACATGTTCCATTTGCAATTTTCTGACAACACTACCGAATCTGAGGAAGATTGAAAGATTATTGCCAGACCCTCTGCAATTTCCACTCACACTTTCCTCAATATTCTTGGATGTGTCTCATTCAGTCCCAATTCATTATCAACTTTAAGTACTGACAACCATGTCCTTACCAATTTTAAGCTCTTCCGGTGACTTGAGTTTCCTCCTCTGTCAGCATGCCCTGAGCAGCATCTGCCTCGTAGACAAAGACAGATGCAAAGTATATTTAATAATTCAGCCATGTCTCTTGCTTGTAAGTGTAAACTCAATTTTTGTTCCTAATACACCGCTTTCCTCCTTTTACCATTGATGTGCTTTTAGAAGATTTTGGAATTTCATTTTATGTTAGTTTCCATTCTGGGAACAATCTTCCCTTTCTACCAGCTGTTTTCAATGCAAATCCTTCCATGGGTAAGATCAGTGCCAGACATTTCCTGACATTGTTGTAAATAGCCTAGGCCAGGAAGACTTCTTAAAGGTTACACCACTTGTGCAGCAAACTACTGGTTTACTGTGTCTGATTGACACTCATTGAGAGAAAAATCAGTCATTATACACAGTCTGGCAAAGGACTATCACAATATCTGTAAAAGGAAAAAGGAGGGAAATTATGTGTGACAGTTAATGGAAAATTCTTTAGGTAACATTTGAAATAATGAATCAGTATAGGAATGAGTGTGCATGATTTGAACGTTATTGAATGTAATGGAATAGATTTAATATAGTTTCTAACAATAAAAATTTTGGAGGATCGTTGATTGGAATGTCAGTAAATTCATTTGCCCTTAGGATTGAATATTAGAAAACACAGTGCTAAGTATAACAATCATTGGAAATGTAATTTGCTTGGAATAGAATTTGTAAGAAATGCTAGTCTTGCAATTTCAAACATTTATTGTGAGCAGTGTCTTCATTTATGGAATGTGAAATTGGGTTTATTATTAATCCTATCAGAATGGAATGGTGTCTTTGAGCTAAGTAGCTCTGAATGAAAACCTGCATGTGCATTATTCTTATTCATTAGCTGACTTAGTGCCATGGGATTAATATGGCGACTACTTGTTTTATTTTGAATATTATTGAACAAAGTTCCTAAGGCCATGGCAGAAGGACTGTACAAAACCCTGATTAATAAGTTTTAGGCTTAAATGATCATTTTCCTCCTAAATAGAAAAAAAAAAAGTGACGTGGGAGTGCAACCGTGCCACAAACACCTTTGATAGGAATCCTTATAACTGTTTGTATTTTTGGCAGTCTTAGTTGCAGCTTCTGTAAAGACAGTGTGGTGAAAAATGTATATTACATATTAAAATCATTTTTTAATGTATTATCATTATAAGTAGACAAATGTGCCTCATTTCTATAGAAATTTTCTTTAGATTGGAGTCAAGATCAGAGTCCTTTTGAAATAGTGATTGTACTCCAGCATTTTGCAGAAAGCAAATGGCTGTAGACCTGTGCAGTGTGTTAATGGAAAATTGTGTGTACTGCATTGGTTTATGACAGGTGAGTAAACATTGAAGCCCATTAGTTTGTTTTCAGTTCGTAAGTACATAAGAACCAGAAGCAGGAGTCGGCCATCTGGCCCTTTGAGCCTACTCAATAAGATCATGGCTGATCTTTTCATGGCCTCAGATCCACTTACCCACCCTCTCGCTATATCCCTTAATTTCTTTACTGTTCAAAAAATTATCAATCTTAGCTTTAAAAACATTTAATGAGGAAGACTCAACTACTTCACCGGGCAGGGAATTCCACAGATTCACAATCCTTTGGGTGGAGAAGTTCCTCCTCAATTCAGTCCTAAATCTGCTCCCCCTAGTTTTGAGGCTATGCCCTCTTGTTCTAGTTTCACCCACCAGTGAAAACAACCTCTCTGCTTCTATCTTATATATTTTCCTTCATAATTTTACATGTTTCTATGAGATTCCCCCCGATTCTTCTAAATTCCAATGAATACAATCCCAGTCTACTCAGTCGTTCCTCATAAGCCCATCCTCTCAACTCCAGAAACAACCTAATGAATCTCCTCTGCACCCCCTCTGGTGACAGTACATCCTTCAGCAAGTAAGGAGACCAAAACTGCACACAGTGCTCCAGGTATGGCATCACCAGCACCCTATACAGCGGTAACATAACCTCCTTGTTTTTAAATTCAATCCCTCTAGCAATGAAGGACAAAATCCCATTTGGCTTCTTAATTAGCCGTTGCATCTGCAAACCAACCGTCTGTGATTCGTGCACAAGGACACCCAGGTCCCTCTGCATAGCAGCATACGGCATTTTTTTACCATTCAAATAACAGTCCTTTTTACTGTTATTCCTACCAAATGGATGCCTTCGCATTTATCTAAATTGTACTTCATCTGCCAGATCTTTGCCCACTCCCTTAAATATCTATATCCCTCTGCAAACTTTCAGAGTCCTCTGCATACTTTGCTCTACCACTTGTCTTAGTGTCATCTGCAAACTTTGGCACACTACACACACTCCTCAACTCCAAATCGCCTATGTAAATTGTAAAGAATTGCAGTCCCAACACTATTCCCGGAGGAAACACCACTAGTCACTGATCACCAAACAGAAAAGCACACTCATTTATCTCCACTCTTTGCTTTCTGATAGCTAACCAATCCTCTATCCATGCTCATACATTGCTTGTAATGCCATGAACCTTCATCTTATGCAGCAGCCTTTGTGTGGGACCTTGTCGAATGCCTTTTGGAAATCTACATACACTGCATCTACTGGGTCCTTGTTGTCTACTGCGCTCATAGTATCTTCATAGAATTCCAGTAAATTAGTTAAACATGAACTGCCCTTTGTGAACCCATGCTGCATCTGCCCAATGGGACAATTTTTATCCAACGTCTTATTATTTCTACCCTGATGATAGATTCAAGCATTTTCCCCACTACGAAGTTAAGCTAACTGGCCCCAAATTCCCCAACTTTTGTCTACCTCCTTTTTTGAACAGTGGCATCACATTTGCTGTTTTACAATTTGCTGGAACAGCCCCAGAATTGCAGAATTTTGGGAAATTACCACGAGTGCATTTACTATTTCTCTAAGCATCTCTTTTAGTACCCTGGCATGCATTTCATCAGGGCCAGGAGACTTGTCTACCTTTAGCTCTATTGGCTTGCCCAACAGTACCTCTTTCATGATAATGATCATTTCTAGGTCCTCACCTCCTTTAGTCTCCTTATCATCAATTACTGGCATGTTATTCGTGTCCTCCACTGTGACGACCGACAAAAGATACCTGTTTAATGCCTTGGCCATTTCTTCATTTCCCATTATTATATCCGCCTTCTTATCCTCTAAAGGACCAACATATATTTTAGCCCCTCTTTTTCATTTTATATCTTTGTAGAAACTTTTGCTGTCTTTATATTCTGAGTTAGTGTATTCTCAATCTGTTTTACTTTTCTTTATAGCTTTTTTGTAGCTTTCTGTTGACCTTTAAGGTCTTCCTAGTCTTTTGAGTTTCCCACTGGTCTTTGCCACTTTGTATGCCTCACCTTTCAATTTGATAGCCTCCTTTATTTCCTTAGGCATCCATGGCTGATTACCCCTTTTACCACAGTCCTTCCTTTTACTGGTATTTACTTTTGCTGAGCACTTTGAAAGATTGCTTTGAAAGTCCCCAACTGTTCCTCAACTGTTCCACCTTAAAGTCTTTGCTTCCAGTCTACTTTAGCCAACTCCTTCCTCATCCTGTTGTAGTCTCCTTTGTTTAAGCACAGGACCCTGGTATTGGATTTTATCTTCTCATTTTCCATCTGTATTCAAAATTCAACCACACTGTGATTGCTCCTCCCAAGGGGATCCCTGACTATGAGATCATTAATTATCCCTGTCTCATTACACAAGTCCAAATCTAGGATAGTTTGCTCCATCATCAGTTCCATTACAAAATAATGGAGAATTAATTTTAGTGTAGAAAAGCCAGAGATTGAAAGTTCTAGGAGATGTTCAGCGGGGTCAAAGAAAAAGGCTGTGGGATCGTGATACACACTTGTTGATAGTGATGCAAACTGCTCACAACATTCGTGGTGCTTTCTTATTTAATACTTTGGTGTTCGGTACAGGCTGAGTAGGGTGGTGAATATATGGATGTGTCTGTAAGATGCTAGTATCATGAATCACTGAAAGATCACCTGCAGTACATGAAGTCTCCTGCCCTTCTTAAAAGGGAAATGCACAGTAGGTGGAGTAAGTTCTTCCAGTTATGAGGGAAATGAATCTGTACATATATATTTGTGTATTTCTGCAGGCTGCTGTCAGGAGGGCAGTTAATAATCTTTAACTTACATTCACAAGAAATTGAAATAAAGGAAATGATCCTGCATTGTTTTTATTTACCTATTGTTCCTCTGCTGCTTGTTTCCCTGTCTTGTGGGCTGCTTGTTGGTAGACCTGATAGCACTGGCCTGCAGTTTCTCTTTTTTGTCTGCTGGAAATTGAGAAACTTGTAGGTCTTTGGGCAAAAACGGACATGACTTGAATATGATAGCTTACAGACAATCAACTTGTCATTTCTCAACATTTACTTTGTGACATTTCCTGAACACATTTGTGAATTTAGCAAAACTTTCTAAACTGAAGAATAAATTGTGCTAAATTGACAAATGGTTCTCTGAAACCTGGTACATTTTTAACATTTAATTTTAACGAAAGTATGGAAACACTGCCTGAAGGCAGTCATGCATCTATTTTACCTTTGAGCTGAAAGCAGGCTGCCTATTCTTTCCCTTCAAGACATTGATGTAAGAACTCACTCCTGAGATCTACAGGTTTATGAGGTTCATAATTGATATTTATAAGATGTTAAATAAAACTCATAAATTATGTCTGTAAGATTTCATTGTACCTTCAAGACAGATTCAAAACCGCTGTAGCAACACCATCTAAAACTAGCTTTAAAAAGTGCCACAGTGAGTAATGCATCAGAAATGTTGGTAGAAATAAGCATACATCAAAACTGAGTGATCAGTCCTTATTGATTGTTGATCCTCATGGGCATGACATCTCTTTCCAACGACAGCAAAGCATACTCTTTTTGCAGCATATTGTATATCCTTTCTCAGGGATGGATCTAATAGTAAATATGAGAAAACACCACGTTATTAAACATAACAATTTACAAGGCATGATAAGAGATCCTGGTAGAACCTTATGGTCTCAAGCTGCAGGTCCATGTGATCTAATCTGTCTGCGACAAAGCTCCTTTTGCACATCCCAGGAGCTTTTCTGAGAGTAAACGTATAGGTGAGCTTTAACTTGACATTCCCCTACAAGTCTCTTTGACTAAAGGCATCAATCACCAACAGCTCAGTCCTCTTTGAGGATGTTAGGATGTATAGGTTCTCTTCTCATTGTCTGAGAAGGGGGAATGCAGGATTGAAGTGACGGCAACATTAATGTAGTCAAGAACATTTTTGAAGCTCCATCAGAAAGTAGAAGTGCATCATTGACGGTGAGGAAACAGATTTTGAGACCAAGATCAATGAGCACTACGTATATACTATTGTCTTCAATTTGAGTTACTTCTGTCATGTACATCTAAGGCTTTTACCAAAAGATCATACTTTATCTGAGGGCAATCACAATGTATAACAAGGGCTTGCTTCTCCGTGATAGCATCTGCATCTTTCAGGCAAGATTTTGTTCTTGCTGTCGAGACTGTTTTTTGATCAGAAGGTCATCATTACAGTTGGAAATTTTCCTCAGCTAATAATCTTGGAGATCTGAACATTTCTGTACAAGAGGAACTTTTTCTTCAATCAATGTATCTCTTTGTGTCAATTGCATGAGAACTTTGGCTGTCTCTGCAGGGAATTTCTGAAAAGCTGCTGTACGTTTTTCAATTCAGTCCCCGAGGTTTAATTGCATTGCACGACAGCTAATAGTCGGGCTTTTAGGCCAGCAGTCTCTTTAAGGGAGTTAGACTGTTGCAATTCTTGTGGAACTTTGATTGTTCAAGCTGTTTTTGATGCTTGAACGTAAACTTTGTCAAGGTATTCTATGTTCCTTGATGCTACCATGATAAAAATACAATCCCTTCTATCCCAACACCATCACTTTTCAGTCCTCAAGTACCAGAGAAAATTCCTTCATCTATCACATCCATAGAATAGACTTAACTGTTTCTTTCAATTCCTGACCTTGACAAGGTTTGATGGCCTTCCTTGATTATTCAGACAATTGAGCTTAGACTTTCTCAGCTTTGAATTACCCTTTCAAGGTTCTAACCAAATACATAGAAACATAGAACGATAGAAGATAGGAACCAGAAGATGCAATTCAGCCCTTTGAGCCTGCTCTGCCATTCATCACAATCATGATTGATAATCCAACCCAATAGCTTAATCCTGCTTTCTCTCCATAACCTTTGATCCCATTTGTCCCATGTGCCATATCTAGCTGCCCCTTGAATGCCTTCAATGCTTTGGCACCAACTACTTCCTGAATTCCACAGGCTCACCACTCTTTGGGTGAAGAAATGCCTCCTCATCTCGTCTTAAATAGTCTACCCTGAATCCTCAGACTGTGACCCCTGGTTCTGGACACATCACCATCGAGAACATCCTCCATGCATCTACCCTGTCTAGTTCTGTTAGAATCTTATAAGCCTCTATGAGATCCCTCCTCATTTGTCTGAACTCCAATGAAAACAATCCTGACCCGGTCAAAATCGAAAGAACTGCGGATACTGTAAATCAGGAACAAACGCAAAGTTGCTGGAAAAGCTCAGCAGGTTTGGCTGCATCTGTGAACGATTAAACAGAGTTAATGTTTCGGTCCGGTAACCCTTTCTCAGAACTGATGGTGGCTGGGAAGACGTCAGTTTATGCAGAAAATAGAGAGGTGGGTGGGGTAGGGAGTAAACGATAGAATAGAGCCCAAAGAGAGAGAAAGACAGTTGGATAGACAACGGAGTTGCTAACGATCAGGCTGGGAGGGTGAGTAGTTGTTAATGGGGACTGTTAGTGACTAACAAAGCCATTACACACCCCTGTTGTTAGTCACTAACAGTTCTAAGGAAGGGTCACCGGACCTGAAACGTTAACTCTGTTTGTTCCTTCACAGATGCTGCCAGACCTGCTGAGCTTTTCCAGCAACTTTGTTTTTGTACCTAACATGCATTGTCTGACTTAAAATGTCACCTCTTCTTTACATAGATAAAACCTTTAGTTCTCCCAGGACCGTGACTTGAAAGGAATTCAGGGATTTACATACACATATTAATCAATTAAAACCTTCTAACTGATTAAAGATTTAACAGCATCTTAAGTTTGTTTAGCACATCCTCAACAATGGTGTGAGCCTTTGATGTTTTACTTATACATTCTGTCTCTGACACTACCTCTCTCACTAACACCTGAAGAAGGACTGAGAATCTGAAAGCTTGTGTTTTCAAATAAACCTGTTGGACTATAATCTGGTGTTGTGTGATTTCTGACCTTGCTTTTAGGACCTCTTCCCCTTTTTTTTAACCTATGTCATTTGTGCCGGTGTGTGCCATGACCACTGGCTGTTCACCCTCCCCCTCCAGAATGTCCTATTAGCTCTGAGACATCCTTGACACTAGCACCAGGGAGGCAACATACTATCCTGGAGTCTTGCTTGTTGCCACAGAAATGCCCGTCTATTCCCCTTACGATTGAGTCCCCTATAACTATTATCCTAGCATACCTTTTACACCTCCTCTCTGCAGCAGAACCAACTGTGGTGTAGCGAGTTTGCCTGCTGCTGCTTTCCCCTGAGAGGTCATTCCCCTCAACGTTTTCCAAAATGGTATCTGTTTTGTAGAGGAATGGCCACAGGAGCTTCCTGCACTACTTGCCTATCTGTCTTCCTCTGTCAGGTGGATAGTTCTGGTTTGGAATGTTAAAATTAATCACTTACACTGAGGTAACCTATTTTCTAACTGTACTGACTAACTCCTTTCTCCAGAATAAATTCTTCTTATATCTAACTTTGAACAGAACTTTTTTGAACAAAAACACAAATGTTTTCCAATCTATGAGGTTTCTCCCAAGTAAAGGAAATACCTGAGATAATAGGTACTGCAGACGCTGGAGAATCCGAGATAACAAGGTGTGGAGCTGGATGAACACAGCAGGTCAAGCAGCATCA
>JAHRHZ010000013.1:36201146-36250190 GCA_024137785.1 Ginglymostoma cirratum
CCTGCTGTGTTCATCCAGCTCCACACCTTGTTATAAAGAAAATGCGTGGATTCTTTTAAACCAAACACAAGCTAATGTTTTCAATTTTTTTTCTGTGTAATCGTAAAACTGTCACAATGCAAAGAAATTCCCATTATCCCTCCAGGAGCTCTCTCTCATACTGGTTAAAAATGTGCCTCCAGAAAGACTGACAATTTCATCATTAAACCCCACATGTACATAGACCAAAACCCACATGCGACTTGTTCAAAATCTCAAAATCTAAACTCTAACAGACATTAAAATATTCATAAATCATATACCTTATATCACACCATAATTACCCAGTGTTGATAAATGTTATCAAGAATAAATTAGAATTAAGCCATTTACCAAGTGTTCTCTTCTCTTGACTGCTTCTGCAATGTATTACAAATAATCTGATGTCAATTGACGACCTCTGCTGTTTACTTGTCTACTTCATTTTGAATCAAAGCTGTGAGTGTTAATCTATTTGAAATTTGAGCCAATCTATGCTCGATTTTTTTGAGGCTGTCCTCACTTGGACCTGGGTGGGAGTCTTCAAGTTGATTTCAGATAGGACTTAATACCACTAGACAATCTCCACATATTAATTTGAGCTTTTATTTCAATGGAAATGGCTGTTACAACAGCCAGATCAACAGAAGAAACAGTTTTACTCAAAGGCGAGAATTATACATTCCACCAAAATGGCATATATGCAGACAGGTCTGATGGTGTCAGCTGGTCACAATAGACATCAGGATGTGCTGTTGATATCATCACATTCACGAGAAGTGGCACACCAGCGCGTGTACAGGTTATCCAACCTTTATTTCACAGTAATCAGCTTTTAAAAGTGCTGCCTTGGTCTTCCAGTAGTGGGGCTGTTTTTCAGCATTTGCCATGAAATAGAATGGAACCATCCTCACTATTACTCAGGAGGCACAGCAGCTTATAAATGGAGCCTAAACACACAGTGATGGCCTCAGGCTCCAACTAAAAAACTATTCATCTCGGTCAACCTAAAATGGTGCAGCTGCTTATCAATCATGTCATGAATTATCTTTGGGCATGTGACCTCTACGTGACATTTATATGATTTACAGCCTTTAGCAAATGAATGCAGTTTTCACAGAGTTTTCTGGAAAGACGCTGACAATTTACTTGACCACCGGCAAAGACCTTCAAGCTAAAATTGTACAATCCTTCTGACGGGCTCCTGCCCAAGTTCCAGTGGGAGGTTGGCTGGAGCCTAGATTTTCCAGGCAGTAAAGGGCAGGTATATTTACCATTGGGGCAGGGAGGTCTGCCAGACCAATGAAAATGAATTGCCCTTTTACTGGCCTCACAAAATGCAGTGGAGTCAATGTTGGAGTGCACTGGCAGGCAACATGTCAACTTGCATTGCAAGATAGATACAATTTTAACTGTTGTGCTTATCTATCCATAATGTGCAGCTACTGTATCAATGAACACTCTGAGAGCGTGTTTCCTGTGCTGCCTTAGGGTAAAGTCCTATCAGACCATATGGCTGCTCTCTAGTTGGAGAGAGACGACTGACAGGACTTTAACTGAGGGTTACCGCACCTCAGGTAAAGGGGACGATTGAGAAGGAGATCCCTACATGGTAACATCAGCCAGTGTGGGAATTGCTGATATGCTGTTGGTTTCAACCTGCATTGCAGATCAGCTACTCCCAAGGTATACTTTCAATTCAGAAGAGCTCAAAAGGAGCAGTTATCTCACGGTATCTTGTTTAAATAGGAAACAATCAAGACTCAACGAATTAGTTTGACGAAATAAAAGTGATTTTGATTACCAGCCCCTGGAAGATTTCTATAAATTATTGTCTGAGATAGACATACTATGTTTTTCAACAGTTTACTCTTCAAAATAAAGCACAAAGTAACTTTTTTTCTGAAAGCAATTTAAATTTCACGCAATGAGGCTACCAGTTAAATAAGTAGAATACTTTGTCCTCTGGTGGGGAGAGGGGTGGGAAGAGGAGGAGTGGGGAACAAATTTGGAACAACAGTAATATTATTTTGCAGAAAATTTATTTATATGATGAAGACAGATTGTCTTGCCAAAAACACGTTATATAAAATATATTTCTGTTTGATATGATGGATTGACTGAAGGAATTGAGTTGACTTTTTCTTCTTTCTGTGGGAACTAAAATGACAGCAATTTAAATGTGTAAAAGAATAGTGTATTCAACTGTATAACATGCAGACATTATTATGAGCTTATGCCAAATATTTTAATGCTTCAATGGTCGACATTCAGTGAAATGCTTAGATTTTATGTTGGGGAACAAAAATGGATAATGTCATTCGCTTCAGATGCTAGAAAGAAGTCTTGAATAGACATATTGAAATGGCCCAGAGGGATTCATAAAAATATTTAACCACAAAGCAAGTTTTTGAAGTACATTAATGTACACCGCGCCATTTCGAGCATGAGAACTGACTGCAATTTTTGGCTGATTATTTGACCGTAAGGACATCATAATAGAATTTAATCTGACTCTTAGACAATGTTCACAAGGGTCACTGGGTAATTGTTACGAGTAGGAATCATGGCTTGTCTTTCATTTCTTATTTCTAACCTGGGATTCTGAGGTCAATTGTGGGAACCTAACTGTTGCCCTGACAAACTCAATGTAGCCCATGATTGAAACCTGGAATCTTCTGTTCTATATGGTCTAGCACTGCAGTATGATATTTCAGTAAATGCTGAAATGTTTGAAGAAGGTAGTTGCTAATATTCTTGTTCTTCCTGTAACTTATTAAAACAAATTTTCTTATTTCTTACTTTTCTATATCTTAAGCATATCAACAACTTGGATTAATGCAGTATTCTTCATGTCCTGAGTACTTAATGGAATATAAATGGACTCCAAAGTGCAAAGGGAGAAGAGTTAGGGAAGTAGTTTAAAGTGTAGGTTTGAAGAAGGCATTTGGGGAGGGCTAAACTGTAGCAAGAACATTTAGGCTTGCATAGAAATTTAGGAGGTTGAGGCTAAAGTAAGTGATGCTCTCTGGACAAAGGTGCAATGGAGGAGAGTGGGCAGATGCAAAGAAAGGTAGTGATAAAAGAAGAGAAGGCACATACTGGTATGTAGATTTGGAAGAATTGTAGAAGGAAAGAGGCATGAATCACTTAGTAGATAATGGGTACCAAAAGGTGAGATCAAAAGTTTTGATATTAATGCAGTCGCAGTAAAGATTAACCAAAGGAGGGACAATAATGGATCAGGACGTTGCATCCGAGCGCGATGAACGGTCAATGTTATTCTTTAGCCATGGAGAGAAAAGCTCTGATCAGTATAGTCTTACCTCAATTTATATTTTGCTCCAAGTACCTATGCATTTACTTCACATGCTAAATTGAAATAGCATGAATGTATTTTGTCACTGGCATAAACTCTAATTCTCCTATAATTTCCATGAAGGTACAGTTAGTAGTATATCAAGAAGTTTTGGATGAAAGTTTAGGTTTACTGGAATCTAACGGGTCAACAAGAAGGATATTTATGCAGTTATGTGTTGGCTTGGAAGTGATAAAAGATTACACAAGAGTTTTGGTGGTGCTATCAATAGGGTTGAGTTACAGGGTTACTGAGTACCAATATCAGGAATGTGTTCTGGTAGACAATTCACAGAGAAGCAGAGTGCTATCTTGGTCAAAGTGCAGATTGGGAATGTATTTTTTGCGAGACAGTAGAGAACTCTGATTTATATAGACCTTGTTTAATATATCAATCATTTTAAGTAGAGGCACACGTGTATTGAGAGGGAAAGGTTACTTCAGGTCAGGCTACTAGCATGTGGATCAGAATAGCATCAACAGCACAGGGTTCAATCCCTCTTTTGGCTGAGTTACCTTCAGGCCTGTATCCCTACCCTGCCTGTCCTAAAAATAAGATTCACAGCATTTAACTATAGTTCAGTAATGAATCACAAAGGACCTGCTTTCAGGCAGAGAACTCAAGAAGAAAATGCTAATTCTTCACACAATGTTTCAAAATGAACATTATTAAAATGACAATATTTGAAATCAAGTTTTATTCGACTATAATTAATGTGTAATTCTGCAAGAACTGTAATAGAAAGAAAGTTTACACCAGCGATAAAATGAATTCATGCTGCTTCAATTCGACACATGAAGCATGCTCAAAATACTTGCATGAAAATATATAGATGAACTGAGGTAGGACAATATTGATCCAAGAATTTGTTTTCTCAGTTGAAAATAGTGAAACAGGTTTTTCATCACACTTGCACTTCCTTAAGACTGTTAATGGTGTTTTGCACTGGAACTTGCTTTTACTTGCAGAGCTAAAAAAAGCAGTGTCCTCTACAGTGCAGCTGGACCAAACTTTGTGAACCAGAGAAAAAACTTTATCACCTTAACCAATCGATTGAAGAATTGGTAATTAGAAGCACAGCCCGAATCAGGAAATGCCAGTTACAATATTAAATTAAATGTTAAATGAAGTACAGAAAGTGAAATAAAAGAGAAAGAAGGATTGCATTGCGAGAGAAATTTAAGAAACAGAAGGAAAGAGCTGGCACAGACATGCAGGTCGAACGGCACTCTGCGTTGGAGTATTTGCAGAGTGCGGGTGTACGGTGCTAAAGAAGGAAACAATGCTGGCATGATGAAAAACTGACATGATCTTGTCGACTTCTGCACTTAATCAGTGATTTGAGGAGCACAAGATACACTTGTAGGACAAGAAAACCATGTTTATCAGATGGAAAGTGGAAGGTGGTTGAAGATTTAACCCTGAGTTCTGGATTTAGCTGCCAGTTCATGTGACCCCAGAGGTCTGATACTCATTAGGGTCAACCATAGCAGAGCAGAGTGCAGATTGCTGTAAAATTGTCAGGCTGGACAGCCTTTAAATAGCTAATTACAATGGACACTTCCCAACTGAAAAGCTTTTGCTCAAAGGAATTATTATGAGAGTGTGTACTTTTACTACGATGGAGTTGATCACCAACACTTGAGAAGTCATTTCTGCTGCCTTGAACATTTTTGGCTTTGAGCTCCAACTGTTAGCGTTCCTAACAACTGTCAACGTTCCTAAGAACTGTCAGCATTCCTAACAACTGTCAGCGTTCATAACAACTGTCAGCGTTCCTAACGACTGTCAGCGTTCATAACAACTGTCAGTGTTTATAACAACTGTCAGCGTTCCTAACAACTGTCAGCGTTCCTAACAACTGTCAGCGTTCCTAACAGCTGTCAGCGTTCCTAACAACTGTCAGTGTTCCTAAGTACTGTCAGTGTTCATAACAACTGTCAGCATTCATAACAACTGTCAGTGTTCCTAACAACTTGGGAGCAGTTTGTGCAGCTCTACCTTGTTCCTCATCAGATGACCAAGAAGAACAGTCTCCATGTCCCATTGATAGTAAAGTAGCAGCAGTGTTCTCTTCAGCCTCTTCCCACTTCAGAGGGCAGAAAGGTTAAATGCAGAGCTCCAGCTCAGCAAATATCCGATTGAGGGTATACGGCTAGAGGATCTGCTTTCTTAACATGGCCAGACAAAGATGGCTCAGGAGGCTGAGCCTTGGTAAGTTGTTGCTACCACCTGTACTGTCCTGGAACAAGACATCCACCCAAAGGGAGCAGGTGGGGCACATGTTGTCAAGGTTTCCAAACCTCTGAATTTCTTCACCTCTGAACCCTTACAAGGATCTGCAGGATTTCAATTACTGCTCACTGCTGGATTTCCAGGTGGATGATGCCACGTTTATAAGGTGCCACCACTGGCATCGAATCTGCCACTATGAGACTTGTCAGAATGCGAGGATCCTCTGGGTGGGTTGCATTTACTGCAAACCACGGCTTCACAGGCTGCATGCTAAAGCTCCACTAACCTCTTGAATTCCTAAGCCACTGGCAGTTTCCCTAACTGCATGTCAATCTAAATGTTAAAATGTCACTCTATGCTTCTAGAAGAAAAACGTTCAAGAAATGGAGAATTATTTCCCAAGCATCGAATTATGTCATTGAGTACCACTGTGTCATTTGATAACTCCTTCATGCTGAAGGTCCAACAATATCTTCAGAACTTGCTGTTCTCTTAAAAAGAAACTAAGTACAGTTTGAACGTGTTATGTGAATTAAGGATGAAGTCTTGAAAGCACATCTTCAGATGCTACACTGCAAAAGAAATCAAACAAGACAGTACTCCAGCATAATGCTTCAAATCTCTGTGAGGTTTTTACAGTTTCTGACGCCAGCATCATTGCATTGCTAGAGAAAAAGATAAATGAATTGCACTGTGGCTGAGCTGTAGGATAAGATCATGCTTCTGCCTGATTTAATGTTGGTGCTGCATCAAGTTCCCCCCAATCTGATCACACCTTCTCTGGGTGGAGCAGAAGGAGTCCAGCTCCATGTCCCAGTGGAGACAGATGTGTTATCCCTGGTTCTGGATGGTCCTTGTAATTATGCCTAACTACTCAAGGGTGCAGGAGATATTGAAAGGTTAAGCAAGCCGGCAGACAGTTGGCAAACAGAATAAAATGTGGGCAAATGTGAACTAATTTATTTGGAATGGAGAACAAAAGAATATAATATTATTTAAATGGAGAAAAATTACAGAAAACAGCAATACTAAGGGACTTGGGGGTAATTGTACGTGAAGCACCGAAAGCCAGCACACAGGCGCAGGAGGTAATCAGGAAGGCTAATGGAATGTTGTCCTTAATTCAAGAGGATTGCAGTTAATGAGTAGGGAAGTCTGACAGTAACTGTAGCTCTTCTGCTTCCCTAATAACCTTCCCTCCCTCATAAGATCAGACATGGCTGATAACTGCACAGCGTTCAGCATCATTTGCCATGGGAAGGTGGTGTTGTAGTGGTAATGTCACTAGATTAGTAACTTAAACTAAACAATGTTCTGGTGTTAAGAGTTTGAATCCAACTGATGGCAGGTGGTGAAATTTTAAATCAGTAAATATCTAGAAGAAAAATGGCTGGATTGCTGCTGTGTTGCATTAGAGTGTAACTGGCGTTTGGTGTAACAGGGAGATTCAAGGGGTAAACTTTCTGGAATATATTAATTTAAGAGCTAATTTCAATCTAACATAGAGCTTGTTCTTTAATTTAGCAATTAACTATAAGTTGCCCTTTTGATTGGCGCAGTTTAATTGTAGATTTCACAGATACTCAGCTGAAGCTAGTTCTGTATGGTAGACTAATTTAGATCACATGGCCCATATTCCTCTAAACATTTCTTATTCATGTACTTATCCAAATGTCTTTTAAATATTGTAACTGTACCTGCATCTGCCACTTCCTCTGGAAGTTCTCTCAACCCATGAACCACTCTCCGTGTGAAAAAGTAGCCCCTCATGTCCTTTTTAAGTCTTCGCAGGCAGGTGGGACAAGTTTAGTTTGGGATTATGGTCATCATCAACTGGTTGGACTGAAGAATCTGTTTGCGTGCTGTATGACTCTATGACTAATTAATTAGAATATTCAGGGCTTTGATCATTTGCTTTAATCTAGTTCCAGAAGCCTTTGAATTAGGAGTCATAAAAGGAGGACTTCTTCAGTGCTGCCTTCCCTGCACTAGAGTGTTGCTTTGTTGCATTAGAGTGTAACCAGAGTTTGATGTAACAAGAAATTAGTTGAAAGAGGAAGGAGGTTATCAAGCCCAATCACACACTTCATGATTTTAACCTATAAATTCCTCATTGTCATCCTGTTGGGGGGTGGGGTGTGGCCTCTCAGGGGAAAGCAGCGTAGATGGGTGAGATACAAAATGAATATTTCAAGTCAGTATTTACAGTGGAGAAAGACATGGAAGCTAGGGAACTTGGGGAAATAAATGGTGATGTCTTGAAAACAGTCCACATTACAGAAGAGGAGGGGCTGGAAGTCTTAAAATGCATAAAGATAGCTAAATCCCTGGGATCTGATCAGGTGTATCCCAGGACATTGTAGGAAGTGAGGGAAGAAATTGCAGGGCCCCCTAGCAAAGATATTTGTATTATCTACAGCCACAGATGAGGTGCTGGAAGACTGGAGGGTGGTTAATGTTGTGCCTTTATTTTTAAAATGCGGCAAAGAAAAGTGAGGGAACTATAGACTGGTGAGCCTGACTTCAGTAGGCAGTAAGTTGTTGGAGGGGATTCTGAGAGACAGGATTTACATGCATTTGGAAAGACAAGGATTGATTTGGGATAGTCAGCATGACTTTGTGTGTGGGAAATCATGTCCCACAAACTTGAGAGAGTTTTTTGAGGATGTGACCAAAAAGATAGATGAGGGTAGAGTGGTAGATATCGTCTCCATGGACTTTAGTAAGGCCTTCAACAAGATTCTGCATGGTAGACTGGTTAGTAAGGTTGGATCACATGGGATCCAGGGAGAGCTTGCCAATTGGATACAAAATTGTCTTGATGGTAAGAGACAGGGTGGTGGTAGAGGGTTGGTTTTTGGACTGTAGCTTGTGACCAGCAGTGTTCTGCAAGGATTGGCGCTGGGTCTGTTCTTGTTTGTCATTTATATAAACGATTTGGATGAGAAAATGGGTAACATGGTTAGTAAGTTTGCGGATGACACCAAAATTGGTGGTAAGTGGGAAGTGAAGAAAGTTATCTAAGAGCACGATGGGATCTTGATCAGCTGGGCCACTGGGCTGAGGAGTTGCAGATTGAGTTTAATTTAGATAAATGTGAGGTGTTGCATTTTGGTAAGACAAACCAGGGCAGGACTTACACAGTTAATGGTAGAGACCTGGGGAATGTTGTTGAGCTGAGACGCCTGGGGTGCAGGTACATAGTTCCTTGAAATTGGTGCCATGGTCTGACAGGGTGGTGAAGAAGGCATTTGGAACACTTGTCTTCATTGATCAGAGCACTGAATTTAGGAGTTGGGACATTATGTTGTGACAGGACATTGGTGAGGCCTCTTTTGGAGTACTGCATACAGTTCTGGTCACCCTTTTATAGGAAGGATATTATTAAACTAGGGAGGATTCATAAAAGCTTTGCCAGGATGTTGCCAGGAATGAAGGGTTTGAGCAATATGCTGGATAGCCTGGGACATCTTTCGCTGGAGCAAAGGAGGTTGAGGGGTGACCTTATAGAGGTTTATAAAATCATGAGGGGCATACATAAAGTTAATAGCAAAGATCTTTTCCAAAAGGGACCTGAGAGGTAACCTTCTCATAAGGGGGGGTGGTTTGTATGTAGAATGAACTGCCAGAGGAAGTGGTGGATGCAGGTACAGTTACAACATTTAAAAGACATTTGGATAAGTACATGAACAGGAAAGATTTAGAGGGATATGGGCCAAATGCAGGCAAATGTGATCACTTTAGTTTGGGAAACTTGGTAAGCATGAGTGAGTTGGACTGAAGGGTCTGCTTCCGTGCTGTATTTCTCTGATTTTATGATTCCAGATCCCTTCTCTCATGAATGCATTTCTCCCAAATGAACATAGCTTTTAGAATGGAACCTACTTAGCTCGGCTTTCTTGAATTAACAAAGAATGCAACACATGCACAGATTAGAAATTTTTTTAAGATTGTGCCATCTCTCTATTCTTCTACATTCTTCACACAGTAGAAGTGGTTTCCATTTGGTGTACATGCTTCCCTTATTTTCATAACTACAATCAAATTACATTTAATTCTAAATTCCAGGGAACAAAGCCTTAGCTTGTCTATTTACTCCTCAGGATTTAACCTCGAGAGTGCAAGTATTATTCTAGTCAACGTTTTGCTGATTTTCCTCCCTCTAAAATGGCAAAATCAATTTGTGCTAACATATTGAAGTGAAGAGAAGGAACAAATTAATTCTCTTAACCTGATCAGTTTTCTTCAGGATTGCAATATGCTACACTGTAGACCGATAAGTCCGTTTTCATTTTCACCATATTACAAGTAATTTGGTAGAATAGATCACTTGCCCAATTTGCCTGATTTTTATTCTACTGGAATCAGTGAAAGACAAATTTCAGGTCTTGTTGGATTCCTGTTGAATGACTTATTTTTAAATTTAAATTTGCAATTATTTTACAAGGTTCAGTTCCAGTTATTTTGAATCATAAGAAATGGTGGTCCATGTGACTTGGTGATACTTAACCTGGAAGCAGTGCCAATAGAATAAAGCAAAGACCAAAACTGGTGCGGCTTGCAGATACAATCTCCTGTAACAATCTTTTTTTTTGAGAAAAATGTTTGGAATTCAGGACTAAAAATGCCTGTCATATTTCAGGACTCCAACATGTCAACATAACACAACAAGAGAGAATCTAAACATTGCTCCTTGACATTCAATGGCATTACCGTTGCCACATCATCCATTATCAACATTCTGGGAGTTACTATTGACCAAAAACTCTATTGGACTCGCCAAATTAATACTATGGCTACAACAGCAGTTAAGATGCTGCAAATCCTGCAGCAAGTAAGTCAGTTCCTGACTCCCCAAAAGCTTGTCCACCATCTACAAAGCACAAATCAGGAGTAAGATCGTATGGTCTCCATTTGCCTGGCTGAGTGCAGCTTCAACAACACTAAATTCCTCAGCAGGTTGGACTGACTGTTCAATAAGCTATTTTCAAGGACTGGAACAATATAGACCATCTTTACCTTTCTATTATTGAACTTGATTTGCTGTTAATAAATTTTGTGTACAGAATTAGGTTAAAGCGGAACCAGAATGTATTGGCTTATACTGAATTTTAGACATCAGTTATTCTTTAACATGAGCTACTGTGGATTGTAATTTTTATTGAGTTGCAACAATCTGTACAATCATTAAAAATTTAAAATGTTGGAGTGCTAAGAGTTGTTCTTGCCACATTAAGCTATTCAGTCTCATTTTCATTGAATAATTGCACTTTTCATTTGAACTGTAAAGTCCAATGAAATATTGGTTAAAGATAACCGGGCCACTTGTGCAGAAAAACCTTGGTGTAAATTATGTTCTCTGAAGCTAATTAAATTTGACCCCTCATGGGACTGTTCTGTCCTCAACAAAGCAATCTTGATGCTTGAGCTTCAGATACTTTGCTAAAATATTTCTTCCTTGCTTTTCCTTTGGCTCCGAGATCATTGTTTTGAACTCTGAAAGGGAACAAATTCTTTAGCAGTTCAAAATTTAATTTCAGCATCATTTAAAGGTCATTATAAAGCTAAAATCTGATTCAGTCCTGCAAAACAAAGTCAATATCGTGCCGTTGCCAGGTCACCAGTGCAATTATTTTTGTCTGTGATAGTGCCAAGAAAATGGAAAATAGTGATTGCCATTGATTCTAAGAAAGGAACAGAGAGTGACAAACGTCTTCCTAACTGTTTTTGAGTACAATGAGGAAGCTGTATAAAAGTATCAGGAATAGTTCCAAAACTTTTACATAATTCTCCACCCTTTTTCTTCACTGTTGAAGAGTCCCCATGTCATAGATACGCCATTACAATGTTGCGGGTCCCAAGGACATTCTGGGCTATTCACAGTTTAGCTGAAATCTTGCCTCTAAAAATATTTCTTTATAAAGGCGGTTATATAGATATGCAGTTGAGAAGAGTTTACAATGTATATGCCAAAAGAAAAACTGATACATCTAAAATAAATATTCAGTTGATGGACTGGAACCAATGTCAATGCTTCAAGATTGCTAATAATGTTAAATTCCTTTAAAGTGTACAGGATTCATGCTCTTTGCTTATCTTTTGGGATTACGTAAGCACAATTTAATTTGATTTTCTATGAAAACTGAAAAACATTATTTATGACCAAAGAACAGTTGTGACAGTGATGCAAAACATACAAACTTAATGATTTAAAGTACAGTTAATATGTGCTATCAGTTGCTTTATAAGGAAGAAACTCGAGAATGTAGCAATGTGTACAACAAAATTTTCACAGCCAAGGAGCACCGATTCAGATGAGGTGGGGGCGGTTAATCAATCCCCGAAAACTACTGACAGAAATATTGGGCAGAATTTTCCTAGGCCTTGAGTAACTTGAGAAATGTGGGCAAATACAAACAGAATGAAAAAAATCTGATTCTTGATGTCAAGACTAATTAGTCAAATTTTTGTTCCCTTTGATTTGATTTGGCTTATTGTAGTCACATGCACCTAAGCAATTGAAAAGCTTTGTTCTGCAAGCAGTGCAGGCAGATCATAACGAATCAGGGTATATAGATCACAGGGTACTTAGACAAAGCAAGGAATACAAGGTTACAGCTGCACGGGAGGTGCACAAAGCAAGATCACCTTTAGCAAGATAAACATTATTTATTCCATGAATTACAAACATACAAATAAAGAACATGTGTAGGCCACTTGACACTCTGAGCCTGCTCCACCATTCAATAAGATCATGGTTGATGTGACCTTAATCTCAACTCTGCAGTGTTGCATATCCCCAATAATCTATCTACCTCTGCCTTAGAATATTTAAAGATTCTACATCCACTGCCTTTTGAGAAAGGGAGTTCCAAAGATCATAATCCTGAGGGGAAAAGAATATTTCCTCATTTGTTTTAAATGGGCGACTCTTTATATTTAAACTATGACACCTAGTTCTTCTTATTAGCTAAAGTAATTTAGTTTAAAATAACTGTGCTCTTGATAAATCTTATGATACTGGTAATGGAGTTGGGTAGGAAAGTTGTGCCCATGATGCAAAGCCTCCCAGCTTGTCCAGTCTGCTTGGATCTGCAGCATTGACAGCTAACGGCAGTTCCCACCAATGAACAACTTCCCCCTGTTGTGTCATGGCTCATGCTCACTGTCGACACTTTAGATTTTAAACAGAATTATGTGGAAATCAGAAAAAAAAAGCACCCACTTCTGGTTCCACCACGTACCCCTGCACATTCTTCCTTTTCAGATAATCTAACCCCTTTTTGAGTGTTTCAATTGATGTTCACGCCCGTGAACAAATGTTTACAATTGAATGACGTTTCCAAGCTTCTAGGGAAACAGTATTCCTCACTGCATTCTCAAGCAGATCATTCTGGATCTTTACCACTTGCTACATGAAAATAGATTTTCCTCATACCACTTTTGCTACTTTTCCCAGTTACATTAAATCTGTGCCCTCTTATTCTTGTTACTTTCAAGAGTGTGAAAAGTTTCTTGATCTATTCTGCCAAGGTCTCCCATGATTTTAAATCACTCTAACAAATCTCCTTTCACCTTTCTTTTCTCTAAGGAAAACAGTGGGAAGTTCTCTAATCTATCTTCATAACAATCTTTTCTGCATCCTCTGTAATGGTTTTACATCTTTCCTAATGTGCAACTCCCAGATCAGGATGCAAAGCTTAAGCTTAAGCTGAACCAATGTCTTGTATAGGTACAACATAAACCCCTTCCTCTCTTACACAACTTACTAAGAAATACTATCATGCTGTATGCATTCCTAATTGTTCTTTCAACCTGTCCTGCCACTTTCATTTGACTTGCACACATTGCATATGTCCCTTGAATCTAGCATTTCCTTTAGAATTCAGGGGACAGAGAAACTGAAAACAAAAGTGTATACAAGATTTCAACAAGGAACTGCATAATTTTTGCACTTATTATGATCTGTAGTAAAATGCAAATGATTCTAGACCATTTCAAAAAGATGGAATTTCAGAGCTTCAAATGAAGAGAAGAATTGTTTAACATTTGTTACCATTAATACAGCAGACAAATGTTTTTTATTAAATCACCACAGTCACCATAGTATTTTCATTTTGTGTGTTTAGTGCATGCATTGCAGAATGAAGCCCAAACTAGCAACATAACATGACCTTACTAGATTATGTACCTGCAAAGAGATACAGCAGTTGGGCTTTGCAGGTGACATTTTCCAATGAAACCCTGTTTTAACTCCACAGCACTTTCTTAAAGTCAATTTAGGGATTTGATTTGATTTATTATAGACACTTTTACCTAAATACAATGAAAAGATTTGTTTGTCAGCATTACATGCAGATCATTGTGAGCAAGGACATACAGATCATAAACAGAGTGAGGCATATAGGTTACACTGCACAGGAGGTGCGCAAAGCAATATCAACATTAACAAGATCAACATTATTTGAAGTTAAAGAGTCCATTCTGTAGCAACACAGACTGGCCTCGCCATTGATGTTCACATCCCGTGAACAAATATATACATTTGAACTGGGTTTTCAAGCTTCCTATCATGGAGGGGTGAAGAATTATTTACCCTGGTCTGGGAGTCCAGGACTAAGGGCTGTAGTTTAAAAATTACAGCTGGACCTCACAGGAGTGAAGTTTGGAAGCACTTCTAAATGCAAAAGGTGGTAGAAGTTTAGAACTCCCTTCCACAAAGACTATTGGTATAGATCACTTGCAAATTTTAAATTTAAGATTGATAAAATTTTGTTTACACAAAGATGTTAATGGATATGTGCATAAGTGGGCAAGTGCTGATTGGTTGCACAAAAGCAATGATCTCATAGAATGGTGGAATAAGCTCAAAGGCCCTTACTGGAGCAATGAAGAGTGCGGGAATGCATGCCAGGAACAGTACCAGGAATACCTATAAAATGAGATTCTTAGTTCCATGATCTCCTATCTGATTCCCAAGAAATGCTCTGGAGATTGATGACTTTTACTTCTAATCATTTATTACAATCAAAACACATAAAAGGGTAGACAGGGTGGGTGCAGGCAAGTTGTTTTCCTGATTGGGTAGTCTAGAACTAGGGACAAAATTTAAAAATAAGGGAGATGCCATTTACGATCACTGTAAGGAGAAATGTTTTCACTCAGATGGTTGTGAATCTTTGGAATTTCCCACTCCGAAAGCTCAATCTTTGAGTATACTTGAAGTGGAGGTTGATAGATTTCTGTTTACTAATGGTTACAAAGTTACAGGGATAGCTTGGGTAAAAGGCATTGACGTGTTTGATCGGGCTCAATGGGCTGAATAGCCTACTCCTTTGATCATTTGGTACTATCACTAAGTCTAGTTTTATTTCCTGCACCTAGTCTAAAAATGCATTTAATGAAATTGGAGTCGGAAGAGGATATTTTCAGATTCCATGTAAAGATTTTGAATTAGTAGAAACTGTTTATTGTGATCGGATTTGAGGACTATCAGATGGTTAGTATTAACTAAGAACAAAAACAGAAGTTGCTGGAAAAGCTCAGCAGGTCTGGCAGCATCTGTGAAGAAAAACTCAGAGTTAACGTTTCGGGTCCGGTGACCCTTCCTCAGAACCGACTGAACCACCGGACCCGCAACATTAACTCTGATTTTTTCTTCACAGATGCTGTCAGACCTGCTGAGCTTTTCCAGCAACTTCTGTTTTTGTTCCTGATTTACAGCATCCGCAGTTCTTTCGGTTTTTAGTTAGTATTAACCAAGTTCTTTTGAGGAAACAATACGCTAGTCAGAGACCAAGAAACCAATTATTTCCTTCATGATTTTACCTAATTGATATTAAGTTACCGAGAAAAGGATGATTTCAGACGTACAATGAATTATTTCCTTTTAAGTTTTGTGGACCATTCAATAACATGATCTCTAACAGACAGTTAAACGTTTGATAGCGAAATGAATTCTCAGAATCTCACTGAAAGGATGATCTGATGTTGTTCGAGCGATGCTATTTAACTGTTGTTTCCTTGTGACTTGGAACTGGTTAAAAACATTTCATCACACTTCAGTCAATTACAAACCTTATACTGCTTACGTTTCTATAATTATTTATATGCTGGTTCATCGTGAAACAACAGAACTGGAAGATGCTACAAGTTTAGCAGATGTTCATTTATGAAATAAAAACAGAAAATGTTCAAAATGGTCAACAGTCAGTACAAGTGCAGCAATTATAGAGATAACAAAGTGTAGAGCTGGATGAACACAGCAGGCCAGGCAGCATCAGAGGAGCAGGAAAGCTGATGTTTCTAGTCAGGACCCTTCTTCAGAAAATTCTGTCATGTTACTTAGTAACTATCTCTGAGGCAGCAATCACAGATTCTGTTTTTATGATTTTCATGTATGGCACTTTGAACAATAAATGGCTGAGTATATGCAATAGATTTGCAATCTGTCTCACTCTTATCTTCTGCATGTATTTTGCGAGGAGCTGGAATTAAAGTCAATTTGGTTCTTGTCATGCATTGTATTTATGGCTTACTGTCCTAAGAGAAAAGAAGAGAAGAATCAGAGACAGTTTATGAGGAATGTGTGAAATTTCAAGCAGTTAATGAAACCTTTTGGCTCAGGATGGGATCACAAAACTGCACGGTATGTTTTTCTCAAGATTAGTGTTGCTCAGTATAATAACTTGGAATCAGATGGCCCAGCTTCCATGGGGTGTGTTGATGGCACCATCACATGGCAATGGACAGATTGGTATCCAAGGTTTTACGGTTGGCTTTGTTACCTGCGAATAATTGGGAAGAGAGAGATGCAAGTGGGAAGGGCTTAAAAAGCGAACAAGAGTCCTTCTCGGTTTAATTATAATAAGCAATGTGTTGGAAATGCTAATGCTTTAAAAGATGAAACCATTATTTTTCTTTATCTTGTGCAGTAATCAAAAGATGGTGATGCATTGTGAAATAAGTACATACACATGGCAGTGTGTTTGACTGCCAGCACATCTGGACAATTTATAGGGAATTTGTCATTTTGTATCATTTAGGGAAATCTTTGTAATTCTTGGACTTTTATTTTGCCATTCACAGCTTGCACCTGGACCCCTTTATTTCAATTCTGCAATAATCCTGTCCTGCTACTAATCTCTCTCATTGTAATTGTATGAGATGTCAAAGTTCCATGTCCCAGGGAGATAATAACATACTGCTTTGCATATAATGCTGTTCTCAGAAATAGAAATGCGCACGATGCAGCAGCATGACCCAGTACATAAAGCATCTGAGTGTTTTTAAGATGCTTTTGAAAACATAAAGGAAGTGACTTTACAAAAGCATGTAAGGTGGAAAATTTGGAAGGAAGAAATGCGATATCATGACTAATCCAGAGTCAGAAAACTGTAATGTGTGCGCAGTGATGAAGAGACCATAAGACCATAAGACATAGGAGCAGAAATTAGGCAATTAGCGCATCGAGTCTGTCCCACCATTCAATCATGGCTGATAAGTTTCTCAAACTCATTCTCCCGCTTTCTCCCAGTAACCCTTGATCCCCTTGACAATCAAGAGCCTACCTATCTCCGTCTTAAATATATTCAATGAATTGGCCTTCTGTTGGCCTTCAGCCTTCTGTGGCAGTGAATTCCATAGATTCACTACTCTCTGGCTGAAGAAGTTTCTCCTCATCTCTGTTCTAAAAGGTCTTCCCTTTACTCTAAGGCTGTGCCGTCGGGTCCTAGTCTCTCCTACCAATGGAAACATCTTCCCAATATCCACTCTGTCCGTGCCATTCAGTATTCTGTAGGTTGCAATTAGATCCCCCCGATCCTTCTAAACTCCATCAAGTAAGACCCAGAATCCTCAAACATTCCTCATTTGTGAAGCTTTTCATTCCTGGGACCATTCTTGTGAACCTCCTCTGAAATCGATCCAGGGCCAGTACATCTTTCCTGAGATATGGGGCCCGAAATTGCACACAATACTCCAAATGTGGCCTGACCAGAGCCTTATAGAGCCTCAGAAGTACATCCCTGCTTTTATATTCAAGTCCTCTCAAAATAGATGCCAAAGTTGCATTTGCCTTCCTAACTACTGACTCAACCTGCAAGTTTACCTTGAGAGAATCCTGGACTAGAACTCCCAAGTCTCTTTGCACTATAGACTTCTGAATTTTCTCCCCATTTAGAAAAGAGGCAGAGGAGAACACTGAGTTCGAAAGTGTAAGGCCATGGAAGGATTTAAAGATGCATCAAGCAACTGAGCATTAATTTGTTTGAGCACAGAACGGCAGTAATCGTGAACAAGACTAAGGGTGAAAAAAAGGATGAGTTATAGTTTGTTAGCTATGATGGTCTGGGAAATCATCAAAAGAAACATTGTAAAAGTCTAACCTGTAGTGATAGTTGGAGATTAATGATTCAGCTGCAAAAAACAAGAGGTTGTAGGAAGCTGGAGAGAGATGGGATGTTAATGATTGAATTGAATTAGCTTTATTGTTATATAGAGGTAAAAACAAAACTAGGTGACAATAATGGAAGTAAGGAAATTGGTTCGATAATGGAAAGGTAGTGAGGAATGAAACTGACTTCAAATTAAGCAGTTGACCAGTGAGTAGTGGCTTTCAGTTTAATTTTGAAAATGAACTTATGGAGAGAACCTATATATATAGGGCAGCAGAAAAATTGAGATTGAGGAGTCTCAGCAATTTTTTAGAAGAGTCTCGCACATTTTAGAGGAGAAATCAACCGAAATGGGGCGTGTGATTACATCAATGTGGTCTGCATCCTTTGGCAGTGGCTCTGATCTATAGACATAAATTCAAATGCTTCCAATTGTTGGAGGAAAAAAGTCTGTAGAGGAATTGATTTACAAAGGACAGTATTCTAACAGATACTACAAGTTTCCCTCTTAAATACTTTAACAACCATTGCTCTCGCATTGATAACTGTTGTAGACAATAAAATAAATAGAAAAACTAATAAGCCTCAAAGAGCACCGAGCCACTGAATAACCAAATGAAGAATTCTTACATAAATTTACATAGAACATTCTATCACTCTAACACTCTATTTCCTTCTCCTACTCATATATTTATCTTGTTTTCCCTTAAATCCATCTATACAGGAATTTGAGAAGTCAGATTAAGAGCATTCAGCCCTTGGAGTCTGATCTGCCATTCACCTAGACCATGGCTGATGTTTTACCTCAGCACCAGTTTCTTTCGCTATCTGCATACTCTTGATGTCTAGAATCTATCTATTAATCACTGTGTTGAATATAATCAATGATTGACCTTTTGCAGCTTCTGAAGAATTCTAAATATGCAACTCTCTCTGAAAGACGCACTTTCTTTTTATCTCAGTGCTCATTAGCCTACCTTCTATTTTGAGACTCTATTTCTTGATTCTAGTCTGTAAATGTCCTGACCAGGGAAGTTTTCTCCCTGCATATTGAGTCTTATAAGAATTTTATACACTTCTTCTAAACTCCAGAGAATATGGGTCCAATCTCCTCAATTGTTCCATATAAGATAATTGTGCTATCCCAAAAACTAACCTGACGAAACATTTTTGCACACTCTAATTTCCTATGCAAGGAAACCAAAGCTGTACAAAACACTGTAGGTGTGGTCTCATCAAGGCTCTAAACAATTACAGGGAGATTTTGTTTTTTCCTGAACCCAAATCTCTTGCAATAAAGGTCAAATGCTTGCTGTTCCTGCATATTAGCTTATCATAACTCATGAACAAGGACACCCTTTGGACATCAATATTATTTAATCACCCATCATTTATGAAATACCTAACATTTATGTTTTTCTTACCAAAATGAATAACTTCATATTTTACATGTTATATTCTATCATGCTCTTGTTCTCTCACTTAACCCTCCAAATCCCCTTCAAGTCTCTTTGTGTCCTCCTCACAATTCACTTTCCTACTTAGTTTTGTGTCATCAACAAAACTTGGAAATACTACAAAGATAACAAGGTGTAGAGCTGGGTGAACACAGCAGGCCAAGCAGCATCAGAGGAGCAGGAAGGCTGACGTTTCGGGTCTAGACCCTTCTTCAGAAATGGGGAGGGGGAATCTGAAATAAATAGGGAGAGAGGGGGAGGTGGATAGAAGATGGATAAAGGAGAAGATAGGTAGAGAGGAGACAGACAGGTCAAGGAGGAAGGGTTGGAGCCAGTAAAGGTGAGCGTAGGTGGGGAGTTAGGGAGGAGATATGTCAGTCCATGGAGGACGGATAGGTCAAGGAGGCGGGATGAGGCTGGTAGGCAGGAAATGGGGGTGGTGCTTGAGGTGGGAGGTGGGGATAGGTGGGAGGACAGTTTAGGGAGGCGAGTACGAGCTGGGCTGGTTTTGGGATGCGGTTGGGGGAGCTTGTGAAGCCTGCGGTTGGGATTTTGAAGCTTGTGAAGTCCACATTGATACCATTGGGCTGCAGGGTTCCCAAGCAAAATATGAGGTGCTGTTCCTGCAACCTTCGGGTGGCATTGTTGTGGCACTGGAGGAGGCCCAGGATGGACATGTCATCCAAGGAGTGGGAGGGGGAGTTGAAATGGTTCGTGACTGGGAGGTGCAGTTGTTTGTGGCAAACCGAGCATAGGTGTTCCACAAAGCGGTCCCCAAACCTCCGCTTGGTTTCCCCGATGTAGAGGAGGCCACAACGGGAACAGCAGATACAGTATACCACATTAGCAGATGTGCAGGTGAACAGCTGTTTGCTGTGGAAGGTCTTCTTAGGGCCTGGGATGGGGATGAGGGGGGAGGTGTAGGCGCAGGTGTAGCACTTCCTGCGGTTGCAGGGAAATGTGCTGGGGGTAGTGGGGCTGGTGGGGAGTGTGGAACGGGCAAGGGAGTCATGGAGAGAGTGGTCCCTCCGGAAAGCAGACAACAGTGGGGAGGGAAAAATGTCTTTGGTAGTGGCGTCAGATTGCAGATGGCAGAAGTATCGGAGGATGATGCGTTGGATCCGGAGGTTGGTGGGGAAGTACGTGAGGATGAGGGGGATTCTGTTTTGGTTGTTATTGCAGGGAGGGGGTGTGAGGAATGAGTTGCGGGAAATGCAAGGGACATGGTCGAGGGGTTTTCGACCACTGTGGAAGGGAAGTTGTGGTCCTTTAACTCCTTAACTCAGTTGTTTTTCCTCACAAACAAGCATTTGCTTAGTGAATGGAGCTTTTCTTGACTGAACTGTTTACAGTTAGAATACTGAATGCAACTAACAGATGGGTTTGGAATCTGTGGAAAACTTTTATACCAAATGATCATAGATTGGAATAAAAGTTGCTCTGTCAGAACTTAGCAATTTTAAATGTAAACATAACATTTCATAGCATTTCAGAAAAGAACTACATTATTATACTGCATTTTCCACTGCAGTTATAATTGTACTGATGTTATTTAATAATTATTTTACAAATATAGATCTCACTTTGGCAGCCAGTGCTGATTCTACAGAATATTTATTTAGTAGAAGGATATGGCAATCTTTGCAACATAATTGGAAATTCAAACTTTTCTCATGGACAGTTAGGCTGAAATCAGAATAAATGGCATTTACTTATTTAAGAAAGCTCACAAGTGTTGCGGTCAGTTACATGGTCAAACAGGGCAGCCACCCTGCTACGCTATAAATATCCTACAATCAACAATGAATGCAGAAGAATAACCTTTAGCTATGTTTCTCCCTGGACACTCACATGGTCTAAAAAATTTTGATGTATTAAAAAAGTGTCCCAGTTTTATATGGGCTGTTTTTTTTTTCTGCTGCCAGAAGAAAATATAGCAGCAAATGGCTTTGAATTTCATGAGGATATATTCCCAGTGGTAATGCCAGGTGCATGCCTATATGTCCAGCTGCACCTACTCTGCTGGAGTTTGTGGGTTAGTGAGGTGCATATGGTTTATGCAATTGATACTTCACGGTTCCCCCTGCGGCTCAGATTGTTGGAAATCTTAGCTCCCAACTTCCATTCGGAGTGGGATTGTTCAGTTCTTCTCTTGGAATCTCAGCCCTTACGTCAGGAAGATCATCTGATTTCTAAACTTTAGTGACATTTGTTCTGCAACTGCCTTGGCCTGGATCCCAATGGTTTTCCCACTTACACCCATTTGGATATCAGTTCTTCCCTACATGAAACAAGTTAGTACCACTTGGAATGGCTGCAACCCAGTTCATGAGGATTTGTTTTTCACAGGGAATTGAGGGCATTCCTCTGGTCTCAGCAGAATTATGGCAGGAGTCTGTCAGAATTCTGAGTAACTTTGGCTTCTTATCTTTAACTCGTTGCTGATTTTAACAGTCATAACATTATTGCTCTCCCTTCCTCCTACTCTTCATTTGTTTAAATTATCTCAAATGTTTCCATTTAATTTCAACTGCGCTGACATTCAGGATGAAACATCAAGCATAGATATTGTGACAGCAGGGAGGATATTAGCCAATGATTTGAGCTGACTGCTTGTTCCCAGTTGATTACTGGAAACTCTTGCCCGTTCCATTCTCAGCACACAGGCTATATCTGTAGCCACTGTGAATTTTCCCACAGAATGAGTATGTAGGGATTCCTAATCATTGTGCTTTTGCTGTAAGATAAAATCATGATTAATTACATTTTTACATTCTTTTTGTGATTAATTGTGTGTTTTCCTTCTGCAGGGTGATCGTGGCCTCACTGGTTCACGTGGCCCAATAGGTGACCCTGGGATTGGATATCCTGGCCCAAAGGTGATCAGCAGCATCTTGTTTCTACTTGTCATGAAAATGTATGTGGCATATAATCAGCTGTTGCTCAGATTCCCTAAGAAAGCCAACATTTTCATTCCCTCTGGGAATTTGTGTGAAAAATTGTAACAGTTATAGTGCAATATGAGGGAAGTGTGGAAATCATTGGCTGTCCTGCTACACCAAAAAAACATCCAGTCTATGGTCTGCCTATGGAGGGGCATTTTGGGATCCCAACAACCCAGTCTTTCAATCAGAGAATCACAGAGTTATTGGAATACAGAATGAGGTCATTTGGCTCATCATGTGCGTCATCTCCCCGAATAAACACTGTGACTAAATGCCTTCTCCTGCCTTTTACTCCTAACCCTAATATTGTTTCTACGTAATCGCCTGATACCCTCTTGAATGCCTCAGTCAAATCTGCCTGCTCCAATTTTTGCAGCAGTATGAAAAGGTTTCTTCCCACATCACATTTTTTAAAATTTTTGCAAGTTACCTCATATATCTGTTCCCTCTGATTCTTGATCCTTTTATGTTAGGGAACAGTTTCTCTCAAGCCCTCACAACAAATGTTTCTCATCTAAGGAGCTACTCTTGTATGACTCCTCTGCACTTGTGCCAATGTGTTCACATCCTTCCTAAAGCCAGTGCCTCTGCAATTTTCATTCTCACTTCCTTCCTTGGATGCCTCTCATCTGCCCCCAGTGCCTTACAAATTTATGTACAGGCAATCTATCCTATGCCAACATCTGGTCAATCTTAAGCCCTTCAAGTGAGTGAGTTTCCTCTTCTATTGGCATGGGTCAAGTAGCAACTCCTTCCTTGGTTAAGACAAATGCAAAGTATTCATTTAATACTTAAGCAATGTCCTTGCCTTCATGTGTAAATTCCCGTTTTGGTCCCTAATCAACCCTACTCCTCCTTTTGACACCTTTTTACACTTTATCTAACCATCAAAGACTTTGGACTTCCATTTTACTTTAGCTGCTAGTCTTTTCTCATAATCCCACTTTGCTATTCTTATTTCCTTATCCACTTCTGAACCTTTTGTGTTGAGTTTGGTTCTCAATTATATTTTCTATCTGATGCCCACCATAAGCACACTTTTTTTCCTTATCTTAATATCTATCATACTTTTCATCCAGGCTGTTCTGGGTTTGTTTGCCACCACCTTTCCCTTTTTGAGGGAATATACCTCAACTCTGCCTGAAACAAGACTCTTTTGAAGGTAGCCCACTGTTCAGCCACATTTTCTCCCACAAGCTTTTGCTTCCAGGCTATGAAGCCAGTTCCATTCTTACCCCATTAAAATCATCTCTTCCTCAGTTAGTGATTCTTACTCTGGATTGTCCTTTTGTCTATTTTCAACATCATCCCAATAATCACTGACTCACAGATTATCCCCCACTGTCATTTGATCTACCTGACCCTACTTATTCCCAAGAATCAGGTCCAATTATATATTTTTTCTTATTGGATTGGACATATACTTCTGAACACAATCTACAAACACTTGCCCCTTATTCCTCCTTATATGTTCTACCAGTGTCCCAGTCTAATTTTGAATAATTAAAGGCTCTCCCATTCTAATTATTCAAAACGTTTTGCACCTCCCTGTAATTTCTTTGCAGATTTGTTACCTTGCATTCTCTGGCAAGTTGATGGTCTACAGACTACATTGAGCAATGTAATTGCAACCTTTATCCTTAGTTCTAGCCAAATCGTTTATGTCTTTGAAACCTCTGAGACGTCCTCTTTCTGCAGCACAATAATGTTTTTCTTAAACAATGCATTGACCCTTTATTCTTTCTATCCTTCCCTGAACACTTTGTAACTGGAAGTATTTAACAACCAGTCCTGTTTTTTCCTGAGCCTGTTCTATATTATAGCCATATCTTATTTCCACATGGCAATTTGACTGTACTCCATACATTCACATATCTGTACTATACCCCTCCTCATACAAGACCATAATAAATAGGAACAGAAGTAGGCTATTCAGTCCCTTGGGCCTGCTTCACCATATAGACTCCATTTTTTTCTTCTTTTCTGAAACTCCACTTATTACTTTACTATTCTCTATTCTGGTGCTATCTTTTTCTCCCAATGTTTTGTGCACCCTGACATTAGTCTCGAATGTACTCTCCCAGTTCCCATACACCTGCTAAGTTAGCTTAACACCACCCCTTCACCACAACCTGCAACAGCACAAGTGAAATACCCTGCAAGGAATTCAGTCTCACCACTGTCCAGAGGTAACCTGTCCTGCTTAACCAGGTGTCATCTTCCCCAGAGCCTGTCTCAGTGTCGCAGGAATCTGCACACATTCATCTGCCTCATCCAGAGTTGAGAGGGTTGGATTATGAGGGAAGACTGAGTAGACTGGGATTATACTTATTGGAATTCAGAAGAATAAGGGGAGATCTTATAGAAACATATAAGATTATGAAGGGAATAGATAAGGTGGAGGCAGGGATGTTGTTTCCACTAGCAGGTGAAACTAGGACTAGGGGGCATTGCCTCAAAATAAAGGGAAGCAGATGTAGGACTGAGGTCAGGAGGAACTTCTCCACCCAAAGGGTTGTGAATCTGTGGAATTCCCTGCCCAGTGAAGCGGTTGAAGCTACCTCACTGAATGTGTTTAAGGCAAGGCTAGATAAATTTTTGAACAGTAAAGGAATTAAGGGTTATGGTCAGTGGGCGGGTAAGTGGAGCTGAGTCTCAAAAAGATCAGCCATGATCTTATTAAATGGCGAGGCAGAATGGAGGGGCCAGATGGCCTACTCCTGCTCCTAGTTCTTATGTTCTTATCCTCCTATTTCTGTACTCACATGTGGCAACAGGGAAATCCAGGGATCAATATTATTGAGGTCCTACATGCAATTTTTCTACCAAGCACCATAAATTCTGTGCAAGGCTACATGCCCCTTCTTACCAATATTATTGGTACCAATGCAGGCCATGATCTCAGGTTGTTTGCCTCCTCCATCAGAGGAGGCAAACAAATGCCTGCAAATGCTCTGAGACAACCTTGACCCTGGCTTAACACAAGAGCAGCATCTTTACTGTGGCAATGAAATTCTGCCAATTTCTTATTAAATGGGAGATTAACATGGACCCTCAATCACTGGGAAGGCCCAATGGTGGCCACTTGAATTCCTTAACAGCATTCAATTCCACCAGGTCTCCCCCACAGACTGATCGAGGTCCCTGTCTGATTTCTAACTAGTGGACAAGAATCCCCTTGGATCTACAAAATCCTAGTTGTTGAATTTTGAATAAGTTGAGCTTATGGAAGGTGGGAACTGGAAGGCTGGTAAGTAAAGCAATGGTATAACAGAGTCAAGAGGTTACAAAAAGACAGATAAGTTTCAGGTTGTGAGAGGGGCAGGAAAAGATGTGGAATTCAGATCAATGGGGCTTAATACTGGCATAAACGTGCAATGGATGAATTGTTCTTGGGCAATGGTATCAATGATTATGGAAACAAAGTGAGTTGATCAAGTTAAGATTCAGATCAACCATGATCTAATTGAATTCCTGAACAACCTCTGGAGGCTAAATGTTCTCCTCCTGTCCCTACATTCTAATGTACTTATTCTGTTATATCTGCCTGATATAAGAATGAGGTTGTCGTTTTCAAATAGTCAACAAGAAACCAGATAGCAAATTCAGAAAAAAATCTTCTTTACTGGGTGTGACCAAAATGCAGACCTTGTTACCAAAAATGTGATAGTACTATACATACAACTCATTTGCCAGCACAGTAAGTATTGAAGTGAATAATGTAGGTGCATTTAAGAGGAAGTTAGATAAACACATCAAGAAGTGGAGAATATAAAGATATGTTAGTAGAGTCAGGTGAGGAAGGATCAGAAGTGGCCTGGCAAAAGAAGAAGTGCTGGCATCGTCTACTTGGGTCAAATGGCTTATTTCTGAGCTGGATATTCTTGGATATTCTGTGTAATTCTAAGTATGTCACTTTGCAGTGGAATAAAATTTGGACAGGCTCTATAAGGACAATCAGTTTGATCAGATTGATTATAGGGGAGGCAATGGCCTAGTGGTATTATCATTGGACTGTTAATCCAGAGACCCAAGTAATGTTCTGGGGATCTGGGTTCAAATCCTGCCAAGCCAACTCTTGGAATTTGACTTCAATAGATATCTGGAATTAAGAGTCTAATGATGACCATGAATCCATTGCCGTTTGTCGGGAAGAACCCATTTGGTTCGTTAATGTCCTTTAGCAAAGGAAACCACCATCCATAGCTGGTTTGGCCCATATGTGACTTGAGGTCCATAGTAATATGGTTGACTCTTAACTGCCCTCTGGGTAATTAGGGATGGGCAATAAATTCTGGGCCAGCCAGCAATGCCCTCATCACATGAATGAATAAAGAAAAAAAAAGATTGTTGCCCTTGCAGTAAAACTGAAAACGTACCCCATTGTTTTAAAAGGCATCTGGATGGATATATGAATAGGAAGAGTTTAGATGGATATGGACCAAATGCTGGCAAATGGGACTAGGTCAGACTGGAATGTCCGGTCGACGCGGATGAGTTGGACCAAAGGATCCATTTCTGTGTTGTATGACTCTATGACCCTGTATGATGAAGGTCTTCTCCTGAATACGAGGTTTCTTCTGTTGATAAAGATGTATTTGAACAATATCTTTTGTACAACACTTGATAAAAAATAATAACCACGTGAATGAAAATTGTTTTGTCCTCAGGGTGAAAAAGGTTCGCAAGGAAGATCTGGTCCTTCTGGACCCACTGGGATTGGAGAACCTGGAATACCTGTAGGCGATTTTCAATATTTTTTTAAAGCATACAGTAATTATCAAACTATTCCATCTTCCTCAAAGTCCAAAATACTATTATTTTTTGTCGTGGTTTCTTGTTCTTTTTACTATAATATGTAAGAAGTATGTAGATGTGCACTTGTGATACCAAGGCATGCAAAGCTTTGGGACAAGCGCTAGAAAATGGGATTGGAATTATTAGACGCTTGTTTTTGACCAGCACAGACGTGATGGACCATTTCTTTTTGTGCTGTAGATCTTGATGATTCTATGAGTGTTACAAATTAACCTGTTTAAATATCACCAGCCAGTTTTGTCTCATTTATTACCAGGTACCTAAACTGTGTGAAACTAAGGAACATCGAGTCCTATGGTGATTGAATGATGGGCAAAAGAAGCTCAAGACTGAGAATTGCAAACATTAGATGTCTTAAAAATCTTACTTACTGGAATTGAAATGAACTGTTAAACATACATGTTAGTTCCTGCAATGAAGGCAAAGCTTCAGAGTGGTCACTTGAAGGGAGAACAGTGCAGATTTAGAGTTGCACTTGTTAGTTGCCGCGCACGCAGATATTATATTTGGAACCTACATTTAGTTACATTGTTCCTGGGACATCCTTCCTTCCGAGTGAATATCCACGAGTTTTCGAGGCCCACAATATTTAGCCTTTTCCTCAGCCGCCACTGAGAATATGGCACATTCTCACATCTTATTCGTCTCCCTTGCGGACTTATACTCTCCTCATTGCCCAGTACCAGATTCCCAATGACACTTTAATCATCCAATTTTCTGGGTATGATTGGAAGCAAGTGCATGATTCCAAGTTAAAACCCTCTTTTCGAGAATGTACTGTCCTGGGTCAATTGTTGCACTCAGATGGTGAAAAATGTAATGTTGTGTAACGTGGGCAAAGAAGAAAAGGAGGATTACTTAGTTTGTTAGATAACAAGGTGTAGAGCTGGATGAACACAGCAGGCCAAGCAGCATCAGAGGAGCAGGAAAGCTGACGTTTCGGACCAGGACCCTTCTTCAGAAATGGGGGAGGGGAAGGGGATTTTGAAATAAATAGAGAGAGGGGGAGGCAGATGGAAGATGGATAAAGGAGCAGATAGGTGGAGAGGAGACAGACAGGTCAAAGAGGCAGGGATGGAGCCAGTAAAGGTGAGTGTAGGTGGGGGGGTAGGGAGGAGATAGGTCAGTCCAGGGAGGACGGACAGGTCAAAGAGGCGGGATGAGGCTGGTAGGTAGGAGGTGGGGGTGGGGCTTGAGGTGGGAGGAGTGGATAGGTAGGAGGAAGGACGGACAGGTTAGGGAGGCGAAGACAAGCTTGGCTGATTTTGGGATGCGGTTGGGGGAGGGGAGATTTTGAAGCTTGTGAAGTCCACATTGATACCATTGGACTCCAGGGTTCCCAAGCGAAATATGAGGTGCTGTTCCTGCAACCTTCGGGTGGCGTTGTTGTGGCACTGGAGGAGGCCCAGGATGGACATGTCATCCAAGGAGTGGGAGGGGAAGTTGAAATGCTTTGCGGCTGGGAGGTGCAGTCGTTTGTTGCGAACCGAGCGTAGGTGTTCCACAAAGCGATCTCCAAGCCTCTGCTTGGTTTCCCCGATGTAGAGGAGACCACATCAGGAACAGCGGATACAGTGTACCACATTAGCAGATGTGCAGGTGAACATCTGCTTGATGTGGAAGGTCTTGTTGGGGCCTGGGATGGCGGTGGAGGGGGGTGTTTGTTGCATTGCTTGCCTACCTTGGTGAGATCATTGAGTTCTGTTTGTTACCAATTTGCAATCCTATGTAGGAAGATATTCTCAGTACCAGTACCCTACCCATTGGTATAATTAATATACAATAAAAACAGAAAATACCGGAAACAGTGATATTTATATTTAGCTGACTTGCTGGTAGACTCATCCTTAGGATTATGCTTTCTGAATTCAGTTTTATCAAGAAGAGTTGAAGTCCAGAAAAATCCATTGTGTACAGAGATTTGGATGAAGCCATGCTCAGAGAGGAGAGAACATAGGAGGCAGCCAGGAGTTCATTGGAATTGTCAAGTCTATAGATAAGGAAGGCATGAGTGAGGGTTTTAGTAGCAGATGAGCTGAGGCAGGAGCAAAGTTGAGCAAAGTTACTGAAATGGAAATAGGTAGTCTGAGAATTAGCATGACTACGTGGTTGAAATACCAGTTCACCCTTTGACAATTGAGTGGGAAAGAGATGGAGTTGGTGGATGTGAATCATGGTTTGTGTTGAGGGACACATTCAATGGCTTACATTTTCTGAATATTTAGTCATTAATATATTAATAGAGGAAATTTTTAGTTATCTAGTATTGGATGTCAGGCAATTATTCTGACAATTTAGCGAAGTGGAGGGGTTGAGAGAGGTGGTGGTGAGAGAAGGCTAAGTGTTTTCAGTGTACATATGGAAACAAATACTATGTTTGTTGGTGGTGTTTGCTGAGTGCCGTATTCAGTGGGAAATAGGAGATGCAAAGCATAGATCCTTGGAGTACACCACAGGTATTCATGCGGGTTAGGGAAGAAAAGCTTTGATTATGACTGGATAAATGGGAATAAATCCAAGAGAATCAGTCCCAAGTGGGTGAAATTGGAAAGGCATTAGAATTAGAATTGAAATTAGCTTTATTGTCACAAGTACTCACAGTTGTACAGTGAAAAGTTTACATGTCACCACATACAGCACCATTTTAGGTACCGAGGTACAGATTCTTGAGCGCAAATTCTTAGGAAAAAAAATTAGAAGAAAAATAAAGAAGTAAAAAGTCCAGTAATAAATTAGAAAAATAGAGAAATAAGATTTCAGAACAACAGTCCTTCCAACCCAGACTGCGCTGGTCTTCAACTTGAGGCCGGGAGGCTGCGTCCACGTCAGGAATCCATGCTGGCTCTCATCCTGGCCATTGCTGATGCTGTCCAAGGATAGGGCATAAAACAAAAAAGAAAAGAAGTGAAAAGAGAGAGAAAAAAAGAAAAGAAACAAAGGGAGCAGACAAGTTCCGGCTCAGAGACCTAGTCCACCACCAACTTGGGGACAAAAAAAATGAAGATGATGTGGATAGTTGTACCAAATTCTACACTCAAGGAGGACAAGGCCCGAAACATTAGCTTTCCTGCTCCTCTGATGCTGCTTGGCCTGCTGTGTTCGGCCTGCTGTGTTCATCCAGCTCTACACCTTGTTATCTCTTATGTTTGTCACTGTTGTTTTTAGATGTTCATGATCACAGTTAAGTAGTCGGTGGTTTGTAAGCATTTTTCTAATAGTTTATTGAGTTTGTTAAAAAGTAGTAGTTTAAGTACGATATGGTTAGTTAAATAAAGAAAGTACAGTTAGTTCTGCTATAACGCATGTTTCATTAACGCGAATTGTCTGAATCCTTTTGGCCAATGGCCATGAGACAGCTACCCATGACATCAGATGATCATTGTCCCTTGCCTGCCTTCAACTAGGGGTTTGTCAATTCTTTCCAAAACACACTGATAATAGGGTGCGTTTGGTACGAGATGATTTGTTGATGCTAGTCTTGGGCTTCGTGGCCTTTGTGTTTTTCATAATTCTTCCCTGTGTTTACATATGCTGGAGTTTTGGTAAGTTTGCACTGGTGTAAAAGTGGTTAAATGAAATCTCATGCTATACAGTAAATACTACAACAGTTCAGTTATGAAGGGACCCCAGTATTCAACATCACAAACATATGGGATATCAATTGTAACTTGGGTAAGGGGCAGTGTGGCATGGGTGAAAACCTTATTGGAGGGATTTCATCATGAAGTTCAGGGCCAGATCGGCACAGATGAGGAGATCACCGTGTTCGAAGATTTTGGAAAGGAAAGAAAGGTTGAAGATAGGCTTTGAGTTTATAAGGAGGGAGAGGGCAATGGTTCATTTAAAGAGATGGGAGATGATGGCAGTTTTGAAGAAAACGTCAGTGAGAACACATAATGTAGCTGCAACAAAACAGGAATTGCTGGAAAAGCTCAGCAGGTCTGGCAGCATCTGTGAAGAGAAATCAGAGTTAACGTTTTGGGGCTGGTGATCATTCCTCAGAACTGTTCTGAGGAAGGGTAACCGGACCCGAAGCGTTAACTTTGACTTCCCTTCACAGATGCTGCCAGACTTGCTGAATTTTTCCAAAATTTCTGTTGTCGTTTCAGATTTACAGCATCTGCAGTTCTTTTGGTTTTTATAATGTAACTGCAGTGTGTATTCAGATTCACAGAACCTCACATCACACTATAACATTGAAATTTCATCAACCTGTACGATTAAAGGAGAGGCAGATTATTACATTGTGTAGAGCATTACTAAATGCTTTTATCTGAACGTCTTTATATAATATGATAACTTTAAAATTTTACTAATGCCTGCCAGAAACAGTAGCTTTTGCATTAATTTAGTTTGCCCAGACACAAGAGACAAAGTCGGGTGACTTTCGGGTCCGGTGACCCTTCCTCAGAATTTATAATACATTTCCATTTTCACAAAAGTCAAATTGAAGCCTGTAACACATGTCTTATAGAGCAGGAAGATGAGGGACCATGTAAAAGGATGCCTACATCTCCAAGATGTATTTTTCTCTATTAGGCAGCATTGACTCACAAAAGTGTTCAAAAATGTAATGCCTCCCACACTTTCCTGTTTTCTCTTGCAATGTTTAGGAACACTTATGTTTCCTATTGTCAGATTCTCAGAAGTACTTTAACATGTTTCACATCTGTAAAAATGTGTTAGTGTTTCCATCTCACTTGGCAATCAAATAGCTTTTTTTTCTGAAGTTCAGAAGCAAGCTTGTCCTTTTTAGAAATCGTGTAATGTACGTGCATTATTTTCCTCGAAATTTGCCCCTTTAAACCTCCAATCTTACAGGCAGATGTAATTGTTCCAATGAACAGGAATTGATGTTGTTCACCATATCGATACAGGCTAAAAGATCAGAGTGCAATGTTCACACTCAAAATGGGCATTTTTAAAGTAAGGAACCAAATGTCTAACAGCCACCCCCACAACAAGGTTGGCACTCAAATATATTTTTCTTCCTTGAGGAGTCCTCTTGAGATTTACTCAAGATGTCTTTTTTGATATTCAGGTGTTTTATTCTCATTACCTCCTTAGTTAGGTGATACAGTCACACGGTAATAATGCCTCTAGTATTTGCATTGATATATGGGAGATTTAGAATCATTCAGAAACAGAATTTGAAAAATGTATCAGAATCCTTAGTTATCATCTCTGCTGCATTAAACCTACAGTGATAACACACAAGAAAAGCTTAATTTCCAAGACACTACAGTAGTTAAATTGGCACAAGATAGCAGGTGTAAGTTAGCAATAAAGTTTTCCTGAAAATACTTTTATGCCCAAGAGATCATTGCACTGCACGAAACACACTGTCAATGGACTCATGAGGTCATAGCTAAATGACTGCATGTTAGTCTCTGCACTGTCACTGCACCTCCATTACTTCACAGTATGAAAGATGTTTTGAGATGTAATAGCGCAAAAATACAAATTGCTATGAAATAACATTTTCATTATAATTTATCCAATTGACAGTGTTCCTTACAATAGTATCCATCGTATTTTCTTGTATACAGTAGCTCTTAAACTTCTGCAGCCTTAATATACATAAATGATCTGGAGGAAGGTATAGATGGTCTGATTAGCAAGTCTGCAGATGACACAAAAATTGGTGGAGTAGCAGATAGTGAAGGGGACTGTCGGAGAATGCAGCAGAATATAGATAGATTGAAGAGTTGGGTGGAGAAATGGCAGATGGAGTTCAATCCAGGCAAATGCGAGGTGATGCATTTTGGAAGATCCAATTCAAAAGCAAACTATACAGTAAATGGAAAAGCTCTGGGGAAAATTGATATCCAGAGAGATCTGGGTGTTCAGGTCCATTGTATCCTGAAGGTGGCAACGCAGGTGGATAGAGTGGTCAAGAAGGCATACGGCATGCTTTCATTCATCGTACGGGGTATTGAGTACAAGAGTTGGCAGGTCATGTTACAGTTGTATAGGACTTTGGTTCGACCACATTTGGAATACTGCGTACAGTTCTGGTCGCCACATTACCAAAAGGATGTGGATGCTTTGGAGAGGGTGTAGAGGAGGTTCACCAGGATGTTTCCTGGTATGGAGGATGCTAGCTATGAAGACAGGTTGAGTAGATTAGGATTATTTACATTAGAAAGACGAAGGTTGAGGGGGGACCTGATTGAGGTCTACAAAATCATGAGAAGTATAGACAGGGTGGATAGCAAGAAGCTTCTTCCCAGAGTGGGGGACTCAATTACTAGGGGTCACGATTTCAAGGTGAGAGGGGAAAAGTTTAGGGGAGATATGCATGGAAAGTTCTTTATGCAGAGGGTGGTGGGTGCCTGGAATGCGTTGCCAGTGGAGATGGTGAAGGCGGGCACGATAGTGTCAGTAAGATGTATCTAGACAGATACATGAATGGGCAGGGAGCAGAGGGATACAGATCCTTGGAAGATAGGCGACGGGTTTAGATAGAAGATCTGAATCGGCACAGGCTTGGAGGGCCAAAGGGCCTGTTCCTGTGCTGTAATTTTCTTTGTTCTTTGTTCTTAATTTAGAGACTCCACATTCATTTGCAAGGAATTCATTACCTTAGTGATTTCAAGTTTTCCTCGTGCCCAGTTAGTTGTGTATGACTTTGTTAAAAGGCTCAAAATTAGTTTCACCCCTTTGTAGCCCCTCTTGCCCCTTTACAAATGCTCTTTGCTCCAGGGCATCTCTCTCTACCTTTGCAGACCCTCATATCTCCTTTGTCGCTTCACTACTGTTTCCATCCTTGCCAGTCTCTCGCTCCCCTGATCCAGCCTTCTTATTCCTGGGGTTGTGCTTTAACCAACCTCACCTCCTATGCCTATCCTATCCATTCAGTACCGCTCAACCCACATCATCAGCTTTGTTTTCATCAGCCATGTCTCTTGCTTCCATTCCACACGTCCTCTGACATTGGCAGCCTTGCTCCCGTTACTACCCCCACCTTTAATCACAAGCTGGTTCTGGTTCTTATTCATATTTTGGCTCTCTATGAATCTATCGGCAGCAAATGTGAGAGAGAAACAGTCTATGATTGGAGGAACAGTCCCTTAGGGGATTATAACAATCCCAACTAAGTGGGAGATGTTTATCCTATTGAGCACTGTGGGGGAATTTTTCCAGGTTATTTGGGATTTTTCGAGGGTGAATTAGTCCACTGTCACTGTGTATTTTGAGCGCTATGGTGCAAAGTGTATTTAATAAAAATAGGTTATATTTTGTGATATAACAGGACCTTGTTTGTTCTGATCTAATCAAGATAGTGAGTTTTTAAAGCTGGAAATGGGATAGACAGATGTGCTTCTGAAAATCATGGATGCTGTTGGACTTCAACACCCATCTCCATATTCTATTCATCAGCAGTAATTGTGCACTCCCTAATTAACACCAATGTCTTGTCAGATTTGCTGTGGCTCCTTGTCTACTCTCCCATTAACCCTCCTGATCACTAATCATCACTTCTTTTCCTTTGGTCACTAAAATCCTCTCTAAATCTAATCTTGGAATCTTCTGAACTACTGCTATCATATTAACTTCTTTCAACTCTTTGTGATGTGGAATATCAGGTCTTGGAATTTATCAGCCTTCAGTCCCATTAAGTTCTCCAACACAACCTTCCTCCTAATACTATTTTCGCTCATTTCCTTATTTGCCCTAGTCCCCTGCATCTCAAATCCTGGAAGATTTCTTGTATCTTCCTCAGTGAAGATTGACACAAATTAATAATTGAGCTATTTTGTCATTATCCTGTTTCCATTATACATTCCCCTGACTCTGAACCCACATTTGCCTTAGATAAGTGTTTCATTTGTAACATAACTGTAGATGCTTTGATAGTCCATTCTATGCCTTTTCTGTTTTTTTGGAATTTTGTGTCTTGAAAGAATGTTTGACATCCTTGACCCTGGACCAAAGGAAGCAACACACCATCCTAAAGTCACATAAGCTGCTACAGAAACACTTGTTTGATCTCTTGACTATGAAATCCACCGTCTCTACCACTCTTTCACTCTCCTTCTGCCCCTCCTATTCAGCTGAGCCATCCATGGTGCCACAGACATGGCTCAGGCAGTACTCACCTGAGGGACCATCACCCTCACCAGTGTCCAAACTAGACAACTGATAGGTAAGCATGACAGACTCAGGGGACTCCTGCTCTGCTTGTCTAGTTCACTTAGACTGTCAGTCACCCATTCCCCCTGTGCCTGTACACTCCTAGCCTGCAGTGTGACCATCTCACTAGAATCGGATTTTCATTCAACATTAGCCCATTAAAATTTCCCATTTATCAGATCTCAGTGCAGAGTGTTCAGCTCCTTTTTGGGCCAAATCTTTATCTTTGTCATTATATCATACTTCTGGATTGCTACCTGCAACTGCAGCTCACTGACCTTATTTGCCATACTTGGCTCATTCATATACATGCACTAAAGTCTACCTTAGATCCTGTTTCATTCCCATCTTAGTCTATTCCACTTAAAACCCTCTGTTTCTTATCTTAGTACTGTCTGTTTCTCCCAATTACTTGTACAAGTTATTTTTTCCTTTCTAATGTTATGACTGGGTTCCCATTCGCCCCTCCAAATTAATCCAAACGCTCTCTAATAGCACAAGCAAACTACCCTACAAGGACGTTGATGCTTGCTCTATTCAGGGGCACCCCTTCCTGTCCAAACAGTCTCTCCCTTCAAAATGGCACTGATTCTCCAGGAATCTAACACCCATTTTCCAGGACCGTCTCTCCAGCCATACAGCTAGAGAAGATAAATCAAAATGTTAGGATATCAATTTATTCATTAACTTTATATGCCGTAACAAAAGACTGTTTATCTGTGGAATCCTCCTTGTATCCTGTTGTAACTTGGGCAAAAGTTCATTACAGTGGGACTACCTCAACCGTAAATTATCATAAATTAGTTTAATTTTCACCTTGACTTCCAGACATAAAACTGCAGTTGAAAAATTGTAACCTCTGCAAAAAATGTCCTGTTTGTATTTGCATTGATTTCAGTCAACTTGAACTGTTAGTTATTAAATATTGTGACCATGCAGCAACTTGAAAATGTTTGCATCGCTTTCAAAACAGCATTTGATCATCTATAATTATTCTGGAACAATCAGTCTTTCTCATGATCCAATTACTTATCCAAATCTTTCAGAAAGAATTGCCTGACATAGGAGGAATTGCAACTGAGGAGAGTTTGGTCTAATTATGCACTCCATGCACATTTATGGGAATCTTCTCAGTCTGGTACAGAACATTATAACTTTTCCATTGTTATTTATGATGATTGAAAAAATGTAATTGAAGCATTGGATCTGTTGTATAATTCAGTTCATAGTGAAGACATTCTGAAGAAAATAAAATTTGATTCTTAATTGTTCAAAAATATGGAAATATTTTGAGACTCAGAGCTAAACAGGAAATTTAAGTAATCACAGGGGAACTCTACTGGAGCTTACTGAATTCCCTCCCTTTGATTATGCAGAAAGAATGAAAACTGTGAATAAATAGAAAGCTTTGGAAGATAGCAGCTTTCTCAAGGCTTTTAAAGAGGATAAGTATTGTTATTCCTTTATACGGACAAGTCAGACATAAATTTGTGGAATTGCAATGAAAAAGAATGAATTACAGTGAAATCACAATGAGTCAAATTAAGATATGCTGAAAATCTGGTTGTGGCAAAATTATCAGCTATTCCCGATGGCAGAATAAGAAATCTAATATAAGGATCCCTACGACCAACCAGCATGCTAGTTTGGTAACTGGTAACTCTGGATCAGCTGAATTTGTGGATGCTTGCTATATGACTGCATCAACTGGTTAGAGTGGAAATTGGCCATGTTAAAGCATGAAATCATGCAAGCTATCATTTGACATTGAGATCATTCCAAACCTGCAAATATGGCTAAACCTGAGAGTTGTTTAGAAGTGTTGTTTATAGAAGACAAAGTGAAGTTGATACAGCAAGCAGAAAACTGTGATGTGAAATGAAAAGATTTTCTTGCCTCCCACCAACATGGCCATGCTCCAACCATGTTTGATGATACGGTTAACTGTATTTCACTCATCTGAAGACAGCATTCTGTGCGCAAAAAGACTAGTGAGTTTTTCTACATATAACTCCCGGTATTTTTCAATGCCTTTTACTGTACAAGGTCAATCCATTGTTAAAAATGAACACATTGAAAACGATATTTTTCACCTATTTACTGTATCATTGTGTTTTCATAATTTCTAACATAAAGTACAATTGTAGGCAAGTCAGATTACATAGGCACCTTTTTGGCTATCTTGAAACTCTGCTTCACACAAATTTGTAGGTGAGGCCCTTGTGATTTGACTTACTCTATTAGCTAATATTATAATATAATTTAGTCAAAGCAACACTCAAAGGGCTGTAATTGTTTCATTAAGAATTGAAAAAACAAACAGCACCCTCTCAACAAAGAATATCCATTTCCAAAAGGAGCTGCTGATTCCCCCATGGGTCATTGACAGGATTCCAGGGAGTCACAATATCATGACGCTGCTTTCCATGTGAAGTGCACTGAGTATTGCGAGGGGGATCTTTTGAGAATTCAGTTTCCTGTACCACTGTATTTATTGATTAAGCAACTGGTTGAGCCAACAACTTGATGCCATTAAGAAAGACAGTTGGTCCCTTTAAACTGCTGCAGCCAGTCAGTTCTTGAATTCCCAGAAAATTTCTACCCCCACCTTCTCTTCCACTATTGTGAGCTGCCAAGCCCAGTCAGTCTTATTGCTGGAGGTGGCCAAAACCAATCAAATATTGTTTCTGGAAGACTTGTCAAGATCAGATCAGTTCTGCCCATACTCCTGCTTACAGTCCTGCAAGAGAAAAATCTTGGCTTATTTTCAGAACAGGAACCTAGGTGTGACAGCATTTTCAGGAGATCCCCCAATCCATGGAAAGGTTTGGAAAACACTGGCAGAGAAAACATCTGCCTATATTTAAATTCTCAGCGTTTTGCTGTGAATTGTTTTGCTTGGGTTCATCATGATCTATAATATTGGTTATCACAAATCTATTGTTCTGATCCCTTTGGAGATCAATTAATCAAAGAAGTGAATTTACCGAGCAACAGCAACAAGAAAACCAATCAGTCTAAAATTCAAACTCAGCTGAATATGAAATATATTCGACACATTGCACATTACTCGGTAACTCACTCAACACATATGGCAACATTTTAGCCATAGGTTAATTCAAGTATCTGATCTTTGTCAAACAAAATCCTACCTTTGTTTCTTCAAAGATCAAGCCACCAATTCACATCCAACTTGTGTTCCAAATCATGTTCCAAAAGTACGACATTCAACAAAAAGGCCGACTTTTCCAGAACCTCCTCCACTCTGCTTATAACAAGTCTTCATTGTTTGGATTCGTCAATGTTACCTGTACTTCAATCTTAGGTGACAACTCTGTACACCATATGGTCAAGTGTCGTGCATCAACTATTTTAAATAACAGAAACAACTGTAACAACCTTATATTTATCTATTGACGGTTCCAAGATCCAGCTTTCATTTTCTTCAGTCTTCCTGTTAGGTAATTTGAACATGGACAATGGTGCCTTTTATGCAATTTTGACCAGTTTCAGTTTCTCTTTCAGTTACAGTCTGAATCATAAAACTTCAAACTTTGAAACCAGTGTCAGTAGACCTGACAAAATATTCAAAAAGTCATCTGTTCAAACAAGAGCTCTGTTCAAGCAGGATCCCCCACTGGTCCTACAAACCATGAACTCTAACAAACCCTTGTAACAATAATGCATTAGTTTTAGTATATTGTTTTGTTTATTTTCACACTATGTACTTACCCATGCTTTATAACTTAACCATGGAATGTTTTCTGCTTCAAATATTCTTTTGTAGTAACAGCAAAAGAGGAGTTACAATGCAGATTCAGGGATAGTTTACCAGAGGTACAAAGATATAGTTATTAGAATAAAAAAATTGCTAAGTTGGCACATTTTCTTACTCCTGCGTAGGAGTGACTTGATCTATATCTTCAAGTTATAGTTAGATAAATGACGAAACATTAAGCTGTATTGATTAGCAAAATGGTGATAAGCAGGTACAAATTTAAAATGGTAATTAAAAGACTTGAGCAGGAGTTTAGTAAAAATAACTCAGTGCTGTAAGTTAGTTAGAGCATGAATTCTTGATGACAGGCTTTGAGTTTTCCTGACTAGTCTTTCCTGTGAAATGTTATGGAATACGCATTGAAGCTAAAAGGATTAACATCATATGGTATGCAACCGTGCTTTGTAAACAAAAGTGCATGAGTTTGAACAGACAGTATCTTGCCTGTTTAAAGATATGTTGATAGAAGTTGGGATGCATGATGGATGCCTCACTCAGAAAGACCACAGACAAGTGCTGTAGCAAACTGAGTACATTAGATGGCTCTATTGGAAGGTTTTCTTTCACGTTGAGGCAAACAAAAGCAATTTTTGTTGTGTATTTAACCTTGAGTTGTGCGTGCTTACCACTGATATAGATTCCCAGTTCTTGGTGTGGGGCCTGCACTTGTGAGCTTGCCATACCTATTCAAATTGATATGTGCAACAGACAAACTTGTTACACCCATTTGTCACAATGATTCTGCTGTTGACCCAATTAGATCCAACTCTGCTTCTTTATTCTCCCATGTTGCCCGGGTCTGCAGGGGGAGCTAACAGCATTATAGACTACATGGTGAAGCCAGCCTGCCGTTCTGATAAATTCACTTCTGTATTAAAGGGAGGGTGAACCCCGAACTGAAGTCTATGGGAAATTCAACCTGGGAAACTCCATGAATCATAATGGCAATACGCACGAGGGAGCATGCTGCCTGATTCCATAATTCTAGCCTGGAGGCAGTATTGTGAGCTCCAGGAGGGGTGCTACTTTTGCAGGTGGAGCTGTCACGCACCAACCTCTGAAGGGAGCAGGAGCATGTCACCACAAGGGTCTGGTCCTAGCTTTGCCAGAAAACATACAATGGGCAGAATCTTTCGAGGCCCTGACCAATGTGGGTTCTGGCGAGAAATTTGGGAGAATCCTGTGAAACGTCAAGTAAGGCTTTACTCAATGCATGTTCCAACTACTTCCTGGGCATCTAGACAAAATTCTTAGTGAGCAACAAGAGACCGATTAACAGAGATTATCACTCATCACCCTCATTACTAACAAATCCTACCTCCTTAATATGCAGATTTCCACTCCACCAATCACCAGATATAAACTAGATGCCAAGGATCCCTGACTGAAAACCAGATCAGGTACCTGGTGACTCCAGCTAATGCTTGCTCTTTGAGACCTCCACCTAGGCCATTTGGCAACAGTGTCTCAGGGCATACTCCATGAGCATGAGAATCTAACCAAACATATCATTGCTAAAAATTTTGAATTTAAAATAATATTCAGAATAATACACCCTCTATAGGGCGTCATGCCACAGATGACCTTCTACTATATATGCCACAACAAAATGCAGTAGCCGGGAACATTACATTTAATAAATTGTCTCATTCTTGGTATAAAATTGAGCGCAGAATGCCAAAATGTCGTCATGTCTGATGAACAACCAGAACAGCTGCTCTTTGAGACTTGCCTATAGTGACAAAGATGCTGTTCTCTTTTTCTGTCCCTCCATTAATTAATTTGGTGCTTCATATAATGTAACCTCCTAATTAGTGTAGCTGTCTATGCAGACTGGTTGTTAAGAACTGGCACTGTGTCCTTGATAGGGGATATGATAGGCATATTTGAAAAACTATCTTAACACATTATTTAATTCCTTTTGAGCTTTAGAATACATTGTGGCAAAATCTTACAATGCCCATGTATGTAAAATGTGGTCTAATAAATTTGGGATTAGTCTGTGATGTTACTTCCCTCATACTTATAATTGCCAACTGCTTTATAATTCTTTCTATTAAAAAAAGACTTGGCTATGGCATATTCACTTCCTTCACTTAAGTCATTAATATACACGTTGCAAATAATTGTGGCCCCAGCAGTGATCCCCGTGGCACAACACTAGCTGCTGGTTGCCATCCCAAAAATGCCCGCCTTTTCCCAACTCTGTCTTCTGTTAGATTGCCGGCTCTACAAGCTAATAGTCTACTTTCAACATCGTGGGTTCTTTTCTCATTAAGTAACCTAGGTGTGGCATCTTATCAAATACCTTATGAAAATCCACCTATGTATCATCCACCACTTCCTCTTTATATAACCTGATTGTTACCCCCTCGAAGAATTCTTCATAAAGCCATGCTAATTCTGCATGATCATACTATGCATTTCTAAATGCTTTGTTATTTCATTCTTTATAATAGCCTCTAGCATTTTTCCAATAACAGACATCAAGTTAATAAGTCAGTTGTTGCCTGTTTTTTGTTTGTCTCCTTTCTGTTTTAAATAAAAGTATTTTATTGGCAGTTTTCCAGTCCTCTGAGACTTATCTAGAATCTAAGGATTTCTAGAAGATTGCTGTCCCTGTAGCTACTTCCTTTAATATCCTAGGATGCATTCCATCAGGTTCAGGGACTGAATAGTGTTTACCCTCTTTTAGTTTACCCAGCTCTTTTTTCTTTGGTGATAACGATTTGAATTTATTTCTTGTGCTATTGTGCTTTGAATATTTAGTCATTTTGGAATGCTATTAATGTCTCCTACTGTAAAGACTGATGCAAAGTATTTATTTAACCCATCTGCCATTTTCTGGTTCCCCATTATAGCCTCAGCCTCATTCTCTAAGGGGCCTATTTTCTCTTTGGCTTCTCTCTTCCTTTTTACATATTTAAAGAAGGTCTTGCTGTCCATCTTGATATTACTTACAAGTGCACCTTCAAAGTTTATTTTCTGTCTCTTCACTTTTTTTTGTTGTCTTTTGTTGGTTTCTGGAAACTTTACCAATCCTCTGGCATACCACTAATCTTTGCCACATTGTATGTTTTTCTCTAGGTCACCTAGTTATTATATCTGTATGATGGCCAGAATATCAATGATTTCAATTTGCTCAATCACACCAATGTTTGAGTGATTATTTCAACTCTGAGCTTATGTGGTGGTGGTAACTCAGGGGGTCCAGATTGCAGTGGCAATATGCACTTTACATGCATGTGGTCATCCTTAGCTATGGGTAGTGATGGTGTAGATTTCAACTTTCTTTCCATCACATTGCTCACCAGGAATCCCTGTTGCTTTTACTGACTGTTATTGACATGTGTTGGAAGGTTTTGTAGCTTGATATTTCAACCTAATGGTCCACACTGTGACTGTATCTGCCTTAGCCATAATGTCCTAGAGTGGGACCCAACCTGGTACTTTCACAAACAAGTACACTGCCCACTGTGCAATAAGACCTCCTTCATGGTCTTATATCCTCTCTGCAAATTCACTCATACCTCTGGTATCAATCCATAGATTATTATCTTTGTGGCTGTGTTTTCTATTTTAGCCCTGATCTAATCATAATTCCTCAGCAGAACCATTATCTTAGGCCACCTTTGTCATTGGTACCTACATGGACTATCACAGCTGGATCATTCCCTCTCCTGCCCCACGTTCTTCCAGTCCCAAGACAATGCCTGTAACACTGAAAATGTGCAGGCATCAGCATTTAGGACTCACGTTTTGCAGTGCAGAAAACAATTTCTATCCATCTAACTTTACTGCCACTGGCTACAATAACATCCCTTTGTATTTGCCCATGTACCATGGTGTTGTGATCAGTTGGTTCTTCTTCCATCAAGACCCTGCTCTCATTCAGACAGACTGAAAGAACTTCAAACCTTTTGGACAAATGGAAAGCCTGAGTCTCGTCCAGTGCTATGATCTGAAGCTCCATACTTGCTTCACTCATAGTCACATGTTCCCGTCCCTGATCACAGACAAAATCTGACATACCTAGCTTAAAGTGTATGACTGCCTCCTGAAACAAGGTATCCTCCACAGTTTGGAGCTGGAGGAACACAGCAGGCCAGGCAGCATCAGAGGAGCAAGAAAGCTGACGAGGGTCCTGACCCGAAATGTCAGCTTTCCTGCTCCTCTGATGCTGCCTGGCCTGCTGTGTTCCTCCAGCTCCACAGCTCGTTATCTCAGGCTCTAACATTGGCAGTTCTTACTATCCTGTCTGATATATAATATATATAAAGCTCATACTGCAGCTCATCAAATCTGAGCTGAAGTTCCTTGAGTGCAGATATTTTCTGCAGATGTGGTAGCTAAGGACCGCACTGGTGCAACAAATCGTTTGCCCTGCCATCTTTATTCTGTTTTATTTTGGAATGGATTTCAAGTTTGGAAATATCATTCAATGATTACCTGTGCATGTATTAGGGAGTTAATTAGTTAAGCTATGCATGCAATACATTTCTACATCTCCTATTGAGACCATCACTACTTTTCTTTCAATTTTCTCAATTTTGGTTTTGAAATGTGAGTTGAAATTAAGATTTGAACTTTGAACAGCTGCTTGTTTCAAAAGGAGAAGAGAATAAAGGCAGAAGTTATCTGTTCGGGATCTGATCCAGAAAGTAATATAACTTAATTATTGATCTAAGAATGCTGTAGACCAATCGGCACTGAGTGTTGCTATGCTCAGGTTTGGCAGCTGATTGGATGTTGAACTGGTCAATTAAAGGAGCTAAACTGTCAACCACAGAGACAGTTGATTAAAAGGAACCAAAAACAGGGAACTGTTTTTGACTGGATTTTGCAGAAGGCGGAGAGATTTTGGGAAGCTTCTGGTCTGGCTATTCCGTTTTGCTTTCTCTAGTTTTCTGTTCAGCTATTGAATTGTTGAATGTTCTAGGTAAAGAATCCTAGTCTGTAAGTAATAAATATTCACAGAAGCCTACTGAAATTGTTTGCACTGACCAAAAGCTTTGGAATTTGAACAAGATCTACAATTCCATGTGCCTGTGAATAACTCATTATCCAAGGATTTCACAATTGCTGGCATTCACCATTTGAAACTGTTTAGTTGAACTGGTAAATTATAGTTCTTTTATTTTCTTTCAATTTATCCTTTAACTGTATCAATGTGTCAGTCTGTCTGCGTGTGAATGCATGTTATTGTCTAAAACGTTTGGGTTTAGATTGTAAATATTAATCAGATTACATTTGTTAATCTTTGTTCTGCTAAAATTACATTATTAATAATAAAAAAACTTAGTATCCAAGATCTGTTTTTTTGTAAAGACTGGTTCAGAACAACTGGACAATTTTGAAGGCCTTTGAATGTTTTAATTTCGCTGTGTTGTGAATCCAATGATAATGAGGTTCATCTGGTTTGGCTCGCTATCCCAGTGTTGTAACACTCTCCATGACCTTTTTAAGCTACTGACTCGCTTAAACCCTTAAAAGGTAACAACAAATCACTGACCAGCTTTCCTAATATAAACCTCTGGGATTTTGCATTAGCCCATACTGCCTCCAGCTCTCTCTTTTTGATCATTCCTTATTCTGTTAAAATAAAAGAACTAGCTCCTTTGCTGCATTGAATCCTCCCACCTTTTAAATTCTCTGAGGCCTTTTGAAATATTTTGAGGAGTGGCAATCACAGTTAGATTGCCACTCCACTCCTGAGTTGGAGGTCAGCTGAATAGTTATTGCGGAGTTAAATTGGGCTTTTAATTCTCTAACATTTCCTGTGTAACTATTAGCTTAACTGAGGTGGAGCATTCCCAACTCTCCAATTTTAAGAGGTTCTTTTTGCAGGTTCCAATTGCAGGGGAATTTCCCATTAGAATCTTCAATTTCCCAGACGATATCCACAAAGTCTGCTGTGTCTGGGATTCTGCAGTGTCTTGATGTTTAACTCCAGCCTTCGCTGTTCTAACAACTGTCTGGCCATCGCAATATCTGACCAACGTTGCGCAGTACTCATTCATGCTGGACTTTATGCTGCTTACTTCGTACATTAGCATAACACCTTTAGTTTATAAAAGCTTTATTTACAGAGACCTAGCTCTCTCTGTACATCTGCTTCAATAAGATCTCCAGCACAGCATTCCTTGGAGAGTGTTCTCTGGCCTGTTGTATCATTTTTGTGTTCTTGCAGAACTTCAGCTATTCTGTAACCACTTCTGGCCTCTACTCCAGGCAGACAAAAAGTACAATGTGACTTTTAGTAGTGCAGGCCAACTTCAGTACTGCTAGTCATAAAGAAACTCTCACCCTGTCTAACATGTACAGCAACTTGATCCCTGTGCCTGATTCCAGGAGCTATCCATTTTACTCTCCATTCTATTTAGAATATAGAAGATGCAAACAATGTTGTTTGGGAAGTATGGATAACTCATGAGAGTGAGTGATAATAATTTGAATTTCTTTGATTAGAAAAGTAAATGTTAGCAATGAACAGGTTAAAGTGACCAGATACATCGCAAACTTTATCCTGAAGTTCTTAATTTTAGGGCTGAGAACTTTATAAATAGAAACTAGGAGCAGGAGTACTCCATTCAAACCTGCTCTGCCATTTAATATGGCCATAGCTGATCCTCTACCTTAATGCCATGTCTTCATGCCTTTAAAATCTAAAAACTTATCTATCTTTTACTTGAATATATTCAGTGACTTGACCTCCACAGCCTTCTGTGGTAGAGAATATCACAGGTTCACTATTCCTTGTGAAGCAATAGTTCCTCACCTCTGCCCTGTAAATGATTTTATACTGTATCCTGAGACTGTGTTCTCTGGTTTTAGCCTCTCCAATTGGGGAAATACCCTCCCTGCAACTAGTCTGACCAGTTCTGTTCAAATGTTACACGTTTCAATTAGAACCCCTCTCATTTTTCTAAACTCTGGTGTATGCAGGTCCAGTTGAACCTGGGATATCGACATGCTAAATCTTAATAAAATCACCTTAATGGCTAAAGTTAGTAATTGTGACGTAATTGACAAAGACATATGATGAAAATACTCCTCTTGTAGTAACATTATCAATTTCATTTGCTACATTTGGGGAAGAGAGGACTGGACAGAGAAGACTACATTATTGCAGCTGGTAATATGGGATGTCTCACATGTCTTTTATATCTTGTCCTTCCTCATAGGGTCTCAGGGGAGATCCTGGAATAAAGGGTGAAAAAGGACAACCAGGGCAAGGTTCTCCTGGTCCAAAGGTAAGAAATTAATTTAATTTCAAAAGGATCACTGAAAGCAGCCTTTTTTGTTGGCAAACAAGTAGGCTGAATGGTAGGAAAGGGAGCTGTGCTGAACAGGGAGAGCCCAGTTACAAGCTTTCAGTTCTTCAATTTCACTGGGACAATGAACATATGATTTCAGTGCTTACAGGTTTAGGATGATGGTATTGGCCAAATTTCCTACTCTTGATGATCATATAATTAATATAGAAAGTGTAATTTGTAGCAGGAAAAAGTTAGGTTTAGTTTGTGTCCCCTGTTGTCAAATAGGCCACTAATTCTCGTTGTTTAGGCTCACACATTGGGTATGGATATTTTGTTGCCAGAGCTCCTGGAATTGTACTCAGGGATGGTTTACTTCATTTGGAAGAAATAGAGGAAATTGAAAATGAACCCGCAAAGATGTGAATTGTCACATCGTGGATTACTGTTCGATACTGAGAAGAGGTGAATATTAACTTTTACACAACAATGAATGTAAAATGTTTCTCCTTATTTGCTGAGTTTATGAATGCATGATATAAGTACAGACCAAGGAAAATGAATTTTGCCAAGGTATTTCCACTCTCAAGTGGTTTAGTGAGGAAAAATACTTCAAAAGGTCAATCAGTTACTTCTCCACCAGGGAGATTATGAATGGGAAGGTTGGGGGAAAAAAATCATCTGCTTGCAATAAGCACATTAAGTAGTTGTGGATTTTTCTGTGTTCAGTATTTTTCATGATGAATGATTTTAAGTTTTGCTAGGTCAGAAGTCACACGACGTCAGGTTATAGTTCAACAGGTTTATTTGAAATAACAAGCTTTTGAAGCGATGCCTTTTAGTCAGGTGAAGACTTGGATTATAACCTAGTGTTGTGTGACTTCTGACATGGTTCACCCCAGTCCAACAGCAGTACTGCCACACCACCTTTAAATTTTACGAACTAGGCTTTCTGCCTTCAGTAGGTGACTGTTTGCTTTATGACAGGTGAAAAGTGTAAGGCTTGGGAATGCATAAACATAAAACAGAAAACTCACTGGCCTGTTTTGCCTCATGTACTTAGAGATAAAAACGAGTTTTGTCGAGTAGAAATGAAATTCTTTTTATAAAACAATATTCCAGAAGCTGCAAAATAAATTAATAGCGTTATGAGAGTCTAATTGAAAACACAGAAGTTTAAAATAATAAATCTCTGTTCATTTAAAAGAAAAATTATTTTTATTGGATGCACTCTAGAATGTTCAACTATTTCTCAGAGTTATTTGCTTTCTCCATTATTTTTTCCTCTGTCTTGTTTTGTATTTTGGTGATTATTGATTTCCTAGTCCACTTTCACAGACAGGTTGTTCAATTTTAGTTGGACTTGGGACCAGTTGCCATCACTTCTAAGATTTCAGAAACATTGGCAAGAATTCAGTACTGAGTTTGCCTGGGATATTACAATGCCTCTTATTTTTCTTTCTCTTTAAAGAGCTTTAATGTTAAAATATTGTTGCACCCAACTTAACAACATTACAGTTAAACAAATGGAAATAAGAGTCAAAGCGTGGAAGTACAATTTGCAAATAAGTCTTTTATATTCTCTTAAATTACTGGAGTAGGGGATTCTATAACAGTTGTCAACAATATGTTAATTTATTTTAAACCACTTTGGACCCCATTTACTAAAGAAATTGACATCGAGATCGGGTTGGTATTTACTGCACACAGGAGTCAATGTGAATGGAATATTTCAAGTTATTAGTTAATAGCTGAGATCTACTGAAGACCTGTTGTTGCAATGTGAAAAGGTACCACAATCAAAACTCAGTTGTGATAATTTGATTTAAGAAGATAATGTTAAACTTTGTACAGTAGTCAAACATTCGTTCCTCTGCTTGTTTGATTGTGGAAAATCAAACCAACTCATTTTGCTGAAGACAGCAAGAAAGCTAACGTGGAGATAGCAGAAATAACCTGTTTCAAATCACATGGACCTCAACGGTGGGTAGAGTTATTCATGTTCATTAACAGATTTCTGAAGATTTTAACAGATGACGTTTCACCTCCCAACTTTCTACTCCAAAAAAGACCCTTCATACACTACCTCAAATATTTCAAATAACTTATAAATTAACATTTTCCAGAAAACTTCTTTTGAGGAAGTAAAATGTTTACTGCCCTATGGTGCTTCACCTCTGTCACTGGAAGTAGTGTCAAGGTAATCAATGTTTAATTCTTAAAGACACCAGCACAATGTTGAAGGGTTAACAACTCTACAGTCAGACAGTAATCAAATATTATTAATATTAATGATTTCTTTTTGCTTTTATTTAATGATTCTATAAATACTTTGTTTTCTTCATAGGGCCACATAGGCTATACAGGCCCCAAAGGCTCTCGTGGGCCGACTGGAATTGGGATTAAAGGTGTCAAGGTAGATAAACAATTCATCAGCTTTTCTTTCCATTGTTGCCAAAAGCCAGATAAGAACTCTCAAGGTCTTTCTTGGTTGATATACAATGTCATGTTGTACTGAGTCATTTTGATCAGGATGATTATAGGATCAAACCCACTACTGAGTTAACAAGTGAAAACAGAAACTGCTGGAGAAACTCAGCAGGTCTGGCAACATCTGTGGAAAACCTTCTGAAAAAGGGTCACGTTAA
>JAHRHZ010000013.1:36250590-36276129 GCA_024137785.1 Ginglymostoma cirratum
TTAACGTGACCCTTTTTCAGAAGGTTTTCCACAGATGTTGCCAGACCCGCTGAGTTTCTCAAGCAGTTTCTGATTTTGTTTGTTTCAGATCTCCAGTGATCACAGTTATTTTGTTTAGTTTTACTGACTTAACCTCAGCCAAGACAAACACCAGGAATGGCGGAAATACTTTTGGACTAAAGACAAAAAAAAACAAGAATGCCTTCCATAAATACTATTCAGCAACAGTTGTTGATTTGAATGTTTTGAGACAAAATTGATCTCATTCCCCATATTACAGTAGCATTCTAACATTTGGTACATGTTGGCACCCAACATGTTCTATGTGGACGCAAATACATAACACACTTCTGGCATTAGTTTGAGATTCTGGGATGTTTGAATTTCCAGACCTAGTTTCCAGCCAAAAACAGGTGAAAAGTGGCAGGTGGCCAGCAGCCAGGAGCAAAGATTTGGCTACCCAGAGTCTGTCGGTTAGTAGTTTTCTATTAACATGATTCTGGGCTAGATCACTAAATTTAAGTTACAATCTGCCTTGGCACCAATAACTTTCATTTTTAAAGTTAACAAAGTGTGAGATTCAGAAGTCACATGGAGAGAATAAAGCCAGAAGATTCCACAGTTTTAAACAAGCAACAATTAATTTAATATACAATGTTAAAATTGTAATATAATCTAAACTACATGTGCAACTCATTTCTAACACCCAGAATTAACATATGGTAAACATGGGTCATAGATGTGATCAAACATCCCACAATGTGCAATAAATAGCAAATCAAGACAGACCTCATGGATTTCTCAGCAAATTCCCCCCAAATATGAATGATGTGATAGGTCATCAAATCTCATTTAACTTCACAAGGATTACAATTCTTTATTACAATTACAATTACAATTCTTCATTTTTGATGATCTGTCCTTGAAACTCCCTCTCATGAGCTGTTCTGTCATGGACTGCATCAATGAGTATTCCAATTCAGATAAAATACCTTCCTTTCCTGGGTCTACATTTCCACTGGACTCCAAAACTACTTATTCTCAAGCATAACAAGGCAGCTCTCCACCACTTTCTCATGGGAAACTAGGGACGGGTGATAAATGCTAGCCCAGTCAGTGATGCCAGTATCCTGCAACTGAATAAAAAAAACTATTCTCTTCAGTGACAGCTAGCTACACATGTCAATGCTGCCCCTGAGTTTTCCTCCAAGCCCCGGTCTTGTTCAATTGCATCAAGCAAATATTGCTCGTAATCTCTTTTAGCTCCATTGAAGTATAAAATGCTCATAGGCTTTTTCTAAGCTCCTCACAGCTCCCTTCAAGACACAGCCAGTGACCTTCCCACTTCCTCAGCTACCCTGTGAATCCTGACTGCAAAACTTAATGACCCTCTAATTCCTAGAACTTCTGAGTTCTACCAGCATAGAGCCGCCCAATTGGTCTTGACTCTTCACTGAGTCCTCTACACAGAATCTGTATAATCCATCTGCCCTCTCAGCAATGGAGCTAATTGCAGCATTTTGTAACATAGGGTCTGCATTTCTCACCCCTTCATTTCACTGCTTGTATTCATTTTAAATGTCTCTTCTGTGAAACTCTCCCACCACATCCACCCCCCCTACTCACACCAATGATCCTGGCTAGCCTGTTGAAAACCTTGCAATATTGCAATAAGCCCCTCACCTATTGTTGGGCAGAGCTGAATGTTACTAGCATTTTGTGTCACCCTTGGAACTGAAAGAACCATAAAGGTTACATTCCCATCAAATGCTGGAAGTGGATTTCATTACATTATGCATATTCAAAACATAGCACGTTGGCGTGAAATTAGCTTTATAAACTCATTTTCAAAGGATGGTGTATTGTGAGAAATGCAACCATGATTTTCCAGTTTGTGTGAGGACCTGCAATAAGTGCATACTTTAGTCGACCTGTCAGAACTAGCAACATCACTATTAAGGGAGAGAAGCTGGGAAGGTTACAAAATTTACTACACAATTAACTGATCAAAAAATAAAGAATTCAAACATCAAGCAATAATTTATCACCAAATTTACAATGAAATGTCCAAAATAACATGATGATGGATGAAAGAAGAAAAGGACTCACAGTGAAGACATAGATCGCCAATAGATTGTGTCTGCCCACATTGTGGTGACAAAACTCAACCTAATTGAAAATACTTGAAACTTCAGTTTTTAAATGGTCAGGGAAGTTTTAGATAAAAACTGAAGGAATTGTGGATGCTGTAAATTAGAAACAAAAACAGAAATTGCTGGAAAAGCTCAGCAGGTCTGGCAGCATCTGTGAAGAAAAGACCAGAGATAACATTTCGGGTCCGGTGACCCTTCCTCAGAACTCACTGTTCCGAGGAAGGGTCACTGGACCCGAAATGTTGACTCTGATTTCTTTTTTCACAGATGTTGCCAGACCTGCTGAGCTTTTCCAGCAATGTCTGTTTTTGTTCCAAGTTTTAAATAAAATTGTGATAGATCTGTTTTCTCAGGGTGATATTGGACCTCCAGGACCATCAGGACCTATAGGCATGACAGGAATCGGTTTGCAAGGTGAAAAGGTAATGTAACCAACAATTCATTGACAATAGATAATAGCATGTACTTCCTGTTTGCCATATTTACTTCCCGTATTTTGATTTTGTAATTCAGGTCATGCACTTTCAAATCAGTGGCACCACGGTTGTGTTGCAATATTCCATGTCTTACCTAACGTGTTGTTTCCCTGTTTGTGAACACTGGCATTAAACAAGGCTGTGTTACTGCAACACTTCTCTATTTGTCCCGCTGCAATGTTGTGAACACGCTGACAGCAAATCACCCACAGGCATGGAGATAGTCTGCAGAACAGATAGGAAACATTTCAATCTAACCGCTCTACCATCATAACCACTCTAAAATCAGTCTTGGAGTTTCAATATACAGAAGATGCTTGTGTGTGCACACACTTATGAGGAAATTGAGTTTCAAGTCATTGCTGACTCCTTCTCTAAAGCACATGAGAAGATGGACCTAGTATTAAACACCCTGAAAACTAAGTATTCTTCGAACTGACTCCCACGGCAAACCGGAGTAGAAGCAAGTCATCCTTAATCTCAAAGGCATGCCTTAGATGAAGATGAAGGTCTAATGTGTGCTTTTTATCCTCTTTTACACATACCTTACCATCCTTCTAGGACTACGCATTTTGAGGAAAACTGAACTGACTCATTTTGCTAAAGAAAGGAAGAAAGATAGAAATAATCAGGAAAAGAATCTATTCTCCTTACTTACATTTTCAACCTTTCACATTTTTTTAGCAAGATCTGAGCTCTGAGGTTGAGTTCAAACATCTTAACTCGGAAAGAGATGGCTCCACTAGCTATTTCTCAGTTACCATTTCCCCTAAGCTGCTTGTTTTCACCAGCGTAACTCGCCTCTTCAGTCATTCTTACTCCTGCTTTACTTGTGAAACAATTCCTTCAGTCTGGTTTCTTTCTGGCTGGGGCTGTCTCCTCATGTAGCCCCAGGGTGCTTGCTGCTAATGTCCTCTCCTCATCTACCCTGAGCTCTCTGGTACCACATGTGTCCTTGACCCCAGGCTCTGATACACTCCATGTACTATTTACCTCCCACACTGGTCACTCCTGTGACTGAACCCCAGTTTACTGGCTGATTACTTTTTTAAACTCTAAGGAAATTATTTCATTTTTAGAAGACATTATTAGTTTACCAGGGATGTTCAATGGCTATATTAAGCATCTTGTCTATTTTCATTTAACTGTACCTCTGGGAAAAGGCAGGGCCCAGAAGCTTATTACTGAGATCAATGGCCAAATGGGAAAAGTGGGCAGATTTTCCCCAAAGCACCAGGAAAATTCAGTCACAAAGGTGCTTTGATCTCTGAAGAGTTCCCTGTCCAGTTACAAGCTGGACCTCTCTTGCGCTTGCTGCTGATAAGTTCATGACTAAACCTATCAGGAGCAACTCTGGGATGGAACTAGCTGGTGATCAGTGAAGCAGTGGAAGGTACATGGTGATGGTTGAATGTAGTTAAGCCCCTGAGCTTCATGTTTGCAGAACCAGGGCCAGAGAAGTGGGACCAGGGTCAGAGAAATAATCTAGGCTGGAGAAGTGTGACCAAGGCTGGAGAAGTCCAAGTTACTGGACTAGGCAGAGAGAGAAGGAAAGGAGGAGACTACAGAGGCATCGGTGGGCAGAAGAGGGACAGGGTAAGGCAGTAGGTGTTGCTGAGAAGGAAGACGAGAAAGGCTGAATGGATCAGGGAGTGGGAGGAGGGAAAAGGATGGCTGGAGATGTGAAGGCAGAATATGGGTAAGAGAGAGATTCTAGGGGTCAGGGCAGAAGATGGATAAAAGTGGTGGATGCAGGGGTGTGGGTGGAAGAGAGACAGATGGAGGCTGAGCGGAAAGATCACTGAGATTGCAAGGGGGTGAACAAAGGAGGCAATAAAGTTGGTGGTAGATGGAGGCTGCAAAGGACAAAGTGAGAGGAAAGCTACAAACACAGGTTGTGAGGACAGTGAGTCTTTAAAAAAAAGTGAATAATTTTAAACCTATCAACAAAGGAATACTCAGCTCACTAGGAGCCTGGAAAACTGGAAATCCCTGAGATAATGAACTCCTTGAAAATAAATGTGAAATCTCAAGCTCAAGGCTGCATATTTTCCGAAACTTTTTCAAAGGTAAGCAGAGAAAAATATGAAAAAGACATGAGGAGCAGTTTTCTTTTTAAACAGAGAGTGGTTTGTGTGTGAAATGAACTTCCAGAGAAAGTGGTGAATACAGATACAGTTACAACATTTAAAAGACATTTAGATAAGTACACAAATAAGAAATTTTGAAGGGATATGGGCCACGCACAGGAACACAGGCCTGGTTTAGTTTTTGATTATGGTCGACATGGACTGATTTGACCGAAGGGTCTGTTTCAGTGCTCTATGACTCTATGACTACTGTATGGAGGCAAGAAAAGTAATGGTTGCTATTGTACTGTGTTAATTGTTAAATTTAAATCTGAGATTGAGATCTGAGATGCAGTGGAAAGCGTAATGACTGGCTCATTAAAATTTTGCAGCTTTGTGCCAATATGTAATGGAAATTCATTTGCTATGACCTCGTGTGAGATAAGTCTATTGTAACGGCTTCTTGTTTATAGAAATGTGCACAGATGGTTGGTAAATTATTGAGGATTTTGATGAAGAATATTCTTCTAGGAAAGGCTGATCAGCCTGAGGTCATGGCTCACATTGGTACCAATGACTTAGGTAGGAATGGGGATGAGGTCCTGAAAGCAGATATCAGGGAGCTAAATTGAACAATGAATGGCAGGACTGCTAAAGCAACAATCTTAGGATTACTACCAGTCCTGCGCACTCATGTGCATAAAAATGAGAATTTTAAAAAATTGAACATGTGACTGAAAAGCTGGTGTAGGAGGGTCGTCATCAGATTTTTGGGACATTGGGACTGTTCTAAAAAAAATGGAATCTGTACAAGCCAATCGATCTACAAGTGAACCAGACCAGCAGCAACACTCACCACAGCAACAACATTCCTCACAAACCCAATAGTATCTGTGAACCAGCAGATCGGATGAACAGCAAATACTTGTACACATACCATTAGAAAACATGAGCATTTTAAAGATTGTGTGCAATGCATGTGTGCGGACAGAAGAAATTGGTACTGTGTAGGACAAAGACTATTTTTGTTCATGCACGTTCATTCTCTGTATGTACTATGTAATTTTCAAATCATGGCACACATACTTTTTTTCTTTTTATGAAGAAGGGGTTGTTTGTATAAATGACTTTGTACACTGTGGCTTCCCATGTTCATGTGACCTCTGATGTCCATAAATGTTAAGGTACTAGGCAGTAGCCATTTTACACACTGCCTTGAACATTCCTTTTGCCAGGGCCTGCATGTGGGGTGGAGTGATCACTGATCGCAGTGCCCTGAATTCCAGAACTGCTCAGAGGGCACTGGTCCAGAGACTCCTGTCCAATCATCAATGGTCACTGCTCCCTAGACTGGATGACCCAACTCTGGGAGGCAAGACATCCTGCCTCAGGAGGGCAGTGGCCTCAACCTCAGACAAATAATCTGCTGAACCTGTAAAATAGAGTCATTCAGACAGAAGTCCTCCGCCCCACACAACTTTGCAAGCAGTGGATAGGGCCACAGCCTCCACACTAAATCCCAGACTAAGCTGCAGTTCTGCAACATCTGTTTTTCTTGAGATCAAAGTCATCTACTTGAGGTAATTTGAGGGCCTTGATCCTGGTTAATGATGGACTTAATTTACAAGTCTAAGTTAGCCATTCCTTTGTAATTTTGGGTTAAAAAATAACACAAAAATAATTGTCACTTAATTTTGACTCGGTGATAGTAAACAGTTCATGATAGTCATAAAGATTTGATAAGAAAATTTGATAAATATAGGAATATATTAATTAACAGTGTATTGAAATTCTAAAAATCCGGTTCTTTGTTTTACTTTAATAGGGGGAGCAAGGCCCTTTAGGACCACCAGGGCCAAGAGGTCCAACGGGAGAAGGTTTACCTGGTGCAAAGGTACAGAGTTAAACAACATTCTTTTACTTACACAATGTCATTCCCAGCACGAGGAGGGCATGAGTTACTCTATGTAGAATAGCGGAGAATGTACACTCACACCCCCACCCTCAATCCCTCAATTCCACAAGGGCTCATAGCAAGGGCCACTTTTAATTTTGAAGAACATTTTAAGAGATTGAGAATTTGTGTGACCATCTTGCAAATTGCCTAAATCCTCTCTGATCAAATGCTTTCAAGTTTTATTGGGAATCATATTAGCCTAAGCAGAATTAAACTTCCCATGTTCTGGTAATGCTAACGTGCTGTTATTTTTTGTTCTCTTTCTGCATCTAATTTTATGTTTGTTGTTGATCTAGTTGGAATTGCCACACATTAGAATTGTTAGATAGGCAAAAATGATTAGGATTTGTTGAAGTTATAGCCAACAGTCCCTTACAAAGTGTGAAGCAAATGAGTCTATAGGAACTTATATTACAGATATATAATGCAATATTGAGACTAATAAGATGTATTATATAGAAATGTAAAGAAGTTACAGCACAGGAGCAGACCATTCAGTCCCAACAGCTCATATCACCAAACAGCCTCTTTTAATCACTTTTACCAATCCATATCCATTCAATCCAAGTTCCCAGTTCCTTCATCTACCCAGTAAACTTAATCTTGAAGTTTAACACAATTTCTGCCTCACCCACTAGCCCTGCAAGTAAATTCCACAATCTGACATCCGCCTATATAAGGAGCTAGCTCTGGTCCTTTATTCTAAATTTCCTAGAAAATGAATTGTATCTATGGCCCTTTCAATCTTGACCCCTCAATCACTGGAAGCAGTCTACTGATATGCTTTTGCATGCCAATGTCCTTCGGGAACCTCCTTCCCTTTTACTTTCTTATGACTACATCCTTCTTCAAATTTCTCCCATTTGCTATATTTTCACAGCCCCCTGTGACATTTCTATCTTTGACTCCAACTAACCAGTCCTCAGAAAAGGTTTCAGCTTCATCTCACTGTGCTCTACCTCAATATATTTTGAGTGCAACATGATAATGTGGAATCCAACATTGCACATAATACTCTAACTGAGGTCTTATTAAAGCTTGGGCGGCACCGTAGCTTAGTGGCTAGCACTGCTACCTCACAGCACCAGGCGCCTGGATTCAATTCCACTCTCAGACAACTGTCTGTGTGGAGTTTGCACATTCTTCCTGTGTCTGCATGGGTTTCCTCTGGGTGCTCTGGTTTCCTCCCACTGTCCAATGATGTGCAGGTTAGGTCAATTGGCCATGCTAGATTGCCCATAGTGTTCAGGGATGTGTAGATTAGGTGGGTTATTGAGGGATGGGTCTGGGTGGGATGCAGTAAGAGTGGGGGTGGGCTGAAGGGCCTGTTTCCACACTGTAGGGAGTCTAAGTTATCTCTTATGATCTTTATTATCTCTGGGCTTTTATGCATTTTAAGATAAACTAAAAACACTATCAGCCTGAAGTGCTGTTACTAATGTCCTATCAATCTGTATTGCAACCTACCACGTCCAATTCCCCCACCATCTTACACCCAAGAAACTCTGCTGTGCCTGAGTATTCAGTTTAATTCCATTCAGGAAGATAATGCCAGCAGGAAGAAATGAGCAGCTCAAATATTTGCCCTCTGCTTCACCCTAATATTGAATTGTTGGTGTGTCAGAGGAAGCCAGCACCTCTGCAGTACTTTACTGAGCTATTTAAATAAAAGTTCCACTCTCATCAGAGAGAAATAATTGGTGGTGGCTTAACCTGAGGGTCACCACACCCCAGGCAATAGGCAAAGCTGAGAAGGTGGGACTTCATTGTAGTCTCAGCTGCTATGAAAATTGAACTCACACTGTTGGCAGCATGCTGTATGATAAATCGGATGGTAAACCACCCGCGTTAACTGACCCCCTATCAATTTAAAGAACAATTTCAGAAATTATAAAGGGATTACGATCAAATTGTGTTAATTTCTCTTTTCTACTCGCTTTTGAGCTTATGGCGTTAAAGAGCATGACATTACCTTTTCGTAACCAACAAATTTAAGTAAAGACATATTCAATAACTAAGTATATTAAATGACAGGGAGACCGAGGATTTCCAGGAGAAAGGGGCCCAACTGGATTAGGGGAAAGAGGACCTCCAGGTCCTAAAGTAAGTATGCCATAATAAGTCTAATACTTCGTGGTCATTTGCTTTTTTTTAACTGCATTTTTAGGAAATGTGTGCCCTTTAAAGAAAAGTATCATGATTATCACCAATGTACCAGATTTGTTGTAAATTGCTCAAATTGAGGAGAAGAACTTGACTGACTCTTACAAGTACAATACCATTGTTGCCATTTAAAAGGACTTTGCTAGTGCGATATTATTCAAACCTTTATTGTCCAGGAATCTTTGCTGACATGAAAGGTGGTCAAATGGTGCCCAGAAATCACCTTTCTTTCCAGGCAGATTGTGGTTAATTGATACTAATATGTTGCATGGACTAGAGCTAATCTATTTGAGGTGATAAATTGCCTAAAAAATACCAAAGAGTAGATTGACAGATACTATTTCCTCTGGTTGGAAGTTAGAATTGGGGCTGAATGACATAGTGTCAAAATTAGAGATAAATCTTTTAGGATGATGTTAGGAAACACTTCTTCAAACTAAGTGTGGTGGAAATCTGGAAGTGACAGATACAAAGTGATTGACCCTGAGTTTACTTTCTTTGGTCCTGTGAGCTGCTAATTCTGCTTATGTCCAATGGAAACACATTTCTTTGAATCTGACAACATGCTGCATTAAAAAAACTGCACTGCAGATAAATAATGATGACATACAACTTGTTTTAAGGTGCAATGGTGAAAGTTTATTTCTTCAGAAGAAATAAATGAAAGAATGGGCACAACCCACAGATCCTGTTTGCCTATCTGTGCACCTCTCTCAAGCGGGGGTCACACCGACCAATCTTACATTTCGTTAGCCAAATCTGAGTTCTGTCGACTTTTATGAAGACTTCCTCAGCATGAACTCTAGCCCTAAAACAACAGTGAAAACTTTTGGCTCTCACCCTATCTTACCAAGTACGTTTTCATTACCTACCCTGCCCTATGGCATCTTTCACATCCAATTTCTGCCCCATCTTACCACCCAGCATCCCTGGAATGATTCGTCAATCAGCAGATATCTACTGAAACACCAGCATCTCTTACACATGTGCCATATTTGAAAGGCTGCTGTGCACCAGAACAAGTGTTGGTCCTCACTGGCAATGTCACGGTACAGTAGCCACAAAACCGCACTGGCCACGGCACATAGCCAGCATAGTTGAAACTCGCTCACAGATACAGCCTGGGTCTCTCACCGTAGTCACTGTTTAACCACCAGACCACATGGTTTACCTGTCCATAACCACATCCCATCTGAATCGTCTAAATCAGCTACCCTCTCCTCAATGGCCACTCAGCATCGCAGCTTGTCATTGTCCATCAGGTGAGCATCACATTGAGGCATGCAATCGGACAATTTCAAACAAAAACATGAGTTTTTATGTACAGAAAGGAAAGGGGAACAGAAATGAAGCTAACAGAGACTGAACTGCACCCCACGATACCAACCAGATTGCAGCATCATGACCAAAGATTGTATTATAGTCAATAATTGTCTGCTGTACCCAAATGTCTTCAATTAGGACTGGGTATCAATGGGGTTCAGTCATTTGTAGACTTGTCATAGCTAAGCTTTGTCATGAACAACGTCAGCTTTTTCTTCTTCAATGTCCTCATCCTCCTCACAATACTATTCCCCTTCCACTAATTTCACTGCACTCAGCACATTGCAGCATTGCCTCCTCCAAAAGTGCAGAGATTAGCATGCCAGGATGATGAAGCATGCTCTGTCTGGCCCACACTACATGTCTGTGTCCGCACTAAACAACCCCTTAAAACAATAGCAGTGAAAATCTTTGGCCCTGTTTGAAGCACCAACATGTAAACAAGCATGGAACAGCATGCTTGGCAAAATGGGAGCCAATATTAATAAGGCATGTTGTGATGTTAACAAAGTGGTTAACAAATGTTAATCCCTGCCAATTGGCATCTCACTGCTACCTGGTGAGATTCTTGCTGCACAGCCTGTGTAAAACATAAAAGTTAGTGAACTGATCTCAATATCAAGATGGGCTTTGCTGCACTTCTCATCCAATTCTGCCACACATCTCTTTTATTCTGCCTTCAGGTTTGTGCACCATCTCGATATTTACAACCTGACACCTTTATTATAGGCCTTTTCAGCACAAAGAAAATAGGGGAATGATGTACAATGGCTAAGCAATTAGCTGATGTGCTGCCAAGGGAAAATAAGAACATGCAGCATACACGTGTTATTGGTGCCATTCTCCACTAGTAACGGTGGTGAATGACTTACAAGCAAAGACGATGATGTGTTTAAGTTTGTACTACTATTAGAAAAATCATGTGTAAAGGTAGGGAAACATCCTTGTGTGAGTCCGATTGGTTGAGGGAAACAGGCATGGGAGTGTTTTGCCAATTATGTCATTGCAGTACGATGTTAAAACAATTAGCCTCTTCTCTGACAAATACCTTCAAGAATATAATTTTCTCGTCCAAGAACATGACCTCTTTAGAACAGAAACTGATGAATGTAAGGAAGAAGACTGATGTTAGACATGAATGCATTTCAGCTACAAGCCTTGAAACTACTGTTAGCAATATTATCAGTCAAATTAATTGGTGGAGTTTAATCTATTCACTGGTTTAACTGAGGTGTTAGACTTTACACGGGTCAACATCCATATTACCAGAGTGGACAAAGCGATGACTTTTGGATATGTTGAATGTTCTCTTGCTAACAACCCACACAGAACTTATGGATTCACCTTTTCTGTTTATCAATTTGTATATTGCAGAAAATCTATTGTGACCTTGAATCTATATTTTTAATTGTCATTAATTCTCCTTCAGGGTGATCCAGGAAAACCAGGAGCAGCAGGTACTCCTGGAATCCCTGGTGATGTTGGATCAAAGGGAGCAAAGGTACCGTAAGGACTTTTGGTTCTATTTTGTTTTCCAAGCCTCTTATTCCAGAAGGCAATGATTCTTACTGGAGTTAGGTTCTACAGAAACTGATAGTTTTTCACCCAAGTGAATTCACCCAAGTGTCTGCAATATGTTTAAGCTCTTTGCTGCTTGCTGCCTTGTATGGACTAGCAAATGAACCTGAGTCTTTTTCTTAGTCATTCATTGCTCTGCTTAATTGTCCACTATTATTGCCAGTCTGCACTTGGAATGCAGATTTCACTCAGCATGATCTAGTTCCCAGTTATTGCACACATGGCTTACAGATGGATATCTTTGAGCATACTTTTACAAATGTATCTTTAAAGCCTCTTCTGCATTTCCAGAACATTTCCAGACCCCACTCAAACATTATAAGTTGAGCACTGGGATGGTTACTCAGCATGGAGTATGTAGAAAGAATATAGCTTTCTTTGATGTATAGGACACTGTTTTGTATGACTCATGTTACCGTCCACTGTTATTTGACAGAATGATCAGGTGAAATTATAAAGTCAATACTTCATATTTGATATGAAATGCTAGTTCTGTTTAGTAAATCCATGTTTGGTGGTAACATGTTTTCCAATAGGTGACTTTTCTTAGAATTGAAAGGAGTTAACCCATTGACCATTCACATACAACTTGGGTTGACTCAACCCCAAGAAAGAATAAATGATAGTTTTCACAGCTGTTAAAATTTCCAAAGGAAGTGAACTTCGGCATTCATCCTCCTGGAAGTGGGATCATTTCACTCCACTGCTTTCCAATTTGGCAGCAGTTTGACAATGTGCTCCTTAGAGAGGATACTTAAATAGAGTGTAGTGAATAGAAATCTGCTTGCTGTTTCCATGTGATAGGGAAGACATTTTTGTGGAATAGAATCACATTACAGATAAAGCTCTTCACTGCATCTGATCACTATGTTACCTGCTCTGAGAATATTTGGTGCTGTACTTTACATAATCAATTCCGATGTGGTGAAGCTTCTCCCTCTTGTATTTACTGTATGACCAAATGGTTCTTTTTGCACCCCTGTGTGTAATTATTTCCCTCACAGTCGCCCTCTGTTCATGTGTATAAGTTTCAGTCTGGCTGGGTTAGATTTTTGCCAGGTCAGGTTGACTCAGAGCCCTTTCAAAATGGCAGACTGGATCCAATTCCTGGGGTTTCCAATTTTCAGGAGTGCCTTTTAGAAGTGCAAGGTAGTTTGGGGTTATAAACATTTACACAACACTCCTGACCTGGCCAACAAGGAAAGGCATGATCTACTCCATTGCAGTTTTGGTTGTCTCCAACCAGCTATTTAGAGAGTTCATTGCACCTCAAGGCGTCATGAACCATAGCCTGCACAAGGGAATCTTTTGAAAAGCATGTTGACCAGATGATGACCACCATTTGAATGTTTCACATAACCCCTCCTTTATTTTGTAAAAGCTTTCTTAAATAAAGTAACATAATAGTTCCCTGTAAGAAAGCATTCACTTTTGTCACAGTCCTAACACAAAGATTCAAATTTAAGGTGTAAAGCTTTTCTCACCATAGCTGTTAAAAATCACATCATTTTACTCCAAGCCACATCTACTTTAGATATGTCCTTTTAACGAATATTGAGTAGAATACATTTTCCTTTCATTTCTGCAGGGGGAACATGGAGGTCCAGGGTTACCTGGTCCACCAGGGCTTAGCATTAAAGGAGATCCAGGAAAGCCGGTGAGCTTCTTTTCCATTTGAATTTTGTTTTCTCTTGTGGGATTTAAAAATGCCACACAAGGAGACCATTTTTTCTGATTGACTGCCATGATTTCAATGTGCTAGACCAGGGCATGTTATGAATTCAAATTTCATCAGTTCTCCTCATAATTAGCAGCACACTGAGGCCGCCCTTTATGCCAGCATCTTCATTTGCACAAAATCTTTCTATTGAGTGAATTTTGTGTATGCACTGTGATTATATGCTCATTTATATTTTGCAATAAAGGCCAACTATTCCCTCATCTTCAAAATGTAATTTTTTGTTTAAAGCTAAACTGCTGGAATTTTATTTGATGCAACTACATTTCTGAAAATGGGCACAGCCTCTGGAGCCCTTCTACTCCTGAGTTTTTTGGAATCAAGAGATAATGGTATCGATATGTAACTTCAGTTGTCTGTCTTCATTCATTTTCACCCATTGAGCCACGTTTACAACCCTACACAGATAACTGCCAATTGAGGCAAAAGTTCATGCGGGAAGTGATGATGGAACCGTGCCATTTGCTGCAATCTGTACAATGGTCACCTTTTTCTAGCATTAGTCAATTTAACAATTGTCTTCAATCTCTTTGTCTCTGGGCAATTCTTGGCTGCTTTTGACATTTCTTCAATATCAGCACCAATGCATCGAACAAGAACTAATACTTTGTCCACCAGACCAGCCAACTTTGTTATTTTTTCCATGGAAAAGTAAAATTGAAGTAACAGAGCAATGAAATTTTCTTTTTTTTCCATGGATTATTGGTGTCACTCACATCTAGGGACACCATTTAATTCTATTCACAAACCACAAAGGACTAAATTCAGATCTGACAAAATATATCATCTGAGGCAAGAAAGAGCCAGAATTAAACTTAATCAACTTAATTTGAATAAAACCAATGTACATGGAAGAATGTACAATCTAATGTGCAGTACATCTGGTCTCCCAGTTGATCAGCAACATTGAAGCATTCACCTTAATTGGTAAATCCTCAGACAGCAATCAGGATTATTTTATTCTGAGGTTTGTTTAAGGGACAAGAGAAACTTGAAGGATGGCTCATGGGGACCCTGACTATTGACAGCGTCGAAATTGCAGATAAAATTTTGTCTGTGCATCTACAAGAATAGTAGTAGAACAAACTGCTAACGTTTTGTGGTAATGTTTCAGAGGCTTTGGGAGATCATGGGGCAGCCCTTGCCAACGACTCAAGATTATCATTATCTACTGAATGTTCTATACTTTTGCAATCTAAATATATCCAGGTGTAGAAGAATAGAAGCAGAATCAGGTCCAAGAGCATATGAGGATACTGATGTTAATCCAAAACTTATTGCTGCAGGAGAACTGTTGCAAAGCTGAAGGATACTCATAGATGAAGCATTCCCTGAAATGCCTCTGCCATCCATTCTACTAATATTCTGTCCCTCGAACAGTAGACACATTATAAGACAACATAATATTTTGATGTTGTTGGATACAGCATGGTTGTTTAAGAGAGCTATCTAGTCTTCAAACAGTGCTATGACATCTTTTACCTGAATAGGTAGGTAGAACGCAGTTTAACTTTTAATTTGAATTTGACATCTTTGGCAATGAATTACTTCCTCCGTAATACATTGAAATGTGGGTATAACAATTTGGAACTTTTATTGATAAAGCTTTCAAGGCGTTTTGTTCTAATATTGCTGCAAAAAGTAGATTAAGTATAAAAAGAAACAACTCCCAAAGGTACAGAAGCCATTTGAAATGTTAATCTGAATGGCTGTGAATAGGGAGACCAGATAGATTACATATCAGATTATACATGTTTTCAAGAGATAACACGGTGTAGAGCTGGATGAATACAGCAGGCCAAGCAGCATCGGAGGAGCAGGAAAGCTGACGTTTCGGTCGAGACCCTTCTTCAGAAATGGGTTTCATGTCTTCAAGATAACAAGGTGTGGAGCTGGACGAACACAGCAGGCCAAGCCGCATCATAGGAGCAGGAAAGCCTGACGTTTCGGGCCCAGACCTTGTTATCTCGGATTCTCCAGCATCTGCAGTACCTATTATCTCTTCATGTTTTCAAGTTGTGTTTCTGCAAATTAGGTTCACTTGGATGGGCTGTGGCTGAAATGAAGGCAGAAACAGCTGAAAGAACAATCAGCCACCACTCTTAAGTTGCCAACAGAGAAATGGAGTTGAAATGTTACCAGAAGCTGAAATAACAAGACAGCCAAGGTCTGAAGATATATCGCTCAGTCTGACTTTTAGGTTTCACTGAAAATGTGCTCAGCTTCTGTCTGTAGCTTGAATAAGGATGTCATTAGTCAGGGCTGTGGGGGAATGCTCAAATAAAAACAAAATAAAATTCTGGAAATAATCAGCGTGTCTGAAAACAGAGGTAGAAAAGGACATAGAGATAGTGGCAGGAATTTAATGTTCCCCCAGAGCTGAGTTGGCCAGCCGGAGTGTGTAATGGGGTGGAAACTCTAACACCTTCCTGACTCTCCTCACCTCAATTAAATTCAGAATGGAAAGGGTCAAGGACAGTGCGCCCCCTCAGATACCATTTGAGGCCTTGAGGTAACCACTTAAGGGCCTTATCCCACCATCACTGCTGGTATACTCGTGGTCGGCATTGCCACACCATGTGGGCAACATGCCAGCTAAACACTGGTCAACGTGCCTATGGCTTGGTCTGGGGGAAAATCCCTCCTACTTGGGCAACCCAGGTCAATGGAGTGCCATGCCAGAACCAAAGGCTACCAATATGGCATGCCCTTGCCTGTCTCTTAAAGGAAACCCCATGGCCCTGCCTTCACTTGGGCCTTGCTGACCGACCCCAATGATTATGCCTGTCCTACCTTTCCTCCAGGGATCCAGCAATGACCCTGCTGCAAAGCACCCTACCCCGCTAACTCCGTGCAGTACCAGTAGCATCTGCCACTGATGCAAAGGAAAGGGCAAAACTGGGTCATAAGGAGGGCTGGATTTTACTTTCGACATCCTGTTGGTTTGAAGTAGAGCAGGGAAGTCAAACCCAGCAACTGGCTTTATTGCCACCTGGCTACTCATCCCCCAAACTGCCTGAAATTTTATGGGGGCTGGGAAGATGCCAAGGCTCCTACACCCCCACCCTTCCCCTATCCCTCCCTTCAAGGCTCTTACATCACCAATTAATGGCCACTTAGAGACCTTATCCTATTTTGTGTGGTATTGTACATGCAGCAGGAGCTGCTGCACACCATGCAGAAAGTCCAGCAGCTTTAACTGCCTGGACTGGTGTAATCTGCAGACCTTGATGTCATGCAAGGGGTGACCCCCTTGTGGTCCTAAAAGCCCTTTGGAACTTCACCATCCTGTTTCCAGCTCTACACCTATTTAACCCTTCCACCACTACCCCTACCCTCTTGAACCCAGAGCATGCCATCCTCACTGAGACCCCAGGCCCTGGGCTTACCTGGGATCTTTGGCATACTGGAACTCCCTGTGTTCCTAGCATCAGTTACCACTCCCACCTGGCAGTTCTGGGCATCCAATTGGCTAACAACTCTCTAAGGCAGGATGTCCTCCTAAGATAGAGGCAAAATGCAATTTGTACTGCTCCAAATGATACATTTCCCCAAAGCATCTTCAGCTGCAGGTGCAAGAACCACTGCACCTTGTGAAATCCAACCCATGGAGTAATGTTCAGCACAGAAGGCTACCCAGCCCATCAAGTGAATGTCAACTCTCAGTGGAATAATCTAGTTAGTTCCACTCCCATAGATGATCGATCCCAGTTACCATGATGTGTTAGTCCATTCATGTTCCTATCAAATGTCCTTTTAAAATCATTGTTTCTGCTCCCACTACTACCAAGGGCAGCAGACTCTAGGTATTATCACACTGAATAATAAAAATCCTCTTCATATACTTACTGTACCTCATGTCCAAAACCTTATGTCTACGTCACCTAGTTGCATTATTAGCTTGTGGCTCATAGATTTAGGTTTATGTTTTATTGTCATGAGCACATAAGTACAATGAAAAGTGTACAAAGTCACCATTCTCTGGCGCCATTTTAGGATATAAAAGACAGGATGAACAATTGAAGCAGAAACAAAAGGAACAGGCAAAAGATAAGGAAAAGTCTAGATTATGCCCAGTCTCTGCCATGAGTCCTCGCCACCAGAAAAACAAAGCCACAAAGTCCATCCCTCAGCCTGTGAGCACTCAGGGTGCTCCGAGTCCCCGTATGCCACCACAGCTGGAATGCCATCACCTCCACCATCAGGTACTGACGCCAAGTCATGGCCTAGAGCCATGAGCACTGTCACCGCTGGAACAGTGTCGCCAGTCTTTGGCATCATCTTGCCTCCACCAATGTCATTGCCACCATGAGTCTGCACTGGGCATATCTTGGCAATGCAGCCTCCCTGAAGCAGCTAGGACCCGAACTGGGCTCTGAAATGCAGGAAATGTGCAACAAAAACAAAAAAAAGCTTGAAATATAGAATATATCTATATCTATATGAAATATATCTATGTGAGATAGTGAAGAGAAGGGAAGAGTTAATATCTTGGACATAGTCCTTGACTGGAATTAAAAACTAAAAAAATAAGAAACTAATTTAATGGGATTGTGGTGGGTGTAGGGTTAAGTTTAAGACACAGACTACAGATACCCCAGTCATGGAGAGAAAATTCAAGAATTTAATGACCTACAAACCACATAATAGACAAGTGGCGAATTGTTAAATGATATAAAAGATCATCTCAGTGAGGCAATGAAAAAGCATTGAAAGGACAAAAGTGCAAACAGCTAGGAACATGAAAAGGCATGGGAGAGGCCATGAAGGGAAAAAAGACATAGTTAAACAAAAGCATTAAAAAAGAGTCAGAGACATCGGTCTGGAATGGAAACAAGAAAATGATTTTCTGATGAAGGGTTTAGGCCCGAAACGTCAAGTTTTCCTGCTCCTATGATGCTGTTTGACCTGCTGTGTTCAACCAGCCCCATGCTTGTTATCTAAGAAAATGAAACATGCTTTAGGCTCCCCTTCCTGCCTTGTTTTCAGTATTTGAGTTGATGTTTCATAGTGGAATAGTCAAAATGTGCTGCTTGACAACTGCCCTATGGTCATTTAAATATTATAATGATGCTGGAAGCCTTAGGTTTAAACAATTTTGTAGCTCACACAGGGCGGAAGTGTTTTTATTGAAAATGTTGTGCCCTTAAAGCATTTCCAGTGGATCAGAAAGAGGAGTACTTCCCATCAATCCTCTCTTACAAACTTATTTCCTTTTCATTGAACTTTCCAAGCAGAGAATTCCCTTTTGGAACAGGCAGCTGTCCCCCATGGGTCAGATCAAAATCCCAACATTAATTTGAACGATCAAGGACAGAGAATATAAGGGCAGCACTGTGGCTCAGTGGTTAGCACTGCTATCTCACAGTGCCAGAGACCTGGGTTTGATTCTATCCTCAGGTGACTGTCTGAGTGGAATTTGCACATTCTCCCTATGTCTGTGTAGTTTTCCTCTGGGTGCTCCGGTTTCCTCCGACCATTCAAAGATGTGCAGGTTAGGTAGATTGACCATGCTAAATTAGCCATAATGTTCAGGGAGGTGCAGGCTAGGTGGATTAGCCATGGGAATTGCAGCCTTACTGGGATAGGGTAGGGGGTTATGTCTGGGTGGGATCCCCTTCAGAGAATTGGTATGGACTCGATGGGCCAAATGGCTGCTGCCATGCTGTAGGGATTCTATGAGACCTACTGCTCCTTTCAATCTTGCTAATGAGGTATTGGTTATCTTCTTAATCCTGCTTTGGCCTCCTCTGAAGTACTCCCCGTCAATTGGGAATCCAGCTCATCAGTCAAGCTAAGATCCAGGAAAGAAAACTCAAACTTCCGGGTCCTGTGACTGAACCTTCCTGCTCAAATAAACATGCCCCTGTCAATATCTGCGTCTTTTGTTGACAGTTAGGGTTTTCCACCAAAATGAATGAGTTTAATTTCAAAACAAACAGGAATTTCTTCGGATTCATTTTAAAGCATTTTCTCAAACTGGAAAACATGTTGGGACAGTAAGAACTGCAGATGATCAGGAATCAGAGATAACACAGCGTGGAGCTGGAGGAACGCAGCAGGCCAGGCAGCATCAGAGGAGCAGGAAAGTTGACATTTTGGGCTGGGACCCTTCTTCAGAAAACATGTTGGGATATAACATTTAATGACGTGGCCATTGGCTGTTGTTATATGAATCCTGCACAGCCAATAGAACTCTGAAAGTAGATTTCCTGAATTTGCTAAGGCTGAGAAACAAAAATGGTCTTCATGGCAGCTGTCTTTAGCAAGTCCGCCAAGAGAACTCAGCTGCATGGTGGATGCATGATGTGACAGGTTTGTCCTCACAACCTACTAAGCTGATACAACAGAAACGTTTGAAGTGCACATTGTGAAATACAAATGTAGCTATTTCAGCAAGGAGTGACAACAAGGTTGAGAAATACTTATTCTGATTTCAGCTGAGCTGGTGGGTAAATATTCCAATCTGAACTTGTATTTGTAACTGAAAAAGTGCATCCATCTGGGGCTGTCTTGCTATTTTTCAGGGGGAGCCCGGTAAAAGGGGACCCAATGGCTTCTTTGGACATCCTGGACCAACTGGACCTGCTGGCGCTAAGGTGATTTCCTTTACTTCGAATTTATCCTTAATCATTTGAAAAACAAATGGAATTAATATACGGTTATGATAATATCCATGCTAACAGGACTAAACAGGGTATACACAGGAAGAAAGTTCCTGATGAGCAGGGAGTCCAGAGCCAGGGATCACAGTTTAAGGAAATGGGGTATGCTCTGTAGAACTGAGATGAGGAGAAATTTCTTCACCCGAAGAGTGGTGAGCGTATGGAATTCACCGGCACAGAAAGCAGTTGAGGCCAAAACATTGAATATTTTCATGAAGGACTTAGATATAGTTCTTAAGCCTAAAGGAGTCAAAGGGTATATGAAGAAAGCAGGAACTGGGGACTGAGGTGGATGATCAGCTCTGATCATGTTTAATGGTGGAGCAGACCAAAAGGGTTGAATGGTCTATTCCTGCTTCTACTTTCTATGTTTCTATATTCTATTTTAGTTAACTGATTATACATTAAATTCCCTTTAGGAATAATAGTTATATCATTAATTTAAATGGCTAGAAAATAATTTGCAATATTCCAGTGAATTTTCATTATGTGACCTGATGGGTTTGGTTCCACCTAAGAGCATGAAGTTAGATAATGATTTTAGGATTATCTATAATTTTTAAAAACGTATTAAAAGATAAGGTGCTGATTGTGACCACTGTTTTGCCTCATCTCCATGACTGGTCATTGAACACATGCTCTTGGCATAAAACATCAGAAGCCCATATTTGAATATCAGGTGAGGAGGATTGTGCACATCTGGTGCATCCTGATTCACAAAAGAAAATGTAGGTTTGCCTAACTGGTGTACCATGTTCTGACTTGAGAGTGGAAAAGCAAGAAGCATATCCCGCAATGTTCTTTAGTTTAGTTTACAGTTCTCTCTGCCTATTAACACTATCATTGCAGCAGTAGTTGTCATGCAGATTAGTTGATGAGTGGAGTTTAGGCAGGGAAAGGAACAAAGAGGAACACGTACTCTTACATAGCTCTGAGAAACTTAATCACAGAATTGAAGAATGAAACTGAAAGGAGCAGTTATCATATCTGTGACGTCTAAAGAACAATTGAAGTATTTCCTGAAAGAAACTCACTGAGAAGGTTCAGAGATAGTAGGAACTGCAGATGCTGGAGAATCTGAGATAATAAGATGTAGAGATAACAAGATGTGGATGAACACAGCAGGCCAAGCAGCATCAGAGGAGCAGGAAGGCTGATGTTTCGGTTCTGAAGAAGGGTCTAGGCCTGAAATGTCAGCCTTCCTGCTCCTCTGATGCTGCTTGGCCTGCTGTGTTCATCCAGCTCCACACCTTGTTATCTCACTGAGAAGGTTTTTTAGTTGTGTTAGAGGGAGTTGAATTCAAAGATAACTTTTTAGCACTTCTGCTTAAATACAGAGCTAATGTGCTACCCATTGCCATGGAGATGCGGGTAGAGGAAGCCATTTTGAAATAAGGTTACAGGCTTCCCTATAAATCCAGGAATGTTACTACAGTTGCAGTTTCTTCTTGTGCTATCAGTAATCAATTGAAAGGTAGAGCAAGAGATCAGCAAGGCCTGCACTTTAAGCGGAGAAAATGTTGTTTTTCTCATGTACCACACAGGAGGCAGATAGGAGCTCACATTCATATTGGAGACTAAGTTCATGAAGAGTTAAGGAAAGCTGGAAGATTTGCCTATCAAGTGCAACCCTCACATTGAGAAGTGGTTCTGGGATTAATAGTTACTCACAGGGGAATTAAAAAGGAAGCAAAAAATAGGAATCTGGGAGCAACTGTGAACTATGTGTGATAGTTTTATAATTCCATCAAGAGTGTGCTATGTGTTAAGTAAAAAAGCTGTTTATTTCTGTAGTTTAAAGTATGCTATGAAATATATCCGCAAAAAGACAATAATGTTTAATGGTTAGTTTTTCTATTCACTTGTTACAATGAAGGTTTAAGATGTGGTATCTCAAAATTTTATTCTTTCAACTATGAAACAGAAGTTCAAATTTCACTTTAAAAGTAATCAGTCTCAATGGAGATTTGTAAGAAAATGGATCTTGCAGGAAGTCTGGCACAGAGCTTGCATAAATCAGTGAATACTAAAATGGTACTTGGGGACTGGAAAAAAAGCAGATGTACTCCTATCTTTTCCAAAAGTAGGAAAAATGACCTGGAAAACCACAGGGCAATGAGTTTGATGTCCACTGTATGTTAAGCTATGGAAATCCCTGTTAAAGATAAGGTCATTGAACATCTGGATTGAAGTAAAATTATAAAAGAAAAGCCTTGTGCCTTTGAAAATTAAGCCACAGATTCTGTCTGAGTAGAGTAATGGAAAGTAGGACAGTGAAATGTTACATGGTTTTAAAAAAAAACACTGAAACTGAAAGAAAATCTAAAACACAGTTGTGAGACCAGCCTCATATATAGTATGGAAAATTAGGCAATGCCAAGAAGAGAGGAAGAATAATTGGACACTAGTATGTTGCAGATGCTGAGAATAACAAGAAAAGACACAATCAGGAGCCATTACATCAGGGGGTCAGCGGAAATTGTGGTAATATCAAATGAAGTAGCCAAGAAAAGATTAAAAAGATGTGATCATTTATTGTGGAGTGAGAGGGGAGATGTGGTGAGGTGAGTGATTGGGTAGTGCTACTGTAAAGAAGGAGAAGAGAAAGGCCCAAGACTGATAGAAAGATTGAGTGGTGACAGGCTTGGAAAATGAATGGATGACTGACAGGAGCAAGGGAAATCATTCAGCAATGTGTCAACTCCACCTCCCAAAAAAATATGGGTAAAGCTGAAAGAAGAACAAAAGAAGAGTTCATAAAAGGAAGGTCTTGCCAATTTAGCTTACTCATTTTCTTTAATAGGATAACAAAGGATTTTGATAGAGTTAAGGCAGGAAAGGTGAAGTCACCATAGTTATACCAGACCACAGGGCTGCTCTCTATATAGAGAGAGGTGGTGGTTTAACCTGACAGTCACTGAACCTCAGATAAGGGGAGAGAATGAGAAACAGAAACTTTTCTGACAATCTTAGCTGGAGCAGGAATTGAACCCATGGTGTTAGTGCTACTTTATGTCGCAAACCAGCCATCCAACCAACTGAGCCAACTAACCCTAATTAAGCAGGAGCAGGTTGTGTAGTTAACATTAAGTATGGCATTTGATACAATTATTCTAGAAGTGTTGATACCTTAAATAAAGAAAGGAGCAGTCAGTAGAACTATGTTTTGAAATCAGTGATTAATGGAACCTGAGGGTAATAATGCAACAATCATCTTGGAAATTGCTCTCAGCTGGGTCTCAAAGTGGTTTCCTTGGGACCTCTATTATTTAATATTTTTACAAAAGATGTGGAGGCATGAGTCATAAGAACAGTCATTGAATTTGAAAATTATGAACCCTCAAGACATTTAAGATGTCTTTGGGCAAACATTGAAATGCCAGAGCATACAAGGTTTTGGGCCAAGAGTTGGAAAATGGGATTAGAATAGATAGATGCTCGATGATCAGTACAGACACAATCGGCTGGAGAGTCTCTTTCCATGCTACATAAAATCAATGATGCTGCATGATATAAAGTTGATGAAGATAGTAGACTACAAAGCTGAACCAGCATACCTATAGGGAAATTAAAAAATACTTGGAAATTGAGCAGGCATGGAGGAGATGAAATTTAATGTTGAGAAATGCAAAGTGCTTCAGATGAGGTCAAGCATCTAGAAAGAGATTATTATTGCTATGAAAACCGAATTACCATTCAACCAAATTACTTATCGACATGTTGAAGCTTTTAATCACAACATGTGTTTCTTAAACAGCCAAAAGATCACAGCAGACAGAAATTCAGGGCTGCCATTGGCAATTATGCCATGGGAACTTCAAACAGCGATCCATCAAAGGAATCCATCACAGCAATCTGGATTGTGATCTCTTTTGGGCACAGAGATAATAAAGGGCTGAGTACCATTCTCAGAAGGATATCATCCACTGTGGATCATGTCCCAGACTGCAGGCATGTTTGTGGTTTACCCTTCCAGAAATATACAATAAAAAGGTTCAACTACTTTCACTGCCTCCATCACATCTATTTAGATGATGTAGCGTGCCATACTCGTATTTCCAATATGTCTTCAATTTTTCCTCAACCAACAATTTCAACCCACCCTTGTTGACGAGGCCGTCCATTTTAAGTATTCTGTTTCACATATCTGCTCTCACTCCTTCCCCTCCCTTCCAGAATCATGATAAGTTTCCTCTTGCCACGATCTTGTACCCTGCCAGCCTCTGCATTCAGTAGATCATACTCTACTATTTTTGCCACCTCCAATGTGATACCACCACCAAACACATCTTTCTCTGTCTTCCCCTTTCAGCACTCCAATGGAATTGTTCCCTTCATAACACCCTGCTACACTTCTCTGTCATTCTTTACAGCCCAATTCTATGGCAGATGTAGAAGATGCAACACCCCACCTTTTTCCTTCCTTTATTCTTAGCATCAAATGCCCGAAACACTGCTTCCAACTGAAACAGAGATTTACTTGTACTTTCCATTCAATACACTGTTTACAATGTGGTACTCTACACTGAGGAAACCAAATGCAAACTGGGACATGGCTTTGAAGAACACCTCCCAGTCAGCAGCCATGACTTGGATCTTTCTGTCTCTTGTCATTTTAATTTTCCCTCTTGATCCTATTCTGAACTTGTTATCCTGGTACAGCTACAGTCTTCTAATGAAGCTCAAAGATCAGCAGCTCTTTTTCAACTGTGCATTTTACAAACATTTGAATTCGACAATAGCTTAAACAATTTTAAATCATAATGTCTAATCCCATTTAGTTTCATTTTTGTTTTTTTTCCTTCTGAATCCGTTTGTTTCATATTTGAATGGCTACTGTCATGCCATTGACATTTTATTTTGATACATCTTTTGCCTCTTTGCTTGTCTCATTATTACACACTTTGGGTTTGTACTGCGACACTGTTGGCTGTTTAATCCATTCTGCCCTCTATCCTATCAAAACACTTGACTTTTGATTTTTTCCCACCCTCTCTTCTCGCATACACAAAATCTGTTATATTTCCAAAGTTTCTTAGTTCCAACGGAAGATCACAGACACAAAAAGTTAATTTGATTTCTTCTTCTGCACTGTCTAAAAGACCTACTGCAGTGCTTCCCAAACGTTTTCCCCACTGTGACCCCATTCCGAGATTTGTAAAATCTCGAGACCCACCATGAAAAAGAAAAAGAAAATATTTTAGGTATTACTATACAAGCCACCAGTCAGACCACAATACAGTGGAATACTGTGGACAGTTTAGGCCTTCCACCTAAGAAAAAGTATAATGGTATTGGAGACAATCCAGAGAACATTCTCTCTGATACCAGATATGTCTTATAACATCAATCAATGCAAATTTCAAGGTACACCATAATTTTGCAGGTAACAAAGTGTGGAGCTGGAGGAACACTGC
>JAHRHZ010000013.1:36291453-36308066 GCA_024137785.1 Ginglymostoma cirratum
ATATGCTTGGAATTCCTGTGCCTGTTCAATGGCCTCATTTACTTCCAACCCCCACCCTGCTGATGTTTATTGGTGAGACTGAATTTAAAGTAGAGAAGAAGATGGATTAGAAATTCCAATATTAAGGTCTTGTTCCCCTGAGTCAATACAGGAATTGGAAGCACACAGTAATCTGAAGGAGTAATACTTGGCCTGATTGATCCTTAAATGGATGGTAAAAGAAGTGCTAGACAGTCTTTTAAATTCAAAAAATAATTGCTTTGTAACATTTGGTGGATAATCAGCTTTAAACCCTTGCTCTGTATGAATTGTTGCATCTTTGTCATGGCGTGTAATGAAAACAAATAGGAGAAGTAGCTGAGGAATAAACATGTTAAGGAGGTACTTAGCAGGCTCTGTAAGAGACAGAGTTATCAGGAATCTCAGCAGAACAGGCTGTGTTAAATCCTGGATTTTATGTTAAAAACACAATTTTATAACAAACAACAGTTTTTTCTGAATCTGCTTGCAACAGCAATTTGGGAAATTACCCAAAGCCAACACAGACATTCAAGGTGTCCATGACTAGTACAAATAGATGGAGTCTGTCTCTGTGGTAGCTTCAGCATCTTTTAGATAAGGTTAACACCACATTATTTTCACTTGAGCGTCAGAGGCTGAGGGGGTGACTTGATAGAAATATGTAAAGTTATGAGAGGCACGGATACAGTGGGTAGTCAGAGTTTTTTCCCAGGGTGGAAATGTCAAAAATTAGGGGGCATGGTTTTAAGGTGAGAGGGGAGGATGTTTAAAAGAGATGTGCAAGGGAAGTTTTTTGTGTAGAGGGTGGTAGGCATCTGGAATATGCTGCCAGGGAGGCTGTGGAGGCAAATACGATAGTAACATTTAAGAGGCATTTAGACAGACACATGACCAGGCAGGGAATGGAGGGACATGGGCTATGTGCAGGCAGAAGGCATTAGTTTAGAATGACATCATGGTTGGCACAGACATGGTGGGCCAAAGAGCCTATTCTCGTGCTGTACTGTTATATGTTTTTGTTTGCATTAAATGTAGATGAGAAAGGTCGTGAAATTTTCATTCACTGAGATCAGAGAGATTAACAGCTGTTTGCAATACTGAACTGATGTACTGCAATTTAGTGTAAGCCAAGAGGAAAGCATTTATGACAAAAGTTAAGGAAGATCCAAAACTAAACATACCAGGCTGAATTCAGCCATCGTAACCTACAACCTTTTCAACAGCGCGTTGCCTGTTTGCAATATTACCTCTAACAAAGCTAGAAAAATATGATTGCCAGATTTTATTGGACACTGTGTTTTATTTTTATTTAAGCCCAATTATTTTGTGACTATTTGGCTAATACCTGTCATTCTTTAATGACTTTCAGGGATATCGTGGAGCTACTGGATTGCCTGGACCACCTGGGCCCAAAGGAGAAGGTTTCCCTGGTCCTCAGGCTAGTAATTGTTTAATGCAATATCTTCTTTAATCTTCGCAAAGTGTTCAGAGACAGACAACTTTAAAGTATATCTGAGTCACGCCTCCCAAAAAGGTTAACTGGGAATATATGGATGAACTCCTAGGGTTTTCAACTCAATGCTTGCAAAAGTTGACTTCTTGATATATGTATACAGTCAGTAAGTGCTGATATTGTATTGGCTGTGCTAATTGCCCATAGTGGAGTGCTTATGAAATGATTGACAATAGATAGACCTGAGGCAAAACAGCATTGTCACCCAGTTCCAAGGAAATAATAATCTAGGGTTATGTATTTTGCAGAGTTTTAACAGCAATTTTAGAAAATTGTGTAAATTTAATAAAATTCAGAGTGATCACTTTAAAGTAGACAAGAATATTTCAGTGAAAAATTTTGTAGGTTAATAGGTTTTAGTTTTCCTGTATCTAGATGATAACAAATTGAAGCAGGTGTAGACCATACATCCCATCAAGCCCTAATTCCACTTTCCTGCCTGCCGCCATATCCTGTTCCCAGCTTGTACTTCAAAATTCTGTTTAATTCAGTTCTGCATAAACACAATGTCACAGTCATGAATTTCAAAGAATAACATGCCTTTGAGGGGGAAAAAAATCCTCCTTATCTTTGTGTTAAAGAGACATGCGAACATATGAAATAGGAGTAGAAATAGACCATTCAGCGCCTGGAACTTGCTCTGCAATTCAATAAGATCAATGTTGATTTTTATTGCACAGTCCTCATTCCCATTTTCCCCCAATGATCTTCGATTACTTTGCTCTCCACCCACCTGTAAGACACATAAGCATGTAGGAACAGGTGTAGGTCATTTTGTCCATCGGGTTTGCTCCACTATTCAATGAGATCATGGCTGATCTGATAATCCTTAACCACACTTTCCTGTCTCTTCCTTATAACTGTTGATTCCTTCACTTATTGAAATTCTGTCTATCTCAGCCTTGAAAATACTTAATGACTCCAGCCTCATGCGCCCTCTGCAGTAAAGAATTTGACAGATTCACTACATGTTGAGTAAATGAATTCCTCCTCATCTGTGCCTGAAATGTGTGCCCCCTTGTTCTGAGATTATACCCTTTATTCTTAGATTCAACCACCAGAGGAATCAACCTTTTCACATCCACCATGTCAAGTCCCCTTAGCATTTTCAATAAGGTCACCTCTCAGTCACTTATATTTCAATGAATACAGGTTCAACTCACTCAACCTGCCCTCAGAAAAGGGCAGCAGATATATGGGATGACCACCACCTGCAAATTCCCCTCTAAGCCACTCACCATCCTGACTTGGAATTATATCAATATGTTGCTGGGTCAAAATCCTAGAATTCCCTCCCTAAGGGAATTGTGAGTCAACCCACAGCAGATGGACTGCAGCAGTTCAAGGAGGCAGCTCACCCACACCTTCTCAAGGGCAATTAGGGATGGGCAATAAAAGCTGGCCAACCAGCCATTCCCACAACCCAGAAATGAATTTAAAAAAGCATCCTTCCGTACTTGTGATTGAACTAGTGAACCTTCTGTAGACTGCCTCTGATGCCAGTATCTCTTTGCCTGGAGAATGGGCCCAAAACTGTTTACAGTATTCCAGCTGTGGTCTGACTAGTGCCTTGCATAATTTGAGCAAAACTCCTTACTTTTAAACTCCATTTCCTTTGAAATAAAAGCCAATATTCCATTTTCCTTCCCTGTTACCCATCAGCTTTTTGTGATTCATGGTTGAGAATTCCAATATCCCTTTGTTTCTGTAGTGTTCTTCCATTTAAATAATATCCAGCTCTTCTATTCCTGCCAAAATGCATATGTTCACACATTATATTCCATATACCCAGTTTTTACCTCCTCACTTAATCTGTCTATAATAATTGTGACCCAGCACTGATCCCTGTGACACTCCACTAGTTATATGTTCCTATCTGAAAATGCTTCCCTTATTCTAACTCTCTGTCTTCCATTAATTAGCCAATCCTCTATCTATGCTAATACACTATCTACAACTTCACAGGTTCTTATCTTACCATATAATCTAATGTGTCCTTCAAACACTTCTGAAAACCCAAATATATTGCATCTGCTGCTTCCCCTTTATCTATCATGCTTGTCATCTCCTCAAAAAATTACAGCAAATTTGTCAGGCATGATCTGACCTTCATAAGGCCATACTGACTCTGCGGGATCACATTATTATTTCTAATTGTTGTGCTGCTACATACATTATAATAGACTTCACCATTTTCGCACAAGCAGAAGTTAAGCTAACTGGCCTTTGGTTACCTATTTTCTACCTCCTTCTCATTTTATGTAAATGTTGGCAGTTTTCCAATTGTCTGGTACATTTCCACAATCTAAGAATTCTTTGAGGATTGCCACCAGTGCATCCATTATTTTCTGCCTTAAAAATATTCAATTACTCTGCTTTCTGTGGAAAAGAGTTCAAAAGCCACAGTTCACAACCTTCTTAGAGAAAACAAAATTGCCTTCATCTCAATACTAAAAAAAAGGACTACCCCAATTTTTAACAATTCTTTGGCTCTCAGCTCACCAACATGAGGAAACATCCTTTCATTGTCCACTTCAAGACCATTCAGGATTTTATATACTTCAATTATGTCACTCCTCACTCTTCCTATTTTTGAAAAAGTCATTGGAACATTTGAGGATATTATAAGGGAAACCAATAGATTTAGTATACCTGGATTTTCAAAAGGCATTTGAGAAGGTGCAACCTGGATGGAAGATTGAGTTAGAAACAGTGTAGTCTGTGCTTTGGACGCTTTGGCTAGTTCCTTTGTAAACTCATTTTATTCGGGATACAATACTTGTGAGATGAACAAAAGGGTCAACTCAATTTTATTTGCAAAATACATAAAGATACAAGAGGCTGCGTACGGTTGAAGATCATCTAAAAGCCTGCTCTTTCGCTATAAAGTTCTCAAATCTTATGTTAATTTTTCTACCAATCACAACATTAAGAGTTTGTCACAATCTTTATCTAAAATACTGCTGCCACACTAGGACCAGGTAGTACCCATGCAATTAATCTTGACCAGGCTGTATAGTTGACTCTAATTAATTTGCTGAATGTTGGTCTTGCACATGGTCGTCTTCCCTCTCTCTTTCGGCTGTCTCTCTCCCTCTCTCTGTCCAGCTTGTCAGAGCTCCACTGTAAGGCCAGGTAGAGTCTTCACTGAGAGAATTGCCGCAGGTGTCTCTTCATATCCCTTCGTGCAACACCTTTCCAGCATATTCTGTGGCCCTCAGCTAATCGATCTTCCAGGTCAAGGTCACAGCGTCCACTGGGATCCCCAATGCCATATATGGAAGACGCTTGGGCTGCCATTGCCATTTGTCCTTCAGTGCATGAAGGGCATGCCCCCCCCCCCCACCTCTGCATACATGGTGATAGCAGGAACCCAAGGGTCTGGCAAGTCTGCATGCCGTACTCCAGGACAGAATCCAGTCTCATTTTCCAGGGCAACTCCATGCTTGTCCTTGCTTGCCTTTATCTGTGAGGATGGTTTGTGCTTGACCTGTCCTGAAAGTCCTATCTGGCATGGCTGCTGAAAGATTGCCCAATCTGGTTTTGGGCCTAGCAATTCAGGTCCTGGACTATCTGGCCTCAGGAAGCAGAGAGAGGGCACAAATAAGGCATTTTCAATTTTTTAGGTAGTTAATAGTAGTACGTTACAACAGACAGTGCTGAAGCTCAACTATTTAAAATCTACGGTAATGACTTAGATGAAGAGACATAGTAACATGGACAAGAAAGTTAAGTGAGTGAGGGAATAAAGTGGTAGATGGAGTGTAATGTGGGCAAGTGTGAAATGCTTAATTTTTGTCATAAAAATAGAAAAATACAATATTTTGTAAATATTTGTACATTGATGTTTTAAGAGATTTGGGTATGTTTGTGAAAGGAATGAAGAAGGTTAGCATGCAGCAAGCAATTAGGAAAGTAAATATTATGATGACATTTATTGCAGGAGGAATGTGGTACAAGAATCAAATTAATAGCTGAAAGGACATCATGACAAGATTTCACTTTTTTGATTTTGTTGTAACAAAACAACTGAGAAAGATGACTAGATTTGTAAACAGTTTAAGCTTTAAATTGCAAAACAGAACATTTCCCTTTTCTTTTAAGTCACTGGGGTATAGTGTGCTGGAAGTCAAGACCCTCTATTTCCAGCGTTGTGTCAAAATTTAAAGATTTTAAAATAAATACACAAAATTCACTGATTTTGCTGATTTTCAAACCCAAATTGATAGAAAACACAGGCCAGGCTTTGTACCTAACAGGAATTATTATTTATTACTGTAGTCCCCTTATAAACACACGCACACACACATACACGCACATGCACACGCACACACACACGCACATACTTTACAAGAGATACAGTGGGGCTGGTTAGCTAATAAATGCTAGCTCCTCAGTTTTACCTTTAATTTATCAGCTATAAGCCATTGCTTCTAACAACTATTGTAGGTAAGAGAGCTAGTTTTCTTCAGTTTTAATATGGGTTTTGACTGCAGAGAACAGACAGACGGCTCCTGCGCCAGTGGAGATAAAAAAAACTGAGCCTTCTTGTTCCAGCCCCAAGCTGTTCAGTTACCTAAGAACCAATTGCATGGTTGTTTGGTGGTAAAAGGCTTTTGTCATCAATAACTGGTGACCAGTCCATGGACCAAGTTCTTATTGCCACCAAGCTGCATCTGTACATAACCCCTTGGATCCAGTTCATCCACAGCCCAAACCTCAACTATTGCTTATTATGACAGCTGTTAACACAATACTTGCCATAAGTGTCAGGTTACTTGCTTTTCAAAACATGCAATGCTTCATTAAACATCGGTTTTAAAACAGTTCTTTCTCATTTTATTTTAAAATTTCACAATTTAAAAAGCACATAAAAAGAAAAACACAGCCTTTACAGTTAACACAGCCAAAATACCCACTTCACAGACATACTTTATACTGATATTAAATAGACATGCAAATCTCTTGGAGCCATGTTTTTTTTCTTCTTTCCTTTAATATTCCCTGGCGAATCTTCATTTCATACAAGCTAGGAAAATCTTCCAGCCTCATTTTATCACCGCATGAATTTGGGCTTTCCGTTAGAATGCTAGCTTCTACCTCCATTTGTGCAGTGACTAATATTTCCATTTATATGTCCATGGTAATGCAAATTACATGCGCTTCACATCTTGGTTGAGATACTGATTAGTTAACCTTAAGATCCCTGCTTTTTTTTAGCTTGGAAGTAAATGGATAATTTAAAGACACAATTATTTACAAACTGATAGTCTTCACACTTTGGTGGGACTTTGGAGACTTGTAGTCTATCCACTGTAAGCACACAGGTATCTGCCATTGTCTCTGTGCAGTGAGGTAGTCTTCAATCAGACTTAGAGTGAGTAGAATCAGCTTTTTCCTTCTATGGAGGAGGGAAAAATGTCTTTGGTGGTGGGGTCTGATTGCAGATGGCGGAAGTGTCGGAGGATGATGCGTTGGATCCGGAGGTTGGAGGGGTGGTATGTGAGGACGAGGGGGATTCTTTTTTGGTTATTATTGCGGGGACGGGGCGTGATGTGTTCCGGGAAATGCGGGAGCCACGGTCGAGGGCGTCACTTTTTTTCCTGGGAGCAGATGCCGCGGAGGCGAAGGAATTGGGAATAGGGGATGGCATTTTTGCAGGATGGTTACTTTTTTTCCTGGGAGCAGAGACATTCCACTCCCGTACATCCCAAATGTCCTCATTCTTCAAGGACCGCAACCTCCCCGCCACAGAGGTCGAGAACGCCCTCGACCGTGTCTCCCGCATTTCCCGTAACACATCCCTCATGCCCCGTCCCCGCAATAATAACGATAAAAGAATCCCCCTCGTCCTCACATACCACCCCACCAACCTCCGGATCCAACACATTATCCTCTGACACTTCCGCCATCTGCAGTCAGACCCCACCACCAAAGACATTTTTCCCTCCCCACTCTTATCTGCCTTCCAGAGGGACCACTCCCTCCGCGACTCCCTTGTCCGCTCCACACTCCCCTCCAGCCCCACCACACCCGGCACTTTTCCCTGCAACCGCAGGAAGTGCTACACCTGCCCCCACACCTCCTCCCTCACCCCAATCCCAGGCCCCAAGAAGACTTTCCACATCAGGCAGATGTTCACCTGCACATCTGACAATGTGGTATACTGCATCCACTGTACCCGTTGTGGCTTCCTCTACATCAGGGAAACCAAGCGGAGGCTTGGGGACCGCTTTGCAGAACACCTGCGCTCAGTTCGCAACAAACAACTGCACCTCCCAGTCGCGAACCATTTCAACTCCCCTTCCCATTCCTCAGATGACATGTCCATCCTTGGCCTCCTGCAATGCCACAGTGATGCCACCCGAAGGCTGCAGGAACAGCAAATCATATTCAGCCTGGGAACCCTGCAGCCCAATGGCATCAATGTGGATTTCACAAGCTTCAAAATCTCCCCTCCCCCAACCGCATCCCAAAACCAGCCCAGCTCATCTCCACCTCCCTAACCTGTTTTTCCTCTCACCTCAAGCCACACCCCCATCTCCTATCTACTAACATCATCCCGCCCCCTTGACCTGTCCGTCCTCCCTGGACTGACCTGTCTCCTCCTTACCCCTCTACCTACATTCACCTTTACTGGCTCCATCCCCGCCTCTTCGACTTGTCTGCCTCCTCTCCACCTATCCTCTCCTCTATCCATCCTCTATCCGCCTCCCCCTCTCTCCCTCTTTATTTCAGAACCCTCTTCCCCTCCCCCATTTCTGATGAAGGGTCTAGGCCCGAAACGTCAAGTTTTCCTGCTCCTATGATGCTGCTTGACCTGCTGTATTCATCCAGCCCCATGCTTGCAACATTATGGAACATTTTTTGTCTAAATTTGGACATTTGCTACTTTTCTGTGAGGTGGTAACAATGCCAGGGATCAACAGATGGAGAGGGGATGGCAGCATCTGTTTAAACAAAACCATGTGCATGTCAGACAGTGAAACAGATGCTGCTGGCATGCAGGGAATAAATGTCTGTTGGGGGTACCCTTTACAAACAGACCTGCAATGCCATGAGGTGATGGCAGCATCATCAATCTCCTCTTCACCCCCACGTAATTCACTGCATTCCTCGTGCATGAATATCTCATTGAGCAGCCATCCTATGGTCACACGTGGCCAATTATTCTGCTTAGAAATGGAAATGCCATGAACGTCCAATCCCACCAGTGACAGACTGACTGCTCTGAAAGATTCAACCTTGATAATCCTCCAGGCTTACTATCAAGCAGCATCCAGAACTGGCAATGTACCACACCTTCATTTACTTTAAATTAAACACACTGTGCCAGAAGAAAACAACCTAAGAAATCACACAATTGTAACAGTCAACAATTTAGGAGACAATGAAAGAATCACAGAGTCATAGAGTGGTACAGCTCGGAAATAGACCCTTTGGTTCAACTCGTCCATGCCAGCCAGATATCCTAAATTAATCTAGTCCCATTTGCCAACATTTAGCCTAATCCCTCAAAACCCTTCCTATTCATATACCCATCCAGATGGCTTTTAAATGTTGTAATTATACCCAATTCCTCTAGCTGCTTGTTCCATACATGCACCACCCTCTGCGTGAAAATGTTACCCCTCAGGTCTTTTTTAAATCTTTCCCCTCTCACCTTAAACCTATGGGCTCTAGGTTTGGACTCCCCCAACCCGGGGAAAAAACTTTGGCTATTCATCCTATCTATGCCCCTCATGATTTCATCAACCTCTGTAAGGTCACCCCTCCCATTAACTTTCTGATAATGCATGAAAATCCTCCAGCAGTTAATACATTCGGAACGAAGAACAAAAACAAAAGTTGCTGGAAAAGCTCAGCAGGTCTGACAGCATCTGTGAAGAAAAGAATTAAAGTTAACGTTTTGGATCCAGTGCGCTTCCTCAAAAACCTTCCTCTGTTGCTGAGCTTTTCCAGCAACTTCTATTTTTGTTCCTGATTTACAGCATCTGCAGTTCTTTCGGTTTTTATTTCAAAATAATGAAAATGTGTTATCAGACCATTGGAATCAGACCACTGGCTGTAACATTTTTTGTAGCTTGGAAAGCATAAGAAGTCTTAATATTCCTCAAAGTCAAGATACACAGTGTGATTCTATAAATTAACTCCTAAACCCTCAGGTATTAATATAATAGTCAAGAAGTGGGCATTGAGCTGTATGCTCAGTTATCTTTTAGTAGTATTGTAATTGCTGTTGAGGTTGGTTGGCTCGCCGAGCTGGTTTCTTGTACCGCAGATGTTTCATTACCAAGCTGGGTAACATCCTCAGTGCAGTCTCCGATGAAGCGTCGGTGTGTTTTCCTGCCTGGTTTTTAAACTCTGGAGTCCATCGAGCTGGATTGCCTCACTTCCGGTTTTCTTTCATAGTGGAATGTATATGGGTTCGAGTTCAATGTGTTTATCAATAGCATGCTTTGTGGAGCGCCAGGCTTCTAGGAATTCTCATGCCTGTCTCTGCCTAGCTTGTCCCAGGATTTTGGTGTTGTCCCAATCGAAATGGTGGTTCTCCTTGTCCATGTGGATTGAGATGTGTAAGTATTGGTCGTGTCTTTTTGTAGCCAGTTGGTGTTCGTGTACCCTTGTTGTTAGTTTCCTTCCTGTTTGTCCGATGTAGTGTTTCTCACAGTCTCTGCAGGGGATCTTGTAGATGACATTGGTCCTGTCCATGGCGGAGAGTGGGTCTTTAGTTCGGGTGAGCAATTGTCGTAGGGTTGACGTGGACTTGTGTGCCACTATGATGCCCAGCGGTCACAGGAGTCTTGTGGTGAGTTCCGATGTGTTCCTGATGTAGGGTAGTGTGATGAGTGTGTCGGGGTGTGTAGTATCTTCCTTATGTTGTTCATGTAGGCATCTTCTGACCCAGTTTTTTGGATATCCATTATCCCTGAATTGTATTGTAATTGCTGTTTAGATCATAAGCAATCTTCAATGTGTTCCCTGATTTCTTGTTAGAATTGCCATTTACAGACTGTTATGGACCAGACCAAACCCCTCTCAAAATATATTAAGAGGATTGCCCTATTTTTTTCTTATTTTCAAGGAAAGTGCCAGGCCTTGTGTTCCAGATGCAATTCAATTGGTCAAGCTACCAGTCTTGAAGCAAAACACACTTTATCCATATACTATGGTTAAAATACCACAAAAGAAAGAAGAAATTGGAATAATTTAATTCTCTTGGATAACTTAACAGAATAATAGGTTATTTAACTACTACACAATAACTGTTCCAATATAGAAACATCCCATAAATGCACCCTTGGCAAAGGCAAATTCAGTAAAGTAGATTGTCTCATAGGCAGTTCTCCAGTCCAGGAGGAAAAACAGCAAGAGGAAACTCAGAGAGAGAGATAGAGTTGCAGGGAGAGTTGTACTGCAGCTTCCAAACCGAGCTTCAAGATACCAGCAACAACTACTAAAAAACTAAAATTAAAAATCCTAGCTCTGGGGGAGCTTGACCCACCCATTCAGGCTGCTTCTACTGTTCAAATTTTTAAAAAAACCAAGGCTTCACAAACTCTACTTTATTGGAGTCAAATAGACAGCTTGAAACACTCGTCTTAAAACCTCTCTTCAAAACAAAAGGACAAAATACATCTCTTAAAACCATAGTATCATCACAGAGACCAGTTTAACAATCTGAATTTCTTCAACAGTGCCATATAATAGCCAGAGAATCATTTATTTATTAAAATATTTTAACTTCTGTATTTTAGGGTGTGCAAGGACTGCCAGGCCCACGTGGTGACCCAGGGGAAGATGGCAAAGGACTTCCTGGATCAAAGGTGAATCTATATTTATGCTTAACAGTTTGAGAGATGAACATTTAGCCTCTTGCAGTTCCCTTCACATGTCAATAGATGTACTGAGGTTTGGATTCTATTTGCCACCTCCAGGCCAACAGAATTTAACCACTATTCCTGTTCTCTTCCGTAGGGTAGGAATGTTTGGCAGAAACATCCCCATCCACCTCCTTGTCCCTCCCTTAATGGATGACTTTTGATGTGTTTTGTTGTATTTGTGGGTAATTTCGAGATTGTGGTACCAAGGTCAAAGGGAAATCATCCTTTAATTTTGAAGCATTGCATGTCTTTTCAGAAATTTTATTTAACTGATCCAAGGAAGTTGGGTAAGACCAGCCAACAGTAGACACTTACTGATTTCCTCACCTGTCTTTCTCATGCATGCTATTACTAGTTCTTTACATGATTTCGTTAACTTGAGTTTGATATCTTTTTCAGGGTGATGTTGGCCTTCCAGGACCACCAGGGCCAATTGGTGTTCCAGGATTAGGATATCCTGGTGCAAAGGTCAGTACTGATAACCACAATTTGTCAGTGATAACTTTTGAAGCTAAGTTCTTCAGTTAGAGCTTTCCTAAAAACCTGTTAACTGTAGCGTGCATTGGAAATAACAGTCAGCTGTACAATAATATAGAGCGAATATATAGATCATTTTAATGGAGCTTGCCTGTTTCACTTTAAAAATCATTTTGAGATGCAACAGCTTACATTTTATAGCATTGCCAATGTAGAAAATATGACGTAGAGAGCAGAGAGAGGCAAGCTTGTAAGAGAAGGAATACAGGAACAAATGCCAAGGCATTGTGCATGAATCAGGAGGTTATGAAAAGCTTGATTGAAAAGATGATTTTTGAGTGGTATTAGCAGGAGAGAAGAGAGAGATAGACTTTTTAGGGAGGGTACTCCAAAGAATAAAACTGAGGCAATCGAAAGCTCCACACCAATGGTGCAGCCGTGAAGAAGAGGCCAGAGCCAGAGGAACAAGGGTTGTGGTGATAGGGATAGACTTGCCCTTTAAAGAGTGAAAACAAAATCAAGAACTTCAAATCTAAGATACTGAATGAGAGAGAGAGAGACAACGGAGGTCAATGTGGACAAGTGCATCAACAAGCTGGATTTAATTCAAGGTAAATACAGGCAGCTAAAATTTGAGCAACTTGGAAGTCAGGTGGCAAATGCAAAGTCATCAAGAAGGACTTAGGAGAAATTGGCTGTAAAGATGACAAAACCGCCTGGATAAAGGTTTTCAGTGGCAATAGTGTTTACCGATTTTAGGAACTAATTTAGAGCTTGTTGGGTGATGTTTCTGCTTTGGGTGAAATCTGCAATTTGGTGCAAATTACATTCAAAATTAGATTCCCATCGTGATTTTATGGTTCAACTTTCCATTTAAACTCATTTGCATGATCACAAATTTAGAATTATTCTTGAAGCAACAGAATTTGACAGCATTGTATAGCATACCTATTTTGCACTAAAATATGTTATAGAGTGTAGAGTCTTAGAGTCATACAGCACGGAAATAGACCCTTCGGTTCAACCAGTCTATGCCAAACATAATTCCAAACTAAACTAGTCCCAACTGCCTGCTCCTGGCCCATATCACTCCAAACCTTTCCTATTCATACATCCATCCAAATGTCTTTTAAACATTGTAATTGTACCCGCATCCACCACTTCATCAGGAAGTTCATTCCACGCACGAACCAACTTCTGTCTAAAAAAAAATTTGCCCGTTATGTCTTTTTTAAATCTCTCTCCTCTCACCTTAAAAATGTGTCCCCTAGTCTTGAAATTTCCCATCCTAGGGAAAAGACAGCTACTATCAACTCCATCTATACCTCCCATTATTTTATAAACATCTGTTTGGTCACCTCTCAACCTTCTATGCTCCAGTGAAAAAAGTCCCAGCCTATCCAGCCTTTTCTTATAACTCAAACTTTCCATACCCAGCAACATCCTGGTAAATCTCTTCTGAACCCTCTCCAGCTTGATAATATCCTTCCTATAACTGAGCAACCAGAACTGGACACTGTATTCCAGAAGAGGCCTCACCAATGTACTGTACAACGTCAGCATAACGTACCAAGTCCTACATTTAAAGGACTGAGCACTGAAGGCAAGCGTGCTAAACACCTTTTTAACCAGGTGTAGAGCTGGATGAACACAACAGGTCAAGCAGCATCAGAGGAGCAGGAGGGCTGACATTTCGGGCCTAGACCCTTCTTCAGAAATGGGAGAGGGGAAGGGGGTTCTGAAATAAACAGGGAGAGAGGGGGAGGCGGATAGAAGATGGATAAAGGAGAAGATAGGTGGAGAGGAGACAGACAGGTCAAAGAGGCGGTGATGGAGCCAGTAGATGTGAGTGTAGGTGGGGAGGTAGGGAGGAGCTCATCCCCGCCTCCCTAACCTGTCCTTCCTCCCACCTATCCCCTCCTCCCACCCCAAGCCCCACCCCATCTCCTATCTACTAACCTCATCCCGCCCCCTTGACCTGTCCGTCCTCCCTGGACTGACCTATCTCCTCCCTACGTCCCCACCTACACTCACATCTACTGGCTCCATCCCCGCCTCCTTGACCTGTCTGTCTCCTCTCCACCTATCTTCTCCTCCATCCATCTTCTATCCACCTCCCCCCCTCCCTATTTATTTCAGAACCCCCTTCCCCTCCCCCATTTCTGAAGAAGGGTTTAGGCCCGAAACGTCAGCCTTCCTGCTCCTCTGATGCTGCTTGGCCTGCTGTGTTCATCCAGCTCCACACCTTGTTATCTCAGATTCTCCAGCATCTGCAGTTCCTGCTATGTCTGAACCTTTTTAACCATCCTGTCTGTATGTGATGCAAACTTTAAAATATGTGTAGCTTTTTTAATTCATTCATGGGATGGGCTGGGTCAGCATTTATTGCACTTCCCTAGGTGGCCTTGAGAAAATGGTGGTGAGCTGCTTTCTTGAACTGCTGCAGTCTGTGTGTGTAGATGTACAATGCCGTTAGGGAGACAGTTCCAGGACTTCTGGTTCAGTGACACTGAAAGAGTGGAGGTATATTTCCAAGTCAGGGTGGTGAGTGGCTTGGAGGGAAAGTTGTGGGTGGTGATGTTCCTATGTATCTCCTCTCCAAATCCTCCTAGATGGTAGTAGTCATGGTTTTGGAAGGTGCTGTCCAATATTCCCAGTGCATCTTGTAGATTGTACACATTGCTGCTTCTGAGCATTGGTGATGGAGGGAATGGATGTTTGTCAATGTGGTGCCAATTAACTGGGCTGCTTTGTCCTGGATGGGATCATGCTTCTTAAGTGAGTTATGCTCATCCAGACAAGTAGAGAGTATTCCATCACACTCCTGACTTGTACCATGGAGACGGTGGACAGGCTTGGGGGAATCAAGACAAGAGTTACTCACAGCAGGATTCCTAGCCTCAGACTTGCTCTTGTAGTCACAATATTTATATGATGAGACAAGTTCAGTTTCTGGTCAATGGTAAGCCTTAGGATGTCGATAGTAGAGGATTCAGTGATATCACTGCCATTGAATGTCAAGGGATGATCGTTGTATTCTCTCTTTTTGGAGAAGGTCATTGTCAGGCACTGTGGAGCATGAATGTCACTTGTCAACCCAAAACTTAATGGATTTGGATAGCACACATGAAATTTTAACATCAGTAGTGGAATTTTGGTGAAAATTAGTCACGGTGATTATTACGATCTACAGCATGACCTGTTTTGTGAGTGAGCCACTTCCCAGCATAGTATTTTTCAAATAGCACAAAGATTGACTTGTAATGAGTGCAAGTTGTGATTGTGATCATGTGATTATTTGTGCTTCTTTAATGGGTAAAAATGGTAAACTAACAACTGTACCTCTATCTCTAAAATTACAAGAGCAATGTAACGACTGAAAGAATAGAATAGAATAGCAATTTTGTCACACCGGTCAAAATTAACATCTAAGTTGACCAAAAAAACCTCACTGTAAGCCATGGGACAATATTATTTGATTGATTCTACTCTTTTTCTTATTTATATAGGGTGCAGTCGGGAGAATGGGTCTGCCTGGACCAAAAGGATCTCAAGGAGAGGCCATACAAGGACCAAAGGTAATCAAGCTGAAGAGGTAACTAATATGAAATTCCGAATGGAGCCCTCATCAAATCCGACAATATCTTATTCCATATTGCAGTAATCATTTGGTCAGATTGCAATACAGAGAGGGTAAACTTAAATTGTAGTAATGATCTAAAGGGAACACTTCAGAAACTTCACTAAATAGTGGAGGAAATATTGTTTTAAACATATGCAGTGGAAAAGTGGCAAAGCACATCATTATATGAGGAGACCTGTGACATTAGTTCAATTTGCTTTTATCTTTGAGAATCACTTTAATGATACTCTAGAATCCTTTTATAAGTACACCAATCTAACTGAAGATATTTTTAATGTCACTGAAGTACCTGTATTGTTTAGAAAAAATTGTATTTAATTTCAACTTTGTCATCTTAATCCATAATCATGTCATTGTTTTTACTCCAGGGCGCACCAGGATCTCCAGGTTTGATGGGCCCAAGAGGGCCAGCTGGGGAAGGTATACCAGGACAAAAGGTACATAAAATTAACCTGCCATTATAAGAATGTTAGTTTTAAGTTGTGTCGTAAATTATCTGAAATATTAGTGCCATATGAATCATACATTATTTGCCTCTTCAAGAGAAAAGTTTTATCATAGATACATAAACCTTAAGCCACTGTTGATTCTTGAAGTAATTACATTTTGCCTTTTTCTTTGCATCTGATCCCTGCATATTGGAGGATAAGAACAAGGCTAAGACTTTCAGCCCCTCACGATGACCCTAATCCTGGCCCTATCACCACCAAAAATTCCAAACTCTAGCTATTGATTCCACATTCATTCTGCTATCTCTCTATTGACTAATTCAGACTGAACCAAACTGTTAACAAGATAACAAGCATGGGGCTGGATGAACACAGCAGGTCAAGCAGCATCATAGGAGCAGGAAAACTTGACGTTTCGGGCCGAAACCCTTCATCAGAAATGGGGGAGGGGAAGAGGGTTCTGAAATAAATAGGGAGAGAGGGGGAGGCGGATAGAGGATGGATAGAGGAGAGGATAGGTGGAGAGGAGGCAGACAAGTCGAAGAGGCGGGGATGGAGCCAGTAAAGGTGAGTGTAGGTGGGGGGGTAGGGAGGAGATAGGTCAGTCCAGGGAGGACGGACAGGTC
>JAHRHZ010000013.1:36308466-36336058 GCA_024137785.1 Ginglymostoma cirratum
ATCATCTCCTCTATCCATCCTCTATCCGCCTCCCCCTCTCTCCCTATTAATTTCAGAACCCTCTTCCCCTCCCCCATTTCTGATGAAGGGTTTAGGCCCGAAACGTCAAGTTTTCCTGCTCCTATGATGCTGCTTGACCTGCTGTGTTCATCCAGCCCCATGCTTGTTATCTCGGATTCTCCAGCATCTGCAGTACCTTTTATCTCTCAAACTGTTAACAACTTGGCGTCACACTTGATTCCAAGATGAGATTCCATCTATGTATCTGTGTCATTGCTAAGATTAACAATTTGGAATGTGGTATCATTGTCAGGGTCTGCTCTGCCCCGGCACATCTTTTATTTTAATTCACTCATGGAATGTGGGCAACACTGGCTGGGCCAGTATTATTGCATTGTCCCTTTCAACATCTGCTATTGAAATCAACATTCAGGCCTTTATTACTTTTAGACTTCAGAATTCCAAAGCACATTTACCCAGCATCCCATCTTGGACCCTTTGTTATCTTTGGTCCCATCCAAAGTTCTGTTTCCCAAGTCTTATTTACACAATGGTCTTGATCATTAGCACTAGACCATTGAATAGATTCAAGGAAGAACTTGATCCACTATAGACCTTCAAGGAAATCTGGGTAATTGGGCAGGAAGTTTAGCTGAGGGTGATCAGCCATGATCTTATAGAACAATAGAGCAGGCTGGAGTGGCTATTTGGCCTGCTCCTGCATTATTTCTTTTTTCCACTGTAAGTTAAAATATATTTTCTTTTATTTGTTCATGGGACACGGACATCACTAGCTGAGTCAGCATTTATTGCCTGTCCCTATTTGCCCTTGAGGAAATGGTGGTGAGCTGCCTTCTTGAACCGCTGCAGTCCACGTGCTCTAGTTATTACCACTAGCCACTCTTCCATCCACTTCCATCGTACACAATCCCACCTTTTGTCTAATTGCAGGAAAAATTGGCCCACCCCAGGACTGACTTGTCAAAACCATCTCAATTGGCCATGATCCACCACTTCCCCTACACCAATGTCTCCAAAGCTCTCCAACTGCCTGACGTACAAACCTATAATCCCTCGGCTGGATACACGACCTGTAGAACTGGTCCATGAGCCAATCCCTGGAAAGACATGTATCCCGACCTCTGAGAGGACCAAGTGCTAACTGACCGTGGCTAAGATCCTGGACTACAATAAAATGAGCCCATTGACTGACTCTGGCAAAAGTCCTTGACTGACCATAAATCCCTTCAGCTCACAAAGGACTGCTCCCCTTTGACTTTCACACACGGCCATTTGCTGCAAGCACATGCAATTTATTTGCAGCTTAACCATCTGGAACATGCAGCAGGTGTGACATTGATATCGCACAGTACCACGCAGTGACAAATCCACCCCTTGTCTGACTGATAGATTCACTGTTCAGTGCTCCCCACCATCACTGGCTGTCTGCTTCTATCTCTGCATTAGAAGCAATGTAAGCACAGGGGCCAGCAGCCTATAACTAAACCCTAATCAGCCCGTGACCTAAGAAAGCAATGGGGCCCACTCAGAGGCTGGCAGCCTGTTAGTCGGTGCTGAAGTTAATAAGTATGCAGTTAGGAGACAAAGTGAAGTGTGCAGAGGCCAGCAGGCTCTAAGTGAGAGCAAGGTGAGTGAGCACCAAGATAGGAAACACTAAGAGGCATGTTCTGTCCAAGTGCAAAAGCATCCTGTGTTGATGTATGAGATGTGAGTGCCCCTTCTGCAAAATCACCTTCAGAAACTTGCAAGCTCTTGAGCTCAAAAGTGAAGTGTTGAAGAGTGGAAGTGCCTGAAGGGAACATTCTGCCCATTACATTGTTAAACCAGGCTCACTCATTAACACTTTTCTCACAATCTATGGAAGCTCCCAAGGAGCAATTCTTCAAATTTAAACTCTCATTTTTGGATTGACTCTCACAATATTTGGGTTAAGTATCAATTTTGTTAAGTTCCACGCAGGGTTTCTCTCCAAGAGGTCTCTCACTGTAAACTCACCTCATTAACTAGCTACTACAATCTATGGTACCCTTCTCATCCAATGCCAGCAGATTCTACCACTCACTATACCTGGAAGAACACACCACTGCAAGGATATCCTGGAATAGGCTGGCATTCCTGGATCCTGCACCATCTTTGAATAGCTATAGTGCTTATTTGGTTGCACAATCAGTCCAGAGCTGCTCTGAGCTGTTTGTGACATTTGTCTTGGATGTGGCAAAGAAGGGGAGATTAGTGCCCTACTTTGCAGACAGAGACCTGGAGGTCCTGGAGGATAGGTGCAGAGCAGGGATGGCTTCTTCACTCAGGAAGAGGAGACCATGCCATAATACCCTGCCAGCCTGTTCCAAGGTTGTCACATGGACCATTGTGGTCTAGAGGAAGGCCCAGCCATATGGGAGGAAGGTCAATGACTACCATCATCTGTCCAATACCTCACACCTGCTCTCTCTCTGCCATTTTACCCATCTCCCATCTAGGCTTATGCTCTACCACCTTTACTATTACATGCAAACTCTTCCTTCACTCACACTGTCTGAGACGATTCCCATCCTTCCTAATCCTGCACATCCTCTGTGTTGCCTACTCACTTGCACAGGACACCTTAAACCTCCCCCACCCACACCAACCCTAATACCAACACCCACTTTCATTTCACTCAATCACTACATTTTTGCCATGAGAAAAAGCAGGCACAAAAGAACAGAAATAACCAAGACAGCTGGTAGACTGCCCGACATTAGACTCCTCACCGATTGAATTAGAATTAGAAGAATTAGAATCCCTACAGTGTGGAAACAAGCCCTTCGGCCCAACAAGTCCGCACCGACCCTTGAAGCATCCCACCCAGACCCATCCCCTTATAACCCACACACCCCTGGACACTATGGGCAATTTAGCATGGCCAATCCACCTAGCCTGCACATCTTTGGACTGTGGGAGGAAACCGGAGCACTCGGATTGTGGGGAGAGGACTTGGACCCTGTCTGATGCTGCATGAGTTTCTATCCTGACTTGCTGTCCTGGGACCACCTGACTGAAGGCGGTTTTCCTTCACCTGACTGATAGCTGCTGCCAACTATATGCCAAATCAAGGTAGAATTCGGGTAGACTTGAGATGAGTTAGCACTAAGAGAGCAGGCCAGCAGCTCTGAGATACAGCCTCATCCAGTCTGTGATCTGGGTGTCTATCCCTTAGTGTAAAGTGTCCTTGCAGTAGCACTGCAATGCAGTTTGTCAGTACGCCCCTGAAGAGCACCATGCAGCATGGTCCTGGGAGTGGATTGGAAAGGTGCCTTGAGGGCTCTGAGAGGCTGACAGATGTCGGGTGCTGTCGTCTGTAAATGGACTGAATCCAGCTGGTGCCCTGGGGTTTGCCCTTAGATTTTGTTCCTGAAAGACCAAGATAATGGACTGGCAGAGAGAGCTGTGAGCTGGAGTCACTAGGTACCCAGTCAGACTTTAAAGTTGGAAATTGACAATGTCTTGTTTCCTCACGGCATGTGGGAAGATAGGAAGTTCCATATAAATGAGGTGAGATTCTGCATTCATGAGACTGTTAACAAGCAATTATCCCCGTTAACAGACACCTTGCTATTGCGTAGTGAGAATTTTGTTTCAAACTGTTTCAAGATACAAGAAGTTGCCCTGCCATCAAAAAAAGTGATTTATCATTTAATTCTCCAAGATATCTCCCTAAGTCATTCAGGTCTCTCTAATATTCTGTCCCTTGTTTTCAAATCCCTTCCTGACCTCATCCCTGCCCATCTTTAAAAGCTCGTCCGGCCGTACAACATCCATGATAACACCATCTCTCTTATTCTGACCTTTCGTGTATCTCTGATTTTTAATGGCTGCACCATTTATGGTCATCCTTTTAGCTGCTTAGGTCTGAACTCCCAAAACCTGTCCCGCTCTCTACCTCGCTTATCCCTTTCAAAGACATCTGTTACAAACCTATCTGTTACTCTAAGGTTTTGGGCATCTCTTCAACTATCTCCTTCTTTGATTTAATTTCAAATTGTGTTTGATATCATTTTCTCAAGTACATTGGAGTATTTTGTTATATCAGAGACATTATATGGATACAAGATGTTGTTGCTGAGTGTTTGCAGTTTGATTAGACTTTTATGTCAAGGAGTATTCCCTGACACCACCCCCAAACAGTTTAGTTGTAATTATAAGTTAATACCCTCTTGTTCCAGACTCTCCCATGATAGGAGATAATTTCTAAATATCCTATCAACCACTTTAATCATTATAAATGCATCAATTATTTCACCCCATAATCTTCAAGTAAATACAAACCTGGTCGATGCGGCCAATTATTAAAATTTAACTCTGTTAACCCCAGTTACATTCTAGTGAAATGTACATTCAAATGCTACTGTATTATTCCTGAAGCATGGCTCACAAAACTGAATACAATTTTGGGTTACAGACAGAACCTTGTATACTGTAACATGACTTTTCGCCTTTGTTTTCCCAGTACCCTTGAGATAAATGCCAACATTTCATTCTTCATTTTAAACTCTTGTTGTTTGTGGTCACAAGTTATTTTGTACTTGGATCCCTAAACTTCTTCATTCATCCATTCTCCTAGCTTCTCAACTTTTATAAAAATACATAGATAACTCATTCATAAATAGATTAAAATGCATGGCTTCATATTTCACCTCAAACATGTTGGGCTGAATGGGCTCCCTCTATGCTACAATTCCATGGTTCTGTAACTCCATCTGCCATAGTATTATCCAATCACTTGACCCACCAATATACTTTTGCAGCTCCTTAATGCCATCTACACTGTTTATGGCAGCACTAAATATGGTCACTTCAGAAAATATGGACATATGGCTCTATATTCCTTAGATCGTAAAATCCCTACAGTGTGGAAACAGGCCCTTCAGCCCAACAAGTCCACACCAACCCTCAGACCATCCCATCCAGACCCAACCCCCTATGAATCACCTAATCAACACGTTCCTGAACACAATGGGCAATTTAGCATGGCCAATTCACCTACCGTGCTCATCTTTAGACTGTGGGGGGAAACCAGAGCACCCGGAGGAAACCCATGCAGACACAGGGTGAACGTGCAAACTCCACACAGACAGCTGCCCAAGGGTGGGATCAAACCCAGGTCCCTGGAGCTGTGGGGCAGCAGTGCTAATTACTGAGCCCCTGTTTAGAAATACGATGAAAAGCTGAGAACCCAGCATAGATCCCCAGGGACCCCCACTTATCATATACAGAAAAATGAACAAATGATGAAGCAAGGTTGTAACATGACACTGTGCGATATCTTTTTATAAATATTTCCAATATTGCTGTATATTTAGATGTGGCTCAGTGTAATGCCCCCATCAGTGAATCAGAATGTTACAATCTGAAATAAAAACAGAAATGCCAGAAAATTCAACAATTCTAGCAGCATCTGTGTAGAGAGGAAAACAGAGTTAATATTTTGACTCCAATATGACTCTTTTCCAGATTGAGATTTAAAGAAGAGTCATGGCAAACTTGTAATGTTAACTCTGTTTATCTCTCCACAAATGCTGTTAGACCAGATGAATTTCTCTGGCATTTTCTGTTACTATTTCAGATTTCCAGCAGCTGGAGTATTTTGCTTTAATTTCAGTGGTTATAATTTCAAGACTCCAGTGATTTAAAAATATCAGCTAGGCTAACACTTCAGTACCCTGAAAGAGTGCTACAGATTTGAAAGTGCCATTTTATAGATGAGCTGTTAAATCATCTGTGCTCTTAGCAGGATGGAAAAGATCCCATTGCAGGAAGAGCAGTGGAATTGTCCCGCTACCCTGGTCAACATCAATCCCTCAACCAACTGCACTTAATCAGATTGTCTCATGATTTATCTCACTTTATTCATGAGACCTTAATTTGTTTTCAATCTTGTGACAAGTGTCATTGACAACACCAGCAATTATTGCCCATCACTATTTGCCTTTCAGAAGGAATTGGTGAGCCACTATTTTGAACCACCACTGTCCATGTAGATACATTTGCAGCGTTATCAAGGAGGGAGCACCAGGGTTTTGACCCAACAACGGTGATGGAAGGGGATACCGATCCAAGTCAGGCTGAAGGAAAACTTGCAGGTGTTCCCATGTATCCACTGTCGAAGGAGCCTTGGTGAATTATAGAGGGTACACCATGCTGCCGCTGTTCATCAGTTGGACAGTGTATGAATATTTAAAGTGGTAGATGGAGTGCCAGTAAAACAGGCTGCTTTGTCCATGATAATGTCAAGATTGTTATGTGTTCCTGAGTACTGTTGAAGCTGCACTCATTCAGCAACTGGAGTGTATACCATCACACTCCTGACTTGTGCCTTGCAGATGGTAGACAGGCTTTGGAAAGTCAAGAGATTAGGGGCTGGCCACAGAATTCCCAGTCTCTGACCTGCTCTTGTAACAACAATAATTAAACGGATGATCCAGTTAGTTTTGGATCAATATTAACCTGAGGATGTTGATGATGGGGTTTCAACAAAGCAATTGAATGTCAAAGGGAGATGGTTTGTTTCTGTCTTGTTAGAAGTGATCATTTCCTGACATTTGTGTGGCATGATTGTCACTTGCCATGCATCAGGCAGTGCTTGAAACTGAGGAAAGTTTGGAATTCTGACCAGTAGCGTATGTAGAAGTAAAGGCTTTCTCAGCTAGGATATTTTCAGATCATACCTTGTCGGTGTTGATCCTGCAGTCAGTTCAGGAAGCAGTGATATTACAGGGATTCCTGGTGGTGGAATCAGTCTTGTTCAACCATTGGATCTCTTCAAGGATAGCATGAGGAAAAGTGAAATGACAGGATAATTGAAGGAGGGTAGACATTCACCAAGGCAGGCAGCATACTGGATCCAATGTTAGTAATTCTCTGTGAGTGTCTTGGAGAGGCCTGAGATTAAATCAAAAAGAAGATTGCCATCAAATCACTCAGGAATATCCAGTTCATCTCATGGGACAGAAATAATTATTTGTGAAATGATATGGCCTATGATGGCATGACTGCTGATGAAGATAATGTTGGTGATCCGTAAGATGATGCAGTTCAAGAATCCAACTGAGGTGATTTATTTGGTTGTGAAGGAGAAGAGGAAGGTGATTTTTATTGATTTTAATACATGCTCAGTGTATGTTTTTCTATTAAATTGATTAAAAGATTAAATAGATTTAAAATATCTTTTATCCCCAGTTCTTTTCTGTACTGTGATAAAAACTAAATTGTATAAAATCGTGTGTGTCAAATTTACTGTATACAAATTAAACGCAGTCTTTACGGAGGTTATTAAATAATAGGTTGATTATAAGAATTTTTTGTGCATGTAATTGTGCTATTTTGGTGGCGGGGGCTGGTGAGGGGGTGGGGAATACTGGTGAGCACAGTTGCTGACCTGGCAACTCTGAAATCAACTAAGATACCACTGTAAACAGGTAGCAGGACAATGTGGGAGGATGGATTCAATTCGTCAAAAGTATTACTCATCTGTAAGTTGACTCCCCTAGTTTTGGTGTGAAAGTTGGTCTCAGAAATCTGACTTTTCCACACAGTTATGTATGATAATTGCCCACTGCCATTTATGATTGGACATGGTAGCATTGCAGAACCAAATGCTTTGGTTGCCATGTTTCCTACATTACAACAGTAAGTACAGAGGTAATTTTAACACCAAAATGGGTGTATGTGAGGCAGATAGGAAGTTAAAAATTGAAGTTTGTCTCTTGTTCAGTTATTTTAATGAGGTTACTTTCCTCAGATGATTTCACTGTTTCAGTTTTAACCAACTGTTCAGGCATACTTCCACACGCAAGACAGGACTTGAAACCAGACCATCTGGCATAGAGGTAGAGTCACTGTCGCTGCACCATGACAGCCCTGTTCCAACATTAATGCTGGCTACTTGAGATTCTTGAACCTCAGGAGATTCAGCAGCTGAAGTGAGGCTAGACCTGCTACAATGTCTCCATTTAATGTTGGCTCACTTAGCATAGACTCACTTATTGTCATGAATATTATATATTTATTTAATGTTGCCAGTTTCACTTTAGTTTTATTTACTACAGACACTCCTCTACCGTGGGATGTACATTCACGTGACCATTCCCCAGTGTTTCCACACTCACCATCAGCTCCTCTTTCTCCCAACTGCTGCCCTTGGCTCCTGGCATTGCCTCCCACACAGGCCTTGCCTGTCACCCTTGCTCCCTGAGGTTACCCTCTCACCTACCCTGTCCTCACCTCCCACTCTCTGTTTTTATTAGGCCCTGGGGTTTTCTCCTGGCTTCTGGGTTTGTTCCTGGTTCCACACCAGGCTTTAAAATTGGCTCTGCTCTGCTCAGCTGAAGACCTCGTCTCTATCTAGAGGCAGAGGTTGTTGTGTAGTTTGTCCTGAGGCTTCAGCTGAACCTGTACTGACTAAAGGCTTTTCCAAGGTGGAGCCTGGTCAATCTAATTATACAGTAACATGAGTGTTTTTCTTCATTGTATATTCCAGTTCTTTACATTTCACATTATGATGTATTTTGTTTTGCAAATTATTTCAGCTAGGAATGCACAGTAATGCACATGGATGGTATTTTTTGTAGTACATTTTTTGTTTTGGCAAGATACATCCATTGGAACCTAACTCTAATTTAACAGAGTGAATCTACGATTCACTAAAAGTCATGATTGTCAAGAACACTATCCCAATGTTAAGTGAGGAATTATGTCATATGGGAGAGGTAAGTGCTGTTCCAACACTGATCACAGGTCAGGAGCATCAGGAGTGCTTTCCCTGCAGACGAAGCAAAGCTATTGGCCTACACAGTGATCAAAATCACACTCTCCAATTCTGTGCTGTCTTGATACCCTCTTTGGCTTGCGCTCTCCTCCACTGCTCATCCTTACTCTTCTTCTCCCACTCCCAGCATTAACATCTGTAAGGATGATGGAAACAGATTCATTAACAACTATTGCAAACTGAAATTAGATGAATTGAAGTGGAAGGTATGCAGGGCTTTAGGAAAAATGTTGAAGACTGGAACTAATTGGCAGCTCTTTTAAAAAACTACCACAGACTGGATGGACCAAATGGTCTCCGAATCTTTTGTATCATTTTCTGATTTTATTATTCCTTTTTTCTCCATTCACAATGGGTTTTATATTAATTGAAGGAGTTCTTAGATCATGTCAGCTGCTGACTGTAGCCTCAAAGAGGTAGAGAGTCAGGAAATAAGATATTTCAATGTTAAAACATTTTCCATTAGGGAGGAAGTTAAGAAATTTACATAGATGGCTGAGGATCAAATTGAAAGCACCTAAATCATTAAATTATGTATAACATCAGCATCTCCAATATTAATTCCAGCAATAATACTGGTAGTTGTAGCACAGTATTTCATTTTAGAACATAGAACAAAGAACATTACAGCACAGTGCAGGCCCTTCAGCCCTCGATGTTGCGCCGACCTGTGAAACCAATCTGAAGCCCGTCTAACCTACACTATTCCATTATCATCCATATGTTTATCCAATGACCATTTAAATCCCCTTAAAGTTGGCGAGTCTACTACTGTTGCAGGTGGGGCATTCCATGCCTTTACTACTCTCTGAGTAAAGAATCTACCTCTGACATCTGTCCTATATCTATCACCCCTCAATTTAAAGCTATGACCCCTCATGCTAGCCATCACCATCCGAAGAAAAAGGCTCTCACTGTCCACCCTATCTAATTTTGTGGTGCTATTAAAAACATTATGCTTAGGTCCTCTTCTTAGCTATTTGGTCTATTTAATTCAGGACCTTTCCTACAAATTACATCATAAAATGACAGCCATGTGATCCCTACTGACTTATTTTTCCAAAACCGATATTTTTAATCAGACTGTTCAGACAAGTTTTTACACACCTCTGGAGCAGGTGGAATTTGAACCCAAGCCTCCTAGCCTAGAAATACAGGCACCACCACTACACTGCAAGAGCCCCTATTCTGCAATTATATGGTTAACCTTCATGATCCTAAGTGCTATTAGATACATGTTCATTACAACTCAATGGCTACTCTCTCAGTAAGGCAAAGGTTAAATGCTGGTAGGAGAGAATTTTTTTCTTTTATTGCATTCGTTTAAAGTATGTTGATCAATTGATTCCATCTCATTTTGGGTTGAAATTCTATTTAATTTTAATCTTTTACTTCATATAGGGAGATCGTGGATATAAAGGTGAAAGAGGAAACAAAGGTGACAAAGGGGAGGAAGGGCTCTCTGGTCCTAAAGGCGATCCTGTAAGATATTTATTTCTGTACAAAATGACAATGATCGTCTAATATCATCAAGCCAGCAAATATTTAGTGTACACTGAAACTAATGATTTGTACTTTCTGAAACTTTAGGGAAAGAATGGAGAGAAAGGTGAAGCAGGCATCACTGTAAGTATCTATCAAACAGAATAGTTATATTACTCATGATTTTATTCATGGGAATACCATAATTATGATCCTTTTCTGAGTGTACAAGCATCACCAAGGGAGTTAGTTCTTCGTCCAGATTAGCAATTTTCCCTGAGTTTTTGTGTGCCTCATTTGACCTCCTGATGTAATGTTGGCGGAAGAGCAGCAGAAACTGTAGAGACTAGTCATGAATAGCCACTATTGAACTCTAGCTTATGGCAGATGACTGGGAGAACCTCATGGAACATTGTTCGCCCTACCCCACTGTTATGATTACTATTTCACAAAAACTGTTTTATTTTTATAAATGCACTTTTTGAAGGTCAAACAGAAACAGTTGGAAAAACAGTTGAAACTCTTGGAAAGTTGACGCTTATAGATGGTTTCAGGAACAGAATGGGTGTGAAATCTTCCTGGTGAGATGTTAATTGACCTGGATTTTCCTCCACGTCAAAAGATGAGCCCCGGCTCTGCATTCCACCCCAGAAGAAATATTTTACACCTTGATGACCTGACTACACCGGAGCTGTGTGTCAATACCATGCAATTTTTTTCACATATTTGGCAGTATTTAATTCAGGTGATGGAGGCCTTGCCAGCTGGTTGGAGCTGTAAAAATCTCCATGTGGCTCCTTTTAGCTAAGGCCACTTTCAGGGTTTATATAAGGCACTTATACGGCAGTGACAGGACTTTAAGAGCCTTGTGGGCAGAAGTCCAGATACTGAGAACTGACAGCTACCAGAAGCCAACAGCTCATTGAACAGCAGCCCCTGAAGAGGTGGTGGTTACTGATGATACAGTAGCTACAAAAGGCCAAAATCAGAGTAGGATCCCAGAGGAGCGATGGGTGAGCATTCACAATGAGGTATGTTGCAGCTAAAGTAAGAGGGATGGCTTTCAGTAGGCCGCTCCCTTCCTGATGCCAGATTCTTTGATCAGACAGAGAGTACCCTTGAATGAGGGGTATTAATTGCCCATTTAGCGCCATCCTGCAGTCTTCCTGCCACAGACATAATTGGGTCATGACAGGAAGGTGGCAGAATCCCCACCTTCCAGCCTCCTGCCAGATAAAACACCTTCTACCACCAAAGTTGACAGGTTAGAGGGCATTTAAATCTGCTCACTGACTTTTAAAGTGAGATAAAATTAGGAAATGAACAAGAGAAAGGGATCTTAAATTGCTTTGGTTGCCAAGAGTTTATGATATAACCAGAACTGCCACATTTCCATATTTATAAATCTCAACTTTTAAGCAATTTGGTTGTATCAAAGAATGAACTGTCCTGTTAGTTCCAAAGAAGAGTCTTATTGAACTTAAAATGTTAACTCTGTTTCTCTCTCCACAGATGCTATCAGATCTGCTGGGTTTCTGTTAGCACTTTCCAGTTTTACCTTCAGATCTCCAGCATCTACAGTATTTTGTTTCTGCCCTGTTCATTCTTTCTCAATGTTAAAAAATTAGCCTGTCTTTGGACATTAATTTTGACATGTAATTGCACCCGTGGCAGCAGCTAATATGTTTACTCCACAGGTCCCCGCCAAGAAAACGGATTTTATTTAATTAATTCCATAGTATATTTACGGAGTCAAATACATCAAAATGATGTCTGTGTGAAATCTAAATGCATCTCAAATCCAACTTGATGTCTGAAAGAACAAACATGAAAAATATGTAAAAATCAACAGATGGATTTTTACCTGATCTCAGGAGTGGAGAGCAGTTAAAATGGATTGTCTCTATTTGCTTCTTTATTCCTACTGAGCTGGCAGCAAATAAGGCATCAGTTGACTTCAAGCCAATGTATATTTCCTCATTGAGTTTCTCTGATAACAATATGATCCTCTGATCTCTGGAACGTGATCTAAAAGGTACACTTTTATCTGAGCGAGGAAGCTAGTCAAGGTTTTCCTATCAGGCCAAACCAAGATGGTTCCCTCCTTTACTGCTCTTCCCCCTGCACTGTGCCCCCTCCTTTTTCATGGTGCCATTGCCTCTTTTACCATTCCACTTTCCCCCTTCATTACTCCCTTGCCTCCTTCAGAGTTCCCTCTCTTCCTTCACTGTTCCCCCTTGTTCTTCAGCCCTGTGGATAGACCTGTCAGACCACCCTGAGCAACAAGAGATATTTACAAAGCAGACAAGCACAAGTCCGAAATGGAACAAAGAAGAAAGCCCAGAAAAATGCTGGTAATTACCAATAGCCTGAGAAAAAACAAACCAGCAACTAACCATATAAAGTGGTTAAGCTGCCTTTTCTGTGAAGGGTCATGGTGCAAAGCATTCAGATGTTTTAGGGTTCCCAGTATTTAGGTGCTTCATGGAAACGCTCTGAGAAAATAAAGCTGGTGGCCTGGAACTGTATCACTCCATCTTACTGACGCTTTAGTACTGAGTCTGCACCTACAGCAGGTGCAGGCCCATACATACTAACTCAACGATGCACTGCCAATCCTGGAGCATCATTCTAGAGGTGGAGACGACTTTCTTCTACCATTTCCTTTTTACTGTGCTTGGGCACTGAGCATTCTGCAAATTCAGTGAAAGATAATATCTGCCCTGTATAGATAAATTCCCGAAAATGTTTTAAAAGTTCAGAACAATTTCTTGCACTTTGTCCAAGTTCTGATTCTCAATTTAACATAGAGTGAAAATGTTGATGGCTGGGAATTACCTTTCAGCTGCATCATGGAAATTCCCAGTTAAAACTTTAACCTTAAATCCAGAATTCAAATCCAATCAAGACCGGTGGACTTTCCCTTCACTGGGTACAGACACCATGGGAACCATAACAATGCTTTGATTCTGGATGTGTAAGAGTTATATTGGAAATGCATTTGGCCAGTCTCAAGTCTATGAGACAGGGGAATAGCACAAAACTGACCCTGAAATGGCTTTTGACTTAACTATAAGTGTAATTAGAAATTATTTATTCATCGTGATACACACAATGCTTCACCCACAAAACAAAATTGTTTGTTCAATTTGTTAGAAGTTAGGGTTTTCTGCAGCAATCTCTTGGTGGATGGATATTTATAAGTTAATTTAATTTAAATTCCATTTTTAATTGTTTTTCTCAGAGACTGAATTGTACTATCTGGCATGAGCTAATCGTGTCTTGTTTCAAAGAATGAGCTTGTTGTTTGACCTCAATTTATTAAGGGTATAAAGGTAATGCTATTTATTCTCATTTTTTATTAGCGTGAAGAAATAATCAAATTGATCAGATCAATCTGTGGTGAGTTCAAATATACAAACTGACACCATGTGGTGTAAACAGTTATTCTCATTTTCTATTTAATTGAAGTGACCTTCAAAGTTGTTAGTCCAGGGAATAACATATTCTGAAAAGATTGAGAATAGACATTCAAAGCCATTCAATAGACATTCAAAATAGTATTACTTCTCAGCTGGATGTGTTCCATCAGAACCAGAATGTAGCAATCTCATTTCAAAAAGCTTACACTCAAAGCTTGTAGCCAAATACTGCAGAATTGCTGCTGGTTGGCTTTTGCCATCGAAATCAGACACATAAACTAGAAGAAGTATTACAGAGCAAGCATATTAAAAGATATGAAGGGATATACAAAGAGGGATGCAACTTTTCTGTTATTGCACTGCTCCTCATCAGAATATGTTTAAAACAAAACAAAATTTGGTAGAACATTGGTGCGCCATTGTTACATTCAGAGATACTAATCCAATGTCCGTGAAATGGGACAGATTTAAATTGATCTATAATATTATCACATCCTGAACCAGTTGTGGCTTTTGGGAGATCTGTCAATTTCTGTTTACAATATTAATGTTGTTAGTCTGAATGATTTTACTGGCTGTCTGGGAGGGCAAGTAATGGAATGTCTTTGCATAATTGAATGCTGCGCAGAGCTCGTCAACTTAGCTTCATACCACTTTCCAAATTGCAATGCACCATCATTTCCCTGAAGGAAATCTTTCAGTAGACTTTGCCTTCAACTGATTGGCTTTCAAACACCCTTAATCATTACTCATACACATTTTATTGAACCTGTTATGGCCTTTGTAAAGGACAATAAAGCAGGACCTATTTTCTGATTGAATGTCTTAGCACAGCATGCAAGTTCACCTCATTTTAGTAAGTTCCAACATGTTCAGGAAGCTACAACTCAGGAACTCACATTCACTTGTGAAAATGATGGATTGTTGATAAAAACTAAACATTACAAAACTGCTTTAAGTTCTGTAATACGAAGCAAATGTTTGAGACTTTGTGGCTCTTTTTGGCAATGAATAAGTTCTGAAATATCAAACATTGTTTGATTGTTTACAAGATCATATAATGATTTGAATCTTCATTTGTTTTCATATTTATGTATGAGATGAACTATCAGTAAATGTATATAGTCTTTTAATATTGTGCCACATTTTTAACAGCTGAGCTGAGATGAGGAAAATAAGATACTGCACTGTAGTTATAAAAGACACTGTTTTTCAGCATTGAACCACTGGTATTTATAGGAAAGTAAAATTTTGACTTTATTTCTACTTAGTGTAACAATCAAAATGCCAACAACACATAATGATTTTCTTAAACTCAAGGCCATTTAAAACTCTAGTGCCTGCCATTGTGTTAATTGACAGTAAGTCCTATTTACCCATCACCACTCTGCTCACTGATCTACATTAGCTCCAAGTCAAGCAACATCTTAATTTCAAAATACTCATTCTCATTTTCTTAGCACTTACTCACTGACTTATGGTTTACCAGACTTTCTTGTTCGATGCACAGGGTTTTCAGTGCTCAATTACAGACTGCCAGCGTTTGTCACAGTGGGGAGCACAAAACAGTCAAGGGGGTAGATATTATCACAGTGTCAGTGTCGCATCTGCAGCATGTTCCAGCAGTTTACGCAGCAAACGTGATACATGAACCTCACACAAATGGTCATGTGTAAAATTCAAATGGAAACAGTCCCTATTGATATCAAGAGACAATGTGATCAGTCAGGAGGGGGCACCAGAGTTGGTCAAGCAGATTGTCCTGATCAGGTCCAGGGTCTTGGCCACAGTCAGACAAGCACTTGGTCCTATCAGAGACCAGGGATCAATGTTTTGTGGTTGGGCATTGAGCCACAGTCAGCCCAGCAAATTGAGTGCAGTCAGTTGACATACTGTGGAGGAGTCAGTCTGGGAAGGGACTGTGGTGAGTAGGGGCTGCCTTGCAAACTCAGTCTCGGGATTAGACCATGGTCAGTACTGGGGGTTGGTCAATATGTTCAAGAAGCTTAACATGGGGCACTTGTGGAGCCCTGGGAAAAGCAGGCAATTAGTCCTCAGTAAAGGGCTCACCTTTGTCTCCCTCCACCCACATATCAACAAATACCGCTCACGCTTGGACATTGAGCAGTTTTTCCGCCGCCTCCGCCTCCACGCTTACTTCTTCAACCATGAATCTAACCTCCCTCTACTGACACCTTCTCCCGCCTCCAACACAAGCCCTCCTCCTGGACACCACCCCAAGGCCTCCTACCCTCCCTTGACCTCTTCATCTCCAACTGCCGTTGAGACATCAATCGCCTCAACCTCTCTACACCTCTCAAACACTCCAACCTCTCCCCTGCAGAGCGTGCAGCCCTCCGCCCCTTCCGCTCCAATCCCAACCTCACCATAAAACCCGCGGACAAGGGAGGCGCTGTTGTCGTATGGCGCACTGACCTCTACATCGCTGAAGCCAGGCGCCAACTCTCCGACACCTCCTCCTACCGCCCCCTGGATCATGACCCCACCCCCGAGCACCAAACCATCATCTCCGAAACCATCCACAACCTCATCACCTCAGGTGACCTCCCACCCACCACCTCCAACCTCATCGTTCCCCAATCCCGCACCGCCCACTTCTATCTCCTTCCCAAAATCCACAAACCTGAATGCCCTGGTCGACCCATTGTCTCCGCCTGCTCCTGCCCCACCAAACACATCTCCACTTACCTAGACTCCATTTTCACCCTCTTGGTCCAGGAACTCCTTACCTGACGCCACCCACGCCCTCCACCTCCTCCAGAACTTCCAATTGCCCGGTCCCCAACACCTCATTTTTACTTTGACGTCCAGTCCCTATACGCCTGTATTCCCCATGCAGATGGCCTAAAGGCCCTCAGCTTCTTCCTGTCCAATCCCCCTCCACTGACACCCTCATGCACTTAGCCAAACTTGTCCTCACCCTCAACAACTTCTCTTTCAATTCCTCCCACTTCCTACAGACAAAGGGGGTGGCCATGGGTACCCTCATGGACCCAAGCTGTGCCTGCCTCTTTGTAGGTTATGTGGAACAATCCCTCTTCCCTGCCTGCACTGGCCCTAAACCCCACCTCTTCCTCCGTTACATTGATGACAGTATCGGCGCCGCCTCGTGTTCCCACGAGGAGCTCGAACAGTTCATCCACTTCATCAACACCTTCCACTCCAACCTGAAGTTCACCTGGACCATCTCCAACACTTCTCTCTCCTTCCTGGACCTCTCTGTCTCCATCTCGGGTAACCACCTAGAAACCGATATCCATTTCAAGCCCACTGACTCCCACAGCTACCTAGAATACACCTCCTCCCACCCACCTTCCTGCAAAAATGCCATCCCCTATTCCCAATTCCTTCGCCTCCGCGCATCTGCTCCCAAGATGAGACATTCCAATCCCGCACATCTCAGATGTCCTCATTCTTCAAGAACCACAACATCCCCCCCGCAGTGGTCGAGAACGCCCTCGACCGTGTCTCCCGCATTTCCCGCCACTCATCCCTCACACCCCGTCCCTGCAATAATAACCAAAAAAGAATCCCCCTTGTCCTCACGTACCACCCCACGAACCTTCGGATCCAACGCATCATCCTCCGATATTTCCGCCATCTGCAATCCGACCCCACCACCAAAGACATTTTTCCCTCCCCACCCTTGTCTGCTTTTCGGAGGGACCACTCTCTCCATGACTCCCTTGTCCACTCCACACTCCCCTCCAGCCCCACCATACCCGGCACTTTTCCCTGCGACCGCAGGAAGTGCTACACCTGCCCCCACACCTCCTCCCTCACCCCAATCCCAGGCCCCAAGAAGACTTTCCACATCAAGCAGATGTTCACGTGCACATCTGCCAATGTGGTATACTGCATCCGCTGTACCCGTTGTGGCCTCCTCTACATCGGGGAAACCAAACGGAGGCTTGGGGACCGCTTTGCAGAACACCTGCGCTCGGTTCGCAACAAACAACTGCACCTCCCAGTCGCGAACCATTTCAACTCCCCCTCCCATTCCTCAGACGACATGTCCATCCTGGGCCTCCTGCAATGCCACAATGATGCCACCTGAAGGCTGCAGGAACAGCAAATCATATTCAGCCTGGGAACCCTGCAGCCCAATGGTATCAATGTGGATTTCCCAAGCTTCAAAACCCTCTTCCCCTTCCCCATTTCTGTTGAAGGGTCTTGGCCTGAAACGTCAAGCTTTCCTGCTCCTACGATACTGCTTGGCCTGCTGTGTTCATACAGCTCCACACCTTGTTATCTCGGATTCTCCAGCATCTGCAATACCTATTGTCTCTAATTCAAACCTGGTGATGGTTTTCATTACATTGTGTTGCTAAGGGAATAATGCCAGTCAGAGAAGGCAATTGGAAATTGCAGCATGAAACTTTGAAAATAAATAGGAGGGTATGGAAGCTCTGGAACGGATGGTTAACAAAAAAAGTTAATGATAATGCTGTTCTTTGCATGAGGACAGTGTAGGGCCAACAAGGGAATTTACAAAGTAATGGGCACTGGGCATAAAGTTAATAGTTATAAAAAGGGGCTCAAGCGAAATAGGGGAAAGACTGAAAGGTTGTCGGGGCCACAGAGACAGCAGCACAAAAGGGAACAGGAGGGATAGGAGGGAAATTCATACATCACAAGCAAAGCCTGAAAGTCACTTACACTAACATTAAGTTGGAACCTTAGTCCACTGCATGTCTGTGGCGTACAAGGGTGCTTTTTTGGGTGTGGGGGTTACTATTATATTAGCTAACTGACAGACTTCTACTCTTCCAATGTAGAATAAAATATTCCATTTGAATTACATACCTCAGAGCTCCTTATGAAGAAATTATATTGACCTCCTTGGGAGTTCTCTGGGCCACACTGTGTGAGGGTGTAGCATGAGACTTCTATGAGATGAATGTGAGCGATTGAACTGAATTAGCTTTATCATCACATGTACTCAAATGAGTACAATGAAAAGTTTATAAGTTGCCACTTATAGCTCCATCTTAGGTACAATCCTAGTTACAGAAAAGAGAAATGAAGGAAAAAGTTACATTACAGCTATACATAGTATGACCAGAGGTCAGAAAAAAACAAGAAGCAAAGTTAAAATAACAAACATCACAGCATCTCTCCGCAGCAGACCAGTGCAGGGAGTCACCACACAATCTGACTGCTGACTGCCACCACACACCGCACTGGGCCATTAACCCCACTCCCACTCTGGTCACTGGTCACTGTCGACCCTGCTGTGGTCACTGGTCACTATCATCCCCGCTCTGGTCGCTGATCACTGTCATCCCCGCTCTGGTCACTGATCGCTGTCGCCCCCACTCCAGCTGCTGTTTGCTGGTGTTTCAGCTCTAGCCACTGGTGTTCCTGCTGACCACTGACCATTGACCCTGCTTTGGAGGCTGGGAGTCGGAGGCTGCGGCCAGGTGTCCCAGGCCAAGAGATGGGAGGAGAGTGGCAGAAAAAAAAAAGAAAAAGAAGAGAAAGATCAGGTGGAGCTGAAGAGCTCCAGCTCCTACTCCACCACTAACTTACAGGAAATTCAGGGCTCAGGAATTCCTTTAATAACATGTGTTGTGTTTCTGACATCCACAGATTATCTGATCATGCATCTTGCATGGAGGTCACTGTGGCTGAAATCCTCGTGGCCTTGATTCAATTCCCAAGACAGGGTAGAAGTAGACAACAATTGCAATGTTGTCAGTAAGCCCAAGAAGAACTACAAATCTCCTGTGGCTACCATGCAGCCTCCGGAGAGAAAGACAGCAGGTGAAGATCCACTGGAGACAGAGGGGAATGATGAGAACCCATATTTTCAGAACTCTCTGTCATATTCATCAATTATCTGAGATAGGGCAAGGCCTGATTGAGGACATCCTGGGCTATCAACTCTAAACTGTGTCATCAGTTGCAGCAGGACTTGTCGGAGAAGGATTGAATGCCAATCCCATCTTGGTGGCCATCAAGATCACAACTGCATTGAATTCTTATTCCAGTGACTTGATTCAAGGAGCACCTGGTGATGCATGTGTGGTATCTCCCAACCCTCAATCCATAAAAGCCTCTAGGATGTTACTGATACCATTTTCGCCAAACACGTTGTTTCTCACCCTTTTCCCATGATGATGATAGTCAAGTAGCGAATGTTTTGGGGTTCTCCACCATTACTGCTTTTCCCAAGGTGCAGGATCCTATTGATTGCCCCACATTGCTTTCAGAGTGCCCTATCACTAACCTGCAGCTTAGTACAGATAAAGCTTCCTTTCTGTCAATGTTCCAATTGTATGTGAACATTGATGCTGAATCTTTTTGGAGTTTGAGTGGGGGGGTGGGGGGTGGTGGAATGGTTCTGTGCCAGATATCATGATAGCTGGCATTACATACCAGAGAACTTGCAGGTTCCTGCCTCCTTCCAATGTCCTCTGGCAATTCAAGGATAGCTGTCTGGAGACAAAGGGTACCCCCTCCAAATGTGACTTACGCCAATTTTACAAAACCTTCAGAATAATGCAGGAGGAAGGTAAAATGCTGCACAAATTCCTACCTGGGTCATAGTGGAATAGGCTACAAGCCTTATTATGATGAGGCTTGAATCCCTCTACTAGTTCAGGAGGATATCCTGAATGGGGGATTGACAGCATTTTTTTGAGGAAGAAGATGAGATTGAGGATCAGAACATTGACCAGAGAGCTATCAGAGAGCATTGAAGAGCAATGCATCCTCAAGCCTGAGAGATCAGAGAGAACTGATTCTTGATACTTGCTTCCAGGAAGAATTTACAGGGTTTGGACTTTGTTTAACATTCTATTGACGATATGGCAAGAAGCTTCTGCTTAGTGGTAAGAACATGTAACCTTGTTGTTTTGCTTTTGCCCCTCTTGGCCTGTTATATTGCTAAATAACTGTATTTTTATCCATTTGATTGTATGTTTGATATCTTCAGCTGATCACTCACACTCATATATTAATTTCACAGCTACAGAATCCTTTTCTCTTGCTCACACGTTCATTCAGTCATATTCACACACTCACTAATTCTCACTCAGTTTCTCACACTCACTCTTTCACACACGTGCTCCCTCACTCATGTGCTCTCACACATTCACTTACACACTCATATGTACAAGCATGCACTTACTGTCTCAAGAAAGGAATACTCAATTAATGGTAGCCAGCAAAATCTGAAATCACTAAAGTAATTAATTTCTTACCACTAAGTGTAGAATTTCTAGTGTAGGTCAGTATAGTTGAAGAGCTCCCATATGGGGAAAATGTACAGTGCATGCTGTGTTAATTGTGGTATATAAGTCTAAGATTGAGATCTGAGATGCAATTAAAAGGGTAGTAGCAGCTTAATTAAAATGTTCCAGCTATTTCCATATGTGTTGGAACACATAGGTGTGATCTCATCATGTCTGTAGAAGGTAGGTTTAAGAACATACATAAGAACATAAGAACTAGGAGCAGGAGTAGGCGATTAAGGCGATGGACTCTTGTGTGTAGGAGTATGTTTCAGTTGTTTTAAAAAATGTTTGTTAATTCATGTCTGTTGTATTGTTAAATATTTAATTTAAATATTATAGTGTCTAAGAAATTAATTTTTTTCTTCAAAGGCGTAGGCCCTGGAGACAGCACCATTTGCATCATCCTCTCCCAGACCCTTGTCATTTCATAATTCTCTTTATCTTGAAATCCATGACACTCTCATTTAATGTATTATTTTATCCCATGGTTTCTGCTGTTGCTAAAGTTCTCAACTCTCTAATTTCTAATGTGAATGATAAACTGGGTTTAGCAGCTTAAATAGTTATTAAAATAATAACTTATCTTTCAGTTCCTGCTTTTGCTCCCATTCCTACAATGTATATCTGGAGTCCCCAAAGAGTTCACTATTGCTTCCTTCATATTTGTCAATTGTAGACATTTCTTGATGATATTATCTGAAAGCACCGCATCGATGACAAACAGCTCTATGTTATTACCACCTCAAATCGCCCAACAAGATCTCTGATTTGTCACAAAAATAGAAATTGCTTGTGAAACTCAGCAGGTCTGGGAAGAAAGTAGAGTTAACATTTCATTAGAATCCTTACAGTGTGGAAACAGGCCCTTCGGCCCAACAAGTCCACACCAACCCTTGGAGCATCCCACCCCCCTAAACACTATGGGCAATTTAGCATGACCAATCCACCTAGCATGCACATCTTTGGACTGTGGGAGGAAACCCACGCAGACAGGGGGAGAACGTGCAAACTCTGCACAGACAGTCACCTGGGGCTGGAATCAAACCCGGGACCCTGGTGCTGTGAGGCTGCAGTGCTAACCACTGAGCCACCGTGCCGCCCTAATCCAGTGAGTTTTCGTCAGAACCCAATGTGATTTGCTACATTGCTTGTTCAGTATCTAGTACTATAGAAACAGAAATTTCCTCTGATTAACTTTCACGAAGATTGAAACCATTGACGATAGTTCCAGTTATAGATGTCACTCCCTCAGCATTGATTCAACTCCTCCTCCTGTCACTGACAGAGGGTAAACCAGATTCCACACCAACTTGGTTTCCTATTTGACCCTGAACTGAGCATCCAATTCCACATCCTTTTCTTCACTAAGACTGTCTACGTCCACATCTATAACATTCTCCACCTGTGCTCTACCTCAACATATCTGCTACTGATATTCTCATCCTTTTATTTGTTTACCAGGACTTAGGTATTCCAGTTTGAGCTCCCCAATTCATCCTCCAGAAACTTAAGCTCATCCAAATCTCTGCTGCTCATATCCCAACATTCAGCTAGTCTTATTCACCAATCATTCCAGTCTACATTGATCTACATTGGTTCCAGGTCTGGCAACACCTTGATTTTAAATTCTCAACATTACTCTCAAATCCGTCCAAGGTCATGCCCCATCCTATCAGTGTTTAGTTTCTTACATATCCCGAATTTTCATCACTCCACCACTGCCAGCCCTGAACTGCTAATGCTCTAAGCTTTAGATTTCTAGCTACACTCATCCCCTCTACTAGCCTCATCCCCACCTCCTCGATTGTCCGTCTTCCCTCCCACCTACCTGCCCCTCCCTCCTCACTGACCAACCCCTATCCCAACTCCCTACCTACACTCACCTTTACTGGCTTCATCCCCACCTCCTTGACCTGTCTGTCTTCTCTCCACCTATCTGGTCCACTGTCCACCTTCTATCACCACCTCCGGCTCTCTCTATTTATTTCAGAGTCCCCTTCCCCTCTCCCATTTCTAAAGAAAGGTCTAGACCCAAAACATCAGCTTTCCTGCTGCTCTGATGCTTCCTGGCCTGCAGTGTTCATCCAGCTCCACACCTTGTTATCTTTAGAATTCTCTTCCTCCTCCCTCACTTTCTACCCTCCAGTCTTTAAGATGTTTCTTAAATCTTAGCTCTCAGAGAAACTTTTGGTTATGTGTCCTAGTTTCTCTTCTTGTAGCTCAGTGTGAAATTCTGTTTGACTACTGCCCTGTGAAACACAGTTGGTGCATCGTTCTGGGGTGTTTCGTTATGTTATGAATTCAAGTTGTTATTGTTATTGAAAAATGTCATACTGATGAACTGAGTGCGCATGAATTGGGTGCTAATGCCAATAGTGAAAGGGTTAATTTGTGATTTCATGTTCACAATAAGGAACTTGCCAGCAGGACAAGCCCACCTCTAGCCTGTAGAACTGTGGGCAAGAAGTTCATGTTGAAATCATGGACTCATTCTGTCAAATATAACTTCTAAGCTTTTTATTTGCTTCTTCTTGAATTTTTCTTTGTCAGAAAATCTAATACTTAACTCTCTTATTTCAGGGTGTGGAAAGAAATGCAAAGAAAAGCCTCTGGAACTGGTATTTGTGATTGACAGTTCCGAAAGTGTTGGGCCGGAAAACTTTGATATTGTTAAAGAGTTTGTCACTGCCTTGATAGATCGAGTTAGTGAAAGCAATGAAGCCACCCGGATTGGTGTAATACTTTACAGTCTTGAAGCACATGTAATTACTCACATAATGCAAGGTGCAACTTTGGAGACTGTCAGGAGAGCGATTCAAAGCATGCCTTATTTAGGTGAAGGCACCTACACGGGTTCAGCCATAAACATGGCAAACCAGGTTTTCCAGTCAGCTCGAAAAGATGTGCACAAAGTGGCAATAGTAATAACCGATGGGCAGACAGACAAGAGAGATCCGAATCATCTAGATGTGGCAGTGATGGAAGCTCACGCAGTGGACACAGAAATGTTTGTAATAGGAATTGTTAATACCAGTGATCCTTTATATTCTGCTTTTAAGAACGAAATGAACTTAATTGCGTCTGACCCTGATGAGGAGCATGTTTATCTAATTAATGACTTTATGACTCTTCCAAGTAAGTATATAGATCAGGGAGTTCTGAAAATAAATGCATTTTATCATTTCAAACATTTTAATAGTGAAAGTTATAAACATGCAATTACAATTTTTATCTTGTGTGCCCAACGAGAGTGGTTTGTCTAGAGAGGCAATAACATTGCAGCAACCTATTCATTGAATTCTCAAAGACCCTGTGTCATTTGAAAGGTGCAGTCTGATTGACCAATGACAGGCAAACAAAGACCTCATTGAACATCATAAATTGGTATCTGGTGATGTCATTCTAATACTGACCCTCACCAGTAAAACTGGGCACAAAAGATCAGCAGGAGCAGAGACTGTTGGAGAGATCAGTAATTTTAAAAGCTTCCCTCTGCATCATGAACCTCAGGAATGCTTCTCTGAACCTTGGACTGCCCTCCCTATCTCCTACCCCTTCTGTGTGTCATCAGTGTCATTTCCAGGAATTATTCCCAACTTTCCTAAGCCAGGGCCTCCTGTTTCACTCAGTCAGCTCCTGCTGGTCAGCTGATTATCACTGGTGCTAGGTTTGGGTAGGAGTCAAGCCTCCTGTGATTAAAATGTCCCAGGCCTCACATAGCAAATTGGGTGAAGGCTACAATGCTACAACCCTTGCCCCAAGTCTGCACTCCCAACGGGATCAATTATTTCTCCATCATTAGAGTTACATGAACACTAGCCTCCAAAACTGCAATTAGCTTTATGATAAAGCAACAAAGCAGCTAAAGCCATCCATATCTGCATATCTGAAAGTTAATGGGTGTGTACATTTGATAATTGAAGTTGTACTGTCATGATAATGTCCCAGCAAGCGTTCTTGCTTATTGGCCGAAGGCCAAGAGGTTCCAATAGTGAAGGAGGGAAAGCTGGCGGGAGAATTATCTCAGGCTGCACTCTCAAACTTTCTTGCAGCTGGTTTCAAGGGATCTTGGTAAAGATCCAGAAACAGATCTCCTACCCAGACTGGCTGCAGCTAAGAGAGTGGGTAGCAGATCAAGAGAGAAATGAAAAACAAAGAAGCCAAAACTCCTTAAAAAAAATCAAAAAAGTAAGTTTCCACATTGAATGATATCTCAGAAAGATCTTTTCCTTATTTAGAAATATGTATCATGTCACACATGTTTACATTATGGACAATTACTGCTACAGATTGGAGAATTTTCTTTAATACGACATGTGATTGTTCTATTTCAGCACTTGAAAGTAAATTATTCAGCAGAATCTGTGAGCCTGAAAACAACGCACTGTTCAGTTCACTCCCTAGCTCCATACTACCCCCTGGTGTGTCACCAACAGTTGAAGGAAATCATCAGACACCTGGCCGTGACACCATACACATTGAAGACAACCAGCAAATTAAAACAGAAGAGGTGAGTAAAAAGCAGTGACAAATACTTTCGATATTTTAACCATCCTCTCTTCCCCAGGCTTGTCTTGTTGGAGATGGGCATTCTTTGCTTTTGTACATGTTACCAGGACAGGACGGCATTACATTCTCAGATCATTGAAGTGGCCCTTGAGGCTGTACCCTTATGAGTCAGAGATGGGAGTGCTGGTACTGAGTCAAAGCTGACATAAGGATGCCGGAGAAGTCATAGGTGAAAGTGTGACTTGAGAACTGGGAGTTGAGGCTCTCCAGAAGTCAACACTTAGGTCCAGAGCCTGCAGAGTGAGATCTGTGACCCCTGTTCTAAACAGAATACTGGGATACTATTGACTCATTTGCAGGCATTAAAGATCATCTCAAAGGGCAGGAGATAAATTGATCTAATGCCATCTTTAATTCTAACGATAAAAAGGGATTCAACACAATACAACTGCATCTGGAGTGAGTGACTGCAACAGAAACATCTCCTAGAAGTATTTGCTTCTAGAACAGTCAGTGCAACCTTAGGAGACAGTTTTGAGAGAACAATGAAAATCAGCTTCTGAGAGATTTGAACAGTTCACATACCACTATAACATAGCACCAGGATAGGTTTAGGAACAATACGGAGAGGAAATGATAAGAAGAAGCACATGCTTTATGTGCACAATGTAGTTATATTTGTGCTAAGAGTTCCAGTATCCTAACAGAGGGGTGTACAATGAACACTCACCCAACCAGTGACACCAACACGCTGTGAATGACCCTGCTTTCTGCTGGTCCCGGGGGATGATTTTCAACCATCACAAACCACACATGCTGAAAAATATGGTGGCCAAGGACTTTAAAGTTTGAAAAAAGCACTAACATTCACCTCTCTCACAAACACAAATATATACACATGTATACACACGTCCACATACACATGTACACACACCCCCACACACACACGCAATTAAATTTTTGAGCACTGCTCACAAGTTGGCCAGAGTTTTCTGTGCATTTTATGGGTGCAGGAACAGCAAGAGTGTTCTTTCCAGGTCCATAAAAATTACTGACTGTCAGCCTCTCACTGTCCCCACCCACTTGTTTCCCTCTTATCCGCTATTGCAGTCTTAGAATCATAGAACCCCTACTCTATGGAAAGAGGCCATTTAGCCATCATGACTGCACCAACCCTCCAAAGAGCATCACATCCAGGCCCAGCATCCCCCACCCTATTCCCATAACCCTGCATTTACAATAACCAATCCACCTAACCTGCACATTGTTGGACTGTGAGAGGAAACTGAAGCCTCCAAGAAGGCACAACAACCTGCTGTCATGCCTTGCTGACAATTCCCACATTGGGAAAGTTTTAAACGGGGTCACAACATGAGCAGTATCCTACCCTTTGATGGGACACAACCTGAACTCTCCTCCGACTGAGTCTGGCCGACTTCCTGGGCTAGGAAACCTCCACGCACAGACCAGAACCTGCTCAAAATGGCGAACTTTCCACACTGGAAAATATTTTAAATAGGGTCACAACACAGCCATCACCCTACCCTTCAATGGGAGTTGTTCTGAACTCTGCCCCAATCGAGTCTGGCAGACTTCCCAGGCTGGGAAACCTCCACAATATGCTTGTAGACACAAGAAGAAGGGCAAACTCCGCACGGAAAGTCCCCCAAGGCTCAGATCCATGGTGCTGTGAGGCAACAGCGCTAACCACTAAGTCACTCTGCCTCCCCTCTAAGGTGTCTTCTCTCCATTGTGAATGAGTTGCTGCCTCCAACATCAGAAAACTACCTGACTTTGCTTTTTGGAAACTTGGCAACTGACCCATTCAATGCAGTGGAAACCCAAACTTGAACACGGTTTTCTTTCTTTTATATCCGGAAGTACTACCACACACAACTGAACAGCTTTTCCATCGCTAAATCTCCTACGGTTGTGTCTAATTGCTCAATTTACATATGGAATCCATAACAGGCAATGCAATAATACCAAAGGTGAGAAAGGGAGAGGTAGAAAACTAGACATAGTAGGAACTGCAGATGCTGGAGAATCTGAGATAACAAGGTGTAGAGCTAGATGAACACAGCAGGCCAAGC
>JAHRHZ010000013.1:36336458-36411595 GCA_024137785.1 Ginglymostoma cirratum
GCTCTACACCTTGTTATCTCTGCATGTCCCATGACTGGTTTCAGATGACCTGGGGATCTATCACTCACTGCCCACTTGACATGAATGAATACTGGAAATCATCCAGGGTTCCTTTTATAATTCATCACTTTCTTAGACAGCATTATTTTTGTTTTTTCACGGGATGTAAGTGTTACTGGCCAATCTCCAAGGTCTGTGCACGGCAGCCGTTTCTGCAAATGGAAGCCAATTTGTTGGCATACCGATTGGAATGTCTGAAACCTTGTGGATTCATTTGTAGTTACAAAATGTGGTTTATTATATGATAGCAGCTAGTTATAGGTTATATTGGTATGATAGATTTTGTTATAGAGATTTTGAGGAGGACTAGCTGTTTAGTCTCACTCTTTCAAGGTCCAAATCTAAAGCCCACAAGTTCATGTGTGATCTTTATCCATAGACCCATAGAAATGATACAGTGCAAAAGGGGGTCATTCAGGCCATCTTGTCCATGCTGACCCAAAGACATCCAGATGCCCTTTCTAATCCCATCTCCCTGCACATGGCCCATTGCCCTGAAGCTTAGAGCACTTGAGGCACAGATCCAGGTACTGTTTAAAGGAGTTTGGGGTCTCTGCCTCGACCAACAACTCAGGCAGTTAATTCTAGACACCCACCTCCCTCTGCATAAAAATGTCTTGCCTCACGTCCCCTCTAATCCTTCTGCTACTTAGCTTGAATCTATGACTCCTGGTTTTTGAACTCTCTGCCAAAGAGAAACGGGTTCCTCCTGTCTACTCTATCTCTACCTCTCAGAATTTTGCATATCTCACTCATGTCACCCCTCAGCCTTCTCTGTTCCAAGGGAAGCAATCCCAACCTCTCAAAATAAAAGCTATAAGAACTGTGGATGCTGTAAATCAGAAACAGAAACAGAAATTGTTGGAAAAGCACAGTGGGTCTGGCAGCATCTGTGAAGAAAAATCAGAGTTAATATTTCAGGTCTGGCTCTGAGGAAGGGTCACCGGACTCAAAATCATAGAATCCCTACAGTGTGAAAACAGGCCCTTCGACCCAACTAGTCCACACCGACCCGCAGAGCATCTCACCCAGACCCATTCCCCTATAACCTACCTAATCTAAACATCCCTGAACACTATGGGCAATTTAGCATGGCTAATCCACCTAGCCTGCACATCTTTGGACTGTGGGAGGAAACCCACGCAGACACAGGGAGAATGTGCAAACTCCACACAGTCACCCGAGGGCAGAATCGAACTACTGAGCCACCATGCTGCCTTTCTCTTCACAGATGCTGCCAGACCTGCTCAGCTTTTCCAGCAACTCCTGTTTTTGTTTCCAACCCTTCTAATCTCTCCTCATAGCTACAATTCTCCAATCCTGGCAACATTCTGGTAAATCTTTTCTGCGCAATCTGCAGAGCAATTACGTCCTTCCTGTAATGTGGTGACCAGAACTGCACACAATACTCCAGTTGTGGCCTCGCTAGTGTTTTATTCAGTTTCAGTATTATATCCCTATTTTTGTATTCCATATCTCCGCCAATGAAGGAGAGCGTTCAATTTGCATTCTTTACAAAATTATCTACCTATACTGCTACCTTAGTGGACATCTGCATTTGCACTCCAAGATCTCTCACTTCATCTCCCCCTGTCTTTATATTCCCATTTGTTTGTGCATTCCCCTTTACTGCTTAACCTTCGTAAATACATTACGCCACACTTATCAGATTTGAACTCCATCTGCCTCTTTTCTGCTCACTCCACCAACCCATCTTTATAATTTTGGAGTTTACAGCTATCCTCTCAACTATCCGCTATACGGCCAATTTGTGCTGTCTATAAATTTCCCAGTTTTGGTTGTGCTTATGGCACTGTACAGTATTAACCCTTTCAGTTCCATATACAACATGAAGAAGAGGATTACCTGCCTGAAACAGCTGAAAGTATTTTTAACACCACCTTAGTCTCAGAGGTTTGTGAACGAATCTTTTGTCACTTTGGTAGTGTCCCTACCTCTGAACAAGTCCGCCTAGGTTCACGCTCCACCTACTCCACTGGTGTGTAATAACCTCTCTAAACAGGTTGATTAGGAAAATATCTAGCCCAAGAGGCTTATGATACTATACACAGCAATGATATGCCTTCCCCTCATTTGTCACCTTAGCACAGTACCAGGATAGGTTTGAGAACAATGTGGACGGAATAATAAGAATGTTAATAAGAAAATAATAAGAATCGTGGTGCATATAAGAAGCAAAAGTACTCTGTAATAAGTAGCTGAGTATTCTAGGGTATAACTGTTTCTTGTTTAGACTTGTGCTCTTAAAATACATCTTCTCACAGTGCATTCATTATAATTCATACTTCAGAAAGTTCATGGACTTTAGTACAATCACATTCTGGTTTGTCAAATTTACACAAGTAACCACCTTTTTTTTGCATGCCTTAACTTGCATCAGGTTATGTTTGATGTAAATGATAGAATTTCTAGCACAGCAGTATTTCCACACGTGACCCTGTCACCTTTATACACATGGCCATTCAGAAATAGACACATCATCTGCTGGTAGGGAGTTTCCTGGAATTCAAAATACTGTCTCCCCTACTGTCTCAGCCTCCACCCCAACACCAGCTCCCCCCCTCCGCCACTGCTACCCCCACCACAATCACAACTACAAACCAGCAGAAACCACGACAAAGGGACATTTCGATAATAACTGCAACTTACCATCTTTGACCTAACTAATTTCCCATTAAGTTCTGTAATTAACTCACATGAACAATCAAGGACAGCTTCAGAAAGGCAGATCCCAATTACAACTTCAAGACCTAACTGCAAAGTTAGCCACAAGCTCGAGTGGTGTAGCTGTGATGAATTCTCCATCAGGTTAAAACTGCTCAGAACCAAATCTTCAGCCAGGAGGCAGAGCCACAGAAAGTTGATTTTTGAGAAGATATGTGAGAAAGGAAGAGCAAGAGTGCTATTCTGGGCCTCACAAATTAAGGAAACCTAGGGATCCCTTGTCCATGACATCCTCCCCACTACACTTCACTCCCCCAAAATTGCAATTACTGCTATGTCATTTCTTCTACTGGAGAGGTCTTTCCCAAAGATCGATTGTGATGGTCTCCTATGTCCAAATTCCTGCCCCTGCCCTCCAGCTGGATTCTGAGTCTGTCAGGAACTAGGGGTCTGACGAGATGTATGGAAATGTAACCTGACTGTAAAAATTGGCTGGGAAGCAACCTATTAATTATTTTAGAGTGCGTCAACATCCATTGGGTTAGTGAGTACCATTTCCAACCATGTCCCATCCTCTCATTAGAAGTATGGCTCAAATTTTTATGGCACAACAACATAACCTTTATCTAAAAAAATGTTGGACTATATAAACCATAAATGCTGATATATAATATTTTAAAAACATTCTTCTTTCCAGCTTCCCTCTGCTCCTGGAAATTGAGTGAAAGCTGAATTTGTCACATTCCCTTTCAGATTCAATGTCAGAATTGTGCGTACTAAGTCCAGATGATTAACAGTCAGGATCACATACTGGAAGAGTATCTGCAATTATTTCAATTGAATAATATATTCTGTGAATCCATTTGTTCCCCTGTAGCGTGGTCCTCCAGGAGGAAGTGGAAATAAAATAGAATCACATGGTGGCAGTGAAGATGTATTTACAAGGCCAAAAGAATCAGTTCCCCTGCCAGGATTACCGAGTGCTGGAAGGCCTGATATAGGATCTGGACCTGATGACCAAGCAGTAAGGAGAGAGCCAAATTCTTTTAAAGATGACATTGTTTTGCCAAACGTCCTTCTTCCAGTATCCACTCCAGCACAAATATTAACAGAGGAAGTTCATGAAGGTACTCAAAATTTAGCTGTCATTAAGTTTTTATGTCTGAACACACTGCAGGACATATCTTACATGTGTTTGCAAGCTCAAATATAATAATGGGGACTCTCTTGTGTTGCAGTGGTAGTGCCCCCGGACTCGGAGGCCAGGGTTCAAGTCCCACCCGCTCCTGAGGTGTGTAATAACATCTCTGAACAGGTTGATTAGAAAAATAGGTTTAATTTTTTTAAAAAGTGCTTGCGTTGGCAGCACATATACCAAAACTGGAACAATACAGAGAAGATTAGCATGGCCCCTACACAAGGATAACATGGAAATTCATGAAGCATTCATTCTTTTTAAGACACTTGTGGCACAATGGTAGTGTACCTACACCTGGACCAGGAGGGCTGGGTTCAAGTCCCACATGCTGCAGAGGTGTGTAATAACATCTCCAAACAGGTCGATTAGAAAAATAGGTAAATTGTATTTCCAAATGTGTTTTTATTTAAAGTGATTTACTTCTAGTCTTGGATAGTAAGAACTGCAGATGTTGGAGTCAGAGATAATGCAGTGTGGAGCTGGAGGAGCACAGCAGGCTAGGCAACATTAGGGGAGCAGGAAAGTTGACGTTTCCTGTGCTCCTCCAGCTCCACACTGTGTTACTTCCAGTCTTCTCTCTTCAGGTCCCTACACTTTCTTGGCCATTGAGCCAGTCTTAGTGGGTCCCAGTAAGATGTTCAATCTTACAGAGCACCCTAGCTCAGCCAATCTTGTCTACGTTCAATGTCCGCATTTCCCAGCAAGACCATCATTTTACCCTGACTATTTACAAAATGCCAAATTCTGGAAAAATAAATTAAGAATTTCTGGATCCTTATTGGTGCTTTTGGATCACATTGTGAAATTCTGATTCAATTTCCATGAAGTCAATGGGCACAATCATTCATTAGTGATCAATTGTAGGTTAAATGGCTGGATTTGTCCTTTCTTGTTCAGGAATACTCAGGGCAATTGTAGTCAAAATCAGTTGAATACAGTACATATGGTTTGTACGTTTTAACAGCAGATTTCACAATATATTTATATTGAACATTATCTAAATCACTGCATCCCACCTGGAAATAGCAGTGACCTCTGAAAAGAAGTAGAAAGTACTATGGTTTGTTAATTCTGCTGATTTTGAGAATTAGTTCAACCTTTCCTCATCAGCAGGTGGCAGTAAAGAGAGAAGACCTGTTCCTGACAGGCTATTGTTCACTACGTTTTACAGAATGTTCAGAACCCAAAATGATTTACAGCTCAGGAAATCACAGAAAAGTTTAGGTATTATTTGAGACCTATACATTTTAGGTGGAGTCAACTGTTAGATAATAAATTTTCATTAGGCAAGAGCATTAAGGGTTACAAAACCATGAAAGATGAATGAACTTCAGGCATAATCAGTCACGATCACATTCAATGGTTTTAAAGGAGCTGATTGGCCTGCATTTGCCCTATGTAATCTGACCTCAGTCTCCACTTAGGCAATTAATGACTTATTGAGAATTCTTATGCACTCTGCATTCTCCGACAAAAGATATTAAATCTTAGTGATTTAAATATCTTTCAAGGCGACCCATGAACTCCTAACGTAGGGAGCAAACAGACTGAGGCAAAGTATTATCAAAAGTATCCACTGCAACAGAATCATGGCATAAATCACAACTTTTTATTTTCTGGTCTCATAAGAATTTGTTATGATAAGGTTTATCCATTCAACCTTTCCAAGTCCAACATAGAATATTAATGGCAAAAACCTAAATAAGAAAATTGTATATTAAAACAAGCAGCTTCAAGTAATTCTGGACACAATGATAAAACATTTCAGATTGTTGAGTCTGGATTTTCCACTGGTACCAAGTCTTACAGCTTCCACAGTGAGGTGAGCCTGCCATCTGATACCAGCATATCCCTCTAACCCAAGGCACTTTCCCCAGGCAGGTTCATGTGCATATGTTAGATAAACTCCAGTGCCTTTTCCAGGTAATCCACCGGGAGAGGTGGGGCAGCGAGGGAGGGCGGTGTTGGAAGTTGTGTTGAATTTTACTTGTTGCAGACTTCCAAACCTTGTCATTGCTTTTCTGCCTATTATAAAAGACAAACATATAAAGGAGTTTATCTGTGTGTAATTAATTACATTTGGTTCTTGGCCATATGAACCTTAAGTGGCTTTCTGCTGCTCAGACCAACGCAGCTGTCTCCTTCTGTTGCTGCTAGGTAAGAATGATGGAAAATGTTGAATGAGGTGCTTATGTTTCCATAGTATTGCACATGTCAGCCTATTTATTGTATGCAAGTAGGAATCCCTGAATTGGATAATGGTAGCAGACAGCACGAGGCTGTCTCCCAATTTTCATCTTCACTCCCTCAAGTTATGCTAAGTAGCAAGGAGGAAGTAACACAAGTGGCAAGTTTTGCTTTTGAAACAAATGACTTTGAACAGAACAATATGTTCTGTACATAGTGTATTTCAAAATCAAAGTACAAATTTGCAAATGACTAACAATATTCTGATCTTACGTTCCAGATCAGGCCTGCAATGAACCCCTTGATCAAGGGTCATGCAGGAGTTATGTCATTAAATGGTATTACGATACCTCAGCTAATTCCTGTGCACAATTTTGGTATGGAGGCTGTGAGGGGAATAATAACCGTTTTAACACCCAAGAAGAATGTCAGGTCAAATGCTTACAGTTTAAAAAGGTAAGTGACATTTATAGGTAACAAATGAATATTATGGTCCTGTACTTATGCAGTAGTGATATCTATACTCATCTGAAATGTCTTTATCTTCTATTTTGGTGAAGGCAATGACTTATTTTTAAAACTTAATGTACAACAGCACCTTTATCATCAATATGCTGATATCACTGCTAATACCTGAAGATTTAATCAAATTCTGATGCTGCTTTATAATGTTTTATCTATCTATTTAAGAAATAGTCATTTTCATGGAGTTGTTTCAATGTTCCTTGTGGATCTTTTCTTCTTCCACTCAATTGAAGTTTTATAGTTTCTAATTTTCTGCTCTCCTGTTTTGAGAAGACAGCAGTGCGGTTTTGAATGTACTGGGTATTATGCACTCTTAAACCAGGCAGATGTTGTTAGGGAATAGGGATCCAAGACCTTACAGTGTAAGAATTTGTTTTTTAAGGCTTCAACATGAGTTAGTGACCAGCCACAGACAAAGGTGACATTGTTTTAAAGCAAGTTTTAACAATTTCATTCACAGTTTAGAAGATTAAGCAATTGTATGCCTTTATCTAGACAGAGGTGCCAAAACAATCAGGCAATCAATTTGTTTTTGGAAGTCATTATCAGGCATTCCAATTGTTAGTCCATGTTCTTCTCTTGAACATTCCTGTGTTTCCACTTAGTGCTGTTGACATATGCTCTGTGCACATCACTTAATTAGTCGGATGATTTCTGCAGATATATGTCAGTCAATTACATGACAAATATACCTTCTGTCTGTATGAAATAAGATTTTGCCAATAAGTACTAAACAAGTCCCTCCTTCGAATGGTGTGTCAATTGCCTGATTTCATATCACTCTGGTCTTTTACATTCAATGAAATTTCATTGTTTCAGTGGTTAATGTACCAGGGCCCCACAAACAGAGTGGTTGAAATTTTAACCCTACATGCATATTCTGCATGTGGCTCTGTAAAGTTCTAGCATTCCTGCAAGCCCTATAATATACTATGCCTTGAGTGTATGTATAGTACTCCTGACACTGAGTGATGATTTTCAAGTTGAGGTGTTTCAAAGGAAGCCTATGGAAAAGTTAATATCTGGGCACGTTTCATTTTAATATTGTGTCACAATTTGCAGTAAAATCTCAAATACCATCTCTTTCCCTAGTGATATTTTGTAGAAGTCCGTACTATGCCAGGTACACTTCATTAGTGTTAAATTAATGTATCCTAGCATTGAACCTGACTAAAATACATTAAAATAGAAAACAGATATCATTAGCCCAAACGAGTTTTCATTCAATATAAGAACAGTAGCTTGTGGACACATATTCAAAGTCACTTCACATAGACATCATGAAAAGCTGATCTTGAGCCAGAGAAGGAGGAATCCACCAAGGAACGAAAAGACTTGAGTCTTGAAGAAAATCCCAAAGGAGAAGAGAGAGTTACAGGATTGGAAAGATTTAGGAAGCAGATTCCAAAACATGAGGCCTCGACAGCTGAAGGTGCAAGTGCCAAGGTGAAGGAAGGCAGAATTAGATAAGAGCTTGGACTGAAGGTTGTGGAAGTTGAGTAAGTATCGGTCAGATGGAAATAGTGAGAATACAGCAAGGAGCAAGGCCGTGGATGAAGATAAATGCAAGAATAAGAGTTTTGAATTGGAGAAGTTGGGGAATCAAATCAGACTATAATTTATGGCTTCTGTATGAATAATAACTCTTCTGTTTTGTTGCAGAAGTGAATGACCATTTTACAGGCTGGAGGGATTAATATGTGAGTGCTCTAAGAACATTTGTCATCTGGAGAAAAGCCAGCATTATCCTGGGTTACAAAACCCTCACAATGTGTAACAGAATAGATCTTTAATGGTTCTGTTTAAGACAGCCTAATGAATTAAAAAGAACAATGTTCTTGGGAAATGATTACAATCTGTGATTCGTGCCATGGTTCTATTCAATTGGATATAATCATTCTGAAACAATTAAAGATGTTTGCAGCATAAAACAGCTGCAGGGGAGGGATTTCAGATGGGAATGTGGACAGTAGATTTCTCAATCCAAATAATGGAGAAAACAGCCCCTGCTCTCAAATTGTCTCCAATGAGTGTGTTTGACACGTACCACAGAGTTAAATTTGAACCTAAAAATCTGCCTTAGGTTTTCAGAAGCTCCAGCAAGAAATGACATTCAGGTGCAGATAACTCATGATCTAACTGAATGTTGGAACAGATTCCAGGGCCTGAAAGACATACTCCTGTTCTATGGCTGGAATTTTACGCCCTCTTCCCCCGTCAGGTTATACTTGTGGTGGGGGAAGCCAGTGCCAAGTGGCCAGGTTGCCAGTTGGCCAGGTAGGAGGGGACACCTTTTTTTGGGCACCGTGTCCCTATCAGAGGCCTGCCAAATTGTAATGTACTTCCTGCTTCCTGAGGTGTGACATTTCGCATCTACCGCCATCACCTCACCTCCCACATTCTCCCTTGACCCAGCCAGAAGTCATACGACACCAGGATATAGTCCAACAGGTTTATTTAAAATCACAAGCTTTCACAGCACAGCCCCTTCATCAGGTGCAGTGAGAGAGCATAGCACAAAGACACAGAGTTTGTAGGCAGACAGATCAAGGACTGAGAAATCAAAAGATCATACAACTGGTGTGAGTGCCCACTCTCTAGAGGACACAACAACGCAGAGTCACCGAGCAGAGACTGATAGCTAAGTTCCATACCTATGAAGACGGCCTCAGCCGTGATCTTGGGTTCATGTCACCCTACATGTGATCCCACCACACTGTTCTGTATCTGTAAAATCTTCCTTACTGTCCTGTTTTCACACCATCACCTTGATAAACTATTATGATCTCTGTACCTTAATTAGTTTGTACAGTTTTGAATTACTTATTACTTTGGTTAGATCCTTGGCATGTGACTCTTATAGCTATCATGTTATTCCAGTCATTTAGTTTGTCTCCAACACCATCCTATTTTTAATTTTTTGTAAATATCTCCTCATTTAATCAGATTATAGGTCATCCCTTCACTGGTTATTCAACTGTTGACACTTTACCCACTGTCTAATACTCTTGGTCACTTGCAGAGTCTTATCATCTGACGCTCCACTTACACCAGTTGTGTGATCTTTTGATCTCTCAGCCCTTGATCTCTCTGCCTATAAACTCGGTGCCTATGTGCTCTTCTCTCTCACTGCACCTGATAAAGGGGCTGGACTCCCAAATCTTGTGATTTCAAATAAACTGGTTGGACTATAGCCTGGTGTCATGTGATTTATGACTTTGTCCACCCCAGTCCAACACCAGGACCTCCACATCATGGTTCCCTTGACCTGTCACACTTGGCACTGCTTTCTGCTGGAGCCTATCAGAATGCTAATGTCTAAAAACTCGTCTATCATCCTGGCTCCATCACAGTTCACTTCCATCAGGGCCTATTCACAGTCTCAGCAGTGATGTTCCCGAGACAAGAGAACTCCCAGCCATTTGATTGACAACTGCTGTTGCAAGTGGGGCTTCCTCTTGGATCAAAGCTGAAATCATGCCACAAGCCGATAAATGTCTTGATAGCTATCAAAAGGCTGCAGATAGAGCTAGCCAAGCAGAGGTGGGTTCACCTTGCCCTTATTACACTGGGGTGAGGACCTTGACCCCGGTGTAAAATCCAGCCCAACATTTGTAAATAAGAACCTGCAGAAACAGAGCAGCACCTCAGCAGGAGCACCCACTGCTGATTTGAACTACTCATCCGCCAATTTCCATAGAGCTAAACTACCACTATCATTTCACATTCAGCATTAAGCCATAAAATTGATATATTTTTGAATTTCCACTGAATATCCTAATGCAATCAATTAATCAGTAGTGATTAATACATACTGATTAATTTTCTGATTAGCAAATATTAATTGATTCTTATTAAGTAGACTAAGGGTTCCCTCTGTCTGCTGTGGGTTTTAATGCTGTTAATTTATTTGTATAATTATTTTCTGTCACTAATTCTAGCAACGGTTTAACCATTCTTTCAGAATAAAATACATTTCATAGTGCACTTTGTTTCCAAGGATGAACTTTTCACCTGATCTGAATTAACATTTTGTTACTTTTTCCTTTTGAAAGTCCTCCTACCACAGACTTGACACATCCTTCTACCATTACTTGGTGTAAGTACAGATATCATGGGTACCTGGAGCTGACTTTTAAAAGAGAAACCCAAAATGTATCTGGACTGGAAGGCAGCAAAGCCTATGATCTGAATGAATTGAGGAAGAATCAGCACATCTCAGACTCGGGTAGAACAAATTGCTAAGAGTTGGACTATTATGTCATCTAATCAAACCATTTAACCTCATGAAGAAAAGTAAATTGAGCAAAAGTTCAAAATGCATATGTCAAATGTGTTCAATATTATGTAGTTCAGACAACTTGCCTTCTGTTGCATGACACCCTCGTTGTCTTAGTCATTCAGTTACTAGCTTGTTCTGCTTTATTTTCCTCCATCCTTTTAACCTTCAGCCTTCTATAGGATTAATACTTTTCAAGTCTTTGTTGAAAAGTTTTCCTGAATACAACATTCATTTTTGTTAATCTCAGAGTTTATCCATATTATTAAATGAAAAGATGATGTGGTCTTTGTTCTTCTTTAAGCCTTGTTCATCAATATCTTTGTCATTTACTTCCTCACTCTGACAATATTTATTTACCTGCACATTCATATCTCAAAATCTGAAACCAAGTTGAATTTACCAGGGTGCAACTCTGAGCGGGGATACTTGCAACTCATTCCCCAACGCATTCCCACTGAAGTTCACAACATAGAAAAATGCCATTTAGTCCAGCATGTCTGCATTTGCTTTTTGCCAAAGAAATCTTTAACTGTATCTCTGCCCAATTCCAGGTCTTCCTACGGTTCAAATATTTATCTCAATCATCCCTCTCTAGTCAACTCCTTGCCGAAGTGAAAGAATGAAGAAATTTCTCCCAAACTCTGGTGCCTGCCTTAATTGTAATTTAAATTGATAATCTTCTGTTACTCACTTCCCCATCAAAGGAAATGGTAATTCTTTATTCACCCTACCAAAGCCTTTTGTTAGTTGAAAAATAATCAAATTAATTTCCTCTTAGCCTATTCCAGTGAAAACGACCATTTTATGTCAAGTCCCTTGAACAATTTTTTACCTCAGTATATACATTAATGGCAGGGCTCTTGTTGTGGACTGGCAGTGTCCCTACTTCTGGCCCAAGCAGTGCAGGTTTATGTAATACCGTCTCTGGACATGTTGATTTTTATTCCAGGTATTCATTCTGGACATTTTCTAAATTGAGAAAAAGATGTTTCAAAGCCTTTGTTAGATCACATGTGGAGATCTGAATTCAGTTTTGGGCACTGAATCCCAGGAAAGATATATATTTGTCTCAGAAATAGCACAGCACAGATTCACTAAAGTAGTAGAATCAAGTTATGAGGACAAATTGTATATGTTCTGTATTCTCTTATGTTACAGGGCTGATGGCTAATCTAACTGACATTTTAAAATTATAAAGAACCCAAAAAGGCAGATTTACTCTCGTGGCAGAATTCAGAACAAGAGGGCATAATCATAAAATTAGACTTAGGCCTTAAAGTGTGGAGAAAGAAAAATATTTGACACAAAATGTAGTGGAGATCTGAAATTAACTTGCCTAAAGACTGTGAATATTGATTCAGTTGAAACTTTCAACACTAATGCTGGCAGATGTTTTCGAGATAAAAGTACCAAAGGATATAGTACAAATGTCGGTGACTGGAACTCCGATACAGATCAGCCATGATAGGTTGAACAGTCTCAAGGAGCTGAATGGCTTTTCCTGTACCTATGTCTTTATGAAAATTGGCATGTTACTGAATCTGCAATCAGTGATTTTTTATTAAAACTGAGTCCATATATTCATTTAAAGCATAATTAGATAATTGAGTTCAAAAGTGAAAAAATAATGAATACTGGAAGTGAATAGTAGAGTGGGGTTACACTAGGTAGATTGTTGAAGAGAAAAACACCTTGCAGACTTGATGGACCAAATGGGCTATTATAATTTTCAGTAATTCAATAAGATTCACATTGAGGTAATTTTAGGAGTTTAATGGATAAATGGAAGGTAATACAATTGGGGTGATTGAAGCCTCCAGAGGCAAGCAACATCCTGAGAAATTACAAGTGCCTGCACACCCATGACTTTCTGTCCACTGATTTTAGTAGGTGGAAAATATCACATTCTTTTGTCTGCAGTTTCCCAAAAGTGCTCCCTTGAGTTCTGACCTGCTCAGGGAATGGTTTGTAGAAAAAGATTCACTCTGATTAGCCCTCAAGTTTGATCCCTTTGACACGCTCTAGCAAATTGATCCAAGATTGAAATGCAGGATGGGATCTGCCTTCAGTAGTACAGGACTTGTGTGTTCCCCATATTATCAAGATTCTGCCACTAAAAATCAGTCCCCCACCAGTCACTCATCTGTATCTCAGGGTCAGCTTGACTCGGTAGTATTCTTCTCTCTGGGTTGAAGGTTTGACACATGTCACACATCTGACATGGAGCATGTCAGTTAATCCAACACATTGGCGCAGCACTGTGAATGTGCTAGATAAAAAAATAGATGATGCTGGTACAGGTGGATGTTAAATGTCTCATATCATTGTTCAAAGAAGAGAACTTTCCAAGCATTCAAGGCCAGTATTCTTCCTGTAATCTACAAAGCCATTCAAATGTTTCATTGGCTTTCAGTTATTGCTAAGTGCTGGCATTATTCTGTGCAAACAGCAGAACACTAGGAACTATGCAATGCACTTAATTCTGTGTGAACAGTTTTGGAGCATAAATGGCAAACATGATGAGGTCCTAGATAAATATAATTTTCTTTCTTCTAGAATTACATGGTTAACATATTTAACCTTTAACCTCTGGGTGAAAAGGCACTTTAATGTGTACAAAGACAAATTCTGTAGCTAAAAATTAATATTTGAAAATGAAGAGAAGCCAGAAATGCTGTTCAGAAAAATTCTTTACTAAGCCTGAATAATATTCCATATTTAGGAGCCATACGTGAGAATGTTAAGAGATCGATGTGGTTTAAAGTTGCAGGATGTAATGTACCTTGTCAAAATAAATCCAGAGATTTATGAGGCACTGAAAAGTCCCTGTTTTATGCTAACTGTACTTTCTACGGACTGTCTAACACAGAACAAAAACAATGGATTGATAATGCTAAAGAAATTCAGTCATTTTGACAGGTCAAATGTAGCAATCTAGCTCTCGAGAATCCTTTGATGATAGTGAAGTTCATATCGTGCTGCAATTGTTCAAACCCAGAAGTGTTGCTGTTTTCTGGCCCAGGTAATCGTTGTGTTCCAAACTTACTATGCGAAGAGGTCTACATCTTGCTAACTCTTTCTAAACTTTGAATATGGTTAATATAGTGTGTAGGCAACTTGATGAACAAAATTGAAATTCCTTGGAAGATCTTGCTGTAAGTAACAATGAGATACATTTTACCAAGTTTTTGTATTTTCCAGTTTTTTTTATAAACAGTTCTGCTCTGGCAGTTTTAGAAATCAGCCATGATATTTGGATTTGTTGCACTCATGCCAAAGAAGCTGTCTCAGTTAGCACGTTTCATCGGTACATCCGTGTTATAATTCAGCAAGAGGGAAGTGTCTTTCCAGTACCTTTTAACGTTCATTCTGAATGAAGTTTGGTGCAATTATCCTGCTAAGTAAGGATCACTAACACAAAATTATACATTAGTACTCAAGATGTTAAAGTGCTGTTTCAGTCTTCTCAAGAATTGCAATTTTTTTTGTTCAATGCTTTTTGGGATATATTAGCCCAGAAATTTGCTTTCTAACAAGGACTTTCTGCTGAAGTGCACTCATTGCGCCAAAGAGTGATTCATTAATCATTAAACAGAGATAATAGTGGGCAAATCAACTTAGATACATAATTTCTGTGTACTCCCTATTGAGTCAATAAAATTTAAAACTGTGTGAAAGAAAGTCTGTGATCTAATTGGTTTACAACACATTGACAAAACTCAAGGTAAATACAGTTCACAGGAAAGCAATTTGACATAGTGGTAGAGGTGACAGGAAATGGCTGTTTTATAAGATGCTGCATAGCAATTTTGGACGTTGTAGTTTGCTTAGAGTTTAACTACTGTACGCCAACATTTTCAGCCTGACATTTGCAGTTTCATCTCAGTTTCCATTCAAGGCAATTGAAATGTAATTTTAAAATGGTGATCGAACAGATGGAATGACTTACCAGAAGCACCATGCCATTAATAATTCATAAACTTTGAAAGCATCAATTATTCATAAAAACCATTTGATAAACTGTAGGATTTGCTTCATTTGTGCTATTTTTATTCACCATCTTAACACACTTCTATAGAACTGACATAGAAAAATCATTTACTTGGATCAGGGTCAGTTAAAAAATGTAAAGTTTTAGTTAATTTCAAAATTTAATTTGAGACTTTAATAAAATCTCAAAAACGCCTTAACTTTCACATATTTAGATAGTAATAAAATATGTCCATATATATCACATCGCTTTTTTCCATTATATATAACTGTCCACGTTTGTAATGGAAATTACCTTCATAAATTGTTTACTGTAAGCAAACATCTCATTCCAGCCTTCCAACCCTCAATATGTCAGCCCTTCTGCCCCTCTTTAACAACGCTGATTTTAATCACTTCAGCTTGACAGCTCTCAAGCTTTGTTTACAAAGGCCCCTAAAATCTGGAATTCCTCCTCTAAATCTCTCCATCTCGCTACCTCTCTATCCTCCTTTAAGACACTCTCCAAAACCTACCTTGTTTAACAAGCTTTTGGCTACCTTTATATTTGCTTTTATGACTCAGGATTCAAATATCGTTTTCTGCCATTCCTTAGATACACCTTGTCATGTTTCACTATGTTAATGGCATTATATAAATATTTCTTGTTAACTAGGAGGCCACCAGCCTTTCAATGACTGGAAAATGTAATTACAGCACAATTTGATATGTACAGTTTTTATTATACATGTTGACATGGATATTGGAGGACAGGATGATGGACATGTGGACATAGGAATTTATAATTGCAGTGTAAAAAGCAAATATAAGCACATCGATTTATAGGGAAGCTGAACTGTGTCTACAGGAATTGGCCAATCTCTAACTTCAATTCACTTCCAGAACATGCCAAGGGAATTGACCAGTCTAAAGGTAAATTTTACAAATTTGTATTCATGGCACAGAGCTTTGGTATTTATTAGAATTCGCCACTAAGGTCATTGGATTCTGCAGAATAATCACCAATAAAATGGAAGATGTAAAATGCAAACATGAAGCTATCTGATCTCTCAAACTGCACTCTTGATCTGTATTTTCAATGGGAAAAACTACAGTGTGAAGTTCAAATTATAAAATAACTTGTAGTATTCAAAAGCAAACCAAAAAGGTGCATCACTCACTAATCTTAAGTTTAAAACTTGATATCTGATCTGATCATTGTGTTGCACATTTTATGAGTAAACACTGAAATCTATACTGCCTGTTTAAGTGGGCACCATGATCCAGATTCATAGAATCATACAGGATAGAAACAAGCCTTTTTACACCAAGTCTCTTTGTTCCTCACTACTCTCTCGGGACCTACCATTCATTGTGAAAATCCTTCCCTTAATAGACCTCCCAAAATGCATCACCTTACACTTATCAGGATTAAGTTCCATCTGCAGTTACTCTGCCCGATTTACCAGCAGATCATTATTAGTCTGTAACCTGCTCATCAAAAATGTAGGCCTACATTGCCCACAATTTCCTGACCCATGGGTCAAAAAATCCAAAGCCTCATGCTCCAAGCAGTTGTGTGGGCTCCTAAAAATACTGTCACTACATGAAAAGTTCTTTGGATGCTAAATAGCAGAAAACCTTGTTGATTAACATGTTTATTTCAATATAGTTTGCAATATTTTATATTGCCATGAAAAGAATAGATTATCATCTGCTATGTTATTTATATAGAATCCCTACAGTGCGGAAAGTGGCCTTTTGACTGATTGAGTCTGCACCAACCCTCTGAAGTGCATCCCACCCTATCCCCATAACCGTGCATTTCCCATGGCTAACCCCCCTAACCTGCATATCTTTGGACTGTGGGGCAAACCAGAGCACCTGGAGGAAACCCTCGTAGACACAGGGAGAATGTGCAAACTCCACACAGACGGTCACCAAGGCTGGAATAAAACCCTGGTCTCCAGTAGTTTAAGGCAGCATTGCTAACCACTGGGCCCCTGTGTCACCCCCGGTGACATCTAAGTGCTTATTTTAAATATAAATTAATTTTAATTTACAAATATTAAAAAAACAAAGAAACACTAGAATCCAATCAGTCATCTAGATTGATTTAACAAATGTGCATATTTTCAAATTGGAAAATTTACACTTTTAGATTCAAATGCTATTCTTTAGTCAGCAGTGTCAAATGGGTAGCATTCTCACCTCTATGTCAGAATGTTACATTTCCAATAACACACCAGAGACTGAAACATCTGTGTTAGTTCAAGGTTCGAGTGTTCCTGTTAATGATACTGAAAGTGACTTATCTAAGGTAATGCTCATGTTGAAGTGTCAGTATAAAAGCTGTTTAAATTTAAAGTATCTATGCTAATATACTTGTTCATTTTGGATCGTCAAAAGTTGGTTTTCCATCTCTTTGTTTGCAGCAATAAGCTGGATTTTCCTGCAGATGCCAAAACTCTGGTATGGATCTTATGCACACTCATATCTGCATGCCCATCAACACAATATTAAGAGGGTCTCAACATGGAAGCACCCTCAGTTGCTTGCATAGAATTCATGAAATAAATAAACCTGAAGGCAGGACGGTCATTATGAAGAAGAGGGAACTATTCCTTGGAATTAGTGGTGACAATACTGCATCCATTCTTACTGCAGACCCATCATTAGGGAATGGAGTCTCCAGCTCCAATGGCTCTCCAGCCTGCTGCCAGGAGACTGCCTTGATTGCGACTGTGCCCCCAATTGTGGGACACAGCTGACCTGGTTTCAATAATATAACTACCCCTATAGGAGTTTTGATTGAATTAGAATCCCTACAGTGTGGAAACAGGCCCTTCGGCCCAACAAGTCCACACCAACCCATCCCCCTATAACCCACACACCCCTGAACACTACAGGCAATTTAGCATGGCCAATCCACCTAGCCTGCACATCTTTGGACTGTGGGAGGAAACCGGAGCACCCGGAGGAAACCCACGCAGACACGGGGAGAATGTGCAAACTCCGCACAGGTAGTCACCTGGCGCTGTGAGGCTGCAATGCTAACCACTGAGCCACCGTGCCGCCCTTGAGTTTAATGTCTGCCTACCTCCATGGAATGGAAAATCAATCCTACTCCCGTATTGCTTCTGGAAAAAGTCTCCTGGAAAGTATCCCTGGAGACAAGAATGATAAGCAAAAAAATGTGAAATATTCAGCCCCTTGACATGCAGCATTCGAATAAGGAGGACCATTTATTGACTCATCTTGGCACTTTAACATAGGACCTTATTTCCAATGAATGCATCACCAGTCATGTGGCAAAGAGATAGCAGCAGACTGTAAATGCTGCATGAGCACTGATTCCTTCTCCTCAGCCCATATCACCCACGAAACCATCACTGCATTTAAGACAGTCTTACAGTACACTTAGAGTTCAGCTGAAAAGGGAATCAATTTTGTGCTCCTCTGTATCCCGGGAGGTCTTGCATTAGCTGTATATATTGTGCCTGTTATAAGATGACCTTGATTACTTCTGCTGCACAGAGATGAACATGGTCAACGTTACTAATATGCAGCATTTGAATCCTTACCCCCATACTTGTACACCTTGTGCATTACAAATGATGTCAATGTGCATGACTGATGCGAATGTCCCTTGAAGGGCCTCCCATTGCACAGAAGTACAGTCCGTAACTTTGGTTATCAGGCAGGTATGGACTCTGCCCAATTCAGACATGATCACAGTCATTTTTCATTTGTTGGTCACATTTAACAATCAGCAGATCATGGAAGATGCACAGGTCACACTGGGCACTGAGTACCAGGCTCACTCTGCACATCAGGTCCTGCTCCCCACTGAACTTCCATATCCCTTTCTACTGACCATTCTCTGGACAGTCCATCGCAACTAAATCCCCTTGTGTTCCCACCCACCAACTTGAATTGAGGCTCCAGCTTTCTTCCTTACCCCTTGAGCTCTGTCACTACAGTTTGGTCACTGTGTGTATCATGGTCACCCACTTCCCACAGCAGTCCACACCCTCCAATGTACTACCAGCTGCACCTCCCACCCAACATCACCAAGCCCCCTCCCCACCACCCCACCCTGCTGCCACCACATACAGCAAACTCTCCCTCTCACTGTCCTTGTACACTTCACATCCCAAGCTGCTGCTTACATTCCCCAACATTGAGTCCTGCTACCTGTTACCACAAGCATGTCCTGACATCCAGGCTCTCTTTACAGCTGAAATGCTCCATCTATGCAACATCTCAGTGAAATCCCCTCTACATCCCCTACAGTGCAATCACATCTTTCCAATGCAAAGAAAAAGAACTGTTGATGCTGGAAGTCTAAAGCAAAAGGAAAAATTGCTGTTCAAACTCAGCAGATCTGGAAGCATCTGTGGAGAGAAAGGAGACTTAATGTTTTAAGTCTAGTAACCCATTTCCTTCCTACAGTGAGGTGACCAGAACTGCATACAGTACACCAGCTGTGATCCAAATAAAGTTCTGTATAGACCTCCCTGTTCTTATAATCTATGGGATGACTGATTAAGGCAAGAAACCCATATGCCTTCTTAGCTACCCTATTAACCTGTCCCGCTGCTCTCAGGAATCTGTGGACAAGTACTCCAAGATCTCTGTTCCTCTAAACTTCTTTGAGTCCTGCCATTCATTGAGGACCCCTTTGTCTTTTTCCTTCTTCCAAAGTTTATCACCCATGACATTAATTCCAATGATCCCCCAGGACTGACTATGCTCCAACTCCTGACTGGCTTGAACGGACAGCCCTGACTGAAGACCAACTAAACCCTGACTACTGTCTATGAAAATGATGACCTGCCAAACCCCTGACTGTTTTGCACTGGTCCTGTACAAAACAAGGCACATCTTTCCCAGAAGACTCTTGCCCACAGAAATATATAATGACAGAGGTGTTAATAGTCTTAGAGTCATTCAGCATAGAAACAGGCCCTTTGGTCCACAATGTCTATGCTGATCAACAGACACCAAACTATACTAATCCATTTACCTGCACTTGGACCATTGCCTACTATCTCCTGGCATTTTTAAGTGCTCGTCCAGATGCTTCTTGAATATTGTGGGAGTACTTTCCTCCTCCACCATCTTCTCAGGCAGCACTTTCCATATATCTGCCACCCTCTGGGTGAAAAAATATTTCCTCAGATCTCCTTGCTCCTCACTTTAAACCTATGCCCTCAGGCCTTAGAGACGTCTGCCATGAGCAAAAAATTCTCACAATCCACCTGTCTCTATTTTGCATACCTTAATCAGATTTCCCCTTCAGCCTCCTCTTCTCCTAGGAAACAAACACTACCTGTCCAGTCTCTCCTCATAACTGAGACTTTTCATCCCAGGCAAGATCCTGGTGAATCTTCTCTGCACCCTCTCCAGTACAATCATGTCCTTCCGACAGTGTGGCAACCAGACTGCGCACAGTATTCCATCTGTGGCCACACTAATGTTTTATAAAGTTGCGACAAGATTTTCTTGTTCCTATATTCTATGCCCTAGCTAATTAAGGTAAGAATTTCATGTTCCTTCTTCATTACCCAGTCTACCTGTACTGACACCATACTTCCTAGCATTCATTGTTTATGGCCTTCCCTTATTAGACCTCCCAAAATGCATCACCTCACATTTATCAGAATTAAATTCCATCTGCCATTGCTCTGCCCAATTTACCAGTTGATCAATATCAGACTGCAACCTGAGACCTCCCTCCTCACTGTCAACAATACCACTGATTTTCATGTCATCTGAAAACTTAATTATACCTTCTATGTTCATATCCAAGTCGTTAATGTACATAACAAACAGCAAGGGTCTCAGCACCGATCCCTGTGTTACACTGCTGGTCACAGATTTCTAATCACAACAACATCTCTCCACTATCACAATTAGCGTCCTGTTTGCAAGTCAATTCTGGATTCAATTTGCCAACTTGCCTTGGATTGCCTGGGCCTTTACCTTTTCAACCAGCCCTCCACGTGGGACCTTTTCAAAGGCTTTACTGAAGACCATATAAATCACATCAACTGCACTATCCTCATCAATACATGTGGTCACCTTTTATGAAAAACTCAATTAGTGGGACAGGAAATCTCTTTAACAAATCCATGTTGATTATCCTTGATCAATCCCTGCATTTGCAAGTATTGATTAATTCCCTCTGAATTGTTTTTGAATATTTTCTCTACCACCGATGTCAGTAATTACTTGCCTTATCTCTGCTGCCCTTCTTGAACAAAGGAACCAACATTAGCAATCCTCTAGTCATCTGGTACTCCATCTGTGGCCAGCAAAGTATTAAATATCTCTGCCAGAGCCTCAGCAATCTCCTCCTTTGCCTCCCACAGAAGTCTGGGATACATATCATCAATGCCTAGAGATTTATGCACCTATATGCCCTCTAAATCATTTAATGACTACTCCTTATTAATCTTAACGTGTTCTAGAACCTCACTGTCTCAACTGAAATCTCCAGCTACAATGTCTTTCTCCTCCATGAGTACAGGTGCGAAATATTTATTTAAGACCTTACCCCTCCAAGTCCACTGGCTCTCCGCTCAGGTTGTCCCTTTGGGCTCTATTAAGTCCCACTCTTTCCTGGTAATCCTGTTACTCTTACTATACTTAAAAAAGTCCGTGGGGTTTTCCTTGATCCCATCTGCTAAAGATATTTCATGGCTCTTCGCTCCTAATTTGCTTTTTAAGAACCTCCAACATTCTACACTTTTGAGGAGCCTCCCCTGTTTTTGATACGCTGTACCTGACATATGCCTCCTTTAGTTTTGTTATCAACTGCTTAATATCCCTTGACATCTGAGTTCTCTGGACTTGCTGCCCTTGCCTTTCACTCTTTGAGGAACACACTAGCTTTGGATTCTCACTGAACTATTTTTAAAAGATTCCCTCTTTCCAAATGAAGAACGACCTTCAAGAAATATTAATATTACCGTAATTTTTTTGTTGAAGGATCTCTTTTCAAATGCATTGCTCATCACAGTCACCTCATCAAACTATGATATCACATTACACACCATTAAAGAGCATTTAAGAAAACAGGTTTATTTTTATCAGCACACAGTGAGATGGGATTGTCTGTTTTTTACTGCAGAGTCTATCAATCCTGGGTGCAATGTTTGACAATGGCACTATAAAATGACTGTAAGTTGCTTGACGCTATATATTCTGCCAATGATTCATCTACCACCAATCAGAATCAGAGGCAAGGTCATCTTATAGGTTTTTTTTAAAGAAACATATGTATGAGAGAATTTACATATTACAATAAATTAAAACGAATTTGTGATGGATGCAGCCACAGTTGATTTACTTGTTTAATATGTAAGCCTGATGTTTCAGAATCTAATGAGAGTCTGCCGACCACGGTTTGAGCCTGACTGTTTCATCACTTCATCCAACTGGCCACATTTGACGTGTGAAAGATCAACAGTATGTGCGCAGACTTAGAGAAATGAAATACGGGCAAAAAGCCAAAATATGAAGACTGCCGGAAAGAGGAAGTTAATAGTTCAATGACCTGCATATCCTTCAATATAATAGATGGATGAAATAAAAGCTAAAATGTACAGCAAGTTAGCAAACATATACAAACAGAAAAGGGTACATACCCTTCTCTACGCTGAAAGTTAAGGGACTGGTCTACCAATAAGCTATTATTTTACTCTCTTTACAGTTGCAAAAAGAAAAACGTGTTCCAGCATTTTATGTTTCTCCTTCAGATTTACGGCGTTTGGCTTTTTTTCATTTTTATTTTACTAATTTGATTAAGACCAGATGAGATATTGCTGGAGGAGTCCCCCTGAAGCAGATAACGTCACACCTGCATGAAACATGGTATAAAATGTACAACTGTTCTTACATGGCTCGCCATCCACAGTGTATATAATTCCTGGGAATTCAGTGACTGTAATTCACTCTCAATGACTGCCTTTTTTGTTTGAGCATTTGCAACAGCCTTTTTCACACTGATTGTCATGTCAGATTAAAGGCAGTGCTGCCTGTGTCTCTTGGGAAAATGACTCCAGGCTCATGAAGTTAGTCTAATCTGCTCTCCCTATTCTTTTTAAAGAACTTGAAATGACATTTTGCAATGAGCAAGATAAGTGTAACAAATAAATTTTCATATTTGCTATGGAACCAAAGACCTGAGGAAAACCATAGGACAATTTTGAAAGCACTTTAAAGGAATGAGAAGTGAAAAGTTATCAACAGGAAAGTTTAGTCAGTTGAAAAAGAAAGAAACAAAGATAAGGACAGAGTCTTACAAGGCTCTGAATGACAGCAGCTTTGGTGAGAAATTGGGGAGTATTATGTCAGGTGTCAGGTGAGGTCTTTCTCAACATCAGGAGTAACAAGTCACATTTCCAGGCACCAAAGAGATTCTTGCTAAGGAGCAGCTGTTAATGTGGGTTATGGCTCATTATCACCCTCATTAAGACTGAATCTCACTTCATTAATATGCAGATTGATATTATACTATGCATCAGACAGAAAATTGATGCCAAGAGTTCCCGACATGAAGGCTCAGAGCGGGTACCTGGCAACTCCAGCTCACCATTTGCACTTCTGAACATCTATCTTGGACGAACATTTCAGGACACACTCTTTTTGGCAGGAACAGCATGCATCCCACATCCATGGATGTTGGCATCTGACTTATGCCAACTTCTTCAGACCATCATTTGCATCTCTGATCCACTTAGAGAATACTTCTGCATTTCAATGCACCACTTTGGAGCAAAATGGCAAGTAACATTGAAAGACTGCTGCACACGGGGACAGGCAATCCAACTTACCGACTGAACCAGGCTACACCACCCGGCTGCTCACTTTCATAGTGCAAACTCACTTAAATCTTACTTGGACATTCACATCCCCAGTGCTCCCCATTTGTCCTCAGAATGTTTTCTTCTTTCTTTTCTGACCACTACATTTTAGGGGCCTGAGGGAGAGGGCATGCAGATTGGAGGTGGGTGGCCCAGCCAATTCTGAAGTGCCCTGAGAAGATACTTCTGGGAACTCTGTGTGTGGTTCTACTGCATATGTCTTAAATCAGAGTGGCAAAAGAATGTGGCCCTTGATTGCTCAGTTAGGGGCTTCAGTTGGGCCACGGACTGGCAGCCCAGCTTTGCCTCCTGGTGTCGGTCATAAAATTTGTGGTGGGCAGCTGGGCCAGAATGGGTAGCCACTGGCACAGTGCCTAATTTACAGATCAACATGCTTTGCTGCTCTCGGGTGGCTGAAAAAAATTGAGCCAATGTTTCCTGTGATGGGGAAGGAACACAACTGTTGGCCTTCAGTATACAATAATCATCAAGAAATCCCATAGTGAATTCAGAAGAAATTTCTTTAACCAAAGAGTGACCCAAATGTGAAACCTTTCTCCCACCTCTCATTCTATCATTGCACGTATCTATCCCATAAACAAACCAGCAGTAATTCAATTGTGGATGACATAAAACTTTCTGGTACAGGATTTTAAAAAACAATAATGTAAATATTACTTACACAGAATTTTCATCCTTCTAGCCCTCTCAAACTGAAATTAGATTGAAGCCAAAAGCATGTTAAATATTTCCGCAGTGCAATAAAACAGCCAAACTAAAACAGATAATTATATATTTTTTAATTAATTCATAATGTTTTTCCATAATTTCAATAATTCCATGAACCATAATTCTATCAAGCTAGATTTCCATCTGGGATCTGACTTGTCTAGTCATAACATCAACTGGGATCATAACATTTGTGTTAAATATCCCAAAAGACACTTGCTGGCTCTATCCATTCTCTGTAAATACAAGTTAGTTATTATCAGTAAGGTGGTTATTTATAGGTTTCAAGAAATGGATAAAAAAGTAGAGCATACACACATACTTTCAAAATTCTTCATTTCCACTAATGCTCTACTTTAAGTAGAAGCCATCAATAAGCTACATTCTATCCAAGACCAATAAAAACCTACACATTATTCCATAACTCTATCACTGTACCCTAGAGCTCATATTGGTTGAATGTGACACAGCACATTCTCAAGGTTCAATTTAACCCTTAGCTAAGTTTCAAACTTCAATTCGTAGACACCACAAAGACAAATTCCATCCTTCTAACATTACCTGCTTTTACCAATGCTAAAAAACGTATCCATACTTTATCATTTCCAATGGTATCTTCATTTGTTCATGTGATTTTTTCATTTGTTCATCACTAGTTAAACCTTTATTTATTACCCGCTTGAGGTTTGTAGTGAGCAACTTTCTTAAACCTCTGCCATCCAGAGGGTGGGGGAAGGGGCAGTTGGTATGCCCACAGTGTTGCTGGAAGGGAGTGCCAGAAATTTGACTCAGCCACAGTGAAGAAACTGATTTGGTTTGAAGCCAAGATGAGATGTCTAGCCATGGTGTCTAGCGTGGAGGAGAGTTTGCATGTTACAGTGTTTCCATTTCTCTGCTGCCTTTGCCCTTCTAGGTGGTCGAGGTTGTAGGCCTGGAAGGTGGTGTCTAAGGAGTTTTGGTGAGTTATTGCAATGCATTGTGCAGATGGTACACATTGCTGCCAATCAAGTGAGCTGCTTTGTCCTGGATGGTGTCAAGCTTCTTGAATGTTGTTGGTGCAGCAGTCATTCAGACAATTGAGAGTATGACATCATACTCCTGACCTGTGGCTCGTAGATAGTATTCAGGGTTTCACATTCTGGCTGAGAGCTACTTGCTACAGACTTTCCAGTGCCTGACTTGCTTTTGAAGTAATGTATTTATACGGGTCCTCCAGTTCAGGTTCTGGTCAATGATAAACCCCAGGATATTGTTAGTGAAGGATTTAGTGTTAATAATTCCATTGAATATCAAGGTGCAATGGTTGGATTCTCTGGTTGGAGATAGTTATTGGCTGTCACTTGTGTGGCATGATTGTTATTTGCCACTTACTAACCTAAATCTGGATGGTATCCAGGTCTTGCTGTATTTGAATACAGAATGCTTTAGTATTGAAGTGTCATGAACGGTGCTGAACATTGTACAATAAGCAAACATTCCCATTTTCAAACTTATGATGGAAGGAAAGTCATTTATGAAGCAGCTGAAGATGGTTGGGTCTAGGACACTACCATGAGAAATTACTGCAGTAATGTCCTGGAGCTGAGATGACTGACCTCTAACAACCACAAACAGCTTTCTTTGCGCTACTTATGACTTCAATAAGTGGAGAGTTTTCCTATTGATTCCCATTGACTCCAGTTCTGAGGAAGGGTCACTGGACCCGAAACGTTAACTCTATTTTTTCCTTCACAGACGCTGCCAGACCTGCTGAGCTTTTCCAGCAACTTTGTTTTTGTTCCAGTTTCACTTCTTGATGCCACATGCAGTCAAATACAGCCTTAATGTTAAGAGCAGTCACCCTTACTTCCTCTCACGGTTCAGTAATTTTTTCCATGTTTGACAAAGACTGTAATGAGGACAGACACTGAATGGGTCTGGTGAATCCAAACTGAACAGGTTATTGTTGAGAAAGTACCAGTTAATTGCATTTTGTCAAATCTCTTCCATCACTTTGCTGAGATTGAAAGTGAACTCATGAGGCAGTAATTGACAGCATTGGACTAGTTCTGCTTTTGCAGTTAGTACATTGGCAATTTCTACATTGTCAGGCAGATGCCAGTGTTATAACTGTACTGGAACTTCTTGGCTAGGGGTATGGCTAAATCTGGAACATGGATTTTTATTCCTATTACCAGAATGTTGTAAGGGCCCATAACTTTAGTTGTATCAAGTTCCTTCAGCCATTTAATGTCATACAGTGATACAGCACAGAAACAGACCCTTCGGTCCACCTCATCCATGCCGACCAGACATACCAATCTGATCTAGTCCCATTTGCCAGCATTTGGCCCATGTCCCTCTAAACCCTTCCTATTCATATACCCATCCAGATGCCTTTTAAATATTGTACTTGTACCTACTTCCACCTCTTCCTCTAGCAGCTCATTCCATACTTTCACTACGTTCTGCATGAAAAATGTACCCCTCAGGTCCTTTTTAAATCTTTACCCTCTTCCCTTAAACCTATGCCCACTAGTTTTTGACTCCCCCGCCTTATGAAAAAGACCTTGGTAATTCACCCGAGCCATGCATCTCATGATTTTATAAACATCAACAAGGTCACCCCTCAGCCTCCAATGCTCCAGGGAAATAGCCCCAGCCTATTCAGCCTCTCCCTAGAAATCAAACCCTCCCAGCAACATCCTTGTAAATCTTTTCTGAACCCTCTCAAGTTTAACAACATGGTCCTGTACAGCCGCAACATGACATCCCAATCCGATACTCAATGCACTGACCAATAAAAACAACCATGCCAGATGCCTTCTTCACCACCCTTTCTACCTGCAACTCTCCCTTCAAAGAATTATGCACCTGCATCCCATGGTCTCTTTGCTCGGCAACAATTCCCAAGGCCCTACCTTTAATTGTATAAATTCTGCCCAGGTTTGCTTACCAAACTGCAATACTTCACATTTGTCTAAATTAAACTCCACCTGCAAACTTACCAACCATACCTCCTACATTCACATCCAAATCATTTATATAAATGACGAAAAGCAGTGGACCCAGCACCAATCCTTGTGGCACTCTTCTGGTCACAGGCCTCCAGTCAGAAAAGCAACCCTTTACCACCACTTTCTGTCTCCTACCTTCAAGCCAATTTTGTATCTGATTGGAGATAATAGGCACTGCAGATGCTGGAGAATCTGAGGTAACAAGGTGTGGAACTGGATGAACACAGCAGGCCAAGCAGCATCAGAGGAGCAGGAAAGCTTGACGTTTCGGGCCCAGATCCTTCATCAGAAATGGGGGAGAGGAAGAGGGTCCTGAAATAAATAGGGAGAGAGGGGGAGGCGGATAGAAGATGGATAGAGGAGAGAATAGGTGGAGAGGAGACAGACAAGTCGAAGAGGCGGGGATGGAGCCAGTAAAGGTGAGTGTAGGTGGGGGTGTAGGGAGGAGATAGGTCAGTCCAGGGAGGACGGACAGGTCAAGGGGGCGGGATGAGGTTAGTAGATAGGAGATGGGGGTGGGGCTTGAAGTGGGAGGAGGGGATAGGTGAGAGGAAGAACAGGTTAGGGAGGTGGGGACGAGCTGGGCTGGTTTTGGGATGCAGTTGGGGGAGGGGAGATTTTGAAGCCTGTGAAATCCACGTTGGTACCATTGGGCTGCAGGGTTCCCAGGCTGAATATGATTTGCTGTTCCTGCAGCCTTCGGGTGGCATCATTGTGGCATTGCAGGAGGCCCAGGATGGACATGTCGTCTGAGGAATGGGAGGGGGAGTTGAAATGGTTCGCGACTGGGAGGTGCAGTTGTTTGTTGCGAACTAAGCGCAGCTGTCCTGCAAAGCAGTCCCCAAGCCTCCATTTGGTTTCCCTGATGTAGAGGAGGCCACAACGGGTACAGCGGATGCAGTATACCACGTTGGCAGATGTGCAGGTGAACATCTGCTTGATGTGGAAAGTCTTCCCTCCGCTCCAATCCCAACTTCACCATAAAACCCACGGACAAGGGAGGTGCAGTTGTAGTATGGCACACTGACCTCTACATCACTGAGGCCAGGCGCCAACTCTCCGACACCTCCTCCTACCGCCCCCAGATCATGACCCCACCCCCGAGCATCAAACCTTCATCTCCCAAACCATCCACAACCTCATCACCTCAGGTGACCTCCCACCCACAGTCTCCAACCTCATCGTTCCCCAACCCCGCACCGCCCGCTTCTATCTCCTTCCCAAAATCCACAAACCTGAATGCCCTGGTCGACCCATTGTCTCCGCCTGCTCCTGCCCCACCGAACTCATCTCCACCTACCTAGACTCCATTTTCACACCCTTGGTCCAGGAACTCCCCACCTACGTCCGTGACACCACCCACGCCCTCCACCTCCTCCAGAACTTCCAATTCCCCAGTCCGCAACACCTCAATTTTACCATGAACGTCCAGTCCCTATACACCTGTATTCCCCAGGCCCTCCGCTTCTTCCTGTCCGGCAGGCATGACCAATACCCCTCCACTGACACCCTCATCCGCTTATCCGAACTCGTCCTCACCCTCAACAACTTCTCTTTCAATTCCTCCCACTTCCTACAGACAAAGGGGGTGGGCATGGGTACCCGCATGGGCCCAAGCTATGCCTGCCTCTTTGTAGATTACGTGGTACAATCCCTCTTCCGTACCTACACTGGCCCTAAACCCCACCTCTTCCTCCGTTACATTGATGACTGTATCGGCGCCGCCTCGTGCTCCCACGAGGAGCTCGAGCAGTTCATCCACTTCACCAACACCTTCCACCCCAACCTGAAGTTCACCTGGACCATCTCCAACACTTCTCTCTCCTTCCTGGACCTCTCTGTCTCCATCTCGGGTAACCACCTAGAAACCGATATCCATTTCAAGCCCACCGACTCCCACAGCTACCTAGAATACACCTCCTCCCACCCACCTTCCTGCAAAATTGCCATCCCCTATTCCCAATTCCTTCAACTCCGCCACATCTGCTCCCAGGATGAGGCATTCCACCCCCATACATCTCAGATGTCCTCATTCTTCAAGGACCGCAACTTGCCCCACGCAGGGGTCGAGAACGCCCTCAACCGTGTCTCCCGCATTTCCCGCCACTCATCCCTCACACCCCGTCCCTGCAATAACAACCAAAAAAGAATCCCCCTCGTCCTCATGTACCACCCCACCAACCTCCGGATCCAACGCATCATCCTCCGATATTTCCGCCATCTGCAATCAGACCCCACCACCAAAGACATTTTTCCCTCCCCACCCTTGTCTGCTTTCCGGAGGGACCACTCTCTCCGTGACTCCCTTGTCCGCTCCACACTCCCCTCCAGCCCCACCACACCTGGCACTTTTCCCTGCAACTGCAGGAAGTGCTACACCTGCCCCCACACCACCTCCCTCACCCCAATCTCAGGCCCCAAGAAGACTTTCCAATTCAAGCAGATATTCACCTGCACATCTGCCAATGTGGTATACTGCATCCGCTGTACATGTTGTGGCCTCCTCTACATCAGGGAAACCAAGCGGAGGCTTGGGGACCACTTTGCAGAACACCTGCGCTCAGTTTGCAACAAACAACTGCACCTCCCAGTCGCGAACCATTTCAACTCCCCCTCCCATTCCTCAGACGACATGTCCAGCCTGGGCCTCATGCAATGCCACAATGATGCCACCCGAAGGCTGCAGGAACAGCAAATCATATTCAGCCTGGGAAACCTGCAGCCCAATGGTATCAATGTGGATTTCACAAGCTTGAAAATCTCCCCTCCCCCACCACATCCCGAAACCAGCCCAGCTCGTCCCCGCCTCCCTAACCTGTTCTTCCTCTCACCTATCCCCTCCTCCCAACTCAAGCCCCACACCCATCTCCTATCTACTAACCTCATCCCACCCCCTTGACCTGTCTGTCCTCCCTGGACTGACCTATCTCCTCCCTACCCCCCCACCTACACTCACCTTTACTGGCTCCATCCCTGCCTCTTTGACTTGTCTGCCTCCTCTCCACCTATTCTCTCCTCTATCCATCTTCTATCTGCCTCTCCCTCTCTCCCTATTTATTTCAGAACCCTCTTCCCCTCCCCCATTTCTGATGAAGGGTCTAGGCCCGAAACGTCAAGCTTTCCTGCTCCTATGATGCTGCTTGGCCTGCTGTGGTCATCCAGCTCCACACTTTGTTATCTTTGTATCTGATTGACCAGGTTCCCCTGGATCCTATGTGATCTATTACTGACCAGTCCACCACGCAGAACCTTGTCAAATCTTTTGCTGAAGTCTATATAAATGATGTCTCCTGCTCTGCCTTCAATAATCTTCTTTGTCACCTCTTCAAAAAGCTCAATAAGTCAGTGAGACATGGTTTCCCACATACAAAGCTATGTTGACAATCCCTAATCAGTCCTTGCCTTTCCAAATACATGTAAATCCAATCCCCCAGAATAACCTCCACTGATGGAAGGCTCATTGGTCCATAGGTCCCTGGCTTTTCCTTACAGCCTTTCTTAAATCATGGCACCACATTAGCCAACCTCCAGTCTTCCAGTACCTCACATGTTGCTATTGATGATACAAATATGGCAGCAAGGGGCCCAGCAATCTTTTCCCTCACTTCCAACAAAGTTCTGGGAAACATCTAATCAGGTCCCAGGGATTTATTTATCTTTATGTGTTTAAGACCTCCTCTTCTGCAATATGAACTCTTTTCAAGACATCACTATTTATTTCCCAAGTTCTCTAGCTACCATATGCTTCTCCACTGTAAATAGTGATGCAAAATATTTGTTTGGTATCACACCCATCTCCTGTGGTTCCACACATAGACAGCCATGTTGATCTTTAAGGAGCCCTATTCTCTCCCTAGTTACTCTTTTGCCCTTAATGTACTTGCAGAATCTCTTAGGATTCTTCTTAACTCTGTCTGCCAAAGCTACCTTATGTCCCCCTTTTGTCCTCCTGATTTCCCTCTTAAGCGTACTCCTACTGCCCTTAGACCCCACTAGGGATTCACTCAATCCCAGCTATCTATAACTGACATATGCTTCCTTCATGTTCTTGACCACAGCTTTAATTTCTCTAGCCATCTAGCATTCCCTACATCTACCAGCCTTGCCCTGCACACTAAATTGAACATACTGTCTCTGAACTCTCATTACCTCATTTAAAGGACTCCCATTTCCCAACTGTTCCTTTCTGTGCAAATAGCTCCCCCAATCAACTTTTGAAAGTTCCTACCTAATACTGTCAAAATTGGCCTCAATCCAATTGTTTTTGAAATCACACCAAGTGAATCAATTTGATTAAAGACTATTATCTGTGATGTACTCGGCTCCTCTAGCTGACAATGCTTGCAAGCACTTCAGCCTTATCGTTTACATTGATGTGCTAGATTGTGCCATCATATGATGTTTGTGGAGAGTCCTCCTCCAGTGTGTTGTTTATTGTCCATCACTGTTCAAGACTAGATATGCAAGGACTGCAGACATTAGATCTAACCCATTTGTTGTGAATTGCTTTGTTCTATCACTTTCTGTTTCTGCTATTTGGCACACATGTAGCATTATCACTTCACCAGGTTGGCCCTCATTTTTAGGTATTTCTGATTTTGCTCCTGGCATGCCCTCCTGCACTCTGCATTGAACCAAGATTGATTGTCTTCATCATAGATTTGAGGATATACCAGGCTGCGAGTTTACAGATTGTGGTGAATACGATGCTTCTGCTGCTGATGGTCCAGAGCACGGATGTCGAATCTTGAGTTGCTAGATTTGTTCAAAATCTACCCCATTTAGCATTGTGATGGTGTCCCATATACAATGGAAGGGATCTTTAGTATGAAGGTGAGACATTGGCTTCACAAGGACTGTGCGGTGGTCACTCCTGCCAATACAGTCATGGACAGATGTATGTGTTACAAGTAGATTTGTAAAGACAAGGCGTGGTCAGGTCCAGTGAAGCTGTTAGAAGAATGCTACAAAGACTTGGTGGCACCCAGCTCAGTAGGAGGACAGAGGGATAGTGTGACAAATACAGCACTTGACACATGAAGGTTCAAAACTAGGTTCTGACCTCCAAATATAGAAAGTGGTCATCTCATTGGATCTTCCTGCCCCCACCCAATGCTAGTATTGGACATGGGCAACAGTATCTTCCAGAAGGGTACTAAATGGTGCAACCTGGGGCAACTGCCTCTCTCTGCTTTTTGCACTTTCTTCAACAGTATCTCCCGAGGGAACCTTTGACAATGAGCTGCACAGCATCTCCAGCTCCTTGCATCTTGCGGTGAGCTTCATCAGGCTGACCTGGCCCAGAAAGACCACCACAGTGAAACAACAAGAACTAGCCCTAGTCAAGGAGGACAGGCCAAATCAATGACTGCAGATCCTGAAACATCAGCCAACCCTCAAAGACCGAGGAACAGCCTGTCCCAGCCTTAGTGAATGGTATTACCGGTCCTTTCAGACAAACAGTTCAAATACAGCCATAGGGACCTGTGAAGAAGATGTAGAAAATCCTCTACATCATGTCAGAAGTAGGGAGCAAGTGTAGATTTGAGACTGTTTACTGAAGAGTCCTGTGAGGAGATTCATTGAATTTAATTAAAATACAAGAGTGGACTCTGATAAATGTTGTTTTTCCTTGATAAAGTGTTCAATAAAGTTGTGTTGGACTTTCCCCTGACTCTTGTCCCCCTTGTCTATATCACTGTGTCACACACCTGAGTTAAAAAAATGGTTACTGGAAACTGGTCAAGGTTAGTCGGGATACATTTACCACTTTTCACTTTGCAACAAAGGTCAAGCATATTTTTTGCTTTGGTTGATGCTTTCACCTGTGATGCTCATGACTCAAGTACAGACTATATGAATATTTAAGAAATGCACAGGTGATTGAAGAATGGGGGAATGAAAGGATCTAGCAACAGTGAACAATGGGATTTGAATAATTACTTAAGTGGAAGACAAAAACGGCACAAACTGGTTTCAATGATCTGTCATTCCTGCCTTGCAATTTCTATGAAAATTAATGGTGACACTTCGGAGTATTGTACAATGAATCATTCCTAATTCTTGGATATGGGCCAGACATATATTATAAAGTGACCTGGTGAAAAGCCTTTGTGTTCTTTGTGTGATTTGTAGGGGAATGTCCAGGTGGCTGTGTTCACAGGTATTTGTTGCCTTTGTGCGTCTAGATGGTAAATAACATGGGTTTCTAAAATGCTGTCAATGGACGCTTCAGGAATTTCTCGAGTGCTGTACATGTAAACCATTGCATTATTTTTAATCAGTATTATATTCACATTATTTCTCCTTTGTATTGTGGGTCAGTTAGCTGGATGGCTGGTTTACAATGCAGAATGATACCAACAGTGTGGATTCGATTCCTGTACTGGCTGAGCTCATTGTGAAGGTCCCACCTTCTCATCCTCACCTGAGGTATGGTGACCTTCAGGTTAAACCACCACGAGTCATCCCTCTCTGGGAAAGCCATTCTATAGGATTATAATGATTTTCCCTCTTTTTATTGTATCAATTAATTTCACTTACATAATCCTTAGCATTTAGAAAAACAGTAAGATAGAACAGTTTGATTTCTTATAGAGTAAACTACCAATAGATGTGATACTAGTGGTCCTATATGTCATCATGTAAGAGATAACGCAAACTTTTTAAAGCATAAGTTGGTTATGAAAGTCATGCTTTTCCTGATATATTGTCAAGTGTAAAGTTAATTGTGAGAGGGTCCAGTAAGTAAAGGACAGTCTTGTGGTGATAGGAAGATGGAGTCATGGAGGAGGGACTCTGACTGAAGATATCATTGCCAGGACAACAGTGACCATTATAATAAATACAGAGACACACACACACACACACACACACACACACACACACACAGTCAGTTATTTCAGGGCATGCCACTGAGATGGGGATTTGCCACAGTCTCCTTACCTACAGAAGTTGGCCTGGACAACGGCCACTTGGGTTTGTGTGAATGTTTCTTCCTACACTGTCAAGACACAGAAATCACATCCATCGGTGACATACATCTAGAGACAATCCCTGCTGAGAGCAGTCTATGACAACGTTAGACTGGTCCTGGATGGCCAGCGTCAGGTTAAAACTCTATCAGATGACTTGATTTACGTATTGCTTTATATGCCAAAGGCCAGGGTCAGGCAGGGGTATAAAGAAAGACCTTGAACATGTCATTTGTGCTAGCTGGAGCACAGGACTGATCACATCTGGAACTGATAATCTACACTATTTTATCTGTTTCTGTCAATGTTAATAAGCCCTATACCTGGCTGAAATATCATATTCTTAATATTTTGTTGATATTTGGGACTACAATGTTCCCTTTTAAAAGTGTTATTTGTGAGTCTTCCACTTAATTTAAAATTTCTCACTGCAAACCAGTTCATCATTAAATTTATGTACAGTTACTTAAGAGGATTCTGCGACAGAAACCTGATCAATTACAACAAAGATGTGGCAGGAGTTTCGTCACAGGCTGACAACTGAAATGGACCCTAGCCCAAAGGAATTCTCAGTAATCAGTGTCTCAGACGTTTTTTAATAAACATTACACATTGGGAAAATCAGTTTTGTGTGCCATTTCAATATCCAGAGTAAAATGTACAACTAGTAGTCTAGGACTATTGTTTCTACATTCTTGGGGCTGCCATAGAATAGCAATGGTGGAGATAGTGAATGTTTAAGGTTGTGGATTGAGTGGCAAACAAGTGGGTGCTTTGTCCCAGATGACATGAAGCCTTTTGACAGTGGCTCAGAGAAGTGGAGCACATTTCATTAACTTCCTGATGTGCCTTCTAGATGCTGGACAAACTCTGGGGGGAGGCAGGATATGAGTTACTCACCACAGAAGTTGCACATTTCGCCATATTTATATGGTTGGTCCAGTTCTGTTTCTGCTCAATTTGCAACCCCCAGACTGTAAACAGTGGGGGATCCAGTGATGGTAATGTCATTGATTTTTAAGGGGAGGAGATTAGATTCTCTCTTGCCAAAGCTTGTCATTGTCTTGCATTCCTGTGGCATGAATGCTATTTGCCACTTGTCAGTAAAACGTGAAAATTGTCCATGTCTGGCTGCACACAGGCATGATTCATTATGTGTTAATAAGTAAGAACAGAATAGGCGATTCAGTCTATCAATCCCTCTCCACCATGAATAGAATGTAGAATAATCATCAGCAAACACTCCCATGTTGACCTGTTTTTCCACTGGGATCTCGAATTTTGTGACAAATAAAGAACGGACAGCCAAATTAGAATGTCATACAACTTCCTATTTATTGGTAACTCTTTAGTTCTTAAAAAGCAAACAATAAATATTATCTGTTTCACTCCAATCTAGACAGTACCCATGCATGATGAATTGGTCAGGTTCACTCTGACAAGTTGTTGTCTTCTGAGTTCTGAATTCAGGGTCTCCTCTTCACGATGGTCAGTTTCAAGTTGTGGCTGTCGATGTCTTTGATGTCCCTTCTTTTGGATGTATTTTTCCCAGTCTTCCAGATTTTTCTATGTCCTGCACCTTGCAGAAAACCCTCATAATTCTAAGCTGATTTGTCCAAGAGTTATATAAACAGGAGACATTTGTATCCATGTCACATCTTTATCAGGCTTGTTTTTTTTCCCTTTTTGCAACCACAGAGTCATAGAGCCATTGAGATATACAGCATGGAAACGGACCCTTCGGTCCAACTCGTCCATGCCAACCAGATATCCTATATAAATCTAGTCCCATTTGCCAGCATTTGACCCATATCCCTCTAACACCTTCCTGTTCATATACCCATCCAGATGCCTTCTAAATGTTGTAATTGAATCAGCCTCCACCACTTCCTCTGGCAGCTCATTCCATACACGCACCACCCTCTGCATTAAAATGTTACCCCTTAGGTCCCTTTTATATTTTTCCCCTCTCAACTTAAACTATGCCCTCTTGTTTTGGACTCCGCTACCCTGGGGAAAATGCCTTGCCGATTTACCCTAGCCATGCTCCTTATGATTTCATAAACCTCTATAAGGCATCAGCCATTTGCCTGGTCAGTAGTCTGGCTTTACTTTTTTCACAGCAAGCTGATCTGGTCTTTGTATAAAGTTAGCATAATTTCCCATCATGCATATTAGGCTTCAACTCCGTCAGCCATAGAGCCATAGTTACCCATAAGATCGCACCCACTTCTTAAGTTTTGATGGAAGAAGGGTCATTGATGAAGCTACTGAAGATGGTTAGGAAGTCTAGGGACCAGAATGCATCATCTCAGAAATAAGGGGCACCAATTTAAGACTGAGACAAGCAGGAATTTCCTTCTTCAGCAGCTTCAGAGTCTTTGGAACTCCTTTACAGAGAGCTGTGGGGGCAAAGTCCTTTAATATTTAAGGCTGAGATCAATAGGTTCTTGATCAGCAGAGAAACCAAGGATTATGGGGAAAATACAGGAATGTAGATGTGAGGAATTCTACATCATTGTGATCCTTATGAGTGGCAGAGCATACTCAAGGGACCAAATGGCCTACTCCTGTTCCTATTCCTTTTGAGCTTACAATGGCACTTCTGCATATCAAGTGAGGGTGCAGCTCAGCAAAAGGCTCTGAATTGCAAGAGAAGTTTCTAAATGATTCAACTTATTACGTAATGTTGCAGCATGTGAATTGGCCTTAACTGATGAGCAAATTTTAAAGGTGAGTTTCACTTAAAATTGTCATAAGATTTTTTAAAACTTTCCCCCTCAATTTGTTTACAGTGCCTGTTGTATGAATGGTCATTTATAAAAAATGGCTCCTTTCAGTTTGTACTTCAGTCTAGTTGCAAGTAGAACCTTGAATTCATGCCAGGACGTGACCAACATAGATGCTTGATTATGTAAATTCCAGTAACAAAAAAAACTTTCCTTGGAGTAAAAACTACTTTTGAGTAATTTTTGGACATGAAATGATAGGTACATGACAAATTTTGCCAGAAGTCATGATTGAACCTTGGATACCGTCTTAGTAGGGTTGATCTGTTGCTGTTGCCTCTCTTTAGGCAATATGATCCAATTTGGGTTGGCAAACTTACTGGCAACAGCCTTATCATTTTGTGAAGGAAATAGAGCAGAGAATTCCAGTTTCTGCCCCCTTGTCTGTTTTTCCTATTCACAAAAGTTTTGGGCTGCATGGCCTTACAGTGGTAAGCACTGCTGCCTCACAGCACCAGGGACCCACATTTGATTCCACCCGTAGGTGACTATGCAAACTCCACAGAGACATTCTCCCCATGTCTGCGTGGGTTTCCTCTGGGTGCTGTAGTTTCCTCCCACAGTCCAAAGACGTGCAGGCTAGGTGGACTGGCCATGCTAAATTGCCTGTAGTGTCCAGGGGTGTGTAGGTTAGGAAGATTAGACATGGGAACTGCAGGGTTACAGTGGAAAGGTAGGGGAGTGAGTCTGGATCTGTGTGGGATGCTTTTCAGGGGGACAATGTGGACTTGTTGGGCCGATTGGCCTACTTCCACACTGTAGGGATTCTATGATTCTTAGGGCCGTGAGACTTCAACCATCTTCCTTCAAGTGAGGTGTAACGCGAACAAGCAGAGAGATTTCCTCTTGATTCTCATAGTAAAACAGAAGACAATGGCTTCTCGTTATCACACTCTTAAATGCTGCCTTGATGTCATGTCAAGGTGACTTTCACCTCATTCAGCTCTTTTGTCCATGTCTGGATCAAGGCTGTATTGTATTAAGATCTGGAGCGGACTGATTTGACAAAACCCAAACTGAGCATTGACGAGTGGCCATTGATAGCATTGTTGATGACATCTTTATTCATTTGCTGATGATTTTGAGCAAACGGATGGGAAGTTATTTGGTAAGGTTACATTTGACTTGTTTTTTGTGGACAGAATGTAGTTTATCTAGGGTTGCACTAGTACTGGAATTTAACTCTTCAGCCCTACAGCAGGGATTTTGTCATGGTGTTTGCTGTAAACAGCACACATAATATCAAGAAACAGCAAAGTGAAGTGAATCAAATTGTGAACATCTGTGAAACCAGAAACCTCAGGAGTACCTGAGTTAAAAGGTACTGTCCCACGCTCGTTACCTCAGGAGTATCCAAATATAGATAATGTATATTTGATCTTATTCAATATCTTTACTGCCTCCTCCTCTATTGTCAATTTAACTGCATCTGTCTTCATAACAGGATGAAAAGTGCTCATTCAGTACTTCAGTGATGCCCACTACCACCCCAAGATTTCATTTGATCCATTTCCTGGATTCTAATTGGTCCCATCATTCCTTTAAATCACGTTTTCACTTATTAGATGCTAACAGATGTTTTGTTTTGATGTTTTTTGATACTGCTTTCTCAAACTTTGCTCTGGTTTCCTCTCACGTTTTCCCCTTAACTCAATATTCTACTTGGTTCTATTGTAAATTGAACTCAAGGTTTGTCAAAATTCGCTTCAATCTTATTTTAAACCTATTTTCTTTGTCGTCAAGGAAGTTGTATCTTGAAGAGCCCAAATTAATTTGTCTCTTGTAACAGTCCCTCTTGGGAAGCTACCCATTTTCCTGCCTCGGAAAGGACTGCAACTGAATCTGTACATGGTCATTTTAAATACAGGCAATAGTATAGGACCTAAATATACCATGGACCCTTTTAAATTAAAACTATGTCATTCACTGCAAGTGGGGAAAAAACTCCAGAAACATCTTTATTCCCAATTTTTTTTAACTATTTGTTGAAAGCTAAAATGATATTCATGAACAAAAATTTAATTTTAATGAAATCAAAACATTTAAAGGCTTATTATAAACAAGTGTTTAATCACTAAAATGAAGTAATTAAATGCAAAATTCAAGGAAATATCCAACTACATCAACAACTTACAACAGATTGACATAAGTGATATATTGTTACTTTATCTTTAAAGGCTTATAAAAAACAAACCTGAAAAGTCTCAAATTAAACAATGTTATGTCCCAAAAGACAAATTACCAATAACAACTCAGGTGGGATGGACTGTATTTTATGCATTTATATCACATTTTTGCTTTTAGTGCTAACTTAAAGAAGTCAAAAACAAATGTCCTTTCATGTGACATATTTTGAACTTGTTTGGAGTTGGAGTTCCATAAAGTCAGTAAACAGAGTTAGGTCATCCACAACAAACCAATTTATGAGTGTCTTTTGGATGATATGGTAATTTCTCATAAACAGAACTATGTAAAGCCCAGTAAAAGAATACCTCATCTAGAGCACTGCTCCACAATATAGTGCATTCTTGTTTATTCCAACAGAATAGTAACTGTCAAAGCAAAGACATCTGCATTTGCAGTGAACAATTAACGTTTGCACTACAAGCCCTAGGTCACTGAAAGCATTACTGAAACTTGGATGGCTGCTGACAGTGACTGCAGGACTTTGATGGTGACTTACAGAGTAAATCCACAGCAATCCAAATACTCCAATTGCAGCATTTGGCTTTAATAGTGGGTTAGCAGCTGACCCATACTTTCCAATGGTGAAAGTATGAACGTGCAATAAATATCAAAGCACTGGCTAAAACTACTAAATGAGTGCCATGCTATACATGGTCAGACATAGCAATAATGGGATACAATGCTACATTGGGAGAGGTTCTGAAATAAAGAGGCATCAGTGGTCATCCCTGCCATTGAAGCAAAAAGCTCAATCAAATCAACGAGAGAAAAGGCTGGTGTTGACAAAAGTAATTAATTACATCATTACCAGAATCATATTGACATTTCACAATGCATATATATACTTAAACTAAATTTTAGGGCACACAAACTCTTAAGTGCACAATAATGCTTTGATCAAAGAATCAAAACATACTCAGTACAAAAAGGTAACACATACACACACTGAAGCATACATACAACCTCTGATCATAGCTGTATCTGTTACAACTTTTTCCCCCCCATGAACATATTGGATATACCTGAAATCATATCAAACAGTAAGTCAAACTGGTCTGTTTTATTAAAACAAGATCCATATGAAGAACTGGCGGGCAATATTTTAAATAAAAAATGTTGCACATTGAACTGTTATGATATAGAACATAGAACATAGATCATAGAACATTACAGCGCAATACAGGCCCTTCAGCCCTCGATGTTGCGCCAACCTGTGAAACCAATCTGAAGCCCATCTAACCTACACTATTCCATTATCATCCATATGTTTATCCAACGACCATTTAAATGCCCTTAAAGTTGGCAGGTCTACAACTGCTGCAGGCAAGGCATTCCATGCCCTTACTACTCTGAGTAAAGAATCTACCGCTGACATCTGTCCTATATCTATCACCCCTCAATTTAAAGCTACGTCCCCTCGTGCTAGCCGTGACCATCTGAGGAAAAAGGCACCTCACGAGATCTGTTCACAGCCTCCATCCTGATAGAAACACGCGATGCGGGATTGGGAAATTATCTCCTATCCAAAATCCATAAACCCGACTGTCCTGGTCAACCCATTGTCTCTGCCTGCTCCTGCCCCGCCAAACTTGTCTCCTCCTACCTCGCCTCCATTCTTTCCCCTTTGGTTCAGGAACTTCCCACCTACATTTGTGACACAACCCACATCCTCCACCTTTTCCAAAACTTTCAATTCTTTGGATCCCGACACCTCATCTTCACAGGGGAGGAAATGGCCTAGTGGTATTATCGCTGGACTGTTAATCCAGAGACCCAGACAACAGTGGGGACCCAAGTTCAAATCCTGCCATGGCTGATGGTGGAATTTGAATTTGAATTCAATAAAAAAAAAATCTGGAATTAAGAATCTAATGATGACTGTGAATCCACTGTCGGGAAAACCCACCTGTTCACTAATGTCCTTTCGAGAAGGAAACTGCCATCCTTACCTGGTCTGGCCTACATGTGACTCCAGACCCACAGCAATGTGGTTGACTCTTAACTGCCCTCTGGGCAGTTGGGAATGGGCTATAAATGCTGGCCTAGCCAGCAATGCCCACATTCTGTGAATAAATTAAAAAAAAAACTCTGGACATACAGTCCTTGTACCCCTCTAACCACCATAAGGATGGCCTAGAAGCCCTCTGCTTCCTCTCCCGTAGGTCCAATCAGTCCCCCTCCAGTGACACTCTCATTCACTTGGCAGTCTGGCCCTCACCCTCAACAGTTTTTCCTTTGATTCTTCCCACTTCCCAAGTGGCTTCCCAAGCAGTGGCCATGGGCACCCACATGGGCCCAAAGTTATGCTTGCCTCTTTGTAGGATTTGTGGAACAGTCCCTCTTCCACAACTACACCAGCAGCACCCCTCACCTCTTTCTCCATTATATCGATGACTGTATCAGTGCTGCCTTGTGCTCCCGCAAGGAGCTCAAGCAGTTCATCAACTCTGCCAACATCTTCTACCCTGCCCTCAAATTCACCTGAACCATTTCTGACACTTCCCACCCCTTCCTAGACTCTGTCTCCATCGCCGGAAACCAATTCACCACTGACATCCATTTCAAACCCACTAACTCCCACAACTACCTCAATTACACCACCTCTAACCCACTCTCCTGCAAAAATGCTATCCCATACTCTCCATTCTTCCACCTCTACTGCATCAGCTCCCAGGATGAGGCGTTCCACTCCAGAACATTCCAGATATCCTCCTACTTTAGAGACTGTAGTTTCCCCTCCTCTGTAATTAAAGATGCCCTCAATCATTATCTCCCCCATTTCTTCCCTCAAACCAACAATAAAGGACCCCACCAACTTCCAAATCCAACACATCATCCTCAGGCATTTCCATCACCTACAATCAGACCCCTCCACCAGAAAGATATTTCCTTCCCCACCCACGTCTGCTCTCTGCAGGGACAGTAGACTTCGCGACTCTCTCGTCAGCTCTACACTTGCCACCAACCTCTGCACCATATCCGGTACCTTTCCCTGCAACCGCAATAGGTGCAACACCTACCACCACAACTCCCCACTCACCTCCATCCAAGGCTCCAAACAATCCTTCCAGATCCAGCAGATTCACCTGCATCTCATCCAACCTGATTTATTGCATCCATTGCTCCCAATGTGGTCTCCTCTATATCGGAGAGACCAAACACAGACTCGTGGACCAGTTCACTGAGCATCTGCCCTCAGCATGCACCAACCAACTTGACCTTCCAGCTGCCATCCATTTTAATTCCGCCTCCCCCAGCGACATGCCCATTCTTAGCCTCCTCCACTGTCAGAGTCAGGCCAGACGTGAACTGGAGGAACAACATCTGACATTTCGTCTTGAGAGCATATAGCTCAACGCCCCGAAACTGATTTCACTACCTTCAAAATCCCTCCACCCACAGCCTTATCCCATGTCCTAACTCCCTGACCTGTCCATCTTCCTACTCACCAATCCACTCTACCCTTCCCACTGACCAATCACTATAACCCCTTACATCCACCCATCATCATCCCATCTACCTTTCCCCAGCCTCACCCCCTTCCATTTATATCTGGGATCCCCTCCCCCTCCCCAGATCTGACGAAGAATTTCAGCCAAAAACATTGACATTCCTGCTCGTCTGACGCTGCTGTGTTTGTCCAGCTCCACGTTTACTGACTCTGGCTTCCAGCATCTACCATCCTTACTGTTTCCTAAATTTCAATTCTTTTTAAGTCCAAATCAAATTACTGAACAAGGAGTACAATTTTAAAGTAGAAAATCTGCAACTTTTAATTGAGCAATCAAAGTAGATTTGCAGATTATGTACTTACATGACAAGTTGCTTTAAAAAAAAAATTGTCTAATGTGTGGCATTAAAGGCAAATTGAAGAGCAAGGTTAGAATTTTTAATTCTGTGTCATAAATCCCCATGGAAGCAGAGTCTATCAAACCATTTAAAATTAGTTACCTAGTATATGAACACACAGGAATGCTAGAAAGGCATGAAATCTGAAAGAAATGTGGAATTAGACAAGGTAGCTCATGTTATTAAAAAAAATTGCGTAGACAGGCAAAATGGCTTCTTTCAATACTATAAAGTCAAGCACGAATTATTCTCAAGGCACTGAAGCTAGAGACCTAATTCCACAACACAATTATTAACTGAATATAACACCTGCCACAAGTTTGACATTTAAAAACATAAAACAAAGTAATGCAAGGCTATAAGAAAGAGAGAAGGGGAAAAATTCTAATTGAATAACCCTGCCAAAGAGCCAGGAGGTACAAAGGCTCAAAAATAAGGCTCATTTGAGGATAACCTTGACTTTGTGTGTCCAGTGTAAACTGAGTGATAGCAAGTTGGCAGCTTGTTTTACATTTATTTCCACTGAAGTTTAAATTTATCTCAGGTTTAATTCCAAATTTTCAAAACAAAAAAATGACTTATCATCAATGACGTATGCATAATCATTAAACACCACCTGGACACCACATGCAATGGTAAGGTTTTTCTTTCAAAAATAGTTCCATCTTCAATTCTACCCTTTATTACTCCTTCTGGCTTAAGTCTTACAGCTCTGGAACGATACCAACTCTCCTGTATTTTTCCAAAATGGTCATTTAGGTGATACAGCAGTTCCTGCGATTGAGGAGTTCCTCACCTATGAATGTCACTGCCTCATGTTATTTATAAAAAGTGTCTATGTATTTTTTTCCCAGCAAGAAATGTGAAGTAGTGAGAAACCGAAGCCCGAATGATTTTTCCTCTATCCTAGCCCAGCAAAATTGAAGCTGATTGAGGAGGTCTTGAACTTCCCCAGCTAAGACCGGAAATTAAATCAGTTACATCTAACTAAACCAAGATACAAGGTAATATATTTTCGACTAAGTTATGAGGGAGCTATAAATGGTTCGTTGCAAATCTTTTTGCTAGTTAGTTGAAGTCAGTCGTAAGAGAGAGAAAATACACTCAAAATAAAATTATCCAACTGATGTCATCAACTATTAACTTTCATTCATGTGAATTATAAACTTACATATAGTTCTGTTGTTTTGTAAGACTTGCATTGAGAGAAATTCCAAAAGAGTTTTGATAATCAAAATCTTCATTCATTTGAAATATTTGCACTTTTACAATTTCTTCATTGCTGTGTCGAACAGTATTGTTACAGAAATTCATGTTCTCTACTCCAACTTTTTTGGGAGAGAATCTGGGTTATACCTAAACTTGTAGCCATATGGTCGTAGATGGTAAGTCATGTATTCCAAATAGTACATGGTCTTGGAATCAATGTAGTGAAATGATACTGCCAGATCAGAGCAACATTCGGGTCCCTGGAAAGAAAACAAAACCACAATAACAAAAAAAAAAACACTCCAATGCATGATAACAAAGTGTGGAGCTGGATGAACACAACAGACCAAGCAGCATAGCAGCAGGAAAACTTGATGTTTCGGGCCTAGACCCTTCATCAGAAATCCAATGCTAAATTTTTAAACAAGGTTCACTCAATAGATTCATGTTAAAGAACTTCTCATTTGATCTACAGCACAAACTCTACCACCTTCCTAATAAGAATCTAGCAATCAGTGATTCCGACTGTTTTGCCTGCTGGTCACAGTAAGACTGAGCTGAGAAACCTTGTCAATACAACTGACTCACCATAGTGTTCCATCCTGTTGTCCGTGGATAGCAGGAGGGGGAAGGTGGCTTTGTGAGAGTACTTGCTTTTCCATCAAAATGACAGAGGGTGTTGCACACAGCAGTCCTATTCATGGTTAAGGTGGTTCACAGTCTTACAGGTCACCAGTACTTTTTGAACCTTGAGGAATGGAGAGTCATTGTGCACACTGGCTGTAATAGATTTCAACACCAATTTCACCTGCTAATCATTTTATTGGAAATTTAAGCCCCTTGTTGTTGACCTTTTACATCCTGGTGAGGATGCAGGGGACGAGGTGGTGTGGACAGGCAGATTGGAGGATGTTCTTATGAGTCGGTTCCCTGGTCTGCCCTCAGTGGCCATAAACAGACTCAGGCAGCAGTAGTTGTGGTGGTGGGGTTTGGTCTGACTGCCGTTTATAGAGTCAAAGCACAGACACAGACCCTTCAGTCCAACCAGTCCATGCTGAACATAACCCCAAACTGAACTAGTCCCAACTGCCTACTCCTGGCCCATATCCCTCTCATCCTTTCCTATTCACGGCCTTAACCAAAACGTCTTCTAAACATTGTAATTGTACCCACATTCACTACTTCCTCAGGAAGTTCATTCTACACACAAACCATCCTCTGTAAAAAAAAACCTGCCCCTCATGTCTTTTAAGGTGAGAGGAGAGAAATTTTTAAAAATGTGCCTACCTGGTCTTGAAACTCCCCCATCCTAGGGAAAAGACAACTATTTTAACTCCATGCCCATCACTATTTTATCAACCTCTATCAGGTCACCTCTGAACCTCCTGCACTCCAGTTTAAAAAAAAACAAGTCCCAGCCTATCAAACCTTCCTTTATAACTCAAAACCTTCCATTCCACCGAACATCCTGGTAAATATCTTCTGGACCCCTTCAGCTTAATAATTTCTTTCCTATAATTGGACAACCAGAACTGGACACAGTCTTCCAGGAGAGGCCTTACCAATGTCCTCTACAACCTCAACATGACTTCCCAACTCCAATATTCAAGGGAGTGAGCAACGAAGGCAAGCGTGCTAAACGCCTCTTCAGTCACTATCTACGTATTCCCTCTCTGCAGCTGCTCATTTGCCAGGAGATGGAACACACCATTTCCACTGGAACAATCGAGGCTTTCTGCAACTGGTGTGGATTGCAGGGGCCAGAATATATTACCGCCACCCACAACTGACAATTCAGTTTACACTTTGGATTTTTATTGCAGCACTCTTTAGAAGCCGCTAGCCTTTAAGTTGATTCAATTTGTTTCAAAGCAAGTATGTAGCTGGTATCCGTTTTAAGATTGTGAATGCCAATCTTGAATATTTTCACTAGCATGCTGCTGAAATTTTTTTTTTTACGCTGTTTAACAATTAACGATAGAGAAGTGGGTTGGAATATAAAAGCAGCGATGTACTTCTGAGACTTTATAAAGCCCTAGTTAGGCCCCATTTAGAATATTGTGTCCAATTTTGGGCCCCGCACCTCAGGAAGGACATGCGGGCACTGGAGCGTGTCCAGCGGAGATTCACACGGATGATCCCTGGAATGGTAGGCCTAACATACGATGAATGGCTGAGGATCCTGGGATTGTATTCATTAGCGTTTAGAAGGTCGAGGGGAGATCTAATAGAAACTTACAAGATAATGCATGGCTTAGAAAGGGAGGACGCTGGGAAGTTGTTTCCGTTAGGTAGGGAGACTAGGACCCGTGGGCACAGCCTTAGAATTAGAGGGGGTCAATTTAGAACGGAAATGAGGAGACATTTCTTCAGCCGGAGAGTGGTGGGCCTGTGGAATTCATTACCACGGAGCGCAGTGGAGGGTGGGATGTTAAATGTCTTCAAGGCAGAGATTGATAAATTCTTGATCTCACAAGGAATCGAGGGCTACGGGGAGAGTGCGGGTAAGTGGAGTTGAAATGCCATTAGCCGTGATTAAATGGCGGAGTGGACTCAATGGGCCGAATGGCCTGAATGGCCTTACTTCCACTCCTATGTCTTATGGTCTTATAGTGCCTTGTACAGAAGGACATAGCCATAGGAACAGGCATTTGTAACAAAAAAAAAAAAAAATACTCCCAGTAATGAATAAAAAAACAAATATACTGCAATTCCACTATTCTCAAATGCCTCACCCATAATTTTTGGCGAACCTGATCTTCAATATTTACCAGTTTGTAATCTAAGTCACTGTGATACTGCATAACTGTCACTATTATACCTGTATAATGTGGCCATTGTACCTTTACATTTAACTACAACACTCTGTCATAACAAGGTGATATTCGTATCATCATTAACATCAAAACATGAGTGGGGAGCAATGTGATCCTGACTCAGGTTTGCTCTTTATGGATTAAAAAGAGACAACATTAGGTGTAGTTTAAACCAATATCTGACAGAGATTGAGTTAATGCTTGCAAATAACCGTTTCCAGGACCATTCCTTTCAATAGGCTTGAAGAAATAACCATATATAAATATTGAACAAATGAGAAAGATTAAATCAAGAAAATGCTCTGTTCAAAGTTTAACCACACACTACCAGATTGTGAAACAATCAGCACTGCACTTTTCTTTCTACTTAAAGGAGATCTGCACCATGTGTTTGTTCAGTCTTGAATATTTCTAGATATAACACGCAACCTAACTTCCAGTGAGCACAGACGCATTCATAGAGGTCCATCTCACTGAATTTCTAACATGCCCAGGGAAAATGCCATTTCTCCACGTTACTTAGCACTATCTGCGGTAGAATCATGTAGAAAACAAGAGAATTCTTTTCAGATTACTGCAGCTCAAAAGTAGCAGTTGGAGATAGAGAAGCAGCCAGATTTGTGCTTCTTGGCATATTTAGAAAACAGACTTTAAAAGGTAAGGAACAACTGAACTAAACTGATTAATATTGGATGGGGAAGTAGTAAAAGTTGTTTAATACCTCAGTAGAGGTCAAGTGCAACCCTTTTAAAAAAAAAAGGGAAGTTGAGCGTGCAGAATATGCTCACACTTCAGATCAGGAAGTGCAGACTAAAATGAACATGACCCTGAAGGGAATCAGAAAAAATAAGGTCAATTTCTTCAAACCTCTTAAGGGGAAAAAAGATGAAGGGCTCATCAGAATATAAAACAGCAATCCCTCCATCAATACTCAGTAGCAGCCGTGTCTTTTATCTACAAGATGCGCTTGACACCACCTTCTAAGTCTTCTTCCATCCAGAAGGACGAAGGCAGCAGATACATGGGAACATCACCTTTAAGCTCCACTCCAAGTCGCTCACTATGCTGATGTGAAAACACACCATCCCACTGTGGCTGGGTCAAAATCTTGGAATCACATCCCCCCCACCCCCCGCCAAAGGGCATTGTAGGTGTGCCCTTGTACATGAACTGCAACAGTTCAAGAAGGCACCACATCACCACCTTCTCAAGGGCAATGGACAATAGTGATGGACAATAAACACCGGCCAGCCAGCGACGCCCACATCCTATGAGTTCTACCTTCAAATCAGACAGCAATATAGCATTTCTGTCTTTAAGAGAAACATCAAAACAGAGGGACCAGATGCATGTAAATGATCCAAAGAATTCATTTCAAAGATCACAGGGATTTCTTCCCAGTGCCTATGGGTCAATATTTATTTCTCAACCAATATTGTTTTTAAAAATAATGATATGGAAACTTTGCATTGTTGCCTACACAAATTTGTTAAACGGGCTGTCATGTTTCCCTATATACAACACTGGCTACTTTGAACATAGACATGTTGTTTGGGGAGATCACGGTTGATCAATTGTGACTACAACTCACTTTTCTACACAATATACCCTTCAATTCCTGCAGAAGTATTTAAAGCACACTTGAAATCCAAAGGCTGTAAAATGGTGTTTATGAATGCAATGTTTTTCTTTCTTTCCAAATAGACCACTGAGTTAGGTTAAAGGACTAGGTCATTGATGTCTGCAATAAACAGGATTGACAAGATGCTTCAGGCAGAGTCAGAGCCAGTTAATCATGGTTTCTCAAGGTGTGGTCAAAAGCTGACACACACATTTTCCTGGATAACAATGTGCAGAGCTGAATGAACACAGCAGGCCAAGCAGCATCATCGGAGCAGGAAAGCTTGACATTTCGGACCGAGACCCTTCTTCAGAAAGGGGGGAGGGGAAGAGGGTTCTGAAATAAATAGGGAGAGGGGGGAGACGGATAGAAGAAAGATGGATAGAGGAGAAGATAGGAGGAGAGGAGACAGACAAGTCAAAGAGGCGGGGATGGAGCCAGTAAAGGTGAGTGTAGGTGGGGAGGTAGGGAGGAGATAGGTCAGTCCAGGGAGGACAGACAGGTCAAGGGGGCGGGATGAGATTAGTAGGTAGGAAATGAGGGTGCGGCTTGAGGTGAGAGGAGGGGATAGGTGAGTGGAAGAACAGGTTAAGGAGGCGGGGACGAGCTGGGCTGGTTTTGGGATGCGGTAGGGGGAGGGGAGATTTTGAAGCTTGTGAGATCCACATTGATACCATTGGGCTGCAGGGTTCCCAAGCTGAATATGAGTTGCTGTTCCTGCAGCCTTCGGGTGGCATCGTTGTGGCACTGCAGGAGGCCCAGGCTGGACATGTCGTCTGAGGAATGGGAGGGGGAGTTGAAATGGTTCACGACTGGGAGGTGCAGTTGTTTATTGCGAACCGAGCGCAGGTGTTCTGCAAAGCGGTCCCCAAGTCTCCGCTTGGTTTCCCTGATGTAGAAAAGGCCACAACGTGTACAGCGGATGCAGTATACTACATTGGCAGATGTGCAGGTGAACATCTGCTTGATGTGGAAAGTCTTCTTGGGGCCTGGGATGGGGGTGAGGGAGGTGGTGTGGGGGCAGATGTAGCACTTCCTGCAGTTGCAGGGAAAAGTGCCGGGTGTGGTGGGGCTGGAGGGGAGTGTGAAGTGGACAAGGGAGTCACGGAGAGAGTGGTCCCTCCGGAAAACAGACAAGTGTGGGGAGGGAAAAATGTCTTTGGTGGTGGGGTCGGATTGCAGATGGCGGAAGTGTTGGAGGATGATGCGTTGGATCCGGAGGTTGGTGGGGTGGTACGTGAGGACGAGGGGGATTCTTTTTTGGTTGTTATTGCGGGGACGGGGTGTGAGGGATGAGTTGCGGGTTGAGGGCGTTCTCGACCACTGTGGCGGGGGAAGTTGCGGTCCTTGAAGAACGAGGACATCTGAGATGTACGGGAGTGAAATGCCTCATCCTGGGAGCAGATGCGGCGGAGGTGAAGGAATTGGGAATAGGGGATGGCATTTTTGCAGGAAGGTGGGTGGGAGGAGGTGTATTCTAGGTAGCTGTGGGAGTCGGTGGGCTTCAAACGGATATCAGTTTCCAGGTGGTTACCAGAGATGGAGACAGAGAGGTCCAGGAAGGTGAGAGAGGTGTTAGAGATGGTCCAGGTGAACTTAAGGTTGGGGTGGAAGGTGTTGGTGAAGTGGATGGACTGTTCGAGCGCCTCGTGGGAGCACGAGGCGGCTCTGATACAGTCATCAATGTAACGGAGGAAGAGGTGGGGTTTAGGGCCGGTGTAGGTACAGAAGAGGGATTGTTCCACGTAATCTACAAAGAGGCAGGCATAGCTTGGGCCTATGTGGGTACCCATGGCCACCCCCTTTGTCTGTAGGAAGTGGGAGGAATTGAAAAAGTTGTTGAGGGTGAGGACAAGTTCAGCTAAGCGGATGAGGGTGTCATTGGATGGAGACAGGTCAGGCCTGTGGGACAGGAAGAAGCGGAGGGCCTTTAGGCCATCTGCATGGGGAATGCAGGTGTATAGGGACTGGACGTTCATGGAAAAAATGAGGTGTTGGGGACCGGGGAATTGGAAGTTCTGGAGGAGGTGGAGGGCGTGGGTGGTGTCACGGACGTAGGTGGGGAGTTCCTGGACCAAGGGGGTGAAAATGGAGTCGAGATAGGTGGAGATAAGTTCAGTGGGGCAGGAGCAGGTGGAGACAATGGGTCGACCAGGGCATTCAGGTTTGTGGATTTTGGGAAGGAGATAGCGGGCGGTGCGGGGTTGGGGAACGATGAGGTAGGAGGTCACCTGAGGTGATGAGGTTGTGACAGTTTGGGAGATGATGGTTTGGCGCTCGGGGGGTGGGGTCATGATCCAGGGGGCGGTAGGTGGTGGTGACAGAGAGTTGGCGCCTGGCTTCAGCGATGTAGAGGTCAGTGCGCCATACTACAACTGTGCCTCCCTTGTCTGTGGGTTTTTGGTGAGGTTGGGATTGGAGCAGAGGGAGCGGAGGGCTGCACGTTCTGCTGGGGAGAGGTTGGAGTACGTGAGGGGGTGGAGAGGTTGAGGCGATTGATGTCTCGACGGCAGTTGGAGATGAAGAGGTCGAAGGAGGGTAGGTGGCCTTGGGGTGGTGCCCAGGAAGAGGACTCGTGTTCGAGGTGGGAGAAGGGGGTCAGTTGAGAGAGGGTTAGGTTCACGTTTGAAGTAGTAAGTGTGGAGGCGGAGGCGGCGGAAAAACTGCTCAATGGCCAAATGTGACCGGTATTTGTTGATGTGTGGGTGGAGGGGGACAAAGGTGATCCCTTTACTGCGGACTGACCGTTCGTCCTCAGTAAGGGGGAGATCTGGGGGATGGTGAAGACTCGGCAGGGCTCAGTGTTGCTGTCTCCTCTGGAGCTGCTGGCTGTGGAGGCGGTGGGCGGAGCGCTGTGGGCAGAGTAGCGTCGGCGTCAGCGGTGGGCGGGGTTGCGTCGGCAATGGGCAGAGTTGTGCCTATGTCCATGATGGGTGGAGCAGCGTCGGTGGTGAGTGGAGCAGGGTAGGCGGCGGCAGCAGCGGTGACAGTAGCGTCTGTGGTATTGGTCTCGGGACTGGAGGCGGTGGCTTCAGCAGCGATGGCGTTCACTGTCCTGGAAGTGGTGTACCTGGTGGTGGCGGAAATGACATCATCTGTGGGTTCTCCAACAGTGGCCTCACTGCCAGTGGTGGCGGGTACATTGTGGGGGAGGTCTTGGGTACGGCAGGAGATTTAGGAGGAGTTTGTTGGTGCCTGGCCTCAGCAATGCAGAGGTCAGTGCGCCATACTCTCCAACACCACCTCCTACCGACCCCTCGATCATGAACCCACCCCCGAGCACCAAACCATCATCTCCCAAACCGTCACAACCTCATCACCTCAGGTGACCTCCTACCCACAGCCTCCAACCTCAACGTTCCCCAACCCCGCACCGCCCGCTTCTATCTCCTTCCCAAAATCCACAAACCTGAATGTCCTGATCGACCCATTGTCTCCACCTGCTCCTGCCCCATCGAACTCATCTCCACCTGTCTCGACTCCATTTCCCCCCCTTGGTCCAGGAACTCCCTACCTACGTCCGTGACACCAACCACGCCCTCCACCTCCTCCAGAACTTCCAATTCCCCGGTCCCCAACACCTCATTTTTTCCACGAACGTCCACCTGCATACACCTGCATTCCCCATGCAGATGGCCTAAAGGCCCTCCGCTTCTTCCTGTCCCATAGGCCTGACGTGTCCCCATCCAATGACACCCTCATCCGCTTAGCTGAACTTGTCCTCACCCTCAACAACTTCACTTTCAATTCCTCCCACTTCCTACAGACAATAGGGGTGGCCATGGGTACCCTTTGTAGGTTACGTGGAACAATCCCTCTTCCGTACCTACACTGGCCCTAAACCCCACCTCTTCCTCCATTACATTGATAGCTGTATCGGCGGCGCCTCGTGCTCCCACGAGGCGCTCAAACAGTCCATCCACTTCACCAACACCTTCCACCCCAATCTGAAGTTCACCTGGACCATCTCTAACACCTCTCTCACCTTCCTGGACCTCTGTCTCCGTCTCGGGTAACCACCTAGAAATCGCAGGAAGTGCTACACCTGCCCCCACACCTCCTCCCTCACCCCCATCCCAGGCCCCAAGAAGACTTTCCACATCAAGCAGATGTTCACCTGCACATCTGCCAATGTAGTATACTGCATCCGCTGTACACGTTGTGGCCTCCTCTACATCAGGGAAACCAAGCGGAGACTTGGGGACCGCTTTGCAGAACACCTGCGCTCGGTTCGCAATAAACAACTGCACCTCCCAGTCGTGAACCATTTCAACTCCCCCTCCCATTCCTCAGACGACATGTCCAGCCTGGGCCTCCTGCAGTGCCACAACGATGCCACCCGAAGGCTGCAGGAACAGCAACTCATATTCAGCTTGGGAACCCTGCAGCCCAATGGTATCAATGTGGATCTCACAAGCTTCAAAATCTCCCCTCCCCCTACCGCCTCCCAAAACCAGCCCAGCTCGTCCCCGCCTCCCTGACCTGTTCTTCCACTCACCTATCCCCTCCTCCCACCTCAAGCCGCACCCTCATTTCCTACCTACTAACCTCATCCCGCCCCCTTGACCTGTCCGTCCTCCCTGGACTGACCTATCTCCTCCCTACCTCCCCACCTACAATCACCTTTAATGGCTCCATCCCCGCCTCTGACTTGTCTGTCTCCTCTCCACCTATCTTCTCCTCTATCCATCTTTCTTCTATCCGCCTCACCCCTCTCCCTATTTATTTCAGAACCCTCTTCCCCTCCCCCATTTCTGAAAAAGGGTCTAGGCCCGAAACGTCAAGCTTTCCTGCTCCTATGATGCTGCTTGGCCTGTGTTCATCCAGCTCTGCACCTCGTTATCTCGGATTCTCCAGCATCTGCAGTTCCTATTATTTCTCACACACGTTGTCCTGGGTGGTTTGACCAGTAATAACTAGTTCCAGGGACTGGTAACTCACACTGGATGTATTCCCCACTTCCACAATCACACCACCTCCCCTTCACTCTCAATTATTCCTCATAATCGAACCACTAATCCAAGTCCTCGCATTACTTAGTCACACTGTTTCATGTCCCTCAAACTTACTCAGTTATTTAAAAAAACTACAAGTACCTCAAATACAATATTGCATGAATCCCTGCAGAATAATGTTCAGAATAGTTGAGTGGTATATGTTTTGTTAAAATCATCACAATTGATAGTAATGAATTGCAGTACTTAAACAATACAGTTTATAGCAGATAACTTGCAAAAACATTGCACACATTAGGTTCAGTGGGGAGCTCAAAGGACCTCATTTTTGAAAGAATAAGGAAGAAAACTGTTCACTTATCAGCTTTAAACTCAATTCAAGGGTACCTTACGAACTGACTTCTCAACATTTGTAACCAAAAAAAAAAATTCAGAACTATAGACAATTTCCAGATTAAGACATGGCTTAGAGTTTCTTTCTTTCCACTTATGATGTGGAAACAAATTCTACTGTGTTTGGGTCATTGTGAGCACAGATGCCTCAATAATTATCATTATCGCTTAATGATTCTTAAAGCAGTGTGACTTGAAATACAGTGAACTAAGTTACATCTGTTTATCATTCTCTCTGAATTATACAACCTGTTTTGGGCCAGTGAGTTCAAGAAAGATAATGAATCATCTATGTCTGATGGCTTACCTCTTTTGCAGGGTAAAAACAATAGTTCCAGTACCAGAAGGTTTTGGGTAAGTAGCTTTTTGATAAATGATGTTCTGGTGGAAAGGGATGAAATGTTTCTCTTTTATTTGTATCCCTGGAATCACCAGCTTCTACATTAACAGTCTCCATACATCTCCCCATAGCTAAATCTTCAGTAGATGTAAAATGAGTGCACTTCCCTGTCTTAAAGGCATCAACAAATCTTTTCAGTGCTTCCTTGCTCAACACATATCCAGCTCCACCACTCATGTATCCTTGCTTAACGTATGGTTTGAATTTTCTGCCAAAGAATATCGGTTGGTCAGGAGAGTACTTTGATAGCAGCCAGCGCAAATTGTCAACCACCACGTAAGTGTCATCATCTGCTTTCATAAACCAATCAGCATCATTCAAGTGATGTTCATGAACATACTGAAAAGCTTTAATAGTTTTCCAATATAATTGGTCCCTGCCTTCTTTAACACCCAGTCCCACTGTAGGGAAATCTTTATCTTCTTCTGAGCTCATGAAAAGCACGACGTTACATTTTTTGCTCCATGTAGCTTTGACATGTTTGGTCTTTGTGGCAAGGTTCTGGGGCCCAGTCATCACCCAGCACAGGACTCGCACTGTCTTATATAGCTCATCTGCAACACTTCTGTTTTCATCTGCATTATAGAAAGTACATGCATTATTTAAGATCATTAACAAAATGTTATCCAAGGGAATTTGTTTAAAATATCAACTGTAAACATTCAAAATATTCTGCATCCATACTGTTTCAGGCAAACTCTCTCTATTCTAGAACAATGAAATTATAGTTTATGTAGAGTAATACCTGGCATTTACCCTTCTCCTGTTGGCAAATTGCCATTCTTTTCCAACTGGGAAAGACAACAAATTTTGAACTAAAGATTTCTGATTATTCAGCATCAACACTAATGGAAGTAGACTAACACACTTGTAATGGTTCAGCCAATGATTATTGCAGGTAGTTTGCATTCAATGTCTCAGTGCTTTTGATAAACTAAGCTCTGCAGTTTCAGTTAGAGAATAAAGCATTACACCGCATGAGCGATTTAGAATAGATGGTTTCAGTGCTGCTTGTCACTGCATTACAGGGAGCATATGAACACACTGGAGAAAGTACGGTGGAGATTTACAAGGGTGTCTGAGGGCAGGATATTTTTAGCTAAAACGGAAAGACAGTACGGTGTGTTGTTGTTTGCCACTTAACTGAATGGATGAAAGACCTAGATAACAAGCATGGGGCTGGATGAACACAGCAGGTCAAGCAGCATCACAGGAGCAGGAAAACTCGACGTTTCGGGCCTAAACCCGCTTGACCTGCTGTGTTCATCCAGCCCCATGCTTGTTATCTCGGATTCTCCAGCATCTGCAGTACCTTCTATCTCGGATGAAAGACCTATTTTGCTTAACTGGTAGCATTCCCCTCTTAGGTATTTAAAATAATTGGTAAAAGGATTAGAAAGGAATTAAGGATTTTTTTAAGGAGCTTTTATGTTATTTGTTATCAAAAATGTTGTCAACAAAACTGGCAGCAGGTACATGAATTTGCCAAGAAAAAGAGACACAACTAATGTTAATCGCTTTCAAAACTGTTGCTAATACCAGTTTCAGCGTGCATGGAGTCATACAACATGGAAACAGACCCTTCAGTCCAACTTATCCACGCTGTCCATATACCCTAGATTAATTGCGTCATATTTGCCAGCACTGGTTCTGTATCCCTTTCAACCTTTCCTATTCATCTACTCAGCCAGATGCCTTTTAAATGCTGTAATTACACCAGCCACCATCACTTCCTCTAGCAGATCACTGTACACGTGCCTTCTTCTACATGATAAAGTTGCCCCTTTGGTCCCTTTCTCCATTACATATCAATGCATATTCTATCAGGGTTCAAATGTCTATGAAACACCACCCAGAGTATACATAAAATTAAAAGGATACCTTTATGTTGACTGACGTCAGCATTGAAGTTCATCTCTCCTTGAAGGTTTTGATGGTGTTGGTGATGGTGAGAGTCTTCCAAGTGGCCATGAGGGTCATTGAAAATCAGATGACTGTGCTGGGGTGCTTCTTTTTTTATTGCACTAATTGCTAGTCTGCATATGATGAATCCTAAGCCCAACCCACAACAAAACATGAGCAGAGAAATTACAGACCGTGAAATTGCCGCCATCTCGCAGTAATATGCTGGGGGGAGAAAAGAACAAAAAAAGTGTCACTATGAACAGATTACAGATATAGCTCACTATAGGGAAATTTTTCAAATGTCATAGCCAATCAAATGTTTGATTTTTTTTCATTTAATGGTTCTTAAAACAAGAGAATATTTGCCAGGGAATAAAAGCAAAATACTGCAGATATTGGATTTCTGAAATGAAAACAAAAGTGCTGAAGAAACTCAGCAGATCTGCCAGTACCTGGGGAGAGAGAAACAGTTAACATGATGACTTCTTCAGGACTTGCTTCAGAAAGAAGTGAAAACAAAAAGCTAAGGGAGTCTTTAAAACGAGATGGTTTGAACGTAAAAGAAAAGATGTTTTCCTCCAGCTACACAAAAGCCTTAGTTAAGCCACTTTATATTCATTCAGGAATATGCTAGAATTTATTGCCCATCCCCAAATACCTCTGATGCAGGGGATAACATACCCAGAACTGTGCTAATACCTTAGAGAGAGAACATTGTATAGTAAGAATGTGCTGCAAATATGCCAGAATACATCAGGTCTATAGATGGTTAAATTATGAAGTGCAATCATAAGAAAACAACCAAGAAAGACGTGCATTTACACATGCGTTTCATGAGCAGATTTCACAAAGCACTTTACAATCAATTGAGTACTGTAGACGTCAGCATACAAGTCATATTTTAAGGTTTAAATAAACTTTCCAAGAATGGGAGTCATCTTATAATGTCAAGTATATGTCACTGTACCAATCCATCACCAATAAGAGACAATCTAACCACCGCCCCTTGATATTCAATGGTTTTACCATCACCAAATCCCCCACCATCAACATCCTGGGGGTTATCATTGACCAGAAACTCAATTAGACTCACCACATAAACAGTGATTACAACTGCAGACCAGAAGCTAGGAATACTACAGCGAGTAACTCACCTCCTGACTCTTCAAAGCCTGTCCACCATCTACGAAGCACAAGACAGGAGTGTGATGGAAAACTCCCTACGTGCCTGGATGAGTGCAGCCCAAACAATCCAAGGAGCTTGACACAATCCACAACAAAAGTAGCCCGTTTGATTGGCGCTACATCTACAAACATCTACCCTCTCCACCACCAACGCAGCAATGTGTACTATCTACAAGATGCAGAAATTCACCAAAGATCCTCAGACAGCACTTTCCAAACCCACGACCACTTCCATCTAGAAGGACAAGGGCAGCAGACATATGGGAATACCACCACTTCCAAGTTCCCCTCCAAGCCACTCACCATCCTGACCTGGAAATATAACCGCCATTCCTTCACTGTTGCTGGGTCAAAATTCTGGAATTTCCTCCCTAATGGCATTGTGGTCAACTTACAGCAGGTGGACAGCAGCAATTCAAGAAGGCAGCTCACCACCACCTTCTCAAGGGCAATTAGGGACGGACAAGAAATGCTAACCAGCCAGCGATGCCCACATCCCACAAATGAACAGAGAAATAAAAACACTTTCTTCAGTGTGGTTGGTTGCCATTTTTTCTTTCGCCATGTGCAATCTGCTCTGTGCAAGCATGTCTTAAGCTCCCAACCATCTTTGCAACCTAGCCTGTGTCATCTGCTTGATCCCTTGTGCCCAGATGTAAAGGTACTGGTAAACAGGATATGCATATCTAGATTAATAAATTGACGCTGACCATTAATGTGAGGAATAACGTACTATACCTGAAAAATGGGCCAACTTGTATGCCATGTATCTGCAATGACGTGATTTTTGAACAAGGAAAATTGTGTAGTCACTGTTGTAATCACAGTTGCCAATTTAAGCAAAACATCCACAAACAACAGTCAGCACCTGCTTCTTGTGATGTTGAATGTGGAATAAACCACTGACTAAAAGGCTGGAGATAATTTCCAACCTCTTCTCCAAATAGCGCCCTGCGATCTTTTACATTCAGCCGAGTAGTCAGATGGAACTTCAGATGAATCTCCGATAGATCAGCACTCCCCCAGTACTGCACTCAAGGTCAGTATTGATTTTTTTTGCTCAAGGCCTGGAGTTGGACTTCAGTAAGGAACCAGAAGCAACAGAGCTATTAACAATGCCACATCTGACACAAGATGACATAAATTAAGCTTATATTCCCTGCAGTACAAATGCACAAGGAGTAATTCAGTTGACATTTTTCAGGATTTGAAAGAAATAGACGGAATCTTCTTACGCTGGTAGCAGGAATTGGCAGATGAGGTAGTTGAGAATAATGAAAATGAAGTTAAAATCAGATAGGCCATTCAAAAGGAAAAAAATTAGAAACATTTTGACACAAAGAATAGCAGAAATGTGTATATCCCACATAAAGGCTCAGAAGGTCCCCTCAGGACGTGAAGGAGGATGAGGATAGCTAAAAATCGACTGTCTTCATTGTAATTTCTTCAAGATTAAAGAACAGCACAGGCTCTGCTGAAAAACTGTAGGTTCTGCTGCTGCAGGATTTGCATGCTGAAGAAATGGGTGCCCATCAAGTTAACATCAGCACCAAATTTTTGTGGTTGGATTGTTACAATTATTCACTGGAACCCTGTGAGAAATCATCCAATCCTAATACCACAAATGTATCAAGGACTTTGCCAATGAAATTTATGAAGGGTTACACTTCTTCTCTTTTCCCCATGATTAGGTTAATGCTACAGCTGAGGTAGTCGTATTTTCCAATATCGCTGGTTATCCCAGGTGCAGAACACCACCTGGTCACCACATCCCGTTGCGAGTCCCATACTATAATGCTTATAAATTAATTAACAGGAAAGGGTTTTGGCCAATCAATGGCTGTGATCATTGCTGCCATGTTTTAGGAGGCCAGCACTTGGAACCCTGGGATCTGCCACGATGCGTACATTCTTAATAATCCTTAATTTCCTGCCTCATTCCAAAAGGCTGTGCTTACATCAGTTTTTCGCATCAGAACAATACGCTATGAGGCAGAACTTGATGTTAGGGAGCACTGGACATCACCCATCCTTGAATGCACGTACTCATAGGAAACATAGCTAAAATGAACATTTTCACCCAGAAGTGTGCATTCATGAATGATCATGTAAACACATACACAAAGTGTGGAACATGAATGGAATCAAGAATCTATTAAAAGTGTTCACAATAACTTTGGTCTCACATGGTCTCCTCATTGAAGTGTTAAGTCTTGGCTGCAAACTTGACCACAAAGGTTGAAGGATATCTAAAATCTGCTGCTTTACAGGATGTTTTTCAGAGATGGGTAATGCCTCGTCACTATAACTTCTATCCTCCTTGGAATGCAAGGACAGACTTTAACTCTGCCATGTAACCAGATCCTACAGCTAAAATGACAGTTGATCAGATTTGTGACGAGTGAAGGTGCATTTATATTTACAGATGTAAAAGCATATTAACAAAGATGTGTCATTCATGTTACGCATCCTCAGAGTATTTCTTTTTTTTTGCCTCACACTACATCTAGGTGCAGCCCTGGGGTCTGAAGCTAGGGTTAAGGAAAAGGAAGCCTGCTTGATAACAAAATCTGTTAGCTTGAAGGTTTTGGGCAAACAGCTCTGGGGGCATTTGTGGAAATGCATGTCCTGCGCAGATGCAGGCTTATTCTCTTTGGCCACATTAAAATTGAAGGTTAAAAGGAGGTGGAGGGGCTGGGCACCTCTGGCATGTTCTCACAGGAAACTTCTATATGTGGTTTTTCTCTTACATCTGGGAAACTACTGGAACTACCTCGTCTCCTTTGAGAGGAAGGGCAACCTTGAGGGATTGAGGTCCCTCGTCTCCCTATTGAGCATCAGCAGCGAGGCAATGTCAGTCGGCATGCATTTCCAGTTGTCACTGAACATTCTGCTGGACTCGGCACCTGCCAACCTGTCCATGGAGACAGTCAGGCATATATTCGCTGAACCCAGCCCGACACTGATAATATTAGCAGACAACTCCAATCTTCGATCCAATTTACTAAGTACCTATGACAAATCTGCTTGCTGCTCTTGACACTGTGCATTTGCACAATGTTACTAATGATTGACATCATGAGGTCATTGTCAGTGCGAGGCTAAGCAGTTGCCTGATCTCTGGCAGTCCTGAATGTCAACAACCTGGGACTGTTTCTTCCTCTACCAGTTGCAGAAACATGCCAGTGACGTGCTCACCAGAATTGGCTCCCGAATCTAACTTAGAAAAACAGAACCCACTGAAGTGAAAATCTGAGCTGGTGGAGAGCGCAAGTCTTGCTGGTATATTCTCAGGTCTGTGGCTGCTTCCTCAAGTGGAGGAGGAGCTGACGGGATAGCTGCTTTGATGCAGAAGCTTCCTGGGTGCCATTGGTGCCTGCGTACGAGAAAAGAGGCCATTAGTTGCACAATAAATGCCCAAGCATTTTAAGAATTGTCACACTGGTGACAATGGGAAAGCAGTGTAGCACAACACAATGAATATTGCTTGCTGTCTCAACATGGAGATCTCAGTATCCTCAAATGAGTGGTCGTCATGGTCCTCTCCTGCTATTGAGGATTTTCTTCTCCTATAGGATAATCACACAAATGTCAGCCAACCCACCCTGAGCAGGAAGGGCAGTAGTTTGAGAGGATGAGGTAGGTAAGAGCCATTGAGTAGATAATTGTAGACCATTGGTTGGTGGGAGGATTACAGAAGAGAGCAGAAGAGCATAAACCTTCTTATAGCATTGTTCAGCCTGGAGACCAAACAGACACAGGTGGCTCTCTCACTCTGGGCTGGCTGTGTGGGGTGGCATGACCTCGTTTGGCATTCTGGAACAAAATGCCCCTCTTCTCTACTGACCACCCCAGCCACCAGGACTTCCAGATCCCTATTAGAGAAATAGGGTGACAACTTCCCTTCTGGGCCACGTCCTTAGCAATGATGGTTAAGTAACAGAATGTAAAGACCAGTTCCTGATCTGCAGTGTTTGAAGTGGTGAGCAAATAGGATTTCAATATGATAGCCATGGCATGAATGCCAGAGGTCTCAGTAGCAGTGAGCTCTTCCATCTCTGCTATTGCACAACTGAATGAGAAAGCACCTTGAGTCCAGGTGCATAGTTAATGCAGTAAGCAAAAGAAGACTGCATGTGAAATGTCAGCAAGGGCCATGGAGGGAAACCCTCTAATAACCTACAGTACCTGAAAATAACAGCCAAGAATAGGAAAAACTCAGCTCAGTATTACACAAATATTTGTATTAGCATTTACCACATGTTCTAATTGGTAATCCTTTTGTTTTTGTCTGCATCCAAGTTATTCTGCTTACACACTAACAGGTTAGGCAACCAAATTATCTCTCATTCCAATGTATAGGGGCGTTTCATACAAATGGAATTAAAATTACACTATCATTTCTTGCTAACTTGTTCCTAATTGGTCTTAAAGTTCCAGACATGGCAGATAATGTTTCTTAAAGCTATTTAAGCTTTGATCTAGGATTAAAAAAACAACACTTTTCTATAGATCTGCATATATTTCCTCATTTTTGGACACTCAAATTCATTACCAAAATGATTGGCCGCAGAGTAGAATGCCTATCAAGTTCATCATTTTAATTTTCTGTGTCTATTAATTGTATGGGGAAATTGAGATTGGGGAAGTATATTTTATATCTAAATTTGGCCACCAAGTATTTCATTCTTAATTTAGGGCAAGTATCTTTTAAAACTATCAGTCCACACCAATTATTTTGAAAAAGCAGTGAATATGAAATACATCTTGTACTAGCACCGTTCTCAACTATTAAATGTAAGTACAGCACCTAGGGCTCAAATTTAAATTGTGCTTTAAAAGAACACATTATCATAGTGCAAGACACTGCATATTTTTGATGTATTTTAAGTGTTTTCACTGAACTATATGATCTAAGTGGCTTCACAAGGTTTTCAAGTTAGTAGGAAAAAAAGCCCAAATTAACATAGCACATAAATCAACTGAATAATTAAACACTCTTTATCCACAACAGCTCAATTTAAACAGCATCATGTTTATAATCACAGGTTAAATGTCAAACTTGTTCAGCAAAATCTCACCTCCATGCAAGTATAGAGCAATCTATTACACTCCTGATTTACGTTTCTTTGATTATGGACAAGCTTTAGGGAGTTGGGAGGTGAGTACTCAGTGTAGAATTCTCAATCCCTGACTTGCTTTAATAGATGTTTTTTAAAATTAATCTTTGACATGTCATGACATACCTCTGGAGGATATGGTACTTAAATATAGGTCTTCAGTTCCTGCGCCCCAAGAGTCGATGACTTGGTTTTGTAGCTAGCTGGAATATTTATAACGAATGATCACCAGTTTCTGGTCAACGGTAATCCCAGGCATGGGGTTCAGTGATGGCAATACCACTGAAAGGCAAGGGGTGATGGTTAGATTCACCTTTTGTTGAGATGCCATTTAATTGAGGCCTGGTTGATATCAAGGTCTTGGAATATACAGCTACAGACAGTTTCAATATAACGAGGAATTGTGAATATTGCACATTGAGCAAATATCAGAGAACATCCCCATTTCTGACCTCCAGATTGGACAACCTTTTGAGCATCTGTTCTGACAGTAAATCACCATTTCAAGCATTAAATGTTTCCTTCCCCCATTCATAGAAGTAGAATCAGAACTGGCTTTATTGTCACTTGCACTTGAACGAGTGCAGTGAAAAGTTTGTAATGTCACCTCTCAGCATCATCTTAGGTACAGAGTATCTCACTGCCAGAGAGAGGATGAGAGCTGATGTTTGAAGTCTTAGTCCAGTAACAATATTGGTTTGAACAACTGGGTGGTGGATTCGAATGGAGAGACCGAGGGGTTCAGGTACATAGTTCTCTGAAAGCTGCATCACAGGTAGATAGGGTGGTTAAGAAGGCACTTAGCACACTCGCCTTCATTGCTCAGACCATTGGCACAGGAGTTGGGGTGTCATATTGAAAATGTATAGGACATTGGTGAAGCCACTTTCAGAGTATTGTGTACAGTTCAGATCACCCTGCTGTAAAGAGGGTATTATTAAATTGAAGAGGGGTCAGAAAAGATTTATAAGGAATGTTGCCTGGAGGGTTTGAGTTATAAGGAGAGGCTGGATGGCTGGGACTTTCTTCACTGGAGCATAGAAGGTTAAGGAGTGACCTTGGAGGTTTATAAAATTGAGAAGGGCATAGATAGAATAACAAAAAGGTATTTTCCCAGGGTGGGGGGTTCAAAACTAGTGAGCATATTTATAAGGTGAGAGGAGAAATAATTAAGTGACCTGAGGGGCAATTTTTTCCACACCAAGGGTGGTTTGTATGTGGAATGAACTACCAAAGGAAGTGGTAGACGGAGGTAGAGTTAGAATATTTAAAAGACATTAGATAGGTACATGAATACGAAAGGTTTAAGAGGGATATGGGTCAAGTGCAAGCTAGTTCAGTTTGACAAGTGGGACCAAAGGGTCTGTTTCTGTGCTGTTCGACTCTATAGCTTCAAATTGTAGTTCCAGTTTTCTCTTTGGCATCTCCTGTTCACCATTCAACCTCTTTCCACGTTTAATTTTTTTTAACTTTATGCAGTTGTACTTATTTCCCCTTCCACTTGTTCTGTACTTATTTGAAACACCATTTATTTATAATATCTTTCAGCTTTAAAGAAAGGGCCAAATAGAAAACTTGTCTGTTTTCTCTCTCTGCTGGAGTTTCTCTGCTACTTCCAGGATTCTAGTGTACACACTTTAGCAGAAGTAATAGAGGGATAATTATTATTTAAATGGAGAAAGATCGAAGAAAGCTTTGGAATAATGGGATTAGGGAGTCCTTGTCCATATATCATAAAAAACTAACATTCGAGTACAGTGGGTAATAGGGAAGGCAAATGGAATACCGGCCTTTATTCCAAAGGAAATCAGTTAAAAAGTATAGAGGTTTGTTTAAACTATACAAAGTACTAGTCAGACCACAGCTAGAACATTGTTAGCAGTTTTGGGCCCCTTATCTAAGGGGAGATACGCTGGCATTGGTGGCAGTTCAGGGAAGGTTCACTCAGCCGATACCAGGTATTGTGGACTGTCCTACATGGAGAGATTGAGTAGATTGAGCCTACATACAGAGGAGTTTAGAAGAGTGAGAGGTGACCTCATTAAAACATACAAGATCCTTAGGGATAGTAGGAACTGCAGATGCTGGAGAATCTGAGATAACAAGGTGTAGAGCTGGATGAACACAGCAGGCCAAGCAGCATCAGAGGAGCAGGAAGGCTGGCGTTTTGGGCCTAAACCCTCCTGTTCCTCTGATGCTGCTTGGCCTGCTGTGTTCAAGATTCTTAGGGGACTTGATTTCCCCTTGAGGGAGAGTCTAGGACCAGACAGCATAACCTCAGAGGAAGGAGTCTCACACTTAAGACAAAAATGAAGAATTTTTTCTCTCAGACGTTAGAGAATCTCTAGAATTCTTTACTGCAGTGTGCTGTTCAGGCTGGATCATTAACTATACTCAAGGCCAAGACAGACAGATTTTTAAGTCAGTAAGGGAAAATGCAGGGAAGTGGAGTTGAGGATCATCAGATCAGCCATGATCTCATTGCATGGTGTAGCAGATTCAATTAGCCGAATGGCCTACTTCTGCCCGTGTCCTACAGCATGAATTATTTTGTTTTCAAATGACTTAAGTGACTGTCCCTCGAAGCACGTTGTGAAAATGAAAATCTCTAATCCTTTAGATTGCACACAAAGGCAACCAATGATACTCAGACTTGTTCCATTATTACATCATTAAAACTAGTCAGACTGTTGAAGTGGTGGAATAGAGAAACTTTCCAATAACAACTTGTGTTTACAATATCCTGAGTGCTTCACAGGCATATCATCAAACTCTGTTATAAACATGGCCAATTCCAGCAGACATGGCCTTATGAACTTGAAACAGCATTGGAGATGGGAGGAAGTGCACATAAATTGATGTCTCACTTGCAGTGATGGTTTGGAACCATGTACTACAGTGTGGGAGGATCTTGATTAGTAAACTGGAGAATATCTTCACACCTAGTTCCACTTTTCTGTCCTGAAGGAGGATTACTGGACCCGAAATGTTAACTCTGCTTCTTCTTCATGGATGCTACCAGACCTGTAAGACCTTAAGACAGAGAAGTAGAAATTAGGCCATTTGGCCCACTGATTAGCAGAGCAGATCAATCATGGCTGATTGGAGTTGAGAAACTTTTCTCTCCATAACCTTTGATCCCCTTAACAATCAAGAACCTATCTCTGTCTTAAATAGACCTGCTGGGTTTTTCCAGCAAATTCAGATTTTGTTCCACTTTTCAAACGCTTTGTTGTCTTGCCTTTTCCCAAAATAACTGTGTACAATGGTGGCCTGCTTTTCTCCCCTCTACAAGATCCTGACGGATCTTTCGGTCTGCAGTCAGGATTCTGGCATTTCTTTTGCATGTTAATCTTAACTAAGCAATTCAATTCTGGTGTTTTCAAAGTGAAAATCTGTTTGTGCTGGAGTGACCAAACCTATTCTCCAGTACAAAACAGAGTAATCACATTGCAAAATGATTTACTTGTAAGCCATTCCCATGTGAACCAGAACCAAACACATTACCACTTACTTGCTAAAGATCAAAAGATTAAATCAAAATTAATCAACCTGTTTGACACACTTGTGACACAGGTGGGACTTGATCCAGACCTTGTGACCCAGAAGTAGGGAGACGACCGCCATATCACAAAAATAACACAATGTTGATCCACTCACCCAATTATGTTGAATTTAGCAGAACGTTGCACATTTCTTAAATAACACAAATATTTAATCCAATCTTAAATCCTGTCTACCTAAAATACTGCTTCTTCCATCACCAGTGTAAATGGTGGTCCCATTCCATGTTTGTATTTGATTAAATGACCTCAGCAGAAAACATTTCTCCTGGTTAATCATTCATAACCTGCATATGTTTTCATTTGCTTCAAAATAAACTGGAGTTGCAATTTGTTGAAACACTATTTCATTTGAGATATTCTATATTTAACCTTAACTGCACTGTAATGTCCATAAAAGTATACTAGCATTTCTACGCAAAGTCATGGAAAGGAGAGTATTTATCTCTTAGTCTCAGCAAATCAATGGTGACAGCTGTCCCTCAAGTTGCAGATGACCTCTACTCAGGGTCATGAATCTTTATGTGACTGAGCAGGCCACATCTCGATCGCAGCCCTTCAAGCACATGGATTAAGACATCACATAAAAAGGTAGAGGGTTCTGGAGAATAGGATTTGCTTCCATTCTTTATATTATGTGCTCCTACAATGCATAATTTGGTGTTGGGACTCAGAACATGAAGTAATCCATTAAAGAATGATGTAATAAGTACGGAAATCATGCTGCAGCACCCACTCCCAAAGGAAAGAAAATTGATTATAGGATGTAGGTAACCCTCATGCAGCAATATTTTAAAAATGCCTACTGCTAATTGCCCCATGAGTCTGGGATAACCTGTGGAGCAGATTCATTAAGAACGGTCAATTCCTTTCCGTCAACGCCAGAAGCAAACCAGTTAACTATGTTCTTTAAAATGACTAAATAGTGACAGTGAATTATTTTCTGATGCCTGTCCATAAAACCTCTAAAATCACTAAATTCAACTTGCTATAGCCACTGGGCTATCCTCACCAAATCAATCATGTTGATATTTGCGTCACAGCTTGGTTAAATCACATGTCAAATGACCCAAAGTATGTCATTTTCCAATTTATTTTTAACCATTGCAACTGATCTCATACAGACCTAATGTATGAGTTCAAAAGTACTGACACAATAACTGAGGTTAGAAGTGACATCGGAATAATTTCCAGACTGTTGCCACGTAAGGAGACACGTTAAATCTAGATCAGCACTTTAACTATTGCTCCAATGAAAGACAGCAGTCAGAATCACAGAAATATACAAGGTCACAGGATTGAGAGTCTTCAACCTATTGTGATGTCATCAACACTAAATTTCCATTGACAAAAGCCCTACATCCTAAATGCTTCAAAATATTATCCCCTTTTCTCACCTAAATTAACTTATCTTTCCATTTTCTCTTCTGGAAGATTTTAAACTGACACACAACTATCCAGGTCACAAACTCTTCATAATTTTAAAATGTGCTTTTAGTCTGCTCTTCTCCAGCATAAAGAATCCTAGAATCTCAAGTGGCTTCTCAAAGCGGAGTTCCTATTTCCCAGCAACATCCTAATGTACCTATGCTTATATACCCTATATAGATTCAACGGGTTTTTTTCTGTAACAGGCTGCTAAAACTGCACAAATTACTCTTTATTGAAAAAAGACATGTATCACACCTCCAAGCAGGTATTTAAAGAAAAACTGAAACAGCTCAACTGCAACGCATTGTCATTTTCTTCTATCTTCTTCCTTTATTGGAGTAGTGGTGAATCTCATTACAGCAGATGTTCCACATGCAATTTAACTCTTTGAAACCTTACTAAATTGAACTAGCAGGATACTTTTTAATGAGTACAGTATCCATAAAAGTACCAATTAGTGGCAAACTTTGAAAAATTACCAAGTGATTGATGAACTTTTCTCTTCTCATTAAGTCTGTACTGCCAAATCTATACTACTTCTACACCAATCCCACTTTTCAGCACTAGGCCCACTGACATATTATGACATTTCAAGTACCCATCCAAGTTTTTTTCGAAAAAAGATACAAGGTTAGCCGCCTCAACTACTCTCCCAAGCAGTGCATTCACAACCCCGACCAACCTCTGGTTAAAATGTTTTCCTCAAATTGGCTCTAAATGTCCTGCCTTTCACCCTAAAATCATGTCGCCATGTCACTGACGCTTTGACTTAGGGCAACAGCTGCTTTCTTCTCACCGTCAATGCCCTCATAATATTAACCACATCTGTCAGGTGCCCCCTCAACCTTCTCTTCTCCAAAGAAAATAACCCAAGCTTATCCAGTCAACCTTCAAAGATAAAGCACTCTATCCCAGGCAACATTGTGGTGAATCTCCTCTGCAATCACAGGACACCTCTAGTGTGGAGATCAGAACTGCACACAGTACTCCAGCTGTGGCCTAACCAAAGTCCTCTACAGCTTCAATATAATCTCCCTACTCTTATAATCTACGTCTTAACTAATAAAAGCAAGTGTCCCATAGGCACTCTTCACAACCCAATGAACCAGGTCTGCCACCTGTGGACTAACACCCCAAGATCTTTTTTGTCCTCCAAGCTTCCTGGTCCCCTACCATTCATTGAATACTCCCTTATCTTGTTACTTCTTCCAAAATGCATCACCTCACAATTAACAGGGTAGAATTCAGTCTGCCACTGATCTGCCCGTCTGACCAATCCGTTTATAAATCGCCATTTTCCTCACTATCAACCACCCTGGCCAATCTTTGCATTATCTTCAAACTTACTTATCACCACCCCCACATTTTCATCTAAAATCATTTAGATATATCAAGAACAATATGGGACCCAGCACTGATCCCTGTGGTACACCTCCAGTAACACAAACAGCCTTCTATAACCACCCTCTGTCTCCTGCCATTAAGCCAATTTTGGATCCAAAAGCTGTGTTCCTCCAGCTCCACACTTATCTCCAACTCCAGCATCTACAGTTCTTACTATATCGTGGATCAAAAGAAGATTCTTTCTGAAATTTGTATACTGAGTACAATGTAAGTTTTACAGATTGAACTAAGCAACCGAATAAATTTGGGACCTTGCCACACTGACAATAGCCAACCTAACCCATGAAAGGACAGAATTGTCACAGGTAATATAAGAATACTAGAAGAATACTGTGTTTCAGATTGCACAAAATATTCAATTAACTAAAGCACGTTTAACCAAATTGGGAGCAATTGCTCATTTGACAATCACCTGCTTTTATACTGCAGAGTAGAATATGCGATTCCAATTCACTTACGCATCAATTGATGAAAGGTGATTTAATTACAGTTTTCAAAATATTAAGGAAAGCAGAGAGGATAGATAGAAAGGAATTATTTCTGTTGGTTGGGGAATCCAGGGCTAAAGGGCAAGAGTAAAAATTAGTGTCGGAGCCCTGGAATGAAAAATCACAAAAACATTTCAAAAAATGTAAAGAGAAGTTTGAAACTACTTTCAACAAACAATTGATTCTTGACCAATTATTAACTTCAATTCTAATATTCATGGACTTTTTTGTTGTGTCTTCAGTTATCATAAGTTGTAAATAATCACACTTTAGACTCTAAATGTTGGAGTTTCACTGGGTGCCATCAAGTACTAACGGTCAGAAAGACTGAAGAAATGCATGAAAAAGACAAGTATCCAGCAGAAAGCATGGGTGATATTATTGTTACATTCCCAGGTTATGTTATTTTAAAAGGAAAACATACAACTGGTGAGTCAATTCTCTCAAAAGCAAAATACTCAGGCCTATGTAAACAAACAATGCCTCTGACCTGAAAAGATAAGCTGGACGGGATGTAGCAGAATTCAATTTGTACCAATTAAAGGTTAATAGCATTTTCTATTTATAATTATTGGCATGGATTGCCAAATGATGTTTTGTTTTTAAAAAAACCTGCCTTCCAAATCATAAGCCAAGCCATCTTAACAAATGGATTAAACTTATTTTGGAGTCTACATCAGAAAAATATCACAAGTACAAAAGGCAACTTTAATATATTTATTATGCTGTTAGCAGAGGACCAAGAATGAGCACATGGCATTAAGAGAACAGTTCAGTTTACTGACACTTCTTTGTTATAATAACAAATCCTGTGATAAGCAACTCCCACAAATTCAACTTGCCACTTTTCCTCTTCATCAAGGAAGAAGTACATTTGGCAATTTGCTTGCATTGTTCTGCTGTTCTGATTATCTTTGCCAATGGCTAATTACCTTAAATTAATTAGACCAATGTTTTTCAATTTAAACGTTCCAGAGTATCACCACTTTTCACCAGAACCCTCAGATGAGGACTTCTATAGTTCTGAAGTTATACTGGATGCGAAAGGTTAACTGTTTCTCTTCCCATACACGCTGCCATAGAACATAGAACAGTTCAGCACAGTACAGGCCCTTCGACCCACTACGTTGTACCGAACTTTAACCCTAAACCTAAGGTCTATCTAACCTCCACCCCTACCTTATACTATCATTCATATGCCTATCTAATACCCGCTTAAATACCCCTAATGAGGCCGACTCCACTACCCTCTCCGACAATGCATTCCACGCCCCTACCACACTCTGAGTAAAGAGAGTGACATCTCCCCTATATCTACCTCCACTCTCTTTAAAAGTATGCCCCCTCATAATAGCTACCTCCACCCTACGAAAAAGTCTCTGGCTGTCTACTCTATCTATACCTCTCATCATTTTGCACACCTCTACAAAGTCACCTCTCATCCTTCGTCATTCTAAAGAGAAAAGCCCTAGCTCTCTCAACCTTTCCTTGTAAGGCCTTCCCTCCATTCCATGCAACATCCTGGTAAATCTCCTCTGCACCTTTTCCAAAGCTTCCACATCTTTCCTGTAATGAGGCAACCAGAACTGGACACAATACTCCAGATGTGGCCGAACCAGGCCTTTGTATAGCTGGAGCATAACTTCACGGCTCTTGAACTCAATCCCTCTATTAATGAAAGCTAACACACCATACACCATCTTAACAACTCTATCCACCTGGGTGGCAGCTTTCATGGAACTATGAACATGAACCCTAAGATCCTTCTGCTCCTCCACACTGCCAAGAATCTTTCCATTAACACTGCCAGACCTGCCAAATTTCATCAAAATTTTGTTTTTGCTTTTATTTCAGATTTCCAGCATCCACAGCATTTGCTTTTGTTTGAAGAATTCAATATTATAGTCGAAAGAGGTAGCTAACATCGACATAAAAATAAATGTTAACATATTGAAAAATCTTCCAAAGACCTGCCACTTAGTCAAGTGGCACAGAGGCGTTCAGTACCACACTAGTACCATGCTTTCACAAAGCTTGATCCATCCTTTCCTGTGTGGAAGCAGTAGCCAATCCCTTTCCACCAACAATACAACGTTTGTTGGCTGATGCCATTAACATCTACCACAGCGCAAGCAGAGCAATCCAATGTCAGGTCACCTCAGTAGAAGCTCATACTGCCACCATCATGATTGTGCATTACAATATGTAAAGGGGATTGCAGAGTAAGAATACCTCCACAGAGTGTGATCCTCCAGTCTTTAGTAAAACCACCATTCATGATCCCATTCTAGCAATGCTGCCAGTGCACTGGCTGACCTAGTCCATCAAGATACCTGGTGACAATGCTAATGATCACACACCAGCTGGACATCCAGTGAGTGGAATCAGTTTCAGTTCCAGTACCTGACAGAGCTGTCATGCAGAACCCAATAAGAAATGTGTGCACATGGAGGGGATGTCTGTAATTCTAGCAAAGTTCTGCTTGTTTCTATCTAGCAAGAAGAATGAAATTATTGTAATGTTCATTGTAGAGTGAGCCTCAGTAACCATATTTGGTAAGTGAATAAGATTTTTGAGGTATTTCAAATCCTTCAGCATGGAAGGAATCAGCATAATTCAATACCACTATCACCTTCTCAGCCAGAAGCAATTCTATCTGAATCTGCTCGGAGGCTGAGCAGGAGACATTTCAATCAAGTCATCATTGCTAAAATGCACATGTCTCACTGGAGTTCAAGCAGAAGAATTGCTGCCCGAAAACTTAGTGCGGGTACAGACTCCTGTTGACGACCTTCTACTGTTCTACTTCTTCCCCTCTTCCTACAGTTTATTTTGCACTGACTACATAATCTCAACCAACTCTCCCAGATATGTTGTACTCCAACGGGAATACTTCCGTACCAGGTCTAGGAGTAAATAGCTCGTGGTAATTCATTAAAAAGTACTTCAGAAACAAGAGCAAGAAGTACTTCAGCATCTTCTCCACTATTTCCAGCAGACTTTTGTAACTTGAAACAGCTCTAGAATAAACACCAACATGCACAGAATCATATCAATAACTAGAATAAAACAAACCGGAAATAAAATGCAAATAATCCATAACCCCTAGAAATATCGCTGATATCGCACAAGGTTAGACAGCGCGATAGCCTAAGTGTGGCTCAAAAACGGCAGAGGCGGCATCAAATTAGCTTTGCATTCGAACTGACATCTGCGCATTTCCAGTGGGCACTCACTACATACACCTACACCTTCACTGAATATATGCTGTCCAGAACGAGTGGCCCAACACTGTGCAAGTTACACTCTCTTTATTTGTATCCCCACATCCAGGCAAACAAATCTCTCAACCAACTAGTCCTCCCCTGGATGACTGCTACAATCCATCTATCGCTGCCAAAACCGATTATTTCTGTCAACTTATTTACCAAAAAGAAATTGAAGCAGCGGTAACACGGTGTGGAGCTGGAGGAACACAGCAGGCCCGGCATCAGAGGAACAGGAAAGTCGACGTTCCGGGACGGAACCCTTCTGTGTTCCTCCACACTGTGTTATCTCTGACTCCAGCATCGGCAGCTCTTACTACCTCTGAGTGAGCTTTAACCCCACACTGAAGCAGTGGGCGTTGGAACAAAATGAAATCATTTGGACGACACACTGAACAGTCGAGCCGTTGGTGATTGCAGACTCGTCAATGCAGCGGCTTCACTTTCCATTTGGCTAAGAACGTGACTCCTTTTAAACATTAAACCCATGCGTCGTCTGAAGAAACAAGATGGGAAGGTATCTCGAAAGCCGCTTTTTTAAACGGCTCGATTATTCTTTAAACACGAGACTTGAGTTACCGACCTGTCTTGATGCGATCCAGAGCTGTCAGTGAAAAGGTGCAGAGACATCAAAGTCTGGCTCCCCGTTACTTCCGTGATGCTTGTTGCCCCGAAAAGCAGGTTTTAAGCCAGGCCACGGGTCATCTCCCCGCATTACCACCCTGTCACCTTAGTGAAGCGCACAGCAGCCTAATTCATAACGACCGAGCGGCGGGCGCCATCCAACTGTCACTGCACAAGGAGCACCGGCACGAGAAGCACATCTGACCCCTTACCCGGGGGGGGGGGGGGGAGGTTTTGGCTAACGCTCTCGCCTCGCTCCCTGCCGCGGGGCTCTCACTCGGAATCTCATTGGCTGCACCGCCGCGAACGTGCGTGCGCGATAACGTCACCACGCAGCCTCCTGCTTGGGGGCAGTGTGGGGGAACGTGGGGTAGTGGTGTTGGCAATGAACGTGGACGTGTGCTCCAACTTACAAACTACTGTTTATTTGTTATGGAAATTCGCCAATGCCAATGTAATAGATTTGAGCGTGTGTTCCACGCCACTGGTGACGGAGTTTTGATCGAAGTATTGGGCCCAGAGTGCCCCAGCGCGTCAGTGGTCAAGCCCACTTGGACCAAATGTGGAGCCTGTATGAATGAAGGGTGGGCCCACAGTGGGTATTTTATTAGTGGTGACTAATTAAAAGGCTACCGACAAAACCAACATGCAATTAAAGATCGGAGATAAAAGGTACTGCAGATGCTGGAGCATCCGAGATAACAAGCATGGGGCTGGATGAACACAGCAGGTCAAGCAGCATCATAGGAGCAGGAAAACTTGACGTTTCGGGCCCAGATCCTTCATCAGAAATGGGGGAGGGGAAGAGGGTTCTGAAATAAATAGGGAGAGAGGGGGAGGCGGATAGAAGATGGATAGAGGAGAGGATAGGTGGAGAGGAGGCAGACAAGTCGAAGAGGCGGGGATGGAGCCAGTAAAGGTGGGTGTCGGTAGGGGGGTAGGGAGGAGATAGGTCAGTCCAGGAGGACGGACAGGTCAAGGGGGCGGGATGATGTTAGTAGAAAAGAGATGGGGGTGTGGCTTCAGGTGAGAGGAAAAACAGGTTAGGGAGGTGGAGATGAGCTGGGTAGGTTTTGGGATGCGGTTGGGGGAGGGGAGATTTTGAAGCTTGTGAAATCAATAACCAAAAAAGAATCCCCCTCATCCTCACATACCACCCCACCTACCTCCGGATCCAATGCATCATCCTCCGACACTTCCGCCATCTGCAATCAGACCCCACCACCAAAGACATTTTTCCCTCCCCACCCTTATCTGCCTTCCGGAGGGACCACTCCCTCCGCGACTCCCTCGTCCGCTCCACACTCCCCTCCAGCCCCACCACACCCGGCACTTTTCCTTGTAACCGCAGGAAGTGCTACACCTGCCCCCACACCTCCTCCCTCACCCCAATCCCAGGCCCCAAGAAGACTTTCCACATTGGCAGATGTGCAGGTGAACCTCTGCCTGATGTG
>JAHRHZ010000013.1:36411995-36480825 GCA_024137785.1 Ginglymostoma cirratum
CCTACACTCACCTTTATTGGCTCCATCCCCGCCTCTTCGACTTGTCTGCCTCCTCTCCACCTATCCTCTCCTCTATCCATCTTCTATCCGCCTCCCCCTCTCTCCCTATTTATTTCAGAACCCTCTTCCCCTCCCCCATTTCTGATGAAGGGTTTAGGCCCGAAACGTCAAGTTTTCCTGCTCCTATGATGCTGCTTGACCTGCTGTGTTCATCCAGCCCCATGCTTGTTATCTGCAATTAAAGATCGACCTTGCCTCTCTGGAGCTGCTGGCCTAAATGGATGTAGCCTGAGCAGCGCCCACTTCTGAAGCTACAGAAAGGAGAGACGTCTTGATGTTGAGATGGTCTCAAAGGAGCAAGAAAATTTTTTTTTAATGCCCAGGCAACCAAAGGGTGATCTCTCCTGCAACAGAAACACAGCTCTGAGGCAACTGTTGCACCTTGGGAAGCTCACTTCATGAGGTATAAATCCTCCAATCGCAAGAGGACACCTCCTTGTACCTGACAAGACTCCTCACTCACTGGAGGAAAATGGTGTAACTATTCTGCCACTGGTCAAACATAGTCCCTAATGGCATTGTGGGTCAACCTACAGCAAATAGACTTCAGCTGTTTATTAGGCACTTCAACATCACCTTCACAAGGGCACCTAGGGATGGGCAATAAATGCTGACCCAGGCAGCAATATCCAGATCCTATCAATAAATAAAATAAAATCCAAAAGGACACCTTCATGTACCCAGTGGTATGGTGGGGGGGAGGGCAACCATTCTGACATGGTAAATTAATTGTTAATAGGCTGCCTTTCTCACTTTTGGAAATATTTCAGCGGTGGGAGGACATCAAACTTTTCTTCCCTATGCCTTCTAGCCCATCATCTATGGCCTGACAAATCCTGGATATATACTCATACCTTATTTCTGTACAATTTCATTATAGATCTTTGATTACACTTTAGTAGTGTAAACTTATGCTATAATTATATGCCATAAACAGTGGAAGGCAGAGGGAAATATTAGGTTATGTCAGATGTAAAGAGGGTAGAAAATTGGAATAATGATGATTGGAAAAATGACATAGGGAATGACAAGCAGGAAGAGTAAATTATACAGACTCTGAATAGTTCAGTAGGGTGGAGGCAATATACAAGATCATTTTTATATCTCTTGGTTCTCAGCTAAATGGCAGAATTCATAATTCTATTATGCTAAATTTCAGTTTTGTAAACTGGACAATTGTAATTTGGAATCCATTATAAATCATGCATAAATTCCCTTTCCTTTAACTGTGAAAATACATGTTTAAGGGCCACAAGGGACTGGAAGATGAAATTGGTCATTCTGGCTTAAAAAGAATTTACCAAGAATTTGAAGGGACATGTGATTCCTGGAAAAGTTCATATGTAATATGAGCTGAAAATTACTGAAAAATCAAATGTGAGATGTTAGTGAAGAAATTGTGAGGACGCTAGCAGAAATATTTGTGTCATTTATAACCACAGGTGAGGTGCCGGAGGACTGGGCTGGCTAATGTTGTGCCTTTATTTAAGAAAGGCTGTAAGGAGAAGCCTGGGATGTAGACATGTGAGCCTGACATCGGTGCTGGGGTAAGTTGTTGGAGGTGATTCTGAAAGATAGGATTTATAAGTATTTGGAGATACAAGGACTGATTGGGGATAGTCAGCACAGTTTTTGTGTTAGGAAAATCATGTCTCACAAACTTGATTGAGTTTTTTGAGTAAGTAACCAAAAAGATTGATTGATGAGGGCAGAGCGGTAGATGTTTATATGGACTTTAGTAAATCCGTTGACAAGGTTCTGCATGGTAGATTAATTAGTAAAGTTGGATCACATAGGATTCAGGGTGAGCTTTCCAGTTGGATACAAAATTAACTTGATGGTAGGAGACAAAGGGTGGTGGCAGAGGGTTGTTTTTCGGACTGGAGGCCTGAGACCAGCGGTGTTCCACAGGGATTGGTAATGGGTCCACTTTTGCTTGTCATTTATATAAACGATTCAGATGAGAGTATAGGAGGCATGGTTAGTAAATTTGCGGATAACACCAAGATTGATGGTTTAATGGACAGTGAAGAAGATTATCTAAGATTACAAAGGGACATTGATCAATTGGGTCAATGGACTGAGGAATGGCAGATGGAGTTTAATTTAGTAAATGCGAGGTAATGCATTGTGGTAGAACTAACAAGGACAGGATTTATACAATTAATGGTAGGCCCCTGGACAGTGATGTGGAACACAGGGACCAAGAGTTTCAGATACATCATTCTTTGAGATTTGTGTCACAGATATGCAGGGTGGTTAAAAAGGCATTTAGCACACTTGTCTTCATTGCTCAGACTGTTGAATATAGGAGTTGGGACATCAGGTTCAGTTTGTACAGGACGTCGGTACAGTTCTTTCAGTTCAACTCATCCATGTCAACCAAATATCTTAAATTAATCTGGACCCATTTGCCAGCATATGGTCCATATCCCACTAAACTCTTCCTATTCATATACCCATCCAGGTGCCTTTTAAATGTTGTCATTGTACCAGACTCCATTAGCTTCACCTTTGGCAGCTAATTTCATACACACGCCATCCTCTGTGTGAAAGAGTTGCCCCTTAGGTCCGTTTTAAATCTTACCTGTCTCACCTTAAACCTATGCCCTCTAGTTTTAGAATCCCCTACCCTGGGGAAAAGACCTTGACTATTCACCCTATTCATGTCCCTTATGATTTTATAAACTTCTATAATGTTAACCCTCAGCCTCTGATACTCCAGGGAAAATAGCCCCTGTCTATTCTGCCTTTCCCTATAACTCAAACCCTCAAACTTGGCAACATCCTTGTACGTCTTTTCTGAACTCTTTCAAGTTTCATAACATCCTTCCTATAGCCAGGAGACTAGAATTGAATGCAGTATTCCAAAAGCGGCCTAACCAATGTTTTGTACAGCTGCAACAGCTCCCAACTCCTATATTCAATGCACTGTCCAATAAAGGCAAGTGTACCAAAGGCATTTGGAGTACTGGGCAGTTCTGGTCGACCTGCTATAGGAAGGATATTAAAAATTGGCGAGGTTCAGAAAATACTTACCAGGATGTTGCTGGGAATGGAGGGTTTGAGTTATAAAAGTAGGGTGGGAATTTTTCACTGGAGAGTAGGGGGTTGAAGCGTGACCTTATAGAGGTTTATAAAATCATTAACCATGTGAGAGTTGAGAAGACAGAACCCAGTGAAGAAGGCACTTTTCAGCCTTCCAGATAGAGTCCAGTTCTTCAAAGCTAATTTTACAGCAGCTTTGCCTGAATGCATGTGAAGCTAGCTTCAAGAAGGATCCCTAACTGCACTTCATCGAGAACTGCCAAAATGGCATTGGCGGCCTTAATTTCTATGCTTCCTTCATCAGCACTAACCTGGCTCCCTCTGAACTCACTGCACTCCATCCTTTCATGGTTAACCTTGACTTTATTATCAAACCTGTTGTCTGGTGCAGCAACCTCTTCTTGGCCAAGGCTGAGAGCCAACTCTCAGACACTTCCTCCAATCTTCCCTTGCACTATGACTTCACAATGAGCATAAAACTGTGATTTTCAGCACTTTCATTCACCTCATTTCCATGGGAGATCTCAATCTGTAGTTTTTCACCTCATAATCCTTCAACCATGTCCACTTCTACTCTCTTCCAATATCCACAAACAGGACTCTCAGCAGATGTATCGTTTCAGACTGTTACTTGCTTAACTTTCCTCTTCCCGCATCGACTTTTACTTTGTCCCCTTCATCCAGTCTCTTCCTACTGACATTTGTGATTCTCCGGAGACTTTATATCAATTCCACAATTTTCAATTGTTTCTCTACGACCATCTCCTCTTCATTTTGGATGAGTAATACAACTATACATTTATCTTCCATCAGCATGGTCTGAAGATACTCTGCTTTTCCCTTGAAAGGAGGCCTAAACCGTTCCCATTCTCCTCCTTCACCTGGCTGTGCTCCTTTTCACTTTGTGAACAATTTATCCTTTAATTTGTCTTACTTCCTCCAAGTCAAAAGTGTGTCACTGGGCATCCACATGGGTTTCAGATATGTTTGTCTCCGTGTTTTATCTGTACCTTCCCATGTTCCTTCTATTTGAAATGCCTCCACAAATCTTTCTCCTGTGCACTGATGACATCTTCCTTCTCTAATCTGGAATTGGAACAAAATATTCAATTTTGATTTCAATTCTGTCTTCTTACCTTCAGTTAGTCCAGCTGTGACTCCTTACTCCCTTTCTTTGACTTCTGTTATCATTTTTGAGGATAAGCTGTACATTAATGTATATTACTAATCCACTGACTTCCACAGTTACCTTGACTATACTTCCTCACAACTGCTTCCTGAGACAATGCCAATCCTTCCACCCATTTCTTCATCTCATCTGGTGTAATGATGCCACCTTCCACAGGATGCCTCTAACGTCTCTTTCTGTTTCCTCAACCAAGGATTTCCCCACACAATCTCTCAGTTATGTCTGATCTATTTCCTGCACTTCTGCCCTCAACCTTTCCCCTCCCTCCTGAGCAATTGTTTTTCCTTCAATGTTTGTTTTCCATCCCACCAACCTGTACATTGAAAGGATAATTTTATGTCATTTCTGCCACGTTCAAAACATCTTCCCCCACTTCTCTTGTCAGCTTTCCACCCTCATTCACTCCTCTATGACTTCCAACACTGCCTCACCACCCAATGGCACCTTCTTGTGCAATCACAGAAGGTGTAACACCACTCTTACCTCCTTCATCCTTTCCGTTCAAGGCTCCAAAGATATCTTCTGGGTGAAGCAGCAATGTATTTTTACTACTTTCAATCTAGTCTATTGTGTTTATAGTTCAAAATGTGGTCTCCTTGCTACGACTAAGGAGTGGTTAACCGCATTTTGGAATTCCTCTGCTCTGTCCATAAGAATGACCTTCTTGTTGTTTGCTGTTTCAATATCTCATTTTACTCTCAGGTTAGTACTTTTGTTTTAGGTCTGCTTCAGTCCTCAGGCAAATCCCAACATAAGCAGAAAGAACAGCATCTTATTTCTGTTTAGGCATTTTACAGCCTTCAGGACTCAACATTGAGTTCAACAACTTCAGAGAATGAACACTGTCATTCATTTTGCCTTTTGCTCTGGGTACCCTCACCATCTCTTCCACTCACTCCCCCTTCCATTTTGTGAACAACATAAAAGATCATCATTTTCCAGTGCCCTTCATTTCAGTCAGATAACTAATTTTGTTTCTCCACAGATGCTTCCAGACCTGCTCAGTTTCTTTGGCATTTCCTGTTTTTATTCAAGAAGCTCAGCATTTGTTCAATGATTCTCCCACTGAATTCTGAAAATGAGGTGGAGGCATTGCCGACTGAATTTCTCTAGCTCTCTTGTGTGTCACTGTTACATAATTCCAGATTTCACTTTTAGTTTCAGCATTAATGATACAATGTAGAAGGATAGTTTTCTGCCTTTTCAAGCACACAGTAGCATATCCTGGCAGCCTGTGCATCCTTCAGAGTATAAGTTTCAAACTAGTGCATTACTCTTCCTGACCTACCAACTAACCATGTATCCTACCATAATTCACACTTAATACTTTAACCTATTTAATGCCTGAGCATGTACAAAATGTACATGTTGTAATACACACAAATTATTTAAGTATAACGGTGCTTGACATCAATGTACCCTCTGTGGTGGGTTGTTCAAGCAGATATGAATTGTATTTGGAGTGGTACGTGACATTTTGTATCTTCTGTTGTTTTCTACACAAAACCACTGTCAATACTTGATTATGTTCTGGTGAATGATGATAATTCAGTTTAAGTGTAATAAATTGTAGCTAACAGTATCAAAATCTTGACAGCCACATCTGACAATTCAGCACAAATGGAACTTAGCTCACATTTGACTGAAAATTCGTTTCCCCTAATCGGACACATGCTGTCACTAGGTTGCAAACATGGGTATTTTATTTATTGTTTCATAGGATGTGGGCATCACTGGCAAGGCCAGAACTTGTTGCCAATCCTAAACTACCTGACAACTGAGTGACTTGTTAGATCATTTCAGAATGCAGTTAAGAGTCATCTATATTGCTGTGGATTTGGAGTCACACGTGAATTTAATTTGCCCAACATCCATCACCTCACTCCCTATGACGCTTGCCTTAGCGGGAGAAGACAGAGACCACTAGTGTGATGATGCCAAAGCATCCATGCCCTTGCAACCAAGTGAGATTCGTTGTCAAGTACTGTGATCCTGTCAAGTACCACCACTGTGAATATATTGTTAAGTCAGTGATGGTAGGCACCAGCCTGGGGTAGAATCAAAACAGACCTCTGGAAGTCACATCTCAAGGCACTCCAGTGATGGACTAGGTCCTCCACCTATACCTGCCTGTCACACTCAGACCTGTGGGAAGTTCAAGACAAGAAGAGAGAAGCTCTGTCTGGCCACTCTGCAACATTTAAAAGGCACCTGGATGGGTATATGAATAGGAATAATTTAGAGGGTTTTGGCCAAACATTGGCAAATAGGACTAGATTAATGTAGGATATCTGATCGGCATGGATGAGTTGGACCGAAGGGTCTGTTTCCATGTTTTATAGCTCTATGACTCTATCTACGACTCCACCTTTAAATGGCCCTTCTTTATACCTGGCCCATCTTTGTACTGATTCTTGTTCTTTGAAAAGTAACAAGTTAATTTGTTAAATTAACCTACATAGCCCAAATTAGGAAGTTGACTGTTACCTCACTAGGTCAGGGTGAGTGACGTCATGTTAGCGCCAAGTAAGCTGTTTTGTGCACATACATCAGAGAAGCCGTGCTGGTCGAAGCTGCAGCATCCACCACTTAAGGGGCCTGAAACATTGTCTCCTGCTACACTATAGTTCCAAATTTCACACCTTAATCATCTAAGAATTCCTCCAAAAGTCCATATTGTTTATTTAGTTTCACTATATGTATTTTAATGTAAAGTTCCATCCTGCTGCATATTTTTAACAACTACTTTTTACAGTTCATCTAATTTCTTTTTTGTCTCACACTTTAATTTAATACTTATTTTAATCTTTGTAAATTAAAATACAATATATTAGCTTTACTTAAGATGATTAATAACTGATGACGCAGCAGCAAAAAGGCCACTGCAGTCATAGATTTGATTATAGTGTTTACAATTTATTTGGGGTTTTGACTAAGTAAATGAGGAGGTACTGTTTCCATTGGTGGGAGTGTCAGGAACTAGAGGATGCATAATCAGAGAAGTTTACAGCACAGAAGGATTCCTGCTGGCCTGTCATTCCCAAGTTGACTCTTTGAAAGAGCCCTCAAATTAATCCCACTTGCTTGTCCTTTTCCCATCAACCTGCAAGTTTTTCCTTTACAAGGATATTTCTAAATCCATTATGAATCTACTTTTCAGGTAGTGCTTTCTAAATAACAATAATCATTGTAAAAAATATTCTCCTCAGCCCATCCCATTCTTTTGCTAAGCATTTTGAATCAATATTCTCTGGTTACTGACCTGATATCTTTGCATAGTTGTAAATTGTTCTTAATCTGTAAAAATATTTCATCATCTGCTTTTACAATTATTTCAAACAATGAAGCCTGCAGAAATTGTTTACATTTTGTGAATCAGAAACATGAACTAAATATTAAACTAAAATATAGCATTAGTTCAGAGTTTATCATGAATTTTCATAGATTAATCATTGCATTTTGAGAAGATAATCTTATTTAGAGAGCTACTTTTATTTAGTAGGTAGTTTTGTTTACACAGCAAACATCATAGCCTTCCAAACAGCTACTATTCAATAGAAGTACTTCATAATCTTGTATCCTGTTTGGAAAACATAACCACAGTAAACACACTCTCCCTTGTTCACTCAGGACTTTAGCAGTTTTTGACCATATGGTAGATTGAACCAAAACAAAAATGTTTGCACTCAAAATTAACATGAACTTTCGTAGAATAGACTACCTTGACCAATTGTCAGATCCATCAATGCATGTTTTCAACAGTTTGCTCTGTCAGCAGTTTCCTACAGGTCTTGTTTAATGTAGATAGGATTTCAGCCCTTATCAGAAGAGCTACGTGTCTACAGCTGGCTGTATTCAACACAAGAATAAAAGGTCAGAGCAGAAGTAGACATTATGATCCTTCAAAATTACTCTACCATCCAGTGTAATCATGAGTGATGTTCAACTCAACTCCATTTACCTTCCTAATACTCATTCCTTGATTGTCTTCGAATCTCAAAAATCGATCAAAATTAGCCTTGCATATATTCAACAATTGAACATCCACAACTTTGGGGTGGAAAATTCTGGAATTCCTCCTCATTTGCCCATGAACATATGATACATTGCTGACGCAGGCATACAGGGTGTCTATTGCCTAGCAGACCAATGGCATTGACCCTCTCTGATTGTTTTACTTCCTTGTTGGCATCAGAACTGGGGAGATTCCTACGTTGCCCAGAAAGGAGTACTCACACCTATTACTCATGTATTCCCTTGTGTGACAGACAAAAGGCAGGGAACCAACCTACAACTTACTTAAACAAACCCTCCTTTATTTAATTCTTTAGGTACCAATACTCAATAGAAAATATACATTCATTGCAACATTTACTTCTTATTTCATCTAACTTAATTTTGACATTAACTCACATCATTTAACTTCACTTTACCTTACTTTATTTAATCCATATTTAACCCTAACTTTAACTTTAACTCTATGAATTTGGTTTGAATCAAATACTACCCCAATTCGAGTGAAGTGGCCAACTGTGTTATCCATGTAGGTCCCACCTCATGGTTCTTTGTCTTGTCTAAAAATTACTTCAGGTCTCATGCTTCTCCTATGTAATCTTGAAGGTTTCTTCTGAGAAAATTTCTTTGTTCTGTTAACTTATCTGAAAATGTGCCCCTTTCCAGAAAGATCTCTGGCATTCTGCCAGTGAATTGTTCAAGGCCTGATCACACTGATTGATCCCAGTCAATGGAGTTTACTGATAAACAACTCCCAAATGTTTACACCAAATTGTAAACAGCCACAGTCCATGCTCCGCATATATAATAGGGGCGCCAGTACGTCTACAGACCACCATGACACTTGTCTTGTTTGGTCATCACAGGAAACTGCAGGTCACAACATAGATAACACTGTGTGGAGCTGGAGGAACACAGCAGGCCAAGCAGCGCCAGAGGAGCAGGAAAGCTGACATTTTGGATCAGGACCCTTCTTCCCAACCCGAAACATCAGCTTCCCTGTTCCTCTCATGCTGCCTGGCCTGCTGTGTTCCTTCAGATCCACGCTGTGTTATCTCTGACTCCGGTATCGGCAGTTCTTACTATCTCTGAGTGGGACACAACATAGCTTGGCTACAGTTTTAACTGAGATCAGAGTTTAAATTAGGTTGACCAAAATTCTCAGCATGCTTGATTGTAGCTCTTCACCAGTCTTGTGGCTATTTCTGTTGCAGGCCACCTGACAACACCTTAGATATACATTCCCGCACACACAGTCAACTAAACAGTAAAGGTGGGGGTGTTTAAGGTGTCAGAGAGAGCCAATGGCATGTACACATATTCCACTCCCGCAAGATGAAATTGGTATTCGTCATAAACCCCTAACTGTTACACCTTATTACTGCTGAAGGAGTGGTGCCTTATGGCACTATATTTCATCTAGTCCCTACACACAAACATGGACAACTACATAAACGGTGAAAAACTAGCTTTTATCAACAAGCTATTTACAACCTGACATGAATGGCCCTCACACACCCTCATTCTCCTCTCCCTGCCGCTGTGGCTCACTGATCTAACTTGTTGCATGGATATGGAGCCTGATCTGTACTGGAGCCCAATGGCCCCGGAGGTTGGGTCAGGGGCTCTGGGCGTGTGGGTGTAGGTGGAGGAGGGGTGCTTGGTTCCAGACATGCAGAGGGTCTTCTAGACATAGGCAAGTTGTCTCCTTTATAAGCCCAGACCATCACGGAAGCCAACCTTCCATCCATGGACTCTATTTACAAAGCCTGCTGCCGTGGAAAGGCAACCAACACCATTAAAGACCCATTGCACCCTAGTAGTGACCTCCTACTACCTCTTCCATCAGGCAGAAGATACAGAAGCCTGAACACATGCACAAGCAGGTTCAAGAACAGCTTCTTTCTGGCTGTTATCAGACGGTTGAATAGATTCTAGCCTCAAATAATGTAACCTGCAAAATAATCTGTATGCTTCTATGTCTTTTTGATCTGTACATTCTTTGCTTGCTGTGATCTGCCTGTACTGCTCGTAAACAAAGCTTTTCACTGCATTTTGGTACACATGACAATAAAATCAAAATCAAACTTCCCAAGGTTGGAGACGGGGCAGGCACAACATGAGCTTTCGTGCAAGGTTGGCTGTAGTCGTAGGTGTAGACTGAGTGTGCTGTAGCAGAGAGATACTCTGGCAGTACAGAGAAGGTCATTCACTTCCTTGTGCATTGGGCTCTGCAGCCCAGTCCTCCATCCCCTCGAGACAGCGCTGATCCAGATGGTGAACTCTGACAAGGCTGGCAGGGGTAGGTGTTGTGGGCTCCTCTACCAATTATCTGGGAAAAGGACAGCCACTCCCTGCACCAACCTGTCGACCAGGGCCTTCAGTCTCCATGTTGGAGGTATATGGTGCTAGCTTCCCCTTCTCAGCCAACTCTCCTCATTTGTCAACAATGACTGACACAGCTGCCAGATGCCAACACACCTCCAGGGCACAGCAAGTTTTAAAGATGGCATTGATGCAAACATCCTAGTTAATAAGAAAGTACATCTTTCAATAGCCAATATAAATGAATGACTACACAATTGCAGCTAAGGTGTAGAGGAAGGTCTCCAATATATCAATGATCAACTTACAAACACTTGTACTTACAAATGCATTTCCACAAAAGATGGTGTTTTAAAGATCCGACATGTGAACATTTCTTGTATTTGCAACTGGCTGCATTATATTATCCTGCATTATGTTCAAACTTGTGTGCAAATCAGCTTGTGAATGGACTTGAGAGCAGAGCACATTCGCAATGCAGACACTGTCTGTACAGCAATTACAGTTCACAATTGTTCCAAAATAATTCACATTTAGCTGAGTAAAACGTCCAAATGTGCCGGACAGGAGCATTATGGAACAAATTAGACAACAAGCCACATAAAGAGATATTAGGTCAGAAGACCAAACATTCGATTGATCATTTTTTGTGATGAAGGGTCTAGGCCCGAAACGTCAAGCTTTCCTGCTCCTATGATGCTGCTTGGCCTGCTGTGTTCATCCAGCCCCACACCTTGTTATCTCAGATTCTCCAGCATCTGCAATACCTTTTATCTCTGATTCGATTGATGAGATGGGTTTTAAAGAGTGTGTAGAAAAGAGAGGAAGTGAAACTGAGATAAAGAGAGGGAATTCCAGAGGTAAGTACCATGAGATATGAAAGCCCAGCTGCCATTGATAGAGTGATTTCCTGAAATCTCTTTGTAGTATTTCATATTTACACTTACTCTTTCCTGACCATAATCACTGCTCCCCTAAAATTATCTCTCGACTAGCTTTATGAATGCCTGCAAAGCAGATGTTCATATGTTTGGATTTCACTTTTCCTTTAATCACGTTGTATATTTTCTATTTATAAACAATTGCTTAGTTTGCTCTGTTAAAGTTTATTTCCAGTTTGAGTAAGAAAAGTGACCTGATATATTTGTTTGTTTGTTCAGGATGTAGGCCATGGGCCGGGTTACACCTGGATTCATCTCCCAAGAATTGAGTTTTCTTCTTAGCATTAAACATTTAGAACATAGAACATAGAACATTACAGCGCAGTACAGGCCCTTTGGCCCTCGATGTTGCGCCGACCTATGAAACCAATCTGAAGCCCATCTAACCTGTACTATTCTCTTATCATCCATATGTTTATCCAATGACCATTTAAATGCCCTTAAAGTTGGCGAGTCTACTATTGTTGCAGGCAGGGCATTCCACGCCTTTACTACTCTCTGAGTAAAGAACCTACCTCTGACATCTGTCCTATATCTATCACCCCTCAATTCAAAGCTATGTCCCCTCGTGCTAGCCATCACCATCCGAGGAAAAAGGCTCTCACTGTCCACCCTATCTAATCCTCTGATCATTTTGTATATCTCTATTAAGTCACCTCTTAACCTTCTTCTCTCTAATGAAAACAGCCTCAAGTCCCTCAGCCTTTCCTCATAAGACCTTCCCTCCACACCAGGCAACATCCTGGTAAATCTCCTCTGCATCCTTTCCAATGCTTCTGCATCCTTCCTATAATGCAGCGACCAGAACTGCATGCAATAATCCAAGTGCGGCCGCACCAGAGTTTTGTACAGCTGCAACATGACCTCACGGCTCCGAAACTCAATCCCTCTACCGATAAAACCTAACACACCATACGCTTTCCTAACAACCCTATCAACCTGGGTGGCAACTTTCAGGGATCTATGCACACGGACACCGAGATCTCTCTGCTCATCCACACTACCAAGAATCTTACCATTAGCCCTGTACTCTGTATTCCTGTTACTCCTTCCAAAGTGAATCACCTCACTCCATTTGTCACCTCTCAGCCCAGCTCTGCAGCTTATCTATGTCCCTCTGTAACCTGCAACATCCTTCCGCACTATCCACAACTCCACCGATTTTAGTGTCATCCACAACTTTACTAACCCATCCTTCTATGCTCTCATCCAGGTCATTTATAAAAATGACAAACAGCAGTGGCCCCAAAACAGATCCTTGCGATACACCACTAGTAACTGAACTCCAGGATGAACATTTCCCGTCAACCACCACCCTCTGTCTTCTACCAGCTAGCCAATTTCTGATCCAAACCGCTAAATCACCCTCAATCCCATGCCTCTATATTTTCTGCAATAGCCTACCATGGGGAACCTTATCAAACACTTTACTGAAATCCATATACACCACATCAACCGCTTTACCCTCATCCACCAGTTTGCTCACCTTCTCAAAGAACTCAATAAGGTTTGTGAGGCACAACCTACCCTTCACAAAAACCGTGTTGACTATCCCTAATCAAATTATTCCTTTCTAGATGATTATAAATCCTATCTCTTATAATCCTTTCCAACACTTTACCCACAACCAAAGTAAGGCTCGTAGGTCTATAATTACCAGCGTTGTCTCTACTCCCCTTCTTGAACAAGGGGACAACATTTGCTGTCCTCCAGTCTTCTGGCACTATTCCTGTAGACAATGACAACATAAAGATCAAAGCCAAAGGTTCTGCAATCTCCTCCCTAGCTTCCCAGAGAATCCTAGGATAAATCCCATCCGGCTCAGAGGACTTATCTATTTTCACACTTTCCAGAATTGCTAACACCTCCTCCTGATGAACCTCAATCACATCTAGTCTAATAGCCTGTATCTCAGTATTCTCCTCAACGACATTGTCTTTTTCATGTGTGAATACTGAAAAAAAATATTCATTTAGCGCCTCTCCTATCTCTTCGGACTCCACGCACAACTTCCCACTGCTGTCCTTGACTGGCCCTAATGTTACTCTAGTCATTCCTTTATTCCTGACATACCTATAGAAAGCTTTAGGGTTTTCCTTGATCCTACCTGCCAAAGACTTCTCATGTCCCCTCCTGGCTCTTCTTAGCTCTCTCTTTAGGTCCTTCCTGGCTAACTTGTAACTCTCAAGTGCCCTAACTGAGCCTTCACATCTCATCTTTACATAAGCCTCCTTCTTCCTCTTGACAAGAGATTCAACTTCTTTAGTAAACCACGGTTCCCTCGCTTGACCACTTCCTCCCTGCCTGACAGGTACATATTTATCAAGGACACGCAGTAGCTGTTCCTTGAACAAGCTCCACGTTTCAATTGTGCCCAGCCCTTGCAGTTTCCTTCCTCATCCTATGCATCCTAAATCTTGCCAAATCGCCTCATAATTGCCTTTCCCCCAGCTATAATTCTTGCCCTGCGATATATACCTATCCCTTTCCATCGCTAAAATAAATGTAACCGAATTGTGGTCACTATCACCGAAGTGCTCATCTACCTCCAATTCTAACACTTGGCCTGGTTCATTACCCAGTACCAAATCCAATGTTGCCTCGCCTCTTGTTGGCCTATCTACATACTGTGTCAGGAAACCCTCCTGCACACATTGGACAAGAACTGACCCATCTAAAGTACTCGAACTATAGTGTTTCCAGTCAATATTGGGAAAGTTAAAGTCCCCCATTACAACTACCCTGTTACTTGCGCTCCTATCCAGAATCATCTTTGCTATCCTTTCCTCTACATCTCTGGAACTTTTCGGAGGCCTGTAGAAAACTCCCAACAGGGTGACCTCTCCTTTCCTGTTTCTAACCTCAGCCCATACTACCTCAGTAGACGAGTCCTCATCAAACATCCCTTCTGCCACTGTAATACTGTCCTTGACTAACAATGCCACACCTCCCCCTCTTTTACCACCTTCCCTGATCTTACTGAAACATCTAAACCCCGGAACCTGCAACAACCATTCTGTCCCTGCTCTATCCACATCTCCGAAATGGCCACAACTTCAAAGTCCCAGGTACCAACCCATGCTGCAAGTTCACCCACCTTATTCCGGATGCTTCTGGCGTTGAAGTAGACACACTTCAAACCACCTTCCTGCCTACCGGCACACTCCTGCGACTTTGAAACCTTATTCATGACCTCACTACTCTCAACCTCCTGTTCACTGGAGCTACAATTCAGGTTCCCACATCCACCCCCCCCCATCCCCCGCTGAATTAGTTTAAACCCTCCCGAAGAGCATTAGTAGATTTTTCCCCCCCAGGATATTGGTACCCCTCTGGTTCAGGTGTAGACCAGCCCATTTGTAGAGGTCCCACCTACCCCAGAATGACCTCCCATTATCCAGGTATCTGAATCCCTCCCTCCGGCACCATCCTTGTGGCCACATGTTCAACAGTTCTCTCTCCCCATTCCTCGCATCGCTAGCACGTGGCACGGGTAATAAACCAGAGATAACAACTCTGCTTGTTCTAGCTCTAAGCTTCCACCCTATCTCCTTGAATTTCTGCCTTACATCCCCATCCCTTTTCCTACCTATGTCGTTGGTGCCTATGTGGACCACGACTTGGGGCTGCTCCCCTCCCCGTTAAGGATGCCGAAAACACGATCTGAGACATCACGGACCCTGGCACCTGGGAAGCAACACACCAACCGCGAGTCTCTCTCGCTCCCACAGAATCTCCTATCTGTCCTCCTAGCTATGGAGTCCCCAATGACTAATGCTCTCCTCCTCTTCCCCCTTCCCTTCTGAGAAACAGGGACAGACTTTGTGCCAGAGACCTGTACCCCATGGCTTACTCCTGGTAAGTCATTCCCCCTCAACAGTATCTAACACAGTATACTTGTTATTGAGGGGAACGACCACAGGGGATCCCCGCACTGTCTGCCTGTTCCCTTTCTGTCCCCTGCCTGTAACCCATCTACCTTTTTCCTGTACCTGAGATGTGACTACCTCCCTGTATCTCCTCTCAATTACCCCCTTGGCCTCCCGAATGATCAGAAGTTCATCCAGCTCCAGCTCCAGTTCCCTAACACTGTTTCCAAGGAGCTGGAGTTGGGTGCACTTCCTGCAGATGGGTCAGTGGGGACACTAGTGGTGACCCTTACCTCCCACATCCTCCAGGAGGAGCATGCAACTGCCCTAACATCCATTCTCACTATTCTGAATTCCCAAACAGACTATTGAGAAAGAAAAGAAACCAGTAACCTTACCTAATCGGCGCTCAGAATCTTTTCCTTTGGTTAGAGGAGGAGGATGGGTGGGAGACACGACCTAAGTAGTGTTTCCGGTAAAGCAACCGCCCAAATATATTACCTCACTTACTCAGCCATCCCGTGTCCGCTCCTACTAAACCTTCACAGCAGTCCCCTCGCACTCTCTCCCAACTCCTGCCGCTGAACAAACGGAGGCCGCCAACTCCACAAGGCAAGTCCCTCTAAGTGAAAGGCAGCAGTCCCCTTGCACTCTCTCCCAATTCCTGCCGCTGAACAATTTACTCCTGTGTTAAACCAAAATGAGAATACATGAACTTATGTTAACAACATTTGAAGTATCTTAGACTGCCTCTGTCTGCAAAGCTGTCAATTAATACAGAGATTATTGACATAAGGATATCTGAAACAACAGTTTCAGAAAATAAAGTGTGCCAGTAGCTATGAGTAGTCTGGAAACTACTGTTGGTAATATTGCAGCAACAACAACACTATCTTGCATTTATATAGCGTCTTTGACTTTGCAAAGCAAATCGTTGTACATCACAGAAGTATTCTCGAACAAAATTTGACACGAAATCATGTCAGAGATGTTAGAATATGTGAATAAAAACTAATTTAAAGAGGTAGATTTTACAGAGCATCTTTATAGTGGAAAAAAGATAAAGAGAAGGAGAGGTTTAGGAACAAAATTCCAGGGCTTAGAACTTAGGCAGTTAAGCACAACTGCCAAGGAAGAAAGAATTAAAATTGGGTATGTCTAATACACCAGGTTTGGTGGAGTATGGCAACCTCAAAAGCTGCAGGTCTTATGGACATTAAAGAGTGATTGAGGAGATGAGACAGAATTTTAAAATTGATTTGCTAATACCAGATCAGGAGATAATGTAAGTCAGCAAGCATATCAGTGATGGGTAAATGGGACTTGGTGTAAACAAAGGCACAGGTAGCAGAATTTAGAATGACTTTGAATTTGCAGAGAGTAAAATGTGGGGAATCAGCTAGGATCACATTGCAATAGTCATATCAGGTCGAAAAGTAGTTGGAGAAACTCCACGAGAGGACTTGTGTATCGAACCATGATGACGAGGTTTGCAATGAAAGCACATGCTGAGTCATGAAATCTCCATTTGCTCCTGTACTGGGTGAGATGGCTGCCATCATGATGTTGATACCAGTGTTTAAAGGAGCCTTCAGAGTCCAACCACTTGTGCACCAACAGATTACTGGATTGTTGTTACATCTCCCAGGGCATGTGGTACTGGACACCACTCATTTTTCAAACAGTGCCACTCGGTCGGTTCCTTCTTGTTGTCGCCAATCAGTCAGTCAGCCCAGACCCATCCATTGGAGATGCTGTTGTGCAAAATGAGAAATTCAGGAGTTAGAGTTGGGAGAGTTCATCCTTAGGGATAATTTGAAGTTTCCATCACCTGACTGAAAGTCAGCAATCTTCGCTAGCCGTACTGTGGTTGAACTGTATCAGGGTGCTTAAGATCAGACAAGGCAATCACATGACTGACACTGAGGGGATGTACAAGGGTGAATAATTCACTTTCATTTGAAATATCAGAAGGCTTGTTGGATGAAATTTGTTTGGCGCGTTCGTTTCATGGGTGATTTTGTTTTAGATTTTTAACAAAGCGTGTACTGTGATGCTCTACAACAGTTGTATGGTCAGGTGTGGGACTTTTACAGATGGGGGATTTGGGGTTCTGTTCAGTGGAAGTGTTTCTATAAATAATGAAGGACAGCTCAATTGAAAAGGAGATGAGGTGGTTTCTTCCTCCATACCTCCTACTCCTCTTCTCTGTAGCTCCTGCTGATCTTCCTACGTTTGTTTCTCCCTTTTTTATTCTCCTTCCACTCATGCTGTACCTCCTGCTTATCTACCAGCTCCTTCTCCTCCTTTTCCTGCTGCTACTTCAGTGTTGTTCGCTATGTCCCCCATTGCCAGGGATGTGCTTTCACGATGTACATGTTGTGGACAGTTCAGTAACCAATCACAAATCAGTTCAAAAACAAAATAAAGAACTGCAGATGCTGAAGATCTGAAACAAAAACAGAAATTGCTGGAGAAACTCAGCAGGTCTGGCAGCATCTGTGGGGAGAAAGCAGAGTTAATGCTTCAAGTCCAGTTACCCTTCTTCAGAGCTCTTCAGACAAATCAGGACAGATGCTTTGGTGAGTCCAGCAGGGTTCCGCAAGAGCAGTCTAAACAATGGAACATTTTTCATCTCTTTAAATAACACTGCTGGCTGCCTTACTGACTGCTGGCATGTTCCAACTAATTGAGGGTGTGACTGGAACAGTAGCTGTGAAAATGGATTTTATACCATCATTCCAGCCACCGATGTGTTTACTCTGAAATCCTGTGACATTACACATACCCAGTCTTGTATAACTTGCTATCTGATTGGCTGAGTTACCCTTACATTCACTTAACAAAGTTATTTCATGTTCATTTGCTATTATAATCAATAATGTTTTTTTAGCTGTTGCAGCTTCTGTCTCATGAGGTGATGACAATAATGTAAATAAAATTAGTTTAATAAACTTAAGAAGTCTTTGCTTTCTGTTGTAATTAATTAAGAAAAAAACACATTTTTATCTTAAACCTTTTCCATATTTGTAATTTGCATGCCTTGGGCACTTTCAAATTTAACTAAAACAGTAGATGGAGCCCTGAGCACATATGTGCAAGGAGACTAGTTGAAAATATAGAGAGCTCTTTCTCTTCCCAGACAAAAACAAAACAAAAAAAGGACAGAAAGGTGTTACATTAGATTCCCACCCCATTGTCTGCACTGGTTCAGATTACCGTGAAGGTCCCACCTTCTCAATTTTGCCCTTCACCTGAGGCATGCAACCCTCAGGTTAAACCACTACCAATCATTTCTCTCTAATGAAAGAGCAGCCCTATGAACCTCTGGGACTATGGCAACTTTACCTTTGCCTTACCCAGTTGTGTTGCCCAGATTCTCCTGGTGCTTTCTTAAAACATTGCCGTTTAGCGTACTTGTTTTAATAGGATACAAAGGATATTCCCTCATATTGCACTTGTTCATTGCCCAGTCTGCTCAGCAGGTGTCGTAGCACACAGACATCCTAATGTGAAAATCCAGACCTACAGCCTGCACTCGTATCTTCAGCAATGTGTACAACCACAGAAGCTGGAGATAGACCAAAAACAATAAAGGTGTGCCAAACAGCAATTTCTAAATCTTCCTGTCTCTTCCTCCTACTCTGTAGAAAAGTGCTTTCAGTTCTACAGAATCTTTTATCACAGAGTCCATCTCTTCCAATGTCAATTTTTATTCTCAAGATGAATCTGCTCCTGTACTGCCTGTTCTTCATTGTCCCTTTAACAAGCTTGTCAACTGTAGAGAAGCCATTATTTTTTGGTTCTCTGTATTGCTGGAATAATAGCTACCAAGTTTTCATAGGCTTGCAAATGTCCAAATCACTTTCCCGTGCCTCTTCCCTCTCCCCATAATACCAATCCCCCAACACAATGCCCACACCCACACATACGCACACACCCACACACCCACACACACACACACACACATGCATGTACACAGAATCCCAAGTCCAAAAATCACAGTCTTAAGTAAATATGGTGATCAACAATCTTAATTACCCGCTGCCTAGCTTTTGCAACCCAGAGGAATAAGTTTCCAAATCATCCTCACCAAAGTAAAGACCCCACACTTAGCTTCGCAATGACAAATTGCTTTATAAAACTCACTGCACGTGATCCCTCTCTCCATAAGTCAAAGGGTAGAATTTTTCCAGTTGCAGGTAAACTGTGGTGATGAGCACCTTTCATGGCAGCAACTCTGCCCTGGCTCAGGGCAAGTTGTGTTATGAAATTGTCCACTTCCTTCCTCATTAATGACGCAAGCAAGATGTTGGGCACTTTTCTCAGGGAATATCATGGTGAATGAGATAGAAATGCTTATCATTGTCTTTCAGTTTCCACGTCCACCATATTAAAAGCCACGCTGGACACAAGCTTAAGCCAGGAATGATCCCTCAAACTGTGACACTTAGCCCTTAGTTTGAAGAACTGGCACAGAAGAAAGCAAAGCTAACTCCACAATTCAAGGACATACACACTGTGGAGCTGGAGAAACACAGCGGGCAAGGACAGTCATTTTCTCAGAAGACCATACAGTCATTGAGTCATACAACATGGAAACAGACCCTTTGGTCCAAATTGTACTTGCCAAGCAGGTTTCCGAAACTAAATCAGTCCTGTTTGCCTGTGTTTGGCCCTTATCCCTCTAAACCTTTCCTATTCATGTGCTTGTCCAAATGTCTTTTAAATGTGGTAACTGTACCTGCATCTACCACTTCCTCTACCACTTCCTCTGCCACGTTCTGTGTGAAAATGTTGCCTGTCAGGTCCCTTTTAAATCTTTCCCTCTCACCTTAAAATTATGCCCTCTTGATTTGAGCTCCCCTACCCTAGTGAAAAGACCTTTGTTATTTACCTTATCTATGCTCCTCACAATTTTATAAACCTGAATAAGGTCACCCCTCAACCTCCTAAACTCCAGGGAGAAAAGTCCCAGCTTATCCAGCCTCTCTTTATAACTCAAACCCCTCTGTCCCAGTAACATCCTTGTAAATCTTTTTTCCACCACAAGATAACGTCACCAGATGAACCTAGCCTGAACTGGGGCAGCAGCTTTGGTTAGTGCTGTATCCCCTATGAAGTGGGATACCCATGAGAGCTGCAAAAATGTCAATGGACATCTGCTTCTGCAAGGCTTTGTACTTATGATGCCAAACATAAAAGAGTATGTGCCAAGTGCTGGAAAATGGCATGAGATAGCTAGGTGCTTGCTTTTGACCAGAGCAGACTCAATGGGCCAAAGAGTGTTTTTCTGTGCTGTTGAGTTCTGCGAATCTGTGCCACCATTTTTTCAGTGCTATTTCACATTCAAAAGGCCAACCACTACACATGTATCTGATGAAGACTAATAGACTACAAGCTTCAGTATCTCAGGAATCATATCCACTCAAGGACTCACACTCACCTCATCCTGTACAACTACTAATCCTTCCTGTCCTCTGTCCTTCATATGTATGTCACTGCCTCTCCTCCTCATACATGGTGACTAGCTACTGTTGCATCCATTCCATCATAGACAGTCCTGCTCTTTGCCCCCTTACAGGAAAAGCAGGGCCACAAGTAGACAATTGGTCTAAGGCAGGAGTTGAGGTGGGACTGTGGAGTGACAGACATCAAGTTCCTCACTCCATTGAGGAGAAGATGGTGGAGTTGGCCTTGGAAGAACAGGACCAGTCACGTGGTGACAGGAAGACACAACGTTTAAAAAATATCTTGATGAACACTTGAAATGCTGTGCCAAGATTAGATAGGTGCTTGTTAACTAGTATGGACATGATGGGTTCATGGGCCTCTTTGAGTACTGTAATGTTCTCTGACCTTATGATGCTAGGTTACATGGCATTGACAGAGGACCCTTGGTGTGTTTATGCAGTGAGTGTTCTCGATGGCACACACTGCTGTCACTGTGCACGATTGGGGAAGAGACTCAATGTTAATGGTGTAGGATGTGCTATCAATCAAATGGGCTGCTTTGTCCTGGATGACGTCAAACTTCTTGAGTATTGTTGGAGCCTGCACCCATCCAAGCAAGTGGAGAATATTCTGTCAAACCCTGACTTATGCCATGCTGATGGTACACAGGCATTAGGGAAACAGCAGTTGAATTACTCAACACAGAATCATGAATCTTTGACCTGCTCTTGTAACAATTGTATTCATAATGTTTTTCCAGTTTATTTTCTGGTCAATGGCAACCCTCAGATGTTGATAGTGGGGATTTGGCAATGATAGTGCTATTGAACATCAATATGTAATTGTTAAATTCTCTCTTTGTGGAGATGGTCATTGCCTGGCACTTGTGCAGCACAAATATTGCTACTTAGCACCCCAAGCCTGAATATTGTCTGAATGCTGCTGCTTATGAGCATACTTCACTTCCTGAGGAGATGTGAATGGTGCTGATTTTGTGTTATCATCAGCGACATTCCCACTTCTTACTTTGTGATGCAGGGAATATCATTGATAAAGCAGCTGAAGATAATTGGACCCAGGACACTACCCTGAGGAACTCCTTAAGTGATGTTCAGGAGCTGAGACGATTGACCTCCAACAACTGCAAGCCATCTCAGTCTGTGCCAGGTATGAGATCTAAGCAACTTGAGAGATCTGCCCTGATTCCAATTGCTAAGGTTCCTTGATGTCAAACTTTGTCAAATGTGGCCTTGATCTCAAAAGCAGTCAATCTCACCTCATCCTGAAATCCAGTTCTTTCATTTAGGGCTAAATGAAACCTAGCACCGGTGAGCAAGTTATTCCTTTGCAAAGCTGCATGATAGCACTGTTGATGACACCTTCTCTCACCTTACTGATCATTGAGAGTAGTCTGATCTGGCTGCATTGGATTTGTCCTGCTTTCTGTGGACAGGACTTACTTAGGCAATTTTCAACGTTGTCAGGATGATGCCAGTGTTGTAGTTGCACTGGAAGAACTTGGTTAAGGGTGTGGCTAGTTCTGGAGCGCAAGTCTTGAGAATTATTACCAGAATATTGTTAGGGTTCATAGGCTTTGTAGTATCCAGTGCTTCCAACTGTTTGTTGATATCATGAGGAGTGAATCAAATCGCCTGAAGACTGACATCAGTGATGCCGGGGTCCTCTGAAGGAGCATCCACTTGGCACCACTGGCTAAAGACTGTTGTAAATATGTCAGCCTCATCTTGTACACTGATATATTGGTCTTCTCTATCAATTAGGATGGGGATATTTGCGCAGCCTCCTCCCCCAGGGAGGTGTTTAATTCTCCACCACATCAAATGACTGAGGTTTACAGGACTACAGAGTTTCAATCTGATCCATTAGAACACCCAGTTGTGAGTTACCAGATCTGTTCAAAAACTATCCCATTTACAACTGTGATAGTGGCACATAACATGATGGAGGGTTTCCTCAATATAAAGACAAGTCTTCATCTCCACAACAATATGCAATGATCACTCCTACCGATGCTGGCATGAACACAAACAATTCTGACAGGCCAATTGGTGAGGAAAATGTTAAACAGAATTTTCAAAATAGAATTTTCCCTTTTGGTGGTTCCCTCACTACCTGTCACAGACCTAGTCTAGTGGCTATGTTCTTTAGGACTTGGCCAACTTGGTCAGTAGTGAGATGGCTTAATGACTCAGCAGTTAGCACTGCTGCCCCACAGCACCAGGGACTGGGGTTCAATTCCAGCCTTGGGTGATTGTCTGTGTGGAGTTTGCACATTCTCCCCGTGTCTGTGTGAGTTTCGTTCGGGTGTTTCTGTTTCCTCCCACAATCCAAAGATGTGCAGGTTAGGTGGAGTGGACATGCTAAATTGCCCACTGCGTGCAGGATAGTTGAATAAAGCAGGGCTATCAAGATTGCTGGGCTGGCTGAGAATTTTCTAATTACTTTCTCATTCAGCATGGTCTTCAGAGTATCATCAAGGCCACAAGGAAGCCAGTGATGGTAATCTCCATGTGAGATGCATCGGCAAGTAACCTGTTGGAAGTGTCAGGGAGATAGCGCAATGTTATTGCAGAAAATGCTAAGCCCTCACATCCATAACAACAAAGCCCCATGTTCTGCCCTCATGCACCGTGGCCTGGGGATCATTGCCACATTTTGATGAGGAGCTTGATGTATGTGAGTTTATCCAATTGAGCATTGAACAACCAGTGGTCATGCCACATAGTGAGCAGATTTCTGCCAGTGCTACAACATGAAATTGCCCCCACTCCACTCTTTGCAAACTTACATTTCAATGCGAGAATAAGGCAGCTGTAAAGTCTTGTCTTCCAGAACTTGCCATGTTTCAGGTGGAACATATTAAAACAACCATCGCTGACAGACAAGTCCCGTGCATACACAGACTCTGTTCGAATGAGGAGGAACGAGACGGACACCTGAAAGTGTTGAAGGACGCCCTCACAGGAACAAGATACGATGCTGAGCTCATCAATCTCCAGTTCTGACATGCCACAGTGAAAAACCATAATGATCTCCTCAGAAGACAGACATGGGATATGTCTGATAGGGTGCCCTCCATCGTCCAGTACTTCCCCGGAGCGGAGAAACTACACCATGTTCTCCACAGCCTTCAACACATTATCGATGATGATGAGCACCTCGCCAAGATCTTCCCCACACCTCCACTTCTCACCCTTAAACAACCGCCAAATCTTAAACAGACTATTGTTCACAGCAAACTACCCAGCGTTCAGGACAACATTGACCACAACACTATTCAACCCTGTTATGGTAACCTCTGCAAGACATGTCAGATCATCGACATGGACACTACCATCACATGTGGGAACACCACACACCACATGCACAGCAGATACTCATGTGACATGGCCAATGTTATCTATCTCATTCACTGCAGGCAAGGATGCCCTGAGACATGGTACATTGGCAAAACCATGCAGACACTATGACACCAGATGAATGGACACTGCACAACAATTGCCAGACAGGAATGTTCCCTCCCAGTGGGGAACACTTCAGTGGTCAAGGACATTCGGCCTTGGATCTTCGGGTAAGTTACCAAGAGTCCTCCGACACAGACTTTGGGATACACAAGTACGCAGAATTGCTGAGCAGAGGCTGATAACCAAGTTCGGTACCCATGAGGATGGCATCAACTGGGATCTTGGGTTCATGTTGCACTACAGGTGACCCCACCATATTATACACTCTCACACATGCATACACATACACACACTCACTCCACAAAGACTCTCTCACACTCACTCCACAAACACACTCTCACACTCACACACATTAACACACGCACACACTCTCGCACCCCCCTCACTCTCACACTCACACGTGCAATCACACACACACATGCACACACATACATGATTCTATGGGGTGAATTTGTATTTGCATATACATTTTATTTTGCTCAAAGAGCACACAATTTATAGATAGTCAGTCAAATTGGTGTTTTATAAATCCCTACTTTAGAAATAAAACCAGTCTGACTCCAAACTAAAACACATTGATTCTAAACAGCACCTTACACCCAAGATGCATTGTCTGACCGAAAAGATCACCTCTTCTTTACATTGATAAAACCTTTAGTTCTCTCACGACTGTGAGTTGAGAGGAATTCAGGGATTTACATACACATTTTTCAATTAAAACCTTCTAACTGATTAAAGATTTAATATCATGTTAAGTTTGTTTATTACATCCTCATCAATGGTGTGAACCTTTGATCTTTTATTTCTAAATTCTGCACCTGAAACTACCTCTCTCACTAGCACCTGAAGAAAGACTGAGGCTCTGAAAGCTTGTGAGTTCAAATAAACTGGTTGGACTATCACCTGGTGTCATGTGATTTCTGACCTTGTCCACCTCAGTCCAACAATAGCACCTCCACATCATTGCCATGGTGAGCAATTGAGAATTTCAGCTTACAGTAAGTTCCTTGTGGTCATTACACTTGTTGAGTTAGATGACAAGATGACCATTGTTATGTGCAATGAAATATTCATGAATGCTTTCAGCTACAATCTGAAGTCTGTGTTATTAGACAATGACTGACCTCCCAATGATGTGCAAATTGAAGGCAATTGGACATGATTACTGCAATTCCACCTAGGAAAGTCTGAAATTCAAAGTGGTTAACTCTGCCCCCAAGGAAGAAAAGACGGTAACTTACTCTGCCCATGACTTTCAATCTGACATGTCAAGTTTCCAATTTAATGGTAGCTTGAATGACCAACAGGTTCCACTTGTGATGCATGCATGTCATTGTGTTTGCATTTTTATTGTCGTTCTTGTGGCCTCAATGATAAGGCCACAAGTTCTAGGAGCAGAAATAAATCATTTGGCCAATTGAATCTGCTCCACCATTCATAATTTCATTATTGCTTTGATATTCCTTAAATTCACTTTCTTGCCTTTTCCCCATAACCCTTGATTCCCTTACTGATTAAAAATATCTATCTTAAGCTTCAACATACTTAATGTGCCAACCTCTGCAGCCCTCTGCAATAAAGAATTCCACACAGAAGGAATTCCTCCTCATCTCTGTCTCAAATAGATGACTTCTTACTCTGAGATTATGCCCTTTGGTCTGAGACTCCCAAGGCAAAACAACTTCTCTGCATGTACTCTCAAGGCCCCTAAGAATTTTATATGTTTTAATAAGATGTCCTCTCATTCTTCTAACCTCCAAAGGGTACAAGCCCAACCCTACTGAACTGAATTGAATTGAAGTGAATCATTTATTGTCACATGTATTCAATGTAAAAATACATTGAAAAGTGTGTACCTTCGCCTAACAGACATGGCACCATTCACATTAATTTAGAATGAGATAAAAAAAATTACTTCAGAGAGTACAATTTTCCTTTCCACTTCCGCAGTCCCGCTCCAGGCTTTCCTGCCCTCGCCATGTCTCCACCAGGGTCCCGCTCTGGGCTTTCCATCCCTCGCTGTGCCTTCACCAGGGTCCCGCTCTGGGCTTTCCAGTCCACACCATACTGCTGCCAATGTCCCACTCTGGGCTGCCTCACTGGACTGATTTCGCCGACGCCACCTCATCAGTCAATCTCTCCTCATAAGAAAAACCCTCCATTCCCATAATCAATCTAATGAACATTCCCTGGACTACCTCCAATGTCAATATATCCGTCCTCATATAAGGGGACCAAAACTATTCACAGTTTTCCACCTGCAGTCTCTACAAGTGCATTGTATAGTTGTAGCAAAACCTCCCTACTTTTATGCTCCATTCCTTTGAAATAAAGTATATATGCCTTCCCTATTACCTGCTCAACTTGGATGCCAGGTGTTTGAGATTCATAGCCTAGGATTCACAACTCCCTCAATGCTGCAACTTTCTGCAGTCTTTCCACATTCCAATATTCAGCTTTTATATCCGTCCTGCCAAAGTGCTTAACTTCACATTTTCCTACATTACATCCCATCCGCCATCTAACCTCTGTGGACTTCCTGTGATTACTTCACTATTTGCCTATCCATTTACTTCTGAGTCATCCACAAACTTCAGCTTCCTCCATTTCAGTTAATTATTTATGTATAACTATTAATATGCCCAATTTATGCTCAGTACCTACATCACTGGAGATTCCAGTCCCCTTGTTGGTCCCTCATATAGAGGCCAGGATAACCATGATCTGCTGAAACCAGCCCTTTGAGAGCTCCCAGTCCCTCCTGTTGACTATGAAGTTTCACCCTGCTATTTCCAATCACTCCCAACACTGTGACCATTCAGTCAATGTCCCTGTTAAACGAAGCCTGTCCATAGATTTGAATTGCTCACTTTCTTGAGGACTCCATTGACTGTCCCATGATAAGGCCCTGAAACATCATTAACCTAGGCCATCAGGATTTACCATGGCTCACACTCTAGATTGATTTGATAAGATCACACCCCACTTCCTGGATTGATCTCTCAACAATGCCCTGACTGACCAACTTGTAATCCATGGGTTGACTGCACTTTGACCACAGGTCTAATAATGGTCAAGTTCCCTAATTATAAAGATGTAGATCTCTAGGATCTTGTCACTCAAGTGTCTGACTGACATTGACCAATGGCCTGCACTATAATTGGACAAGCCAATTGACTAACTGTGACAACATGCCTTGATTGTAGTTTTGCCTTTGCTCCAATGAGCATTCTTCCCCTTTAACTTTCACACATGGGCAGCAACGTGAAACACATAGATCATAGATGCCGTATGTTTGCTACGTAAGCTGCTGGCACATGCTCAGCTGTAGCATGGTGCTTATCTATGAAATGTCCACCCTATGTCAGACTCAAACATTTAGTTTTAAATGGTCCCGACCACCAAAAACTGACTGCCTCTCCATCAGTACTAAAAAGCAAACTAAATTGCAAAGGTTGGCAGCCTGCAACTCAACAGTAAAGTCAGAGTGTGTGAAAAAGGTAATGATCTTCCTTTTGGCGTACAGTAGTGATACCCCTCCATAGGTACAAAATTGGCTTTATCTCTGTTCTTGAAGATAGTCACAATTATGGCATCTTGTAGATTGCTTGGCATGGTCTCGTCATCAGTTGGTCTACAGAGCAGCAGTATTACCAGCCCTTCTGTGTGTTGGAGACATGAACAATGTCCAGAAGATACGTCAAACCTCTTGAGAAATATCCCCAGTAATGCCTTCTGAAATCCTACAAATCCTGTATCAGGGCACCCAATCAGGTTAACATCCCCAGCATCAAGGCACTGGTCAATCGGCTGCAAGCTGCAATGGACACACCACACCATCCATATGCCTGACATAACTTCCAAACCAAGTACTCTATGCTGAGCTTTGTCGAGGTGGAATAAACACATTGAGGATGCCTTCGAAGCTTCCCTGAAAAAAATTGCAATATCCCATTGTCTCATGAATCTCTAGCCTAGGACCAATCAAACAAGAGAAGAAGCATCTGCAAATGTTCCAACCACCCTGATCATCTCCAACAGGCCCAGATGGATGCCATGTGCAAACAGCAGTAAGACCATTCAAAAGCCAAATGCCCCAATTCACCTGATTCAGCAAACACCACCTACCTCATCCAAAGCAAGTTTAAGGGATCCAGCATTAGATTATTTAGTTACCTCCAGGCCCACCACACCAGAATGGAAGAACATTGATGCCAAGGTACTGTCAAAAAGGAGAAGAAGAGAAAAGCAATGACACCCACAATGGCTGCTTTCAAGTAAATGCCAAAGTCACTGAGTGCTGAAAGCAAAAGGCAATCTAAGGCCAAAGACATGACTGTGTCATCTTAATTATGATAACGTCCTGTCTAGATCTATGAAATGCATGGCCATCCCTGGTAGAAACATTTTAGTCCTAGGTGTCCCCCAGCTCCAAAGTAGATGATTAAAACCATGTAGTGGTGTCTATGTGGTGTCTGAGTAGGCATGACGTTATGAGGCAGGCATTTTACTGATGCTGGGTTATGTTGATAAAGGAGGATGGTGGAAATGGAACATGCCGGGACACTGTGCAGAAGAAGCAATCACAAATAACGAGAAGGTTGATGGTTGGCATAATCAGAAGCTGCAACAAGAGGGGACAAGTCACCAGATGCCTGCTCTGTTTTACCTGTCAGGTTATTTCTTGTTGGATTTCTCACTGGAGGAGAAGAGAATTGGAAGTGTAATACAAATGGGGTAAGTTGGGCTATTAACGTGTTGCAAATGCATTCAAGTAAACTTGCGTCACTCAAGGGCAATATTCTGAACTGGCCATTCAAATTTTGAGGGGAAAATCAGGTTGGGGGAGGTAATCACATTGAGTTAGGGAGCATAATCAGGTGTTGGGGGATGCATGGGTGTAGTTATGTCAGATCAGGGTGGTACATGAGTTGTTGCAGTGTTAACCAGGTGGTTGGTGTGTAGTCAGGAAGGGTGTGTTTTTTTGGGTCTGTCAATTGTGGAGTTTCCCAGCTTTTCCTTGACATCAAAAATCTAAATTTTACATTCTGACTCTATCTAGTCACCTCATTCTCCATTACTGTCATGAATCAAGGGAGGAGAATATTCCACAAAGTATCAGAAGCTTCTGGACTTCATCGGACTATATTCTTCTGTTCAATGACTATTTTAGGTGCATTGTCGCTGCCTGCAAAGATTTCACTAACCAATGTCACTGATGGACAAAGACAAGAGTGGTCCTTAAGGAAGATTGTTGAATTGGGGGAAGGCCAACTACAGCAAAATTCAGCATGAGCTGGGGAATGTGGATTGGGAACAGATGTTTGAGGGTAAATCCACATTTGATATGTGGGAGGCTTTTAAAGAGAGGTTAATTAGAGTGCAGGACAGACATGTCCCTGTGAAAATGAGGGATAGAAAGGGCAAGATTAGGGAACCCTGGATGACAGCTGAAATTGTGAGACTAGCAAAGAGGAAAAAGAAAGCATACATAATGTCTAGGTGACTGAAAACAGACCAAGCTTTGGAAGAATATCGGGAAAGTAGGACCAATCTGAAACGTGGAATTAAGACGGCTAAGAGGGGTCATGAAATATCTTTAGCAAACAGGGTTAAGGAAAATCCCAAAGCCTTTTATTTACACATAAGGAGCAAGAGAGTAACTAGAGAAAGGATCGGCCCATTCAAGGACAAAGGAGGGAAGTTATGCGAGAAGTCAGAGAAAATGAGTGAGATTCTTGATGAGTACTTTGCGTTGGTATTCACTGAGGAGAGGGACATGATGAATGTTGAGGTTAGGGATTGATGTTTGATTACTCTAGGTCAAGTCGGCATAAGGAGGGGTGAAGTATTGGGTATTCTAAAAGGCATTAGGGTGTACTAGTCCCCAGGTCTGGATGGGATCTATCCCAGGTTACTGAGGGAAGCCAGAGAGGAAATAGCTGAGACCTTAACAGATATCTTTGCAACATCCTTGAGCACGGGTGAGGTCCTGGAGGACTGGAAAACTGCTAACATTGTCCCCTTGTTTAAGAAGAGTAGCAAGGATAATCCAGGTAATCATAGATGGGTGAGCCTGACGTCAGTGGTGGGGAAGCTGCTGGAGAAGATACTGAGGGATAGGATCTGTTTACATTTGGAAGAAAATGGGCTTATTAGTGATAGGCAGCATGGTTTTGTGCAGGGAAGGTCATGTCTTAACAACTTGATAGAATTCTTTGAGGAAGTAACAAAGTTGATAGATGAGGGAAGGGCAGTGGATGTCATATACATGGACTTCAGAAAGGCATTTGATAAAGTCCCCCATGGTAGGCTGATGGAGAAAGTGAAGTTGCATGGGGTCCAGGGTATACTAGCTAGATGGATAGAGAACTGGCTGGGCAACAGGAGACAGAAAGTTGTAGTGGAAGGGAGTTTCTCAAAATGGAGAACTGTGACCAGTGGTGTTCCACTGGGATCCATGTTGGGACCACTGTTGTTTGTGATACACTTAAATGATCTGGAGGAAGGTATGGATGGTCTGATTAGCAAGTTTGCAGATGACACTAAGATTGGTGGAGTAGCAGATAGTGAAGGGGACTGTCAGAGAATGCTGCAGAATATAGATCGGAGATTTGGGTGGAGAAATGGCAGATGGAGTTCAATCCAGGCAAACACGAGGTGATGCATTTTGGAAGATCCAATTCAAAAGAGAACTATACTGTAAATGGAAAAGCCCTGGGGAAAATTGATACACAGAGAGATCTGGGTATTCAGGTTCATTTTACCCTGAAGGTGGCAACGCAGGTCGACAGAGTGGGCAAGAAGGCATACGGCATGCTTTCATTCATCAGACAGGGTATTGAGCTCAAGAGTTGGCAGGTCATGGTACAGTTGTATAGGATTTTGGTTCAACCACATTTGGAATACCGTATACAGTTCTGGCCGCCACATTACCAAAAGGATGTGGATGCTTTGGAGAGGGTGCAGAGGAGGTTCACCAGGATGTTGCCTGGTGTGGAGAGCACTAGCTATGAAGAGAGGTTGAGTAGATTAGGATTATTTACATTAGAAAGACGGAGGTTGAGGGGGGACCTGATTGAGGTCTATAAAATCATGACAGGTATAGACAGGGTGGATAGTAAGAAGCTTTTTCTCAGAGTGGGGGACTCAATTACTAGGGGTCATGATTCCAAGGTGAGAGGGGAAATGTTTAAGGGAGATATGCGTGGAAAGTCCTTTATGCAGAGGGTGGGTGCCAGGAACGTGTTGCCAGTCGAGGTGGTAGAGGCAGGCATGATAGTGTCATTTAAGATGTATCTAGACAGATACATGAATGGGCAGGAAGCAGAGGGGTACAGATCCTTGGAAAATAGGCGACAGGTTTAGATAGAGGATCTGGATCAGTGCAGACTTGGAGGGCCGAAGGGCCTGTTCCTGTGCTGTAATTTTCTTTGTTTTGTTCTTTGTCTTTTTCTTCTGGGATCTTCTGATCTGAGCTGAAGTAGAAATGGGCAGTGCATTGTGTCCAGCTATGTCTAATAAACAAAGCCGAGTCAGAGGAAGAAAGGGTTTGTTTTTCAAAATCCGTACATATTAATGAATGAGTGAGGGTCAGTGTGAATGGATGAACAAGGGAGTAGATAGGTTGGTCAAGGGGGGAGTGGGTAGGTAACTAGGTAGGTGAGATAGTTACAAAAGCTTTAACATATCTTAGTTTAATGTGAAATGACTATCTTAGATTATTGCATAAAATATAAACTATGTTATTAGAATATATTGTCAGATCAATGTAGAAAATATAATGTTTAGCACCATATTAATTAAAAATCTCTATGATACCATTAGTTGATTTGCAAACTCTATATTCAGTCTGAATTGCCATAACTTTTACATATTCACTGAATATAAGAAATGAAATAAATGAGTCATTAGTTGGGTCTGGGGGATGGTTCGGGGTAGTCACATTGGGTTAGAGAGCATAGTCAGGTGGTTGGGAGGGGTGTGTAGGTGTAGTTATGTCAGATCAGGGTGGTACATGGGTTATTGCAGTGTTAACCAGGTGGTTGGTGTGCAGTCAGGAGGGGTGTGTTTTTTGGGGGCCTGTCAGTTGTGGAGTTTCCCTGCTGTTTGGCCAGGTTTTAAACTGTCTAATAGTTCCACAGTAAGTATATAGGTAAGCCCTGTGTATTCAGCACAAGTCTTCGCACTGAACTCAGGGTCAGAGACAATCACAGAGCTCCTAAGCAGCAGCAAGTCAGCCAATGGAAGTTAAATTTCCCAGGCAATTCCCACATATGTTCACATACCAGGAGTTTTGCAGGGCAACTCTTGACATACATTGCATTTCTGTCAATCCAGAGACAGAAAGAATTGAGTAACAATAATTGCTTATCTACTTTAGCAGTTTAGTCATTGTCTTTCCGCTGTTCTCTTCCCAGTCTCTTCCACTTCCTAGTGCAACTTCATATAATTCAATGCGAATTTTCAGCCAATTTTCCCTTAGCCTGCTAAATTCAACCATGAGATTATCTTCTACTTCCTTGAAGTCTCTGCATCAATTTTCCAATCAACACCTCAACTCACCTTCTCAATTCATGCTAATATTATAAATGGGAATCTTTACTCAAACTTTGCTTAAAATCTTTGGATCAAAACCTTTTCTTTCCCAACAATCAGCTGTATCTAAACCTTCGCAAAGAAGAGTCATAATGGACTTGAAATGGCTTCTATCTTCATGGATGCTGCCAGACCTACTAAGATTTTCCAGTACTTTCTGTGTTTTTTTTCCCATCAACCTGTTCAGAGATGTCATTACACACCACTGGAGCAGGAGGGATTGAACCTGGACTTTTTGGTCCAGGGGTAGGAACTGAGCCTCTGCACCACAAGAGAGCCCCCAAAGGGCAGCAACATTGAGAATTGCTGGAAACAGCAGTCAGGGTTCTGTGTATGTTTCAGATCTCTGACTCCCATAACACTGAGCTTTGATTTTAGTCTTGTCTAAACTCTTTTCTTCATTGCAATTGACCATCCCTCCTATTTTTGAGTCATCTGCAGATTTGGCTACAGTGCCTTCTATCCCTCTATCCAAGTCATTATTGTAAACAGCTGGGGTCCAAGGACCAAATCCCACTTGTTACTTCTTGCCATCCGGAGAAAAAAGACATTTATCCCGATTCTCTGTCTTCTGTCCATCAGGCAGTCACCTATTCAAGATAATAAATTACCCCTAATCCCATATGACCCAACCTTGTGAATTAACCTTCAGAGTGGCACCTTATCAAACACCTTCCAGAAGTCCAGATATATTACATCTACAGGATCCCCATTATCCACTTTGCTTGTTCCATCTTCAAAGAACTCTAGGAAATTAGTCAAACATGATTTGCCCTTCATAAAACATGCTGACTCTGATGGGTAGCATTTTGACTTTCCAAATGTCCTTATATTGCTTCCTTTTGATAATTAATTCTAACACTTTGCCAAAACAAATGTTAAAACTGACTAGTCTGTAATTTCACACATGTTGCCCTGTCCCTTTTTGAATAATAGCATTACATTAGCATTTTTCCAATCCATTGGAACCTTCCCCGTGTCCAGAGAATTTTGGAATATTGTGTCCACTATCTCTGCCAACACTTCCTTTAATACCCTAGGATGTAGCCCATCACGCCTTGGGGACTTGTTTGCCTTCAATCCTAATAGTTTGCTGATTACCTTTTCCCCATCGATGGTTTCAAGGAAAAAGTTTTTTATGCACAAGATAGGATGGGGGCAGGGGGTAAGGCGTAAATGATAGGTGGAGATAGAATTCAAAGAGGGAGAAGAACAGTTGGACAGAAAAAGGTGTGGATAACAATTAACCTAGGAGAATGAATCGCTGCTATTGGGGACTATTAGTAGCTAACAATGGGTTGTGTGTAATAATAGACCAAGTGATAGCAAGGCCTGTTATTTGGGGTTTGGGCTAAGCTCATGGGAGGAGATGCCTCAAGCCCTAAAATTGGTGATATTGAGTCCAGAAGGCTGTAGAGTTCCAAAGAGGAAAATGAGGTGCTGTTCCCTAGCTTGAGCTTCGCTTCGCAGGAACACTGCAGCAAGCCTGAGACAGAGATGTCGGTCAGAGAAAAGGGTGGTGTGTTGAACTGGCAGGCAACTGGAAAATCATGGTCTTTTTCAGAATATATATAACTGATTTATTTAACATTAATTTCAATAATGCATTTAGGTGTGATGTATGAATGGACTTGTAAAGATCTAATGATCCCTATGAGTTTGAAAGCTTAAGCAAACCAACTGTACTTAATTAATTCATCTAATGCGTGTGCTTTTTAACCTTAATAAAAGTGATCAATGTGTTGTTTGCATTGTACTCAGTGTAACAAAGCTGTTCATTAGCCGAACTTTACAAAACTTGAAAATCTAGTAAAATGTCCCTACGTGGCAAAGTAAGTCATTGGTTTACAACACTGACTGGTGCAACATCTGTCAAATTCCTGCCTCTTCCCTAGAGCCACTGCAACATGGCTGGGGTGCATGGGGTGAGAGAAACTTTCCACAGGGCTCCCTCAATACAAGTTGCACCACTTTGTAGTTCCACTTCACCCTTCAGCTCATTCGCCGTGCTAATAAGCAACTTTTTCTTTTCCTTTCAGGCATCAAGGCCCACAAGATGTAACAACTCAGAGATACCCATGGCCCTCTGGAACCTTCGTCTCATCCCCTTCCCTCTGACTGCATCCCCTCCCCAAACCCCACCTCCTGTCAGATATTCACCATCCCTCCAATCCTTCCGTTCTCTGATGTTGAATGTTCTATTCTCAGCAAAGGCCTCAGCTTTATTCCTCTGCATCCCCACCTTAACAAATTTTGGGCACAACATGACGTCGAACTCTTCTTCCACTGTCTTTGCCTCCATGCCCATTTCTTTGAACAAGAATCCTCTCTCCGTCCCACAGACCCCCTTCACCCAGTACCAACTCTCTCCCTCCACCTGGACCCCTCCCTTTGGCCTTTTACCTGCACTCAATCTGTTCATCGAGAACTGTCAATGTTGTATTAGTCACCTTAATTTCTCTGCCCTCCTCAACAATTCCAACCTATCTCCCTCCGAACTGACTGCACTCCGTGCACTCAGATCTAACCCTGACTTTGTTATTAAGCCTGCCGATAAGGATGATGCTATTGTAGTCTGGCGTACTGACCTCTACATTGCAGAGGCTGAGCGCCAGCTCTCAGATACCTCCTCTTATCTTCCCCTGGACCATAACCGCACCATGATGCATCAGGCCATTGTATCTACAAAGGTAACTGATCTCATTTCATCTGATGATCTCCCCCTGCACCACTGCTTCCAAGCTGATAGACCCCCAGCCCTGCACAGCTCACTTCTACCTCCTTCCAAAAAAAACAGTTCTGAGTAAGGGTTATTGGACCCAAAACGTTATCCTGATTTTTTTCTTCACAGTTGCTGCCAGACCTGCTGAGCTTTTCCAGCAACTTCTGTTTTTTGTTCTCTCAATACAATGTTCCTTCAGTGGAAACTGAGAAACATTTTTATAGCATATTTACAGTTTCCTGGGAAAGACCAGTGGCCTTCTGACAAAGTCTTTTATGTCTGTGTTAGTTTTTTGCTGGAGCAATCCAAAATAAATTTACCTACCTGCTCTTTTATCATTGCCCTGTCTCTTTATGTGAATCAATCAATCCTTCTGCCAAATATTCTATACACAACCAAATCTATGGACAAAGAAAATTCCCATGACCACTCACCTTACAAGTTTTAAATTGTATACCCGTTGACTCATCACAGGAAGTAGATATTTTCAGTCTTTCAAAATAGGAAAACTATTCTTGTTCTCCTATTCTCCACTGCAAACAACCTCAGAATGGTTATCACAAAAAGCTAATAACACAGAAGGGGCCATTCATCTGAATGTCGTCCCCCCAAGCTCTTCGAAGAAACAATTCATCTAGTTCTGCTCCACTGCCTTCTCTTTATAGCCCCATTCTTCTTTTTCAGTTAACAATCCTGTTCCTGATCTTATGCTGCTATTGAATCTGCCTCCACCACTTTCAGGCAATTCTATCAAAGAATGGGCAATGAATGTTAGACCAGCCCACGTCCGGAAACTATAAAAAAACCTAATCCTGTTTGCAAAAAGGGTTTTTCACATGTTACCTGCTTCTTTTTTCAATTACCTTCAACTTGTGTTGTCTTGTTTTTGATCCTTTTTGTAAATGGGAACAGGTTTTTGCTGTTTGTTCTGTCCAAACATCTCATGATTCTAAATAACCTCCCTGCTCTTGTTTTTGAATTTTAATAGTGACAGGATCAGCATCCCACCTTCAGATTCCCTCACTTCATAAAGCAGGTGAAATCACATGACGGATCTGTGAAGTGGAGAATTTCCATTTAAAGAGATCATGGATTGGGGCAGGAACACTCAGCTGGCTGCCTGCAGAACCCACAGGGTAAGGGAAATGAAAAAGCTGCTGCTCAAGACTGTCTCTCTTTCCTGGAAGCACTACTGCAGGATATGATGGGTTGCAATGAGATGATCTTTCCCATGAATGGGATAACAAAACCAGCCTCTCCAACCAAGTGGGCTTGCAAGGAAATGGTCAAGAACATAGGCAGCAGGAATGTAACTCCTCGAGGCAAGATGGGGCAGCATGGTGGCTCAGTGGTTAGCACTGCTGCTTCACAGCACCAGGGACCTGGGTTCGATTCCACATTCTCCCCGTGTCTGTGTGGATTTCCTTCAGGTGCTTCAGTTTCCTCCCACTGACCAAAGATGTTCAGGCTAGGTGGATTGGGCCATGCTAAATTGCCAATAGTGTTCAGGGATATATAGATTAGGGGGATGGGTCTGGGTGGCATGTTGCAAGTGTCAGTATGGACTTGTTGGGCCGAAGGGCCTGTTTCCACACTGTACAGATTCTATGATTCTATTCTAGAACTGCAGGAGGGTACAGTAAGTGAGTGGCACAAGACTTTCAAGTGCAAAGCCTGAGTCACTGACTTGCACAGCACTCCTCAAACCAACATTTTATAGTGACAGAGATAAAAGGTACTGCAGATGCTGGAGAATCCGAGATAACAAGCATGGGGCTGGATGATAACAGCAGGTCAAGCAGCATCATAGGAGCAGGAAAACTTGACGTTTCAGGCCGAAACCCTTCATCAGAAATGGGGGAGGGGAAGAGGGGAAGAGGGTTCTGAAATAAATAGGGAGAGAGGGGAGGCGGATAGAGGATGGATAGAGGAGAGGATAGGTGGAGAGGAGGCAGACAAGTCGAAGAGGTGGGGATGGAGACAGTAAAGGTGGGTGTAGGTAGGGGGGTAGGGAGGAGATAGGTCAGTCCAGGGAGGACGGGCAGGTCAAGGGGGTGGGATGATGGTATGGCTTGAGGTGAGAGGAAAAACAGGTTAGGGAGGTGGAGATGAGCTGGGCTGGTTTTGGGATGCGGTTGGGGGAGGGGAGATTTTGAAGCTTGTGAAATCCACATTGATACCATTGGGCTGCAGGGTTCCCAGGCTGAATATGATTTGCTGTTCCTGCAGCCTTCGGGTACCATCACTGTGGCATTGCAGGAGGCCCAGGATGGACATGTCATCTGAGGAATGGGAGGGGGAGTTGAAATGGTTCGCGACTGGGAGGTGCAGTTGTTTGTTGCGAACTGAGCGCAGGTGTTCTGCAAAGCGGTCCCCAAGCCTCCGCTTGGTTTCCCCGATGTAGAGGAGGCCACAACGGGTACAGCGGATGCAGTATACCACATTGGCAGATGTGCAGGTGAAATCTGCCTGATGTGGAAAGTCTTCTTGGGGCCTAGAATTGGGGTGAGGGAGGAGGTGTGGGGGCAGGTGTAGCACTTCCTGCGGTTACAAGGAAAACTGCCGGGTGTGGTGGGACTGGAGGGGAGTGTGGAGCGGACAAGGGAGTCGCGGAGGGAGTGGTCCCTCCGGAAGGCAGATAAGGGTGGAGAGGGAAAAATGTCTTTGGTGGTGGGGTCTGATTGCAGATGGCGGAAGTGTCGGAGGATGATGCGTTGGATCCGGAGGTTGGTGGGATGGTATGTGAGGACGAGGCAAATCATATTCATATTGGGAACAGCAAATCATATTCAGCCTGGGAACCCTGCAGCCCAATGGCATCAATGTGGATTTCACAAGCTTCAAAATCTCCCCTCCCCCAACCGCATCCCAAAACCAGCCCAGCTCATCTCCACCTCCCTAACCTGTTTTTCCTCTCACCTCAAGCCACACCATCATCCTGCCCCCTTGACCTGCCCGTCCTCCCTGGACTGACCTATCTCCTCCCTACCCCCCTACCTACACCCACCTTTACTGACTCCATCCCCGCCTCTTCGACTTGTCTGCCTCCTCTCCACCTATCCTCTCCTCTATCCATCCTCTATCCGCCTCCCCTCTCTCCCTATTTATTTCAGAACCCTCTTCCCCTCCCTCATTTCTGATGAAGGGTTTAGGCCCGAAACGTCAAGTTTTCCTGCTCCTATGATGCTATTTTATAGTGACACTCATTCTTCTATCTGCAAGCATCTCACATCCCCATCTGAACAGCCAGAACTCACACTGACCCTCATCATATTCCTGCCCCATTGTTGCCTTTCGCTAATGTTGTCCTTCCTTCCCACTTACATGAGCCAATTTTTACTCTCTGATATCTTTCCTAACAGAAGAGAGCACATATCCTTGGAGAGAGGCAGAGCCCTAAGGGGCATGTCCCCCCTGTTGTAGGCATATGGATGGCCACTGGCAATGCATGCCCAATGAACCCAGTCCGAAGGCAGTCTTGTTCCAGAATTGCAGATGTCACCAAAGATCTACTGTGAAAGTCCAAACCAGTGCTCAATCATGTTCAGAGAATTGATCTTCTGTCTGTAAATCCTGCGTTAATGATTACACCTCCTTCAGTCTGAAGGACTGTGCTCAATCTGTTAATCGCCTTTTCCCTGTGGAATACGAGAATACCTGGCTGAGGAGAAAGCAGCAGGTGTCGGTAGAATTGCTCTTATTGTTGTTGTTTTTAATGTACAAGCTGCCCTTGTTGCAGCTGGTCTTCCTCCACAGAACTCCTGTTTGTTTTAAATCAAAAATATACTTTTATTTATAAAATTTAAAATTACATTACAAAACATTTCAAACAATACAAAACTAGAATATTACAGAACTTGCCATAAAATTCAATTTGCTGCATCTTCTTTTCAATGCAATCGCAATAGAATTAATATTTACAATAATTATTCCATATCACATGTACAGCCTGAGGCAAAACTTTCCACATTGCAAATTGTTCAAAGGACAATAGAAACACCTGCTCTCTATATACCATGCTCCTATGCTAAAGTGAAGAATGACAGGAATCAAGTTGAAATGTAAATGGTTCAGTATGCCGTAATTAACTTCAAAGTGATTTCATAGAAAGTACACATCTGATTGTGGAATTTGGGATTTTTGCCTGACTGTTAAAATTCCTCGAGCACAAGCCTTTCACTTTAGCCATTCACAAAGCTGCAGATGTTGGTGTTTCAAGCACAGAACCATGTTGAGGCACTACTTGGCTCTCCTCAGCTGACTGGAGATCTGATAAAAGACCCAAGCTGCCTCTCCCAGGGAGATCCCATTGACCTACAATCAGGCAGGGGTGAGGACATTGCGCAGGCCTTGCCCTAGATTCAAGAAACTCCAGAGGTACTGCTCAGTGAGAGCTACAGGTCATTTGTGCTCAGTAAAACCATGAAGAGGGGCATGGCTGCTGCAGGTAGGGCAACCCCAGAGGATCACAGGTGATGCCAGACAAAATGAGTGAGTCCCCATAGTCTTACCAGACCATAGGGCTGAGGTAAGATGTTGGCAGTAAGCTTCTCAGGTTGGTGTTGTAGTGACAGGGGCCGGGGAATTAAAAATGAGAGCTGGGAGTGGCTTTCATTTGGCATAAAACTTTCTGACATCCTTGATTGATTTCCTTTTGTTGAGGAAAATCCTCTGCTGTTCCAGCAGTCATAAGTGGCCCGCACAGTTTGACTTGTCATGCATAATGGACAGGACAGGCCCACTCGCACACAGAAGTAGCAGAATGAAGCCAATAAAATAGAATAGAAATTTATTGCCACGTGTACATTTACATGAAAAATACAGTGAAAAGTTTTAAAAGCCATCCTACCATGTGCCTATATTACTGACAGAAGTCATATATAATTATACAAAAAAAAGTAGAATTAAGACTAAGTTTATAACAGTTCAGACAATGGTTCCTGGGTGTGGGGAAGGCCAAGTGAAGAATGATGGAAAGCACGGAAGACGCAGCCAGGATGAGACCACCATTCTGGGATGAGACTACCATTCTGGGATGAGACTACCATTCTGGGATGAGACTGGTACTCCAGGCCACCAGAATACTGGGCCGGAAGCCTCCAACAAAGGAAACCGCCCCACCAAGCTGAGACTGCCACTCCTGGATGAGACTGCCTGCCAGGCCATGCGAACACCTGGAAACCAAGACTTCTTTTGTGGTCCTTAACTGGCCAATTATGAACCTCAATTAGTAGAAAACTTTGAACACTGGCTCAGAACTTATCAGTAGTAGAGTCAAGAAGGCAGTGGCGTTCATGTTCCACCATCTTCCCTAACCAAGTGCCCACCTCACCACAAAGCTTGGCAGAAAATTCTGCCTAACATTTTTTCGCAAGTCAACAAGTCCTCACCTTGTTCTTTCATCTCTTACAAACTGCAGCCTACCTGTGGAACTATGCACTAGCCACAATGTAGGTTTAAAACAATATTTATATACACATTGGCCTGAACTGTCCAATCTAAGTCAGTATCCCTATTCATCTAGTTACTTTTCCAGATTTCTGATGCAGGATCCATCGCATAAGACACAGTCCAGAAAACCACAATATAGCATAGTGATGGATCTTCAGACAGTGATGTCTGCTTTTTAAACAATGACCGCAATTTTCCAGTAAGTAAACATGGTTTTAAAGATCAGGTCATTTCTTATACAGTTTTTGAGAAAAGTTAAGTGTGTACATGAGTAAGCGTGGATACCAGGTGGGTAATGTAGTTAGGGCATTGGGTCATTAAGAGGATAGGACACAAGCTGGATAGTTGAGGAGTTGGTGTACCATATGGGTAAGTGGGTGGTGTGGCAGTGGCAGGTGGGTGGGGGAGCTGGATGCCAGGTGGATAATGGGTTTGGGTGGCAGATGGGAAAGGAGGTAGGGTGGCGGCTAAGGAGGTAAGACTGTAGGGTAGGTCAGATGTTGGAGGCATCAGGTCAGGTGAAAAGTTGGGTGTGGAAATTGGGTTGAGTTTTGGGATGGGGTCAGGTAACAGAGGCAGGACCAGATGTTGGAGTAGGGGGCAGATGTTGGGTACTGGGGCCAAGGGTGACTGTCCTGGTTAGTGAACCTCAGTGTGAGAGGTCAGTTTTATATTTTTATATTTATCCAGGAATTAGAGCAAATTTTACTTCCTCTAACTTTTCCTGGCTAACTATTAAGGTAAGTAAGTTGGAATCCTTTACAGTCTGTAACCCTAAGTCAGAGTTGGGACTTTTTCAGAAGGCCCCAGGTAATTGCCCATTGGAGGGTTAAACTTTGCAGGTAATTCTGACACAGTTAATGCCTTGGGGCTTCTGAGAGGTCCCAATGTGCAACTTTCAGGGTATGCTCGGAATCCAATTATTCAGAGACTAGAGGATCTGGGCCATTTCAATATTAACTAACTTACCTTACAGCTATATGGAAGGTCCTTGCTTGTCTTAAAACTGAACCAAATGAAACCCAGAAATGGGCTGGATGATAAAGAAACAGAAAATGCTGGAGAAACTCAGCAGATCTGGCAGCATCTGTTGAGAGAGAAAGAGAGTCGACATTTCAAGTCCTGTATGACTCTTCTTCAGTTCTATTTCTCTCTCTCCACAGATGCCATCAGACCTGTCGAATTTCTCCAGCACTCTTTTTATTTCAGATTTCCTGCATCCACTGCAATTTTGCTGTTGTTTGAGTGGGCAGGATTATATTGGGATCCCAGTCTGCTGACATTGTTAGGTGATTCAACTTCCTGAACTCAGTCAAATCTGCCTCCCTTGGCAGTAAAAACTTCTCCCAGTATCTCAAGTGTTTGCACCTAACTATAATACCTCATCCCTGCCATCATCTATGTAAGTCAATGTAATATATTGTATAGGAGTTTATTCTGTCTTCTAATAATAGTTTGTCCAAATCTCCATGTTGTTTTACATCATTGTATTATACAAACTTATCAGTACTTTTTCATCTCTGTACTTTATGCCCCTATATATAAAAACCCAATAGTGTTGATCTTCTTAATGGTTCATCATACCTGAACTTAGACTCTGAATGAATTATTTCAATTTCAACTACAAGCCTGCAATTAAATTATTTACCTCCATAAACAACAGTGTCTCCATTGAATGCGTTTTTGCTATTCTTTGTTTTGAGTTAACAACCTGCTCATTCATTGACCTTTGTTAATATTTCTTTATTCTGTGCCATCAGAGTTCTAATCATCTATACGTATTTGAAACAATAGTAGACGTTGCAATGACATACTCATTGCAAAATCTTCTCTGGGACAAGCAATATATCTTACCCCTAGAGCAATTCCTGAAGTTTCTTCTCTACTACTGGTCATATATATATTATAGATGTTCTATATATATGTGTATGTATATCACCAGGACAAATATCACTTTAATCCTCAGAGATAAAAGGTACTGCAGATGCTGGAGAATCCGAGATAACAAGCATGAGGCTGGATGAACACAGCAGGTCAAGCAGCATCATAGGAGCAGGAAAACTTGACGTTTCGGGCTTAAACCCTTCATCAGAAATGGGGGAGGGGAAGAGGGTTCTGAAATAAATAGGGAGAGAGGGGGAGGCGGATAGAGGATGGATAGAGGAGAGGATAGGTGGAGAGGAGGCAGACAAGTCAAAGAGGCGGGGATAGAGCCAGTAAAGGTGAGTATAGGTAGGGGGGTAGGGAGGAGATAGGTCAGTCCAGGGAGGACAGACAGGTCAAGGGGGCGGGATGATGTTAGTAGATAGGAGATGGGAGTGTGGCTTGAGGTGAGAGGAAAAACAGGTTAGGGAGGTGGAGATGGGCCCTAAACCCCACCTCTTCCTCCGTTACATTGATGACTGCATCGGCGCCGCCTCGTGCTCCCACGAGGAGCTCGAACAGCTCATCCACTTCACCAACACCTTTCACCCCAACCTGAGGTTCACCTGGACCATCTCCAACACTTCTCTCTCCTTCCTGGACCTCTCTGTCTCCATCTCGGGCAACCACCTAGAAACAGATGTCCATTTCAAGCCCACCGACTCCCACAGCTACCTGGAATACAACTCGTCCCACCCACCCTCCTGCAAAAATGCCATCCCCTATTCCCAATTCCTTCGCCTCCGCCACATCTGCTCCCAGGATGAGACATTCCACTCCCGTACATCTCAAATGTCCTCATTCTTCAAGGACTGCAACTTCCCTCCCACAGTGGTCGAGAACGCCCTCGACCGTGTCTCCCGCATTTCCCGGAACACATCCCTCATGCCCCGTCCCCGCAATAATAACCAAAAAAGAATCCCCCTCGTCCTCACATACCACCCCACCAACCTCCGGATCCAACGCATCATCCTCCGACACTTCCGCCATCTGCAATCAGGCCCCACCACCAAAGACATTTTTCCCTCTCCACCCTTATCTGCCTTCCGGAGGGACCACACCCTCCGCGACTCCCTTGTCCGCTCCACACTCCCCTCCAGCCACACCACACCCGGCACTTTTCCTTGTAACAGCAGGAAGTGCTACACCTGCCCCCACACCTCCTCCCTCACCCCAATCCCAGGCCCCAAGAAGACTTACCACATCAGGCAGATGTTCACCTGCACATCTGCCAATGTGGTATACTGCATCCGCTGTACCCGTTGTGGCCTCCTCTACATCGGGGAAACCAAGCGGAGGCTTGGGGACCGCTTTGCAGAACACCTGCGCTCAGTTCGCAACAAACAACTGCACCTCCCAGTCGCGAACCATTTCAACCCCCCCTCCCATTCCTCAGATGACATGTCCATCCTGGGCCTCCTGCAATGCCACAGTGATGCCACCCGAAGGCTGCAGGAACAGCAAATCATATTCAGCCTGGGAACCCTGCAACCCAATGGCATCAATGTGGATTTCACAAGCTTCAAAATCTCCCCTCCCACAACTGCATCCCAAAACCAGCCCAGCTCATTTCCACCTCCCTAACCTGTTTTTCCTCTCACCTCAAGCCACACCCCCATCTCCTATCTACTAACATCATCCCGCCCCCTTGACCTGTCCGTCCTCCCTGGACTGACCTATCTCCTCCCTACCCCCCTACCTACACCCACCTTTACTGGCTCCATCCCCACCTCTTCGACTTGTCTGCCTCCTCTCCACCTATCCTCTCCTCTATCCATCCTCTATCCGCCTCCCCCTCTCTCCCTATTTATTTCAGAACCCTCTTCCCCTCCCCCATTTCTGATGAAGGGTTTCGGCCCGAAACATCAAGTTTTCCTGCTCCTATGATGCTGCTTGACCTGCTGTGTTCATCCAGCCCCATGCTTGCTATCTCACTTTAATCCTCAATTGCTTCATCAAACTACATAACTTCCTGACACTGAGGTAGTACAAGAAACAAGTCTGAGTTTTAAGCACAAAGGGGAGCTATGATATGAATAACTAACAATTCTATGAAGGGTAATTTGGTAATAAATATATACATGTTTGGCTTATTGTCATGTACTTCTTCAAATTATCTTATCTATTTTCTGTCTTCTTTGTAAAATAAAAGAAGCATTTCTCTGATTTAGCCTAAGTTATAGTTACTGGAGAGTGCTTGATAGCAGTTTTAAATCTCACCAAGCCCATGTCCAACCATAAATCTACATAGGAACATAATAACAGGAGTAGGCTATTCAGCCACCCGAGCTCTGCCATTCGATAAGATCATGAATAATCTGTGGCCTAACTCCATATACCTGTCTTGGACCCATGTCCCTTGATACCCTTGCTTGATAAACACTTGTCTATCTCACATTTAAATTTAACAGTTGAATTACCATCAACCGCCATTTGAGGAAGGAAGCTTCAAGCCTACACTACACTTTGCAATGTAGAAGTGCTTTCTAGCAGCTCTCCTGAATGGCTTGACCCTAATTCTTAGACTATACCCCTGGTTCTAGAGTCCTGAACCGGTGGAAACAGTTTATCTTTTGTCACCTTGTCTTTGTCTGTTAGTATCCTGAGTACCTTGATTAAATCACCCCTTATCCTTCTAAGTTCTAGAGAATAAAGACCTACTTTGTCTAATTTCTCATAACGTAATCCCTGAAGTTTGGGTATCATCCTTTTACACCTGCATTGAACTCCCTCCAGGGCCAAAACATCCTTCCTAAAATGTGGTGCCCAGATCTGCTCACAATACTCCAAGTGGGGTCTAACTAGGGTTTTGCACAACTGCAGCATAACGTCTTCACCCCTATAGTCCAGCCCCTTAGATATAAAAGCAAGCATTCCATTAGCCTCTTGACAATTTTCTTGACTGTTCCTATATATAAAATCTTTCTCCTTGGAAAATTTTAAGGTGCTAACATGAGTTGTTGTTGCACATTAAATATGCAAACTGTGAAATAAATATGTAAGCTTTCCCAAGTGTTTTGGTTTTATTGATAATTAATTACGGGTTTGTTTTGATTTGGGGAGAATGAAAATGATCAAATGAAATAGGGAAGTGTAAGTCTGATGGTTGAAAGGTCATGACAGTTCTTTTGTTTGTAGTTATGGAGTTATATAGCATTGAAACAGACCCTTCGTTTTTATCACTATATACCAACTCTTCAGTCATAACACTGGTCTAGTTCTTCATAAGTTGAAGATTTTCTCACTGTACTAGCTAGTAAAATGTAGAGAAATGTCTTTTTAAACAATTTGTTGTATAATGCTGTCAAATTTTACAAAAACATTGTAATAACATCCTCTATCCGCCTCCCCCTCTCTCCCTATTTATTTCAGAGCCCTCTTCCCCTCCCCCATTTCTGATGAAGGGTTTAGGCCCGAAACGTCAAGTTTTCCTGCTCCTATGATGCTGCTTGACCTGCTGTGTTCATCCAGCCCCATGCTTGTTATCTTGTAATAACAACAATATGTTTTGTTGCATTAATTACAACACATTTATTATTTATGAAACAATGAGGCACATTAAAATACAAACGATAACAATATGTGCTGAAACATAAAACCGTTTTTGTTTTTGTACCACTCCATATTAACTGTGATTTTCTCTGTTCATACTATTGAAAATCAGATCGTGAATAATAGTTATCTTATTACAGAGCATACAAAATAGCAGCACGTCAATTGAGACCATTACTTCCCAATTACAACTGACACAGTCAAGTGTTATCAAAATCTGTTTATTACATTGTTGAATAATATGTGGCACTGCCTCAATGTTCACTACACTTTATATGTTTGTAAATACGGCAATAAAATAGAACAATTTCTATTAGGGGAAGTCATAACAACTATTTATTTCAACAATCAACTGATACAAGTGGGGATATAATATTATAGACACGTGTGCTAGCAAATTAAAATAAATGGCATTCAATATAATTCTTTATTATTGTTATTAACGTCTTTGGACAAGGTCTTGTGCTGTTTTCCACTCAGAAGAGGAATCTGTAGAAGGAAAAATATACAGTTAGTGAAACTTCAGTGATCAGATGAAAACATAGACGAAGTGTTTCACAGAAAATTATTTAATATACTAATATTATAATAACATAGTAATATTAATATCATAATATGAATAGATTAATAGTAAATAATCTGATTTACTTTTGACATCTTTTACTTACCAGCAGCTGAAGAGCGTTTTCCCATAAGTCCAACAAAATTCTCTAACCTATGTCCTATGGAACAAAAGAATTACAATAAATTATTTTCCCATTATAATTTTACCATGTATTTATTGTGAATTTTTTTTTACTGGCAGTATATTTTATTTACCTTTCCTAGACAAGTATTTATTGAGTGTGAAATTGGACAATAATTTGCTTGTGCTTTTGAACAAATATCAATTACCAAATCACATGGAAATAGATTTGGGTGTTCTGAAATTAGTGGCAATAAATCTTCTAACATTTTGCTCTTCTGGGCATTTTAAATTTAACCCAGTATTCATTTTAAACTATGTACCCGTAAATAACTTAATTTGTGTTATTAAATGCTAATCTCTAACTAGAATATCATATAATTTAGGATTATAATGACAAACCTGAACCAAGGGTACTGATATTACACCATTAGATTTATGTCTCAACTTGCTTCCACCTCTGCCAGACCATACAAACTTAGTATTTGCACACAAAATGTAAAATTTTCAGTCAATTTTGATTTATGTCAGAACCCATTTGAAATTTTTCAGAATAAATGTATATAAATAGAAAACGAGCTTTTAATGTTGCAATAATGTACTGAGAGTTCTCGAGGTCCTGCCAAAATATCTAAAAGTACATTATTAGAATCATCCCTACTTTAAAAAGCCCCTAGCCATTATGATGGGCTGAGTTGAAAGAAGACATAAGCTTTGGAGAGATTTAATTGAGGGTTTTAAAATGACAAGAGGAAACACTATGTCTATGCAAATGGATTATTTCAAATAGATAATTTAGGGAAAATGAACTGTCCTACAGAGACTAGTCAATACTCAGAACAAGTTACCAATTTGTGAGGTAAGGATATATCTGATGCAATGGCTCAAACAGGAAATAAATGAGCTCCTTGCAGTGGCGACTACCACTACCTGTAACTTGCAAGTGGGATGTTAGATTGGTGCCTGATGGTGATTCATCTCCAGGGACCAGATCTGATTGCCTACAAGGGTTAGAGTGGAATATCTCTTGAAATGGTCTTTCATTAAAACAAAACCTGTTCTTTTGCATTTTCCAAAAGATTGTTAAAATGGGTGAAGACTTTGTATGTTCTATAGTCATGAAAATTTGCAAGTAACCATACCAGTGAGAAACTTATTTTCTAATATAAAAGCTAGTGTGCTAAAGTGTAAAGCCATTAAGGATCATAAATTAAATTTGAGTGGTCTCAGTGCAATTTAGAGCACAGAGAATTAAAGATATGCCTGCAATTAGCAAAGATTGGGTGACTTAGTGAATTGATCTAACATCCCAGAACACTAATGCGCAAACCTGTAAGATCATGTTGGAAGATGATTGCTGAAAGCATCTCTGTATTTGCAGATATTTGAGATATGTTGACAAGTACCATGGAATGGATTTCTCAAGTGCAGTCTTCCCTGAGACTTATAATTTTTTGAGGCTTTTAATCAACTGTTCAGACATGTTATGACATACCTCTGAAGCAGGGGGTTTGAAACCAGGCCTTTAAGCCCAGAGCTATAGACACTACCACTGTACCACAAAATTGTTATGATTTGTTTTTAGGACTGCAGCAATTGCAAGTGTCTGTCTACTGAATACAATTACTGCAGATGAAGCAATTGAAAGTCAGAAGGTATAGAAGTGCTCTTAATTTTATGAGTATTGTAATTGGTTTGGAAAACCTGCAAAGTAAATGGAACTGAACCTAAGAACAAGTAGTGAGTAATGTTTTATTAATTAATCTGTGCTTCAGACAAATTTGATACTATTTAATATTGTATGCATAAAACCTAACTCTAGCATCATGTTCCAGGGCTACTTTAATTCTGCGCAAATTCCTTTTAAATGGATATTTCAGCATCAGTTTTGAAAGACAAATACATAACATCACAGAAATGGGAAAATAGCCCAGGTTCATATTGTCACAGTAGTTTCACTGAAAAATCTTTTATCATTTCAGGCCTTTTGAAGCATATTATTCAAATTGTTCATACAACAAGAGATATAAAACTTCAACCTTGAATCTACCCATTAAATTACAACTATTTTCATATATCTTTTTCAAAGGTTTTCTGTTTTGATTTTCTCAGTTATTAATCAATAACATTTCAAAACTTACTTTTGTGAGTCAGTGGCTTGTATTCTGAAAAGGAAGGAAAAACAACAGTTATGTTTCCTATAAACTTCCCTGAAATAAAAATTATTGTCCTGACCAAACCACTGACTCTTTATAATGATTAACTCTGCCTTTATTTCTCCAAATGCAGATAACCAAATCTGTTTATGCATCTCTGATAATGGTTTCAAACGATGAGGGGATAGTTTCAGATATACCTTGCTCATTATTCTTTTTCATCACAACTGCCTGTCACCACATTCATCCTCTTAGAGAGATAACCTATCCACACTTCATCTTAACTGAAAAACTATAAACAAAGATCGCTATTCTTTGAGAACTTGGAGAGCACATTTTAAGTAATGTATTATAAACATCTTTACACTCCAGCTAGAAATCATTTCCTCCAATACCAAATCTAATAACTTCAAAATTATCATTCATTTTGGCCTCACAAATCTGTTGGAAAAATCAAGCAAATTTGAGTATGATTAATCTAGGTCATTAGAAATATCTAAGTGCAACAAGAAATTACACTGAAACATATTTAAATTAATAACATGCAAATAATTTTGGTTTAACATTTGGAATTCTCATTTTGAACTTCTGTAATAGCACATTGTTTTCATGTATTTGTTTTGTATGTTAATGGACCATATCTTGTTCTCAGTGACAAAGAAGTGAAAACTGCTGTTCACTTTGCATACAGTTACATGGAGACTTTGCAGTTTTGTCAGGGTCAGAAATCATATGTTACCAGGTTATAGTCCAACAAATTTATTTGAAAGTACAAGGAGCCTCACTCCTTCTTCAGGTGTTAGTGAGAGAGGTGGTATCAGACACAGAACTTATAAGTAAAAGATCAAAGGGTCACACTGCTGACGAGGATGCATTAAACAAACCCAAAATGCTGTTAAATCTTTAATCAGTTAAAAGGTTTCAATTGATTAATATGTATACGTACATCCCCGAATTCCTTTCAAGTCACTGCCCTGAGAGAACAAGGTTTTATCAGTGTAAAGAACAGGTGATCTTTTACGTCAGACAATTCATGTTAAGTGTGAGGCCTTGTTTAGAATCAGTTTGTGTTTTGGCTTGGAGTCAGTAGGAATTTGTAAAATGCCACATTGACTCACTGTCTATAAGTTCTGTGCTTTTTGAAAAAAATAGAATGTATCTGCAAATACAAATTCACCCCATTGACTGGCATGTGTGTGTGTGTGTGTTGCAGCTGGCGGAGAAAGAGAGAGGAACTGTGTGTGTGTGTACGTGTGTGTGGGAGAGTGTGTGTGTATGTGTGTGTGTGAGAGAGAGACAGAGACAGAGTTTGTGTATGTGTGTGGCGTGAGAGGGAGTGTGAGAGAGAGAGAGAGACAGTGTGTGTGTGTGTGTGTTTTGTCAGTACTTCTATCCATCCCTGACACCTGATCCAGTGTGGATCCTACTTTAATAAATCTGTGGTATCAATGAGTAAGCCTCTTCAACCAGTCAGATTAAGAATTCTCACTGAAATATGCATAGCCTGAAACAGGGATGTAAAGGAAAAACTGAAAATATAAATTACATCTGAAATATACAGAAATTAAACAGATCCAAGATTGAATTAGGCAAACACAATGGAGAGTTTTAAAATGATGAACAAAAGAACTAAATTATTAGTATTATTTTTAAAATTTGCAACTTAATTTTGTCTTGAGAAAATAAGATTTCCCATTGGCAAAAAAAAATTCAGGTCAAGGGGTGTTATTCAGCATGAATTACCACGTATTACTCTGTTAAGGAACTCCATCATTCTTGAACACACTAACCTTGACTATTTTGTCTGTTTTTTTTGTGGCACTGATGGGAAAATAGCACCAGTTCATGTTGTCATGGTAGATTCATTGAAAAATCTAACATTGAGGACTGCAAAAGTGCATTCTGTGAAGGAACAGGTATCTCTGACAGTAACTTTTGAAAATACACATCTAACTGCATAAGTCTGGATGGCAGAAGTTGCTGTCAAGATTTACCCTGTCATAATGACAAGTCCTGATAAACTCTCAAATTATTACAGCAAGTTTCGACTACTATGAACACACACATAGGCACAAGCTATACATATAGTTTTCAAACATTCAGCATCTTTTGAATATTTGACCTAGATGAAAGTATAAATACAAATGCCCTAATCATCGCTCAGAATTCTGATAAGTAAGCAATTTTTATTTCTGGAAAGAAAGCTTATATACAATTGAGATAAAACAGTGTGGAGCTGGAGGAACACAGCAGGCCAGGCAGCATCAGAGGAGCAGGAAAGTTGATCAGGATCAAGGGTCCCGAAACATCAACGTTCCTGTTCCTCTGATGCTGCCTGGACTGCTGTGTCCCTCCAGCTCTACACGGTGTTATCTCTGACTCCAGCATCAGCAGTTCTTACTATCTCTGAATGCCTTATATATAATTGAGAATGTTTATAAATGGCAGTCATCCGGGTAGGTACATAAGGTAACCTTACTTTACGCTGAGCTAATTTAGTATTGGTTTAGCATAAAAATGGGAGAACAACAAATGACTTCAATGTTGATCGACTAGGAAAGAAAACATCAGCTGGAATTTGTGGTTCAATTTGCAGAGAATTAGGTGATAATGCAGATGTGAGATTATAATCAGATCTGTCATGACGTTATTAAATGGAAGAGTAGACTTAAGGGGAAAAGGCCTACTCCAGTTCCTTGTATGCAAGGTCAATATGACCTGTAAGAATGGAATATGTGTACAGACATTAATTGCAGAATAGGCATACGAACATACAAATTAGAAGTAAAGGTGGGTCATTTGGCCCTTCAGGCATACTGCATTATTCAGTAAGATCATTGCTGATATGTCTGTGTTCTGAATTCCACATTCCTTCTAGCCCAGGTAATCTTTGATTCCCTTGCCCAACAGAATCTATCTGCCTCCAGTTTAAAAATATTCAATGACCTCACCTTCACCAGCTTCCAAAGCAGAGTTCTATGGTTGCACAATTCTCTGAAAGAAAATGTTTCCTTTCATCCTGCTCTAAAAGGACGACCAGGATTTTAAAATAGTGCCACTTAGTTTTGGACTTACCCACAACAGGAAACATCTTTTTCATGTCCATCTTATCATGAATATTCATGATCTGATACACTTCACTCAAGACACCCTTCGCTCTCCTAAACGTCAGTGAAAACAAGCCCACTCTGTTCAAGAGATAAAAGGTACTGCAGATGCTGGAGATTTCTGATGAAGGGTCTAGGCCCGAAACGTCAAGTTTTCCTGCTCCTATGATGCTGCTTGGCCTGCTGTGTTCATCCAGCCCCACGCCTTGTTATCTCCCACTCTGTTCAATCTTTCCTCATAAGACACCTGTTCATTTCAAATATCCTCCCTTGAAATATCTCCAATGCATTTACATCCTTTCCTAATTAAGGAGATCAAAACTGTATTGTATTCGAGACTCGTGTGCTAGAACACCAAAATTCAACTGTGCCCTGGAATGCTGCAATCATTCTCCATTTAAACAGTACACTTTTTTTTATTATTCCCACCAAAGTGGTCACGATACTCCTTATTTCAGATTTCTGCCCACTCACTTAATCTATCTATGACTATCTATAACTCAGTCTGCATCCTTATTATCTCATCCTTGCAACATACTTTTCTATCTATCTTTGTGTCATCTGCAAATTTAACCATCATGCCTTCGGTCCCTCGCTTAACGCCATTATCCTGTGCTGAAAAGTAGCTTGCTTATCCCCAGTATTTTCCTCACTTTAGAAATGGAGATATGGGAAAATCTATATCATACTATGAATCAATGTTTCTGAGGAAGATGAAACAAAATAAGACTTAATTCTTGCTGATAAAAATATGGCATATTTTTAACTAAATACAATATGAGTATGTTTATCATGTTGAGGAAATGCTGTATCATTCAAATAAAAGAACATGGGTTAAGCAGTCACATATTTTACACAAACCTCAAAGTAGCTATAAAAATACATGAAATATTGACAGATTCTTAGATAAATGGATGTATGCTCCAATTCATTCTGTTCTTGTACATTTTATTAAACACTTCATATTAACATTCATTTGAGCCTTCATGTGTGCGTGTTTTCTTTAGCTTTATTTATTCAACTGAAATTGATAATATACTTCAAACTGTGAAACCTTCATTAGTAATTAACTATACCTGAATTATTATTGTCAAAATAGCTCCTTTGATCGGGGTATATGCTAAAATTAGGAGTAGGGTAGAGAAATGCACATTGTGTTTAAAGTATTATGAAGTGGTTTTTCAGTGTAAAATACAGTGAGACATTTAATATAAGAATTTGTAAAGTACTTTGAAATTTTCTCAGGAATGTATCTAATTAAGACATTTACATCTCTGTGTGATTTTTCTGGGTTTATTGAAGATGGGAGTCTTTCATGGACCATCTTTGTATCCAAGATCATTTGTAACATGCTTAGCTTACAAGTGACAGCATATTTCAGGGTCTGAGTTGAAGACTTGACAATCAATTACATTAAAGCTTTGACATGAAGCCATCTCTAGGAAGCCCTCTCACATACCTAGGACTTGCACCATCCGTAGCATAACAAAATCAAGTTTAAAAGAGCAATTGATCATCCAATAAATTGTCTAAGAATTTTCTGAATTTAAATTGCAATACTTTTGATGTTAGTAAGAATGTGTGCAGCAATGGGATCTCTCTTTGAATTATAATTTAACCACACAGAAAAGAGATCCTTTACCGATGGACAGAGTGGCACATACAGCCAGCAATGTAACTTAGGTCCATGTATAACACTCCATGGATGTTTTTGCTCAGATCAGCAACTACAGTTTAATTGCCCTCCTATTGAACACTAATGCTCACTTTTTCACCCAAACCTAAAAACCCTGGAACAAATTATGGACAACCTACATGAATTTATGCAGGGAAAATTATGAATTGGTTCATTTATTTGAACTTTTTTTTAGCAAATCATTGAGTATGTAGATAAAGAGAGAGTGACAGATAGTGTATATGTACATTTCCAGAAGATCTCATGTTGAATTTATTTGTTGCAAAAATTAAACGGACTGTATCCAACTAGCAATCAGCTAGCTAAAGAACAAAAATTAGAGTACAGCGAAATAGATGTTGTTTTGGATGTGGTCTAAGGTTCTGAGTCAAAAACAACTTTATTTTCTAGTTATATTGATGATTTGAACATGGGTACAAGATACCACTCAAGTTTGTTGATTATAGAAAATACAATTTAGACTAACTCCTGAGATTCATACCAAGAGTGATCAATCAAGAGATTTGGTTCACCATTACAAGCACTTTAAAGATTAAACTGAGATGAGAAAATATTGGAAGGATAGGTGAGTCTCAGATTATGAGGACATTGAATACAAGTCATAGTTTGAGTGTTACATGCAGTTCCGCATTGTAGAAAGGATAGAGCCATGCAAAGGATTCATTTGAATAATACCAGAAATCATACAAAGCTTGTGAGGGAAGGTTTGACAAATGTAGGCCCTTTTAGTAGGGCAGAAGAAAATCCACTACAGAGTTTAAAATTCTAAAATGTTTTAAGTGGCTAAAAAGCAAAAGATGGTTTACAATAAAATCAAGTCAAAAACAAGGCTGCATAAACTCGGGGTCCTTGCTAGAGACTGAGGTAATGAGTTCGAACACTATTGTTTGTGCAGAAGCTATTGTAGCATGGAGCGTTTTAACAGGTATGGATATTGAGATAGAGGCTATAATATCATTGAAAAGAACATTGGATAGTTATCCAAAAAGGGAGAATACAAAAGATGCAAGAAAAAAGCTGGGAAATTGAATTTTAATATATAACTCCAGTTGAAAAGTTAGCACCAGAAGGTAGGCTGTCCAGTCTTGAGTAGGATCATTTCAATTATTTTACTTTTATTCTATTTTGAAATAATGTTCTCAAATTATATTTGTTAAGGTGAATTGTGACAGTAAAGTAATTTACAATTTTAACTGCTTTACTCTGCTTTACAATAGGTTCAAGTAAAGAAGTTAGGTGGGAAATTGTTGAATTCAATGATGTTTTTTTCAATTTAAAAAGCTGTTGTTTTGTGTCTGTCTTTGTCCTTAAGGTGATCAAGCAATACATTATGTGGGTTCTGAATTTGCAGATTTATATGTAGTTATTTTGTGGAATTAGTTCAAATTATTAACGTTGCAATCCTTTTGGTGTGTACATGACTTTCTTCTGTAACATACGCATGATAATGATATAAGAATTACATAATCATTATGGTGCAGAAGGCCATTTGGCCCATCTTGTCATTAATTGTCAAGCTATGCCATGTGTACCCTGGATGAGCAATTAATGCTTTGAGCCAACCATGCTCATATCTTATGAAAGAATAAATATAAATGCTGCATAATAATTTCAAAGTGATTGACTGTGGGATAATACATAAATATGTTGTGTTTAAAATTTGCTATGATACTGCATTGTTCACTATATTTAGTACCGAGGAATTTCTAATCCCACTACAATACAAAACAAAACAAGCTTCTGTGGTCCCTAGACAACAGCCAGGCAGCAATGACATCACCAGGTGTCAACGCGGTCCTGGAGTTGTCTAAGATAACACCTTTTCTTGACATTTACATTAACTCAGGTATCTGCACCCACGGGAAAGCACAATAGAAAGGAGGGAGATTCTGTTTTCTTCCTAAAGACATTAGCTTTACATCCTTTGTGAACTGCACACGTCGGCTTTTGTGGGTTCCTCAATGGTGATACAGTGGGCTGTGATAGCAACTCTAAAAGGCTATGTGTTTGTACTCTCTGATTGGCGTTGTACCTATATCTATGGTGTAATCCCAACTAGCACCTATCATCTAAATCAGTATTACCAACAGATTAGAGCCATGTTGGATAACAGCTGAGAAAATCTGAAAGAATAATCCAGAATAAAGCATGGGATTTAATTTAACAGTAGTTACTTAACACCAGATGTAGCATGTGGAACCAAAGGAAATGTATCCCATTTGTCATCCAGGTATTGAGGCAATGGAATAGTTTGTAAATATGAAACACAACCATAAAACTCTGAAACACTGGAAAGATGAAACAAGATTTGACCCTGCCCGATCTCCGCTGGAATCTTTCCTTGTCCTGGTGAGATCGCTGCGCTGTGTATTTCCAGCTTCTTCGGTTTGTATAAATACACCTGACTTCTTGCCATTCCTGCTTTGTACGATTTGTTTTTTTTTTACATTTTTAATGTATTCCAAGAAGTTTGTTCTTTGTCGTTTGACAATGGGCTCATGTGAAAAGGTGCTCCTGGTTAAGCAGGTCTAATAGATTGACAATACTCTACAAACAAACTTCAGTTTAGCCAGCAACACTGCAATACAAATACACGTTACCGAATGACCGCCTGCCCATTAAGCCAAAGAACTGCTCGGGTCGTGGTTTCCTGGCCACACGCTTCAGGAGCTCCCGAAAGGAATCCGGCTGCAGTCGTTTGTTCTGAAAACAGATCAAAGCAGGGGAGAAAATAATGCACAATTATCCAACCTTTCCTCCGCGACATGGCTCTATCTATGTCCCAGTCTGTTACTGTTAATGTGGTATCTCAGGAGACCAGGTTAGTGTGTTTTTTTTTAAAATGCATTCTCATCACGTTACTTTTCTAAAGATCGCAAAAGATAAATTGAGGTAGCAATCCCGGGCCGAATCTCTGCCGTTGTTTCTTCCGGTTTGTTTCTATGTTTTCACTGCATGGATGTTGCAGTTGGGATGTGATGAGCCATGTTGCTGAGTTGCCAACCCGCTCCAGGCTGGGCTTTTTTTTTATTCTGCTCACTTTCTGGCACTTCTTCGAGCAACAGGTTCAGCAAACTCAGCGCACCATTGCTGAAGTAAGTTACAATTAGATAGAGGATAATTATGGTCCAAACTTATATAGGGTACAGCGTATGCATTCACGCTCGCCAGCCACCCCGCGAGAACCCCACCCATCGAACTGGATGCACGACTTCGCCTTTACTTGCTCAGGAACATGCACAGGCACCAGATTTCCATTGGGAAAATGTATTCAAACGCTGTAGTTTTACAACTAGCGTTTCCAATTACTGAACAGCAATGTTCACAAATATCTGTTCATTGCTAAATAACGATCCACAGTTGAATATTTATAAATACAAATCTTTCTAATAGCCCGGACTATCTGCATAATTTAGAATAAAAGGGGTGATTTGAGATGAAACGCCAATCCATCGTTTACATAACGCACAAGGCTGGGGAACTAATTGGAACTTAATACTAATCTCCTTTCACGGGCACAGGAATTTGATGCAAAATGAAAACCGAAAGAACTGCAGGTGCTGTGAATCAGGAAAAAAAAAGTCTGGCAGCATTTGTGAAAAAAAAATCAGAGTTAATGTTTCAGGTCGTGTGACCCTTCCTCAGTTCTGGCAGTTCTGAGGAAGGACCACCGGACCCGAAACGTTAACTCTGATATTTTTTTCTTCACAGATGCTGCCAGACCTGCTGAGCTTTTCCAGCAACTTCTGTTTTTGTTCAGTAATTTGATTCCATCAGGTTTATATATAATTCAGTTTGATTGCATAGATCTAACTGCAGCTCATTCCGGGCTACCCATGGCCAAATGTCCGGCTGGAAACACTTACAGTCAAAAGATGTCTCGCAACATTTACCATCCGCTTGCTGAACCACTCCTGGCAGGGACCCTGCAATTGCGTTTCTGTAACTGACAAGTTCTTGGCTATTGAAGAGGATTTATAATGCCATAGCAACTCGTTATTGATGTCGCTGCATCTGTCTCGCTGTCTAATTAATATTTTCACTTAGCATTCGAAAACTTGAGAATCCAGAAACTCCTTGCCCCCGGGTATATTCAAAGCCGGAGCTGGCTAACTTTGACCTAGAGTCACAGACCATTCTCTAACAGTGAGCTGACCTTGTGAGTGACAAGTCTTTAACCAGGATTATTCTTGTTGTAGCTTTCCTCTCTTTCCTCCAGCCTTCCATATGCCTCCTGTCAGTGGCTGGAGTCCCACTGAGTGATACGCCAGGAAACATCAGACCGGTCCACAAGCAAAAAAGTTCCTGGTATCTATTCCAACATGTAACAGCACAGTCCGCTCTGAGGGAGACCGACTGCGGATTGCCAATTGTTGCTGATTGCGCATTCGGACACTACTGTAACATTTAATTGTGTCCATAACTGACTTTCCACACCAAAAAAAAACAGCTAGAAACTCATTCATACAGGAATCTTATCTCACTCACCGTCCTCTTATTCATACATTACTGAACAGATGCCCGCTGAGTTTTCACGGCAATACATGCCATTATTTCTGACACATTCCTGCAGATGGGAGTAAGCCATGTGGAACCAAAAAAAAGTACTTTGATGTTGCCCTATTGGTAATCACTATCGGTCCCTACCCTTTAAATATGTGGAATGGTGAGACACAGGGAAAACGCAAACTGAGTATTTCAACGCTTATATCGTGCAGTTGTAAATTGCACATTAATTGAAACATTACCTGGCTGTGGTCGCTTACGTCCCATAGAGAAACGCCATCATTCCGGGAAACCTCTTCGCAAAAGACATCTGTCAAAACCAGGAGGCTGACAGTCACTGCCAGCAGCCGGAGAGTTCTCATCTTGGGACAGGGTAGGGCTGTTGACCGCTCAGGCTCCGGCAGTGGGAGAAGCTGGAGCTGCGGAAGACCGTGCGCAGCAAGTGGTGACTATTGAATAGGCTGCGCTCTCTGCCTGTGCTGGAGGATGGATGCTCACTACCTGGTCCAATTCGTGTTTTTCCGCCCGATCCCGGAGATTCCCGAGCTCACTGGCTCCTTTGTTGATCCGCTCAAATTATTTGCCAGTTGCACCGGCAGAATCAACTGCTCTTGCTCTATCTTACAGAGTCTTCTCCCAGGTGGAGTCTGAATGGCTCAGATTCCGGATCTCAAGGCTGGTATGCGAATGAAAATCCCGTTGAATTCCTTGCAATTTATACCCTGCACCAGGGGGGTCTTTAGAGAGCAGGTACTTTACAGATCCAAAAATAGCGCTCCCGGAATTCGAGGGTGAATGAATCTTCCCTCCGTTTGACAAATTGAATTAAAAGATCGATATTCAAGTGCAGAAATGTCAAGATGTGTATTTCTGTCCTTTGTCTGCTTCAATCATTTCCCAGATATGAGCAACACTGTGAATGAGTGTTCAAACCGACGTCAGTACTTATGTTTAATATATCATTTTCACCTAATGGTTACCCCGGAGTCAATATTTTGATTCAGTTTTTAATAATTTGTAATCCGATTGTTGAAAGAAAGGAGCTTCTTTGAATACAGATGAGCTACTTCAAATCGGCTTCAGGGACAAATCAAATTGACCAATGCAATTTACTTTAAGCTGATGGGAAATGCACTCAATTTGATTTGTGCAGACAAAGCTATACCTTTTGAGGATGTAATTTACTTGAAAGTTAAGCAAAGAAGAACAGTAACTGTAACTTAAATAATTTTTATGTTTTATCGCCAATTAAATGGCTAGAATTTAAGATTAAGAAACCACTTACAAATCATCTATCCATACAGGCGCAAATGTCACACATAATTTACATTTATGAGTGAGCGTTTTACTGCAACTGTGTTGAATTTACTCAAATCATTTGCCGTGGGAAATTTTCTCTCTGCAGCTATTTCGTAGTTGAGCAAAATGCAAACATCAGTTCAGACCTTAAACTAGGCTATTCCTGCCCTTTACGTAAGTATTTTACATGATATTTTAGCCTTTTTGAAGATTATTTTCAAATGTAATATCAGAGAAAATATTTGTAGTAACTTCGCTTCAGCCAACAAATCTGAATATTCGCAGTCATTGTCGATATTTGAAAGGTAAGAAAAAAGAAATTACAATGTCAAAGCCAGATAATGTGTGAGATCCAAGATCTTTGATGGAAGGGCAGGATATTCCCTAACGTGATATCCATGGCGTAAATTACACCAGTTCTTTAGTTATTTCAAGATTTAATTTCCTCTTTATGGTGTAAGGAAAGATATACAATAAACTCTATACACGTAATTAGTTAACTTACGACAAAATGTATCTGCAAATTCAGAGTAAAACAGGAGCAAATAAATGTTAATTCATGATATTTAGGAACTTTTTTCAAAAAAAAGGCTATTTTTGTACCCTTTTGCAAAACCAGCAGGACCTTTAAGCCTATTTCAGAATTCTTCAGGTTTATATTTCTGGCTGCACAACTGGCTCCACTTCAACTAATAAATCGCTCAGTTAGATGTTGACAGCTACCGCTACTTGCATGTACCATATTTGAGTTTTGTCAAGTTTTAATTAGAAAAATACGAGCAAGATTTTTCAAAAGAGATCTCAAATCTCGATTGGTGAGGATTAAAATTGTTCCTAACAACAGCAATATACAGTTATGCAGCATCTTTGACACGACATGGCATTTCAAAATGCTTCACAGGAAAACTATGAAACCGAAATTAAAATCCAAGCGACATTAAGAAGTAGGACAAATTACTGAAAACGTCTTTGAAGAGCTAAAGTTTAAAGGTGGAGGAAAAGCCGAAGAGGTTTAGAGAGGAAATTCCAAATTTTAAGAGTTAAACAACTCATTAAGAAGTATCAATCGGAAGCAGGCGTAGCCATTCGGGCTAGCCATTCTTCAAGGAGATCATGTTGAAGATTACACCGAAGGGTTGCAGACACTGGAGAGGGGGGACATGGGATGAGAATGTTAATACCCAGGCTTTGGAATTGGAATCCAATGGAATCGGAATCCACTGGAATCCTCAGCCAGCACTTGGTTGAACCGCTTGTTATACTTTAATATGTACTTCCATGGATGCAGTTGAAGGTTTGAGAAGAAAACTGACGTGGAACACAATGTAGTCATGGAGACTTCAATCTCCCGCAAACAGGCGGATTTATATTCTCAACACTGAAATGTTAATTGTTAAGTAACATGTAAGAATGTTCATAAAGTCAACGCTTAGCTTTATTTATCTTCGTCCGTGAGAGCCCCTCTGACGTGGATAAGTTTAAAAATGTGCTTTTACCCTAATTACCAACGTAAGTACTTATTTCATCTAATCAGTACATTGGGATTCCCCTACCCAGGGGAGGGATCTGAAAATGTGTGGCTTCAGGAATACACCACTCCCCTCACAACGCTTAAACTGTGTTTTCAGAACAGGAACATCTGCACACTTAAAACCTTTAGAAACGCGCAGCAGGTCCATAGAGCTCTGGAAGTGTTTTTAGGTCAGCCCTCATTGCTCTGCAATCATAAGGATTAATCCCACTATTTCGAACTCTGAGCGCGGGAGAGGGGGTAGGGTCTACACGAACTATAATTTTCCAGCTAGTCTAGCAGCATCCGTAGAGAGAAAGCAGAGTTAACGATTTCGAGTCCAGTGATCCTTGTTTAGAAAGTCTTCAGGACTTCAGGACGGTAACCGGATTCGACACGTTAACTCTGCTTTCTCTCCACAGATGCTGCCAGACCTACTGAGATTCTCCGGTAATTTCTCTTTGTTTCTGATCTTCAGCATTCGCAGCACTTTTATTTACATGTCATTTTGCACCTTCCCGACAATGTGATTCCTGTAGGGATGGAGAGCTACAATCTATACCTCTAATCTCATTCACACCAGAGGAGATTCACGCCTTTTTGGGGTCACATATCTCTTCTCCAGAATGCGGGCGGAATTCTGGAGATAAGCTCCAAACTCAGAGGTGCGAACGGGAAGGTATGACTTTGGATTTAGAGCCGACCTGACTATGGAGAGAAGTATCAGATGTGACCACATTCAGCTCTACCACCTCTTCTTCTCGTCCCAGCAACTCTTCCACTGTTTCTAAGTTTGGAATCCAGTATTGAGAGGGCAGAAATGTCTCCCAACTAAGTGTCGAGGCGACTAAAAGCCGTTGCCTTCAGTCTTGCTGCACACCCTCTTTCCTTAGCTACCAAACTCCCTCTCCGTGACAACGCGGAGCGTGAATGAGACAACTCAGAACCCTATTGTCATGTTTGGCTGAAATGAGCCTCCAACCACATATCTGTGCCATCAGGAAGATTGCCTACTTCCATCTCTGTGTCACTGTCTGATTTCATCCTTCCCCACTTCATCTGCTGCTGAAATCTCCACCCGTGCCTTCATTGCCCCCGGAGAAATACACTCAGTTTCCCACATCCTATTTCCATAAAATTACGGTCATACATATCCGTGCTGTCGAATTCGCGCGAAATCCTGTTCACCCCTTTGACACTATACTGACTGATGCACATTGGCTCCAAGTTAAGCAACATCTTTTAAAATTGCTCTCGCAGTACCGTCATGCCCCATCTCTAATTCCTTCCAGCCCTGCAACTTGTTGAGGTTACCGGATTCTCTCATTCTGGTCTATCGAAACTCTGCAATTGTAATTGCTGCCCCAGAATGGCTGTGCCTTCAGCTGTGTGGGGAAACTCTGGACTTCCTTTATGAAACCTCTTTTACCTCTCTCTCCTAGAAAGACACTCCTCAGCTCCCTCTTTCACCGAGCTTTGATCATATGCTCCAACCTTAGTCTGTTACACTCGCCAATGTTGTGCCTGTTTTCATGTAAATGACGGGCCTTGGGACGTTTTAACGTTTTAAAAGCGAGAATAAATAAAGTTGTTCTTTCTCTTTCTCCAAATGCTGCCAGACATGCTGAGTTTTGCCCGCTAGGCACATTCTTCAGCATCCTCAGTATTTTGCTTTCATGTTGTGAAAGTCCCTACAGGAATTCTTGTCATAACTATTCAGTTTCATGGACCATTCCTACAGTTTAGAACAGTTGGACCTTCTACACGCTTCGGGTGGCGTTAAATGTGTTAGAATTTACCGGCTAGGCAGATACACACAATCGGAGAGTCAGACAATCTAAACCGAGTACCGTTGGCTCAGAACTGCGAGGACAGATCACAGTCAATGGTCACGGATTTAACAAAACTCCATAGTCATAGAGTAATACAGCACGGAAACAGACCCTTCAGTCCAACCAGTCCATGCTGACCATAATCGCCAACTAACTAGTCCCATCTGCCTGCGCTTGACATATATCCCTCCAACCATTTCTTATTCATGTACTTATCTAAATGTCTCCTATACGCTGTAACTGTACCCGCATCCACCACTTCCTTTGGAAGTTCATTCCGCACACTAACCACACTCTGTAAAAAAAATGCTCCTTATGTCTTTTTAAAATCTTTCTTCTTTCACTTTATAAATATGCCTCCTAGTCTTGAAAACCCCCACCCTAGGGAAAAAAAACACCTGACATCCTTATCTATCCCCCTCATGATTTTATACACCCCTATAAAGTTATTTCTCAACCTCCTAAGTTACTATCATATAGAGATAGGGTGGTTAAGAAGGCTTTGTAAGGCTTGCCTTCACTGCTCAGACCTTTGAGCATCGGAGTTGGGACGTTATGTTGAGGTTGTACAGGACGTTGGTGAGGCCTCTTCTGGAGTACTGTGTCCAGTCCTGGTTTCCCAGATTGCAATGACTATGTAGCGCCACATTTGCGCCATGCTCCATTTCATAATGCATAAAATCTGAAAATGCTGAAGAAACTCAGCAGGCCTGGCAGCATTTGTGGAGAGAAGAGTTAACATTTCCAATTCAAAAGGACGCTCCCCCGGAACACCATGGAGAGTTGCAAAGAAGTCATCCTGGCCTTGAAACATTAACTCTTATTTCTGCCTCCACAGCTGCTGCCAGACCTGCTGAGTTTCTCCAGGCTTTTAAAAGTGGCCGGTCACCAGTGGAACCTTGTGTGTGTGTGTGTGGGTGGGGGTTGATCGCGGTGTAACATGGGCCTTGTTGGCTGATGTGCATTCAGATTTTGGGGTGCTTAAGCAAAGAATACGGCAGCTTTGGCAACTCCTCCGTTACAATTCTCGATAAAATTTTTTTTTATTTAACAAACTGCAATTCTCGTTCGCAGTATTGGTCGTTGCAACTGTTTTACAGAACATTGTGGATGATCGACTTTGGACAATCCTTCCCCACATTGTACAGATAAACTGAAGACTTTCATATATATCCATAATAAAACCTTTGATGTCAACTGTAGATAAATGCTTAGTCAAATCAGATGGATTTGTTTAAGAAAAAGGCCACATCCCCGAGCATGTGAGGAAAATGATGAGATGAGTTTTTTTAAAAGACTCTTTTCTCCGATCACATTTCCTCAGGAAAATAAAGGGCAGGCAGTGGCTGAGGAGGGAAGGCAGCGGCTTAATGGTAATGTTGCTGGTTTTATAATCTAGAATAGCAGGGTAATGTTGTAGGGAGAGGGGTTCACAATCCCACCATGGCAAATAGCGAAATTTGAGTTTTTTTATAAAAACAAACACGTACATGACTGTAGGTCTATTCCACATTGGAAGAAAAGTTTTTGGGGCGGCACGGCGGCTCGGTGTTAGCACTGCTGCCTCTCAGCAGCAAGGACCCGCGTTCAATTCCAGCCTAGGGCGACTATCTGTGTAAGTTTGCACATTCGCTTCGTGTCTGTCTGTCTGTGTGGGGTGCGCTCCGGTTTTCTCCCACAGTCCAAAGATGTGCAGAAATGCAGGGTTTCAGCGATACAGCAGATGGGCGAATCGGTACGGGCTTGTTTGGCCAAATGGCGCGTTTCCACACTGGAGGGATTTCTATGAAACGGCCGTGATGTGGGAAGTGTACAGCAGGAATGCAAAATTCTGCTACACTGTAACCGCCGCATAAACTTCAATCAAAGTCAACAGATTCAAGCATAGAGTTCTGAGGAAATGTTAACTCCGATTTCTCTTCACAAATGCTGCCAGACCTGCTGAGCTTTTCTAGTAACTTCTGGTTTTGTTTCTGATTTATTGCATTCGCAGTTCGTTCGGTTTTTTTTTAATCAGGCCTAAAGACTGGTTTAAACCTACGTTCAGAGAACGGGATGAGAACGGCGCTTGGTTTCCGAGCAGAAATTGAATTTGCCCGCACTATAAATCACTGGAAATCGTGGAGACGGTAGATATTGCACCCTGCTGGCGGAGATCGCAAAGCTCAGTTAGCTGGATATAACACAGTGTGGAGCTGGAGGAACACAGCAAGTCAGGCAACATCAGAGGAGCAGGAAAGCTGAAGAAGATTTCTGATTTCTGGAGAAGGGCCCCGAAACAAAACATCAACATTCCTGCTCCTCTGATGTTGCCTGGCCTGCTGTGTTCCTTCAGCTCCACACTGTGTTATCTCTGACTCCAGCATCTGCAGTTCTTGCTGTCTCAGTTAGCTGGATGGCTGGTTTGCGAAGAAGAATGACGCCAAGAGGTGTACCGGCTGAAGTCACCATGAGGGCATCTCCTTTCACAAACTTGCCTGAGACGTGGTGACCTTCAGGTGAAACTCACCATTAGACATCTCTCCAATGAGACATCCTCTGGTCTATGTCACACGGCTGGCACCATTCATAGGCAAATGGTACCTCGTAAAGGGAGGGGCATTTTGACTGCAGGCGATTATAGATGAAGGTTGTTGATAATAACAGGCAGAGGAGAGATCAATTAGGGATGAGGTTCAATTGCTAAGCTTCGCAAGGATGCTCACATCCCGCGAATACATACAAACAAATGAGTTGATTATTGGAACAAAGGAACAAATATGACAGTAGCTGCCGAATAGCAACAGAGCATTTACAAAGACCAGAGGAGAGACGTCGCTCTTTGTAATGTCTAATTGATATTCATCAGCTCAACAGCACCTCTGTGTTGCAGTCTCTAATTTCTCCCGGTGGAACTAAAAGCACATCATAAATATAAAGTTGTTATTGTTATTGAAAGACACATGATGCTCTCTCAGGGTAAACACATCTGCTACATTAACAACCTCTCGACAATTGCTTTTGTTAGTGTCGGACAGGACCTGAATTCGTCAAAACCCCAGTTTTTTCAACGGTCCTTTTTAGATAAGATCCTTCATCCTTGGGGTTATTGTATTCAATTTCTTCTGCACCTTCTCAAGGACCCTATCCTTGTTCCTAAAGTGTGGTGACCAAAACTGCAGTAATTACTTGTGATCCAGGGTTTTATAGAGATTCAGCATAACTTCCGTGCTTTTCTATTTGATTCCTTTTTATGAAGCCCGCTATCCCAAATGCTTTGCTAATTTCACTTTCAATGTGTCCTGCCATCTTCAAAGATCTATGCACATGAACCCGCTGGTCCCTTTGTCCCTTGCACATTCTGATTTTTAAAAAAAGCACTATTAACAGTAAATGGCTCTCATTATTTCCTCGTCTGAATACATCGACTCATCATATGGAATTCCACTCGTCACTTGTCTGTTTATCCTGCTAATGTATCACTTGCTGCAATCAATTAGTATCATCCACACAGTTTGTGACACCTTTACACTTGATACCATCAAAAATGTTTAGGTCCTGACCTTGCAGGATACCACTGTCTACCGTTCTGTAGGCTGAAAATAACTATTAACCACAACTTGATTACTTTCCATAAGCCAACATCTTATCTAAACTATAACCAGCACTCCACCTCCGTGAGGTTGTTAATTGGCCTTTTATGTCATAGCTTGTCAATGCTTTTTAAAAATTCATAACAACAATATCCATTGGATTCCCTTCATTAACCTACCCTGTTAGACTGGTTGTCTTCAATTATGCCAAACTCTTTAAGTGCTTGTTAATTATCACCTGTTAATTATTTCTAAAATCTTATCAATGACTGATGTTAAACTGACTGGCCAGTAGTTATTAGGAATGTCATTTGTATGACATTTGTCACTTTCCAAATGCCCTAGCACCTCCCAATATCTGGAGATGATTGGAAGAATACAGCAAGCCTTTCTATTATCTTCCCCCACTTTGTTTACTAATCTGGGATGTAAGCCTTTTATTCCAGTCAAGGATGCATTTTAAGAAGAGCCAGCATTTCCAGCAAATGTTTCATATCTGATAATCTTACCATTTCTCCTACTAATATTACATTAGCATCCTCTTTCTCAATAAATACTGATACAAGATACTCATCAAATAGTCTTGCTTTTCCCTGCACCTCTGAGCACAAGCACTTTCTTTGTCCAACTAGGACCCAGCATGCTTCTTACTACCTATTACTATCTACATGAGGTAGAAGATTTTTGAGCTACTTCTCATATTAACTGCTGTTTTAGTCCCGTTCTCTATTTGCCAGCTTTGGTCCCCACTCAACTTACCATATTTGCATAGATTTTGACTTCAAGTATCTCCTTGACATGCATCAATATTCCTTTTATTGTTTCATTTTGAAAATTATTTATCTCATTATCCAAGGTGCCCTGGCTTTGATTCCTCGTTCTTTCTTCTGGAATGTATCTAGCTTGAACCTGAAACATCTCTTCCTTGAAGATCACCCATTGTTCTATTACAATTTCTTTTTTGTGCATGCTTTGAAATGTTTTGATATGACAGAGCACTACATAAATGCAACCATTGTGGTTTAGGAATAGACAAATGTTTGCACATACTCAGGGCAGCTATCCATTACTTAATCTTCAGAAAGTCTGTACTCTAGAAAAAGTGAAAATACCACTTCCTTGCTAACTAACACATTTTCTTGTTTGTGTAAATAATGTAACAACTGAAATTGGTACAATTAAAATTAGAATTAAAATAACATTAGGCATTGCCTGCCCATGTTAGATAAGCAAATAAGAATGCCTGAGCAATGCATATGAGCTGAATCTTTGTGAACATTTATTTAAATGGACATGTTCATGTTTTGGATATTATCTCACACTCTGTCCAATGTCCATAATTCATTTCCAATGTGACCATGTCAAGCAGCCTCTCTGGAGATTACCAGTTTTGTGTATAATACTATAGGGATTTCTTCTGTACCTTTCCTCTTGAAAGTGACCTGGTGATAACCCATACATTACTCATTGATTTTTTCTTTCAAGCACGAATGGTTTTCAGATTGGCATTGTGTTGACATGTTGAAAATATCCATGGATGATCCAAACTACAGGAGTAGTTAGTCTTTCAAATGATTACTCTTTTAAAAAAGCATAAATTTGACTTTGGTCGTGAAGGGGTAGCTAGTTGCAAATATAAATTGCATCAATGAGCATATATTTCATGCTGGAACCGAAGATGCATTCTTTCAGAGATAGTAGGAACTGCAGATGCTGGAGAATCTGAGACAACAAAGTGTAGAGCTGGATGAACACAGCAGGCCAAGCAGCATCAGAGGAGCAGGAAGGCTGATGTTTTGGGCCTAGACCCTTCTTCATTTTCTGAAGAAGGGTCTA
>JAHRHZ010000013.1:36481225-36533583 GCA_024137785.1 Ginglymostoma cirratum
CTGATGCTGCTTGGCCTGCTGTGTTCATCCAGCTCTACACCTTGTTGTCTCATGCATTCTTTCAATTTGGCATGGCTACTGTTACCAGCTATACTATAGAACATTTTTCAATGTTACTGTGAAACATCACTGTGATCATATGCTACTTAGTCATGCAGTTATCATTCTTTCCAAAGTAGATAATTTCATACTTCCCGACATTATTCTCCATCTGTCACCTTCTTTCCAATAACAACTAGTCTACAGAGCCCTTTGCATCTATGGTTGAAATTATATTTCAATATTTGAAGCATTTTGAATGACTTATGAGCAAACCATTACCTCATCAGCTAGATTCTGTGCAGATGGTCCCCAATTTATGAACGTCCAACTTATGAACGCTTGTGCGTACAAACGAGATTTATATTAATACAAATTCTAAAGATCTGACATAAATGTTTCCTCACACTTTATATTTTATATTGTACTGCATTGTGTTCCAGCTTGTATACAAATTAACTTATGAATACTCAAGAACAGAAACCGTTTGTAACCTGGGGACTGCTTATAGTAATAAGATTTTATTGGGTATTCTATTTTAAACATGAATGTAGCAGTGTCTGATGAAAAATGCTGATAAAATGCAACAGAATGTGTCGCAAGAAGTAGGGTTTTGCATCTAGAAAGTACCTAATTGGAAGCACACAGGATTTTGATACAGCACCTGGCATGCTGATTTTCTCTTTTTGTTTTATTGTCAATCATAATTTTAGTGGAAGCCCTGGTGAAATACAGCAAAGACTGTTTTGCCCATTTCTTTGGTGGTTTATTGGATCTTTGACAAAATGTTGCAGCATTCAGACTCATGCAGAAATCCAAATCTGCTAATGATAGGTAGTGGATTGTCTGGTTTTGTACGCGATAAATTAGAGTATATGATCTCCATATTACCTATCACCTGTGCCGTTATTTGAAGCTTCTCCATATCTCTCACTTACTGTTTCAGTCTTTCTTTGTGCTTTTTGTCTTTTCTTCAGGATTCCAGCAAAAGAAAGTCAGTATTTGGTCACCAGTAGGATATTTGTTTGGGCAAAAACAGATGCAATTTAACAAGGGGTTTCACTTTTTAGCAAAATACTGAAATATGTGAATGAACAGAGAGGCAAAAGGTTTAAATACACAATTCTACAATAATTCAACTGAAATAAGTATGTTTAGCTAATCTTGTGACACTGGAGACCAGTAATCCATATGCTTGGATTAATGATCCAGAGTCATCAGTTTAAAGCATTTACATTTGAATAAAATAAAAATAGAAATAAAAAGCTAGTTTTGGTAATGGTGACAATGAAATGAGACAATTGTTACAAAAATGCTTCTGGTTCATAAATGTCCTTTATAGAAGAAAATGCTGCTTTTACCCAATCAGGGCTAATTGTGACTCCTGATCACAGAAGTGTGCTCGACTTTTATTTGACCTTTGAAATGGCTGAACAAGGCACTGTGTTGAATCAAACCACCAAAAGGCAACCCTCAAATTGCACGCCATCCTCCTGCAGGCATTCTCCAAATGACAGAAAATTGAACACTTTGTATTTACAACAACAGAGTAGCCAAGTTATGTTGCAACAAGATGGAGTAAAGGGGAATCAGGTGGCAATTTATCTGCAAACATACAAATAACTACCCAAAGCTGGAAGCAGCCTGTTGGTCTAGACAGGGCATTAAAATGTAAAATAACCTTTTTGTAACAATTTTTTGAATGGATATTGGAATGCAGTAGAACTTTTCTATTGAGTTAACAGTTACTATCTACAGAAGCTGACATACGATGGTCACCTAAACATTAATGGCTTCAAAGTGAAATTGCACAAAATGGTTATGAAGAAACCCACGCAATCACAATGTGACGCAAACAGTCGAGATTCAAAGCCCTTTTCAAAGCCAACATCGTCAGGGATCATCAGTGTTTGACATTGAAAAATATGGATACTGAACCAAATTTGAACGCAAGTCACTGTAAAGAAAGGTCAATGTTGAACTCACTGCTTACATGTCCTTGTATCTATTTTGGCATTGAACTCAGTAAGTGAAACACATTTCACTGAAAATATATAAGGCCTCATTGTATGCCTTATGCCTTGATAGGCATTTCAGTGTTAACAAGTTACATTAATGATACATCAAAGCTTAAATGTTGTAGTGAGCATTTCAGCCTACATTAAACAACAACCTCTGACTTACAACAAAATGCTCCAATTTTCAAATACCTGCTATTCCCCCATAATAACTGAAACAAGTTCTTGCAGATATCAGCCTCTCCTAAAGGCTTTAATGGATATTTTTGTTCAGAGCTGTGACTCTATGACCTTCGGAGGCAGCAAGAACTGCATATGTTGGAGTCAGAGTTGATACAGTGTGGAGCTGGAGGAAGACAGCAGGTCGGGAAGCATTAGAACAGTAGGAGAGTCAACGTTTTGGGCCTAGATCCTGAAGGAGGATCTAGGCCTAAAATGTTGACTTTCCTATTCCTCTGATGCTGCCTTCCCTGCTGTGCTCCTCCAGCTCCACATTGTATCAACTCTATAACCTTCGTTTGAACTATACATTCTGAATGTAATTTTTCAGGATCCATCTGTACCAGCTGAGTACAACACGAGACTATTTTTGTTGAAAACCTACTGGAGTTTTTTTTTGAGGATGTATCCAGTAGAATAGATAAGGGAGAACAAGTCCATGCAATGCATTTGGTGTTTCAGAGAGCTTTTGATAAAGTCCAACGTAAGAGATGGACTTGCAAAATTGAGGCACATGGGATTTCGGGTAATCTGCTGGCGTGGACAGTGAATTAGTTAGCAGAGAGAAGGAATAAGTGGATCATTTTCAGAGTGGAAGGTAGTGACAAGTGGCATATCGCAAGGATCAGTGCTTGGATCAGATCTAGTCACAATATATGTCAACAATTTGGAAGAGGCCATTGAATTTAAAATTTCCAAGTTTTCTGACAACGCAAATCTGGAAGAAATTTAGTGTGACGAAGAAGTAAAGTGGTTACAAGGCATTTAGACAATTGAGTGAGTGAGGCAAATATGTGGAAGATACAGTATAACATAGATAAGTGTGAAGTTATCCACTTTGCTGGAAAGAAAAACAGAATGGCAGAGTGTTACTCGAATGCAAATAGATTTGGAAATGTTGATGTACAAAGAGACCTGGAGATCCTTGCACACTAGCCGCTGAAAGCAAATACACCAAGAAGTTAGGAAGGTAAATGGTATGCTGGCCTTTATGCTTTCACAAATTGTACACAAGAAGGGAATGTTTTTCTGCAGCTGTACAGGGTTTTGGTGAGATCACACCTGGACTATTGTGTGCAATTTTGGTTTTGTTACACAAGAAATGATAAAACTGCTACAGAGAGTGCAGTGAATATTAACAAGGAAGATGGTCATGGTTGTTGGAGGTCAGTCATCTCAGCTCCAGGGCATCTCTGCAGGAGTTCCTCAGGGTAGTGTCCTAGGCCCCACCATCTTCAGCTGCTCCATCAATGACCTTCCCTCCATCATAAGGTTAGAAGCGGGGATGTTCGCCGATGATTGCAATGTTCAGCGCCATTCACAACTCCTCAGATACTGAAGCAGTCCATGTTCAAGTGTAACAAGATCTGCAAAATATCCAGGCTTGAGCTGACGAGTGGCAAGTAACATTCACACCACACAAATGCCAGGCTATGACCATTACCAGTAAGAGACAATCTAACCACTGCCCCTTGACATGCAATGGTGTTACCATCACTGAATCCCCCAGTATCAACATCCTGGGGGTTATCATTGACCAGAAACTCAACTGCACTCACCACATAAACACAATGGCTACAACAGCAGGTCAGATGCTAGGAATACTGCAACGAGTAACATATCTCCTGACTCCCCAAAGACTGTCCACCAACTATATGGCACAAGTCAGGAGTGAGATAGAATACTCCCTACTTGCCTGGATGAATGCAGCCCCAACAACACTCAAGAAGCTTGACACTATCCAAGCCAAAGCATCCCACTTGATTGGCACTTCATCCACAAACATCCACATCCTCGTCCACTGACACTTAGTAGCTGCAGTGTGTACAATGTACAAGATGCAGAGCAGAAATTCACCAAAGATCCTCAGACAGCACCTTCCAAACCCATGATCACTTCCATCTAGAAGGTCAAGGGCAGCAGATATATGGGAACTTGGAGGCTATAAGCCCTCTAAACCACTCACTATCTTGACTTGGAAATATATCACCATTCCTTCACAGTCACTGGGTTAAAAGCATGGAATTCCCTTCTTAATGGCATTGTGGGTCAATCCACAGCCAGTGGACTGCAGTGGTTCAAGAAAGCAGCTCACCACCACTTTCTCAACAGCAACTAAGGGATGCCTACTTTTGGTTTGTTGCTCTGCAGACATTTCGTTACTATGCTGGGTAACATCATCAGTGCAGCCTCTGATGAAGCGTCGGTGTGTTTTCCTGCCTGGTTTTTATACTCTGGAGTCTGTTGAGCTGGATTGCCTCACTTCCGGCTTTCCTTCGTAGTAGAGTGTACATGGGGTCGAGTTCTATGTGTTTATTAATGGCTTTCTTCATGGAGTGCCAGGCTTCTAGGAATTCCCGTGCCTGTGTCTGCTTAGCTTGTCATAGGATTTTGGTGTTGTCCCAGTCGAATTGGTTGTTCTCCTTATCCATGTGGATTGAGATGAGTGAGTATTGGTCATGTCTTTTTGTAGCCAGTTGGTGTTCAGGAAAGCACACCGACGCTTCATCAGAGGTTGGACTGATGATGTTACCCAGCACGGTAACGAAACGTCTGTGAAACAACAAACCAGCTCGGTGAGCCAACCAACCTCAACACTCACAACCTAAGTTACAAATCTACTCCTAAACCTTAGGGATGCCCACTTCCCACAAGTGAACAAATAAAACAAGATTTATTCCTGGAATGGCAGGATTATCGTATAAAGTGAGATTGAATCATTTAGATCTGGATTCACCAGAGTTCAGAAGAATGAGGGGATATCATTGAAACATATAATATTCTGACCAGGTTGAACAGACTGGATGCAGGCTAATGTGCACCCTGGGCTGGGGGTTCTAGACAAGAGATCACAGTCTCATAATACAGAGCAGATTATTTAGGACTGGGATGAAGACAAATTTCTTCACCCAGAAGGTGGCAAAGCTGTGGAATTCTCTACCACATAAGGCAGTGGAAGTCAGCTAGTGATTGAATATTTAGAATAGAAAGAAATAGATTTCTAGACACTAAAGGATTAAACGGGTAAGGGGAGACAGTGTGTATGGCATTGAGATAGAGAATCAGCCACGATCGTACTGAAGTGAGCTTGCTCCTGCTCCTATTTTCTGTGTTTTTATTTTCCTTTAGAGAAGAAGGGAAGGAGGTAGTAGTGCTAGAGAATTATCATAGTTTCCGACTTACTGTGTGCAAAACCTGGGAAAATTGACTTACCATAATGTATAACAAAAATTCAATGTGAAATGAGAACAAATAGGAAGAGAAGTCAGCCATTCAATCCATTGAGTTTATTCTGCCATTCAGTTAGATTAGTCTCCAGAAATCTATCAATTTCCATTTTCAATTAGCTCATGAGTGAGTTTCCACAGGATCTATTGAAAACTCCATGACAAACCATTAAGCAAAAACCCAGCATACATATCTACTCAGGACCTATGCTTTGTCTCTTTCCACAGTCATTATCATTCCATTCGCCTATTGCTCCAGGAACCTTGATCTCTAATCATCCTTGCCCTCTGACTTTCTCCTGACCTTCACTTTTGGTCCATTTCTTCCTCCACTTTTCTCAACCATATAAAACCCACCACATTTCCATCTCCGAAGAAGTCTTATTAGAATTTAAGTTTTAACTCTATCTCTCTCACAACAGAGGTTGCCAAAACTGAATTTTCCTCAGCTGCTTGTTTTTATTATAAATACCTGCAGTTTATATCATACCCGCACGTGATGTTGCAATAGGTATTATCAAGTTTGAAGATGTCACTTTGTGCAGTAGGTTGCTATTTTATGCTGAAAGTAGGCAGAGTTAAATGCTATTGCAAAGTTTCTGCTAACTGAACCTGTTTTGCAGGCCTTCCAAGAAGTTCTTAGAACTAAGCTTTATCATAGGTAGATTGACACAATGGACAAAAAAAAAAGTCTCTGAATAAAGTTCCACTCTTAATTTACTATGAAACTAACAATTGTTACACCAATATAATTGGAAAATGATCCCGTGTAGCTTTTAAAGTATTTTCCAGTTATTTAATGTTCATTCATAGGTGATGCCATAAACAATGGATAAAAATGCCTATTTTTTCATAAACCCATTTTCAATTATGTTAATCATATAATACCTAGTTAACACTCTGAAAAATATCATGTGGCATTTTTATTTTTTTTAAGGAAACGGTTGAATTCTAAGACCCAATCTGATTACACTAGTTCATGGCAGATTTTACATTCAGTATGCAAATAAGTTTGAGTGGAAACAACATTTAAAGTGACCACAATTTGCAGCTGGATCATCGTCTTAGCCCGTAGTGAAAACCCCCAAGCCTATTAGTACACATTCAACTATAGGTTTCAACTTCAGGTTCTGTCCAGAGTGGTACTTCGACAGGCTTTAAAACAACTTCGTAGATTTGAAAATATTCTGAGACTCTCCACCACCTTGTTTGCTATTCAAACTAAGTTAACAGTTAAGCTACATCCTTAGTTTCTATTATACCTTATTTTAAATTTTGTCTTCTTTCAGACTTCTAAAAATTTTCTCGTGGAATGTGTGCAGCACTGTCGAGGTAGCGTTTATTGCCAATCCCCTAAAGACCAGTAAAGACAGTGGAGTTGCCTTCTTGAATTGCTGCAGTCCTTGGGTTGTACAAGCACTCACGGTGTTAGGGAATTCCAAGATTTTGGGCTAATAACAGTGAAGGAACAGTGATAGAATTTCAAGTCAGGATATTGTGAGACTTGGAGAACTTGTAGGTGGCACTGTTCCCACGTAGCTGCTGTCATCATTCTTCCAGGTGTTACAGATCTTTGGCTTGGAAGATCCGGTTAAAGGAGCCTTGGTGAATTGTTTAAATTTAGACTGTGGAATGTCTTGAAATCTGAAGCACAAATATGGTGAAATGCTGGTTTTTTAGCCTGAAACATTATTGAAGTTTGCATGCAAAGTACTTAACCAAGAACCTGGTCATGACAGAGGTTCCTTGATCTTCTGTCCTCCCAAAATTCTCCAATTCACTATAGTCACTCTCACCCATTGAGATTACAATGTCTTCCTGTATTTTTGCCCATTTTTTGTTACCTAATTTGGTACTGTTAATCTTTTGGACACATTATAGAGTGACACTTGATCAATGATTTCTTTCAGAATCAAGCACTGAAATCATCAAGGTACTGTAAGAAACAAAATCTTTGGGATGTCCATCCACCCCAAGATTCCCAGAAGACTGAATCAACTGCAAAGACTTTCAATTGAAGTTATGCATTCAAGGGACATAGTAAAAGAATTATTACCTGGCTTACAGCAATTATACAGTCCATCACGGTGCAAAGAACTTGAAATAGTCAGTCAACCATGGCTTACAAGGGATGCTAAGCATTGTATAAGATTAAAAGAAAAGGCTTATAGAATGGCCAGAAATAGGAACAAATGAATATTGGGAGCTTTTTAAGAATATAAGGGGAACCAAAGAAGTGACTAGAATAGGAATATAAATACTTTATTTTCTAGAGTTTTGAAGAATGAGAGGGGATCCCCTTGAAACCTATAGATTAGCTTGGGGTGCACGTCCAGAAATCCCTGAAGGCTCCCTAGTTGGGAGTCACGAACCAATGAAAAATTGGGGCACACTTGAAAAATAAGGTGATGCCATTTAAGACTGAGATGCGGAGAATTTTTTCCTGTCTTTTTTAAAACTTTCTCTACCCAAGAGGGCTCTGGAAGCTCAGTCTTTGTGTTTATTAGAGGCTGATAGTTCTTTGATTGCCTATGTGGTAAAAGGTTTTCGGCTGGTACAGAGAAAAATCATGCAATTGTTTGACCGTACTACATGGAAAGCAGGATCAATGGGCTGAATGGCCTACTAGCAGATATGGAGGCCTTCATAGTATGGCACCAGCCTATTCAATAAGCATACACAGATAGCATGTTGTCAAGAACCCGTGTAGTGATTTTAATTCACAAACTCATAAGTTGCTTGAAATTCTGTGACAACCTCATGGCGCAATCTATATCCTAATAACATTATCAATAAACATTGTCAAATTCTTTAACTTTATATGGGCTCTTGCTAATCATCAGCAGACCATCTGACATTCCAGCAATTAACAGGCACCTGTATGTTCCAGGTACAGTCACATTTTCAGTTTACGAGAAGCATCTTCAGGCGTGAAACCATTCAGTAATAAAGATATATTGCAAAGTTGGAACCATTTTCCTCGGAGAGCAGAAGGCTAAGAGGAGATTTAATAGAAGTTTTCAAAATCATGAGGGGGTTTCACAGAGTAGATAGGGAGGAATTGTTCCCTCTCATGAAAGGATTGAGAATTTGAGTACAGAGAAGGACACAGATAAAAGTAATTTGCAAAACAAACAAAACAAAAAAATGATGTGAGAAAAACTTTGTCACGCTGAATAGTTAGAATTTGAAGCATATTGCTTGGAAGTATGGTGGGGCGGGTTCAATTGAGACATTCAGAAGGATACCTAATGTTTATTTAATTGCTAAGTTAAAAATTACATGACTCTAGGTTATAATCCAACAGGTTTATTTGAAAACACTAGCTTTCGTAGCTCTGCTCCTTCCTAAGGCATCACATAACCTGACGAAACAGCAGAGCTCTGAAAGCTACTGCTTTCAAATAAACCTGTTGGACTATAACCTGGCGTTGTGAGATTTTTTTACTTTGCCCACCCCAGTCTAACACTGGTATCTCTGCATCATATTTAATTAAAAACAATATTCAAGATTATGGGTAATGCAGGAGAAGGGCAGCTAGTCAAAATGTTAATTTGAGAGCTAGTGTACACACAATACGATGAACTGCTTTCTTCTGCACCTTAATTCTGTGATTTTCACATAATAATAACAAAGTGCAAGAGAAACTCAGTCATCACAGCTCCTGCAGAGAAGAAGTTAATGTTTCTAGTCCAGGAATTCTTCTTTCGAATATTGGACTTCAAACCTTGACATTGTTTCTCTCTCCACTCTAAAGCACTTTCTTATTATTTCAGATTTCCAGCACCCACAGCATTTTGCTTTTATTTCTGTGATTTTCACATCCTGAGCACCCTCATTGATCAGAATCTTAAATGGATCAGCCACATAAATGCCAGAGCTGCAGGAGCAAGTCAGCTCATGAGTATTCTGCAGCAAAAGATTCATCTTCTTATTTTGAATTCTGTCCACAAGGCACAAGTTAGGATCACTTGTTTGGATGAATGCATTTCAAACAACACTTGAGAAACTTTACACCATTTAGGCCAAACTAGTCCACTTGACCACCTTATATATTCATTCCCTCCCCCGGTGGTGCACTGCTGCTACACTGTGTGCTCTGTATGTCAGGTGGTCAAAATAATAACAACTTGGCAAACTTTTTCAGCAACATCTACAAACCCACAATCCTTAATCCAAAGCAGCTGCAAGGGAACATCACCACTGTCACCAACTTCATATACAAATCACCAGCTCTGGGCCAAAGCATGAACATCCTGATCTAACAGCATTGGGTCAAGCACCAAAGACTCAATGAGAAATCAATGCTACCCCTGTCAGCAATGCCAGTTTGAATGAATGCTTTATGAAGAATGAATGCTTTATTGTCATATATATCTTGAAGATATAGTGGGAAGTGTTTTGTTGCTACAATTTTGGTGGCGTTTTGAGTTACACTAAGGATAAAAAGGAATTAAGTAAGAGGTCATGTTCTGTTCAAAATAGAGTCTCAAGCATGGCTTCAGGGCTTCTGCAAGATGTCTGGAAAGTGTTCTGGTCCTCAAGGAGTCCCACTCCAGGAACAGCAACATTGATGCCGATTCCCCTGCTCTGCTGCCGCTGCCTCGCCAACACCACCAAGTGTCCAGGTTCCAGGCTTCCAGTCGCTTCAGGCATCGTTACCACCAAGAATTCAGATTTCGGGCCTACTGCTGCTAGGAGTCCCCGCTCAGAATACACAGATACACAGAATCCCTACAGTGTGGGAACAGGCCCTTTGGCCCAACAAGTCCACACCGAAGCTCAGAGCATCCTACCCAGACCAAACCCCCCAACAACCCACCTAACCTACACCACCCTGAACACTATGGGGAATTTTTTAGCATGGCCAATCCACCTAACCTGCACATCTTTGGACTGGCATCATTACCACCAGGAGTCCCGATCCATGCAGCTGCCACCCTAGCAACACCACTCTGGCCTTGAAGGAGGAGGAGAAGGGAAGAAGAAAAAGACTAAACGTACGTGGAGAAAATGATGCTGTCAGCCTGGAGAGGATGGGCTTTGACCAGCCCAAAAACCACCCACCATGCCGGCGCTGTATTGAAGAAATTTTGAGAAGAACCAACAAAAAAAAAAGTGTCCGGAGAAACTTTTCTCAGAACGTTAGCCTAGTTGCTCCTTTTATTTCAGATTTCCTGTAGTTTATTTTTCATTTGTTCCAAAGTCATGGTACCGTTGGCGAGAACAAATATTCAGAATTGGTTACCAGCCCTAATGATTTACTTCAGAAGGCGGCTGTTGCCTGAGAGGAATCGGCCTCGTTGCAAATGTGAATTCTTTGAAACGTTTCCTTGAACTTGACGCCAAATAGATAAGAGACGTGAACATTCAGAACTGGTACATCATTCTGTACCATAACTAACCAACCCGTTAGACAATGTGAGCACTACAAATACAAAGTGAATAAAGTAAAGGGGGAAGTGAGAGGTTACTGGGCTCAGGCCGACACTTCAGTGACGGGGCTACGGCTTTGGGAGTCTCTGACAGCGGGCACCGATGGGCTGGGGGTCGGTGCAGCTTCTCCTCCTCCTCGTGGTCCTGGTCCCCCCGGGGAGCCAGGCTGCGGCTCCACTATCGGCGGGGTGTCTCGGCTGTGAGAAGCTGTGGAAGGTTAAAGAGCGGACCGTGTACGGTGATGACTCCGGCCACCCGAGGCCTCGGGTTAGCGCCGACGAGTTGGGCTCTGGGGCCGCGCCGCCGCTCGAAGCGGACTCCCGCTTGGGCCTGAAGCCCGGCATAGCCGCCCCTCCCTTCACCCTGGAAACCCTGAACGGAAAGCTGAGCTACCCGGCCGTCCCGGAGCAGCCGGGACTCTCCTTCATCTTCCAGGCGTTCACCAACAAATCGGGCTTCCTCGAGTGTCTCTGGAGCTCAACGGCGTCTCTCGTCGCCCTGGTCGACGGTCTACCCCCTCACACCCACTTGGTCTTCATGTCCTTCGATGACTCGGCCCCCAGGGATGTCAGGTGGATGAAGCAGCAGCTTATTCCCGTGATGGAGGCAAGGTAACTACCTCCGGAAGGCCAGACACTGGCTGGAGGAGGGAGAGGGAGGGTCCAGACACTGGCCGGGAAAAGGAGGAGGGTCTGGACATTGCTTAGAGCTGAGGGTTTATCCAGTCACCCCCTTCCCATTGAATACCTCTCCCCTCCCCTATGTAAACGCACAATAAGAACAGTAACTTGCATGGGAGGGTACTGTGGCACAATGGTTGTATCCCTGTGCTGACGATGGAGAGGTAATAACGGGGAACATAGAAACAGTGGACGAACCGACTCAGTACTTGAGTCTTCTTCGGTGGAAGACACCAGTAGCATACCAGAACTTCAGGAGAGTCAGGGCAAGAGCGTAGTGGCCATCGCTAAGGTGAAAATGTGAGGGAAGCTGAAAAGTCTGAAGGTGGATAATACACTCAGACCAAATGGACCACATTCCAGGGTTCTAAAGGAGAATGGTGAGGAGGTTGTGGAGGCATTGGTGGTGATCTCTCAGGAATCGCTGAAGTCAGGGAGGGTCCCAGAGGACTGGGAAATGGCAAATGTAACATTACTGTTTAAGAAGGGAAGGAGGTAGAAGTCAGCAAATCATAGGCCACTTAGCCTGATCTCAGTCATTAGTCAGATTTTAAAGTCCATTATTAAGGACGAGATTATGGAGTATTTGGAAGCGCGTGATAAAATAGAGCTGAGCCAACACAGCTTCATCAGGGGGTGGTCATACCCGACAAGTCTATTAGAATTCTTTAAGGAGGTAATGAGCTAAGTAGACAAAGTAGAGCCACTGGATATGATTTATTTGGATTTCCAGATGGCCTTGACAAGGTGCAGTACAGGAGACTATTAAATAAGATAAAAGCCCATGGTGTTAGGTACAAGGTACTGGCATGGATAGATGATTAACTGATTGACAGAAGGTAAGAAGTGGGGAGTTTTAAAAATTAATTCACAGGTGAGGGCGTCGCTGGCTCGGCCAGAATTTATTGCCTATCCCTAATTACCCAGAGAGCAATTTATGAGCCAACTACATTGCTGTAGGTTTGGAGTCACATGTTGGCCAGATGGTAAGCAGGTCAGTTTCCTTCCCTAAAGTGCATTAGTGAACCAGATGGTTCCAACAATCCATAGACAGTTAAATCCAGATTTTTGTTGAATTTAAATTCCACTACCTGCCATGGCAGGATTCGAACACAAGTCCCCAGGACATTGTATCAGAGATAAAAGGTACTGCAGGTGCTGGAGAATCCGAGACAACAAGCATGGGGCTGGATGAACACAGCAGGTCAAGCAGCATCATAGGAGCAGGAAAACTTGACGTTTCGGGCCGAAACCCTTCATCAGAAATGGGGGAGGGGAAGAGGGTTCTGAAATAAATAGGGAGAGAGGCGGATAGAGGAGAGGAGAGGTGGAGAGGAGGCAGACAAGTCGAAGAGGCGGGGATGGAGCCAGTAAAGGTGAGTGTAGGTGGGGGGGTAGGGAGGAGATAGGTCAGTCCAGGGAGGACGGACAGGTCAAGGGGGCGGGATGATGTTAGTAGATAGGAGATGGGGGTGTGGCTTGAGGTGGGAGGAGGGGATAGGTGAGAGGGAAAACAGGTTAGGGAGGTGGAGATGAGCTGGGCTGGTTTTGGGATGCGGTTGGGGGAGGGGAGATTTTGAAGCTTGTGAAATCCACATTGATGCCATTGGGCTGCAGGGCTCCCAGGCTGAATATGATTTGCTGTTCCTGCACCCTTCGGGTGGCATCACTGTGGCATTGTAGGAGGCCCAGGATGGACATGCCTCTTCGACTTGTCTGCCTCCTCTCCACCTATCCTCTCCTCTATCCATCCTCTATCCGCCTCCCCCTCTCTCCCTATTTATTTCAGAACCCTCTTCCCCTCCCCCATTTCTGATGAAGGGTTTCGGCCCGAAACGTCAAGTTTTCCTGCTCCTATGATGCTGCTTGACCTGCTGTGTTCATCCAGCCCCATGCTTGTTGTCCCCAGGACATTACCTGGATCTCTGGATTAACAGTATCAGAATAATTCTGCTAGGCCATCACCTCCTTCTAAGACCACAATGGGGATAAAGGAGTCCCTTTCAGGATGGCAGCTGGTGCCTAGTGGAGTTCCGTAGGGGTCAGTGTTGGGACCACAACTATTCACAGTATACATTACTGCGAACTCTGTGGATGACACAAAACTTGGTTTAGGGACAGATACTGTTGAGGAAGTGGGGAGCTGCTGAAAGACTTTGACAGTCTAGGAGAGTGGACAAACAAGTGGCAGGTAGAATACAACATGGGAAGGTGTGAGGTTTTGACTTTGATAGGAGGAGTAGAGGTGCGGACTAGTTAGCTTGCTTAGGCAGATGGCTGGTTTGTGATGCGCAGCAACATGCACAGCATGTGTTCGATTTCCGCACTGGCTGAGGTTACCACGAAGGACTCATCTTCTCAACCTCTTGGTGGCCCTCGGGTTAAACCACCACCAGTTATTTTTCTAATGAGGAAAATAGTCCTTTTGACAAGCAGGTCTACAGCAACTTTGCGTTTGCGGGGCTTTTGTGACACTGTGGTAGTATTCTGAGCCAGAAGGCCTGGTTCAAGTCTGTCTTCTCCAAGGAGTGTAGCAACATCTCTGAACTTGTTGATTCAGAAAATGGCTATAGCTAGATGGAGATGTGATTTGAAAAGAATGACAGATCAATAGATCTGCTTTGCATTTTCACCTGTTTTATCTGGATATGTTTTAAATGAGTGCAACATTGGATATTTGGGATTTTACTTTCCAGAATTGTCTGCTCAAAGTCAATTTGTTGTTGTATTGGTGCTTGCATCTGTGTGGAGGGCTGTCTAAACAACTTGTGATTTATTAAGGTATTCAGTAACAATGATAGGTAAAAATGAAAATGTGTTATCCAAACTGGATTCATTTCTTTCTCATTAATGAATAATTAAATTAGTTATGTTATCACTTGAATGTATTACAGTGGCAGTTTTTAAGAGATGATAGCTTGAATTATTTGGTCTTGTTCTTAGCTAAACATGGAATATACAACTTGATTGTTTGGTGGACATATAAATGGAATGTGATTTTTATTTTAATAACTTTTAGGTAATAGACAATCAAAAAATTATCAGCAAAGGAACAAACAGGTTTAAAAATGTTGCTATCAGTCATTTTGTATTGCTATTATGACTACCGTATTATTTTTGTGATCTTGTTTCACTAGACAAATTGGATAGCGTTTGCCATCTTTATGAGTTACGGCTATATATTGATATGGATAGGTGGAATTGATATGCTTGTTTAAAGTATTTCATTTCTATAGTCTCAAGTGTGTTGCACCTTACTGATTAGAAATTGAACAGTGCTTGGCTAACAAGCCATACACAGCACAACACATCACTTTGCAATATAATGTTCAATAATTAATTCTTAGTTCTCAATGTTAAAATGTAGCAAATTGAAGCCTTGGAGCTGTTTTTGTATCATATTACAACTTATTTCATTATGTTATACCAGTGGGAAAATATTTGCCTTATCCAAAGAATGAAGCTACTTGCATACAATGAATAATTGCATTCATTTGCGTTCATCAGCAACTTTGCCATGAGGTTCCAACCTCTATTTAGATAGGGGTCATGTGATGAGTAGAATTTGTCTCTGAATTTGTAGTCAGCAATGGGTCTGTCAGCTGCTGGTTGAAACACCTGGTGTCAACTTGATTAGTTAGTTGCATTTGCTTTCCACTCTGAAGATTCTAGGTCCAAGCGTCCACCAACTCTGCGTATAATTCAGGCTGACATTTGGCACAGTAATGAAGAAAGTGATGCGCGGTGTTATGCTGAAACAAAATGTTGATGAACTTGAACTTATCACTCTGAAGCCACTGCCTTTTTCTACCAATATTAGATTTGCTTTGAAATAGAGTATGTGCACCATGGTCAGTGACTATTGAAAGTCTGAGTTACTGACTTGAATCAAATAACTTTACCTCTATGAATGTCTTAAATATCTTGGAGAATGCAAAGACTGTTGTACGCTCTAAAAGTTTCTCAGTTTTGTAAACAGTGATTGTTTATTGCATCAGGTTATAATCTATTCTTAAACCTTAGTGGGTACAATGAGGCCTGGCATTTCTGTCTGCATGAATTCTTTCCCCGACTATTTTGGTGTTTAACTTCAAGGACATTGGATGGAATAAGTAATGGGTAACAGAGAAATGTGGATTTTTGGTGGCTATTGGTAGAGGTGTTATTAATCCTGTGAATACTGTAATCCTTATTCAGATGCGATGTTTGTTAGATCGTGCATGTGTTTTCTTTTGAGCTATCTACTGATATCTATGGGAGGCTATTTTGTCACCATGTCCCATCAGCACATCCTTATGTGAAGTGTACATAGGTAATGCCTGTTCAGAAACTAGGAATAGGAGTCGGCCATTCAACTCCTTAAGCCTGTTCTGCTAAGCATTAATCTTGTGGTTGAACTATATTTTAGTTACAACCAACCACATTGGTTCCATATCTTGCAAACCCTGGACTAGCAAACACCTATTGATCTCAGCTTTTAAAGTTATTATTTGAATGAGAACCTACTATGTTTTAAGGACAGGAGTTCCAGATTTCTATCAATCTTTTCATGAAGATAGGTTTCCTCACTTTTCTTGGGATCATAATCTCATTTGGTCTATTGCGTGCATTCTGGTTCTCTGTAATGTAATTTAGTCAGTCCCATATCTTCACCCTACCCCCATGACCATGCAAGCCTTTCTTGTAATTTCCTTTGGAAAATTGATTGGATTGTTTCAAACACCCTTGAAAGCCTGGGTCTGTTTTTAACGTTATGTCCCTTTGTATCTTGTGTTCTTTAAATGGCTGTAAACATTGGATACCTTTGTCTTGATCAATAGTTTTCTTATCACAGTCCGGATACTCCAATGGCCATGTGTTGTTGAAGCATGGTAGACTCCAGTTGCACGTTGAGACCATGTGGAATTCCTAACGTAGCAGGCTCTGAAGAAATTTCCTAGGAAATTGAAAATTCCAGTGAGCAAATTCCTGGAATCCACTGAAAAAGTCTGTCAAAGTCAAAAATTTCCAAAAGTTCCCACTCACTTAAGATTACTGTTGATCAGGAAAAGTTGGAGGATGAAAACCCACACCAACTCCTGGATAACGATTAAACTGACAAACCACTGACACCCCAGACCTGACACTCCCTTCCCCTGACATGAAATCCTCACCCCTTTCACCAACTGGCATCCTACTGTCCTATCTCTTACCTTCATTTACCTTACCTACTTACAATTTCACAGTTACTGTCAAAGTGCCTGGCTGCACTGATTCATATTTAAATCACTGAACATTGCACACTTACTGCTCCAAAACTGGATCTGGTTTTAATGATGATTCTCTCCCCTACCTGCAAGGATTCCTAGACAGGAGACTCCTGTCCTTGAATTTCCAGAACAGAGCTCATTTGGATATGTCTGCATTTTGTTTTGTCTGAACCGGAATGGTAATAGGATTTCTGACCATGAATGGAATTTCTGGGCCATCAGCTCACTATCAGATATTAAGGATTACTTTTTCAAGATTAAATTATACTTATTCTAGCAGGTACAACCATTCCCATAATAATTGTCCCTATGGAACAAATGTGCACTAATTCTGAACGTAGTAAAGTTGCTTGTTTATTTTAACTGACTACATGGTAATATCTCTGAATCAGTACTGTTGCAGCAGTGTTATCCTAATTAAAATAACTAATCAGTTGCTAGGTTAAACATTTAGCATGAAATGCACTATGCAGTTAATCACATTTCTTTTTCAGAATTGCATTTTTTTTGTCTAGATATTTGTTGTATTTGTGCTGTATAGTTTCATGAATTAGGCTTCTGACATTTGTACACATTCAACACATTCATGCTCTCACTCGTTTTTGATTTGCTTCTGCCCTTACCACACTGTAGGGATTCAATTTACTGTAAACTCCTACTGATCTGCCTTGTTATGTTTTTGATGGTCAGTGTCTGATTTATGTAGCAAAGGAGAACGGACTGTTTGTTCTCATTTAGATCTCGCCTTGCCTGGGAAGGGAGATTGTTTCAAAATGCAGATACTTTCAAATGAGCTCTGTTCTGGAAATTCAAGGACAGGAGTCTCCTGTTAGGAAACAGGGGAGGCCTGTCTAGGAATCCTTGCAGGTAGGGGAGAGAATCGTCATCAAAACCAGGTACAGTTTTGGAGCAGTAAGTGTGCAATGTTCAGTGATTTTAAATGTGAATCAGTGCAGCCAGGCACTTGTTTCTCCTAGATATAGATCATAGAATCCCTACAGTGTGGAAACAGGCCCTTCGGTCCAACAAGTCCACACTGGCCCATTCCCCTATAACCCACCAAATCTACACATCCCTGAACACTAGGGGCAATTTAGCACAGCCAATCCTCCTAACCTGCACATCTTTGGACTGTGGGAGGAAACCGAAGCACCCAGAGGAAACCCACACAGACACAGGGAGAAGGTGCAAAGTCCACACAGACAGTCGCCCATCAGTGGAATCGAACCCAGGCCCCTGGCACTGTGAAGCAGCAGTGCTAACCACTGAGCCACCGTGCCACCCATATGCTGGTCTTTACAATAAAGACAAGTTAATCGGTCGTCTTCGGACATTTTATAGTAGCCATTTATGACTTAATTAGGGACGAATTTCATTTTGGGTGTTAAAGCAAATTGTCCAGCAATCCATTGTACACTGTTTGTACTCTACCTGATATAGTTTTATCATGCAGATAATGGGAGCGTTGAGAGGTATGTTGAACAGTCTGATACACTAATGCCTCATTTATAACATTGCCTGAGATTCATTTTATTTTAAAGTACTGATCCCTACCTCAACTTTGAGCTCACAGCAGTGCAAAAACTTAAACAGGGCTGTTACCCGGTGTACAGTATGGAAATGCTTTTGAACGGTATCTTTGCATTACACCTTGGAGGCAGGAGTGAGCCTGAATTTCAGACACCATGCAGCAAGCTGGGGGAAAGTTACCTGGATATTTTGTTCCAGAAGGCATACGTGCCCCATGTGCTAAGTACCTAGGATTTAATCCTTGTTCAGGAACTGAAGGGTATGACTGTGAATGAGGCAGGCTTGGTGAAGATAGCACTGAAGGAGCTTCAACTATTGCAAGTGGGTAAGGTGGTTAAGAAGACTTATGAGATACTGGGCTTATTTAGTCAAGGCATTCAATACAAGTGCAAGGAGATAATGATGGGCTACAGATAACATTAGTTAGGCCACAGTTGCAGTACTGTCTGCAGTTTTGCTTATCATACTATACTATATAGCTTATCATACTATATGACTGCACTAGAGAGGGTGCAGAAGAGATTTGCCAGGATGTTGCCTGGGCTGGAGCGATTAAGCTATGAGGAGAGACGAGATAGGCTAGGGTGGATTTCCTTAGAGCAGAAAAGGGTGAGGGAGGATCTGATTGAGATATACAAAGTCTGAGTGGCATAGGTAGGGAGAAACATTTCCCCTGAGTAGATGGGTCAATAACCAGGGGACACAGTTTTAAGGGAAGAGGCAGGATGTTTAGAGGGATTAGAGGAAAATCCCTTTCACCCAGAGGGTTGTGGCTATCTGAAACTCACTGCCTAAAAGGGTGTTTGTGAAAGAAACCCTCAAGACATTTAAATTGTATGAGTACTTGAAGTGACATAGCATACAAAGCTACCAACCAAGTGTTAGAAAATGGGATTACAACAGGCGGGATGTTTGACTGGCAAGGGCGTGATAAGTGTCTCTTTATATGCTGCGAAAATTCCATGAATCTATGCAATGTCCAAATGGTTTGAGGTTCTTGCAGTTTATGTGGGTGAAGGTATGAACAATGAGCAAACTGACCATAACATTGTGGTGCAGGAAACCTTCGATAGGGGAGTAGAGGGGTAGCTAAAAGAAGTTTAATTTAAAGAGGGAACAGTGTACTCAGAAAATGATATAATTTCTCTCAGTTGAAACTGATAGTTCCAAAGGGCGCATTGCTGGCCTGGTGCCAGGGTTAAGGATATTTTCCTGGGACTGGGGAGAACTTGGAAAGATATAGTTGTTATGGTCCATTAAAGACATCAGGAGTTATGGGGAGAAAGCAGGAATATGGCATTGGGATAGAGGATCTGCATTTGAGGCAGTTCCTTAAATCAATATATTCTGGAATCAGAGACCAGGCTATTTTGGACCAGCAAAGTTAATGAGACAACATTGATTAGGGATATCATACAAAATGATCTTGTAGTGATCATAACCTGTAGAATTCCACAATCTGTTCAGATGATAAATGTAGGGAAGTAACTTGTGTTTAAAATAAAGACGATTGGGAAAACAACCACTTACAAGTTCCACTACAAGCCACACACCATTCTGATTTGGAACTATATCACTGTTCCTTCCTTGATGTTGGGTCAAAATCCTGGAACTCCATTCTTTACAGCACTGTGGGCATATCTACAATTGCATAGACTGCAATGGTCGAAGAAGACAGCTCACCACTCAGTGGCGGTTAGGCATGGGAAATAAATGCTGGCCTAGCTAGCAAAGTCCACATCCCATGAATGAATATTGTTTTAAAAATTGCAAGAGCATGAAGACAAAGTTGTCTAAAGTACAATAAGTAAATAGATTAAAAGGTAGAGAAATAGTGGCAGAATTTTTAAGAAGATATTTCGTGACTCTTAATATATTCCATTGAGGAAGAAAGGCTCTATCAGAAGGCTGCATGATCTATGACTGACCAAGGATGATATCAAATTGAGAGAAAAGAAGTATGACAATGCAAAAATTAGTGGTAGACCAGAAGATTGGGAAAGTTTATGAAACCATCAAAGGATGACAAAAGAAAGAGGAAGAAATATAAAACGGATCGTAGAAACTTCTATAAGTACGAGCATTGGTTCCTTCGAATGTGAGACAAAGGAATTAATAAAAAGAAATAATGAAATGGAAGAGTTTTTGAACAGGTATTTTGTTTCTCTCCTTATACGAGAGGACACAAAGAGCAGCCAAGAATAGTGGAAAATAAAGAGACAAAAGGGAGGTAATACCTTAAAATAGCCACCAAAAGAGACCTAAAAGGCAACTTTTTCATGCACAGGGTGGTGCATGTCTGGAATGAGCTGCCAGAGGAAGTGGTGGAGGCTGGTACAATTACAGCATTTAAAAGGCATCTAGATGGGTATATGAATAGGAAGGGTTTAGAGGGATGTGGGCCAATGTTGGAAAATGGGACTGGATTAATTTACAATATCTGGTTGGCATGGATGAATTGGATCAAAGGGTCTGTTTCCTTACGTACAACTCGGTGACTCAATTAGCACTGTAGAAACAATAATGGGAATCATAATGCACCTTGTAGCTTACAGTAAGTCCCCTGGATTTGATGGACTGCCTCCTCGGGTTTCAAAAGAAGTCGCTGCAGAGATTGTGGACACGTTGGTTGTACAATTCCAAAATTCCCTAGATTCTAGCAAGGACTCAGCAGATTGGAAAACCATAAATGGTAATTTTGTTCAAGAAAGGAAAGAAGGAAAGTGGGTCAGTTAGCTTGAGATCCAACATTGGGCCAACACTAGAATTGAGAATTAAAGATATAGCGACAAAACATTTAGAATGCAATGGGGTAGAGTGGACATGGTTTTGTAAAAAGGAAGTTTTGTTCGAGTTCTTTGAGAATGTAACAAGCAGGATGGATCAAGGGGTACTAGAGTATGTAACAAATTTGGATTCCCAAAAAGCATTTGATAAATTGTTCCTTAGAAAGTTACAACATAAGATTAGAGCCTATGGCGTCAGGGTGATGTATTAACATAGATAGAGAATTGTCTAATTAAACAGAAGGACTGAAAGTCAGGAAAATGAGTCATTTACAAGATAATAAACAGTAACTCAGAGGTAGCAAAAACTGCAGATGCTGGGGTCAAAGTCAATGCAGTGTAGTGGTGAAGGAACACAGCAGGTCAGGCAGCATCAGAGGAGCAGGAGAGTCGATGTTTCAGGTTTACACCCTTCATCAGGACTGGGGAGGGGGAAGGGATCTGGGAAATAAATTGAGCAGTGGTGTTGGGGGAAGGTAGGTGGGATGGTAATAGGTGGATGCAGGTAGGGGTTAGTGGAGATTGGTCAGTGGGAAGGGTGGGGCAGATAGGTGGGAAAGAAGATGGACAAGTAGTGTCAGGTCAAGGATGCAGGGATGGGAGGGAGGGTTGGTCATGGGATGAGGACGGGGTGGGGAGATTTTGAAACTGGTGAATTCTATGTTGATGCCATCAGGCTATGAGCTCCACAAGGCGGAATATGAGGTTTTGTTCCTCCAGTTTGCATATGGTGTCATTGTGACACTGGAGAAGGCCTAGGATGGTCATGTCACCAAGGGAAAGGGAGGGGGAGTTAACATGGTTAGCAACCGGAAGGTGGTGTTGATTATGGCATACAGAGTGCAGATCCTCTGCGAGTCGGTCCCTGAGTCCGCACTTGGTCTCACTGATGTAGAGAAGACCACATCAGGGGTAATGGATCCAGTAGACCAGGTTGGAGATGGACAGGTGAATCCCTGTCAGATTGGGAAAGATTGTCTGGGGCCTTGGATGGAGGTGAGAATGGAGGTGTAGGGACAGGTGTAGCACTTCTTGTGGCTGCAGGGAAAGTGCTGGGTGTGGTGGGGTTAGTGGGGAGTTTAGAGTGGATGCGGGAGTCGTGGAGTGAGCGGTCCCTATGAAAGCAGATAGGGTTGGGTAGGGAAAACATCTCTTTGGTGTTGGGGTCGGATTGTCGATGGCAGAAGTGGCAGAGGATGATGCACTGGATGCGGAGGTTGGTAGGGTGGTATGTGAGGACCGGGGGACTCTGTCCTTAATTTTGTTGGGGCCAGGGTGTTTGAGGGCAGAAGTGTCGAAAATGCAAGAGATGCAGTTGAGGGCATTATGAATCAATGGGGTGTGGGAGGAAGTTGCAGTCCTTGAAGTTGGAGGACATCTGGGATGTCCAGGAGTGGAGCACTCCATCTTGGGAGCAGATGTGGCAGAGTTGGAGGAAGTGGGAGTAAGAAATCATATTCTTACAGGAGGGTGGGTGAGAGGAGATGTAGTCCAGGTAGCTATGGGAGTCAGTGGGTTTGAAATAAATGCCGGTCCTGAGACGGTTACTGGAGATGGAGACGGAGAGATCCAGGAAAGAGGGGGGAGGTATAGGAGATGGTCCAGGTGAATTTGAGGTTGGGGTGAAAGGTGTTAGTAAAGTTGAAGAACTGTTCAGTCTCCTCTTGGGAGCATGAGGCAGCGCTGATACAGTTATCAATGTAATGGAGGAAGAGGTGAGGGATGGTTCCATTGGTTACATTGGAAGAGGGACTGTTCCACATATCTTATGATGAGGCAGGCATAGCTCAGACCCATACGGGTGCCCGTAACCATCCCTTTAGTTTGTAGGAAGTGGAAGGAGTTAAAGGAGGAGTTGTTAAGGATAAGGACAAGTTTCGTTAGGCAGATGAGGGTGTCAGTAGAGTGGGATTCGTTGGGCCTCTGGGAGGGCTTTTAGGCCATCTGTATGGGAGATACAGGTGTACGGGGATTGGATGTCCATTGGTGAAGATGAGATGTTGGGGGCCGGGGAATTGAAAGTCTTGGAGGAGATGGAGGGCGTGGGTGGTGTCCTGAACGTAGATGGGGAGTTCCTGGATCAGGGGAGAAAAAAGAGTTGAGGTAAGCGGTGATGAGGTCAGTGGGGCAGGAGCAGGCAGAGACAGTGGATTAGCCAGGGGAGTCAGGTTTGTGCAGTTTGGGAAGGAGATAGAGACGGGTGGTGCGGTGTTGGGGAACGATGAGGTTGGAGGTTGTGGGCAGGAGGTCTCTTGAGGTGATGAGGTTATTGAGGGTCTGGGAGATGATGGTTTGGTGATTTAGGGGTGGGGTCACAATCGAGGGGGTGAAAGGAAGAGGTGTCAGAGAGTTGGCACCTGGCCTCCACGATGTAGAGGTGAGTAAGCCATATCACCACCGTGCACCCTCATCAGTGGGTTTGTTGGTGAGGTTGGGGTTGGAGCAGAGGGCTGTGCATTCTGTTGGGGAGAGGTTTGAGTGAGTGAAAAGGTGCAGAAATTCAGGTGATCGATGTTACGATGGCAGTTGGAGATGAAGAGGTGGAGGGAGGGTAGGAGGTTGTGGGGTGGTGTTCAGGAGGATGGGGTTATTTGGAGGTGGGAGAAGGGGTCTGTAGAGGGTGGATTAGACTCCTTGTCAAAGAAATAGGTGCGGAAGTGGCGGTAAAAGAATTCGACATTCAGACATGTACGGAATTTGTTGACGTGTGGGCGCAGGGGAGTGAGGGTGAGTCCTTTGCGAGGACTGACCGTTCATCCTCCAGTGAGGGAGAGGTCTGGGGGGATGGTGAATACCCAGCAGGGCTTGGGGCTGGGGTTGGGGCTAGGTGTAGAGCTGGAGCTGGGAGCCGGGGATAGAGACTGTCTCGGGAGTGGGTGTGTTTATGGGAACAGTCACATGGGTGGAAGCAGAAGTAGTGATGTGGTCAGTGAGGTTAGCAGTGGAGGCGGCGCTGTCGGCGGAAGGAACGGTGTTAGTGTCATTGCAGAAGTGACCTTGCCAAACAGTAACTGTTATAGTGCCGCATAGATCAATGTGGGGTATCAACTATTTAAGATCTATACTAATTACGTGGATGAAGGGAGCAACTGTGTTGTCAAAGAATGTGGTTTAAATCGATTGGTGAGGGCTTGCAGGATCTTGGTGTCCTTGTACATGAATCCCCAAAAGTCAACATTGAAGTACAGAAAGTAATTAGGAATCAAATGTAATATTAGCCTTTATTACAAGGAGGGTGGAGGATAAAAGTATATAAGTCTTTCAACGACTGTAGACCTCATTAAAATTATACCCGGAGTACTATGCATAGTTGACTATCTTACTTCAGGAGGGTCATACTTTAAATGGAAATAGTCCAGAGAAGGTTCACTTGAAGGTTCCACTTGATAGACTGGTTGGCAACATTAGATCACATGGAATCCAAGGGAAGCTAGCCAATTGGATACAAAATTGTTTTGAAGGTAGCAGACAGAGGGTGGTGGTAGAGGGTTTTTCAGACTGGAGGCCTGTGACCAACGGTGTGCTGTAAGTATTGGTGCTGGGTCCACTGCCAACATTTAAAAGGCATCTGGATGGGTATACGAATAGGAAGGATTTAGAGGGATATGGATCAAATGCTGGCAAATGGGACTAGATCAGTTTTGGATATCTGGTCGGCACAGACGACTTGGACTGAAGGGTCTGTTTCTGTGCTGTCACCAGGTTGATGTAGTCTTACCAGACCGTAAGGCTTCTCCCTCATTAGAAAGAGATGAGTGTGGTGATTTAACTTGAGGGCCACCATATGTCAGGTGAGCGGAGAGGCTGAAAAGGAGGGTCCTTCATGGTAACGTCAGTGGTGTGGGGAATGAACCCACACTATTAGCATCGCACTGTTTCATAAACCAACCGTACTACCAACTGACTATCCACACCCCTCACAATTTTATATATTTCTATTAGGTCACCCCCTCAGCCTTCATTGCTGGAGTGAAAACAATCCAAGCTTGCCCAGCCTTTTTTTATTTCTATTACACTCCAATCCTGGTAAACCTCTTTTGCCCTCTCTCCAAAGTCCCCATATCCTTCCCATAGTGTAGGGACCAGAACTGCACATATCTCCAAATGTGGTCTAACTGAAGTCTTATACAGATGCACCACGACTTTCCAATTCTGAGACTCAATGCCCCAACCGAGCATGCTATATGCCATCTTTACCAGCTTGACCACTTGTGTCACCATTTTCAAGGATCTATGAACTTGCAACAGGGAGCTATGGGCTTGCATATAAATGAAGAATTAACCTGTTGCCCAGAACAAGAACCTTTATCTGATAAAAACATTGTTTTAGGTTACAAAATGGAAACGTTATCCATTTGTGAGGTACGGAATACACATTGATTTGGTTGACATCCACATTTCAATCCTCAAACTTGACAATATAGGGGAGAATTAGAGGTCCATTGACCTGAACTGACATGGATCACAATGATCTGTACCTTAGCTCATTTTACCTTTGTTTTTCCATATCCTTCACCTTTGTCATGATAGAACTCACATGACTGCAGAAGGCTAGAAAGGGCATTTATACACAATTCCATTTCATTACGAACATTTGTCCTGACACATTTCTTACCAGAATTGTAACTTTTTTTGGATCAGCCATGCCTAATTTTAATTATCAGTTATGTTTGCTGTTCATTCTGATCTGGAGTAATGTGTGGTTTTGACCAGGGAGAATAAGAATCAATAGCACTTATTTAAATCCAGCCAAATTTGATTTGACTGTTAATCCAGTTCTAGGCCAGGAGCACTCAATTCTATATCATTTGGACACAACAGGTCAAAGTTGAAGCAATACCAATCAACATGGGACAGGATAAATGTGTTGCCATGGACACGAAAGGTGAATATTTTCATGTCCTTGTGGTTTAGGAGAAAGATAGGGTGGACTCATTGAAACATCCAAGATTCAGAGGGTGCTTGATAGGCTAGGTGCTGAGAGATTTGTTTCTATTAGTTGGGGAATCTAAAATACAGAGGTGTAGTCTCAGGCTTAGGGACCCAATTATTTAGGACTGAGTTGAGCATAAATATCCTCACTGAGATGGGTGTGAGTCTATGGAATGCTCTATCACAAAGGGTTGTGGAAGCTTCATCATTATAAATAGCAGCTTTAAAAGTATTCAGATTTTTAGTGTCTTGGGGAATTGAATGATATGGGAAGCTCTTGGAAAAGTGGAATTGAAGCCCAAGATCAGTTATGATCACGTTGAATGGCGAAGCAGGCTTGGCAGGCTGTATGGTATTTTCATGATCTTATTTCGCGTGTTCTTACGTGAGTAGTTGAGCAGATTGACTGACTGCTTCAGAAATATTGTGGTAAATGCAGGGCCAAAAGTTAGGCAGTGGACAGTTAATAATGAGTCTGACGTGTTTTGTAAAATCTCACTCGACAAGTCTGTAGATTCGAAACCTTAACTCTGTTTCTCTCCATAGATGCTGTCAGACCCACTTGGGCTCAATTTCATTTTGCATTTATCCTTGGCAAAAAAATTTTTCTCTCGAGACACTCACAACTTCACTTTATAAAATTGTGCCCTCTTGTGTTTGATTCCTTTATGAGGGGTGACAGTTTCTCCCTGTCTACTCTACCCAGATGTCTCATGGTTTCAAAAACTTTTGAAATTGGATCTTCTCTTAGTCTTCGTCTCTCCAGTGAGAACAGTTCCATCGTCTCCAATCTATCTTCACAACTAAAGTTGTAAGTTGTGACTTTCGTTGTGACAACTAAAGCAGACCGGGTTCCTGAGTTCGAGTACGTCTGCTCTGCCTGCTTTACTTTTCATTTCTTTTTTCTCTCATTTTTACTTACCTTTTACTTTAATTGTGGCGGAGGAGAGCGAGCCCAGCACTGGGGAAATCAAGTCCAGCGCAGAGGAGCATGATGAGAAGCGAGCCCTTTGAGGAGGAGTGGAGCCTCATCCACAGCGACTACATCCTGCTGGTAAAAACCAAAAGAACTGCGGATGCTGTAAATCAGGAACAAAAACAAAGTTTCTGGAAAAGCTCAGCAAGTCTGGCAGCATCTGTGAAGGAGAAAACAAAGTTAACATTTCGGGTCCGGTGACCCTTCCCCAGAACTGCATCCTGCTGGTGTTGGACTCCATCCAGGCCCATGGCTTAGCACTTAAGAAGGACATGTAATTTTGAATTTTTAACTTTATTTCTTTATATTTCTACTTTCTGTCTAAGATTTTGTATCTAGCTGCTTTTGTGTGTAAGATGGCGTCGGGCATGGCAACTGTACGTTTTTCACTATGCTCCTGTACCCCGTACTTGAGTACATGTGACAATAAAATCTAATTCCTAATTCCTAGAAGTAACTCATCCCTGGAACCATTTTTGAGAAACTGTTTTGCACTATCTCCAATGTGTACACATCCTTCCTACAGTGCTTCACCGTGAAGTATTCACAATACTGAATAGAATGTCTTTTGAAACTCCACGTACACGGCATCAACAGAATTACCCTCCTCGAACCTTAGTTACCTCTTCAAAACAAACTTCAGCAAGTTACTCAAACATGATTTCCCCTTCAGAAATCTATACCGGCTCTTCGCAAACAACCTACCATTTCTGTGTTATTACTAATTCTACCCTGAATAATTGTTTCTAGAAGCTTTCCTATCACTAAAGTTAAGCTGGCTGGGTTGCAGTCATTGGGTGATGGCGTGGATGTATGTTTTGTGCTTTTCAAGCTGTCCATTCGCATCAGTATAGAGCCATCCAAATCCAGATACAATGTTTTTAGCTGCAGAAAAACCCCTCCGTGCTGCATTAATAATATCTCATGGCTTTGCCTGCAGAAAAGCATTCTGAAATGCTCAGTGTGACATTTCCCATTTCACACTCATTATTTCTGTGGCCTTTTTGTCTAAGATTACCAGATGATGATTTATGTTTTCAGAGACATTTTTGTGCTATGGCTAATGCAGTTGGATACAGATTGAACCCATTTGATTTTTTAAAATGTTCTTTCATATGTACTTTGAAATAGTTGGAAAGCTGACAACCACTTTATGCAGCTGAGTATGTTTCCTAATTGGTTGGATTGACAGATGCGATATTGAATATGCCACTGTACCACCACATGCTACACAGCGAGAAGGCTCAGGATGCCGGGTGTGTGGGGTGAACGTTACCATCTGTTCAGTCTGTTTACCTGCAGGATGAAAGTTGTTATTGGCCAGCAGGGTGCTGCTCTGCTCGTTTTTCTTTATATTTTCTGATATTTACAGGTCAAATTCTTTGGAACCGAAATATAGGGCTGCATTCAATAATCACTCCAGGACCGTGAAATAGGGTGAATGTGGTGGATTAAATGTGCAGAATTTAAAATTACAATGGCCAGTTTAGGCTTAAAAATTAAGATATGGCATTTTGTTCCTGTTTTATAAGATAGAAACATAGAAAATATGAGCAGGAGTAGGTCAGAAAGTCCATCCAGCTTGCTCCACCATTCAACATGATCAGAGATAATGGTCTATCTCAACACCGTACTCTTACTCTATCCCCATACCTCTTACCACCTTTCGCTTCTAGAACTGTATCCATTGCTTTCTTAAATATTTTCAGTGTCTTGGCTTCCAGCGTCATCTGTGGCAGAGAATTCCACAGGTTCATGACCTTTTGAGTGAAAATTATCCCTTACTTCAGCCTGAAATGGCCTAACCTGTATCCTGAGATATAAACTTCCTCTCATGCTCAAATTTAATTGACCTAATTACCCCTTAAGTCATTCTCTGCATTCTGACCAGTTGTCTGACCTAACACATCTTATGTTTTCTCCTCAAAATTCATGTTTTCCCTAACTTTTTTCAGACAACTACAGATGGTGGGTCTCCTGTTGGAGCTTTCTTTGTTGCAGAAATATATTTATTTTGAGTATTCTGAAAAATCCCTTTAAATGTTCTCATTCACCTTCTAGACTCATACAGTGGACATGTATGTTTGGAAACGCAGGAGATGGGCGAGGTACTCAATGAATATTTCTCCCCTGTGTTTACCATGGAGAAAGACATGAAGACTTGGGAACTTGGGGAAATTAGTGACGATGTTTTGGGGACAGCCCATATCACAGTAGAGGTGGTGTTGGAAGTATTGGAATGTATGAAGGTGGGACGTATAGAACATAGAACATAGAACAGTACAGCACAGTACAGGCCCTTCGGCCCATTATGTTGTGCCAAACTTTTACCCTAATCCTAAGGTCTATCTAACCTCCACCCCTACCTTATACTTTCATCCATATGCCTATCTAATAGCTGCTTAAATGCCCCTAATGAGGCCGACTCCACTACCCTCTCCGGCAATGCATTCCATGCATTGCAGAGCTTCGTAGCTATAATCCTTACTGGCACTGTGGAGACCCTAAAGTTAAATTCACAACCAGTCAGCTCTTTCTAAATATATTCCAGGCTGAGGTAGATTTTAATCAGAGTGGGAATCAAGGATTAGGAGAAAGGAGGAAGGCAGATCTAAGGATCATCAGATCAGCCATGATCTCACTGAATGGTGGAAAAGACTCAATGGGCCAAATGGCCTATCTCCTGGTCCTGATCATCTATATGCTAGAACCGTGCAAGAGGCCAGAGAAGAAATTGGGGGGACCCTGGCTGATATATTTGCTTCATCGTTAGCTGTGGTTGAGGTCCCGGAAGACTGGAAGGGAGCGAATGTTGTGCGCTTATTCAAGAAGGGCGGCAAAGAAAAACCTGGGAATTATAGATCAGTAACCTTAACATCTGTGGTAGGTAAGTTACTTGAGAATATTCTGAGGGATAATACGTACATTAATGTAGAAAGACAAGGTTTGATTAGGAGTAGTCAGCTTGGCTTCGTGCGTAGGAGATCATGCTTCACAAATTTGTTGGAGAGTTCTTTGAAATGACCAGGAAGGTTGATGAGGGCAGAGTGGTAGATGTAGTCCATATGGATTTCAGTAAGGCCTTTGATAAGGTCATGGTAGGCTGCTCTGGAAGGTTGGATCGAATGGAATCCAGGGAGAGTTGGCATATTGGATACACGATTGGCTTGATAGTAGGAAGCAGAGAGTGATAGTGGAAGGATGCTTGTTGGACTGGAGGCCTGTGACTGGTGGTGTGCTTCAGGGGTCAGTGCTGGGCCCATTGTTGTTTGTAATCTATATTAATAATTTGGATGAGAATGTACTAGGCATGATTAGTAAGTTTGCGGATGACCTTATATAGCCTTTGTCACTGTCCACGATACTAGCTATCAGAAATTGCAGCAGGATCTTGATCAGCTGGGGAAGTGGGCCGAGAAATGGCAAATGGATTTTAACATAGATAATTGTGAGGTGTTGCATTTTGGAAAGTCAAGGTAGGAGTTTCATGCTGAATGGTAGGGCCTTAAAGTGTGTAGTGGAAGAGAGGGACCTTGGAGTTCAGGCACACAGTTCTCTGAAAGTGGAGTCACAGGTAGACAGGGCAGTGAAGAAGGCTTTTGGCACACTGGCCTTCATCAGTCAGGGTATTGATTATAGAAGTTGAGAAGTTACGTTGCAGTTACAGGACCTTGGTGAGGCCACACTTGGACTATTGTGTTCAGTTTTGATCACCTTGCTATGGGAAGGATGTTATTAAACTAGGAAGAGTGCAAAAGAAATTTACAATGATGTTGCCAGGACTCAAGGTACTGAGTTATAGGGAGAGGTTGGACAAGCTAGGACGTTTTTCTTTCGAGCATAGGGGGAATCTTATTAAAGTTGGGATCATAAGAGGCATGGATAGCGTGAATGCACTCAGTCTTTTTCCTAGGGTTGGGGAATCGAGGACTAGAAGGCATTAGTTTAAGGTAAGAGGGGAAAGAATACATGGGAACCTAAGGGGCAACTTTTTTACCCAGAGGTTGGTATGCATATAGAATGAGCTGCCAGCAGAAGAGGTTGAGGCAGGTACATTAACCTTTAAAAGGCATTTGGATGAATACATGGATAGGAAAGATTTAGAATGATATAGGGCAAGTGCAGGGAAATGGCGTTAGCATGAATGGGCATTTTGGTCAGCATGGACCAGTTTGGGCCGAAGGGCCTGTCTCCATGCTGTAGGACTCTTTGACTCCATGACTCTCCCCTAGCTTAACATCCCATTTCAGTTCAGCCTTCATGCCAACATAGTTGCCCTTTTCAAGTTTGTAATGCAGGTTTGTAATACTAGTCTTAGACCCATTCTTTTCCTATATGAACTAGATGTAGATCTCAATCATACTGTGGTTTTTGCAACTTATGGTGCCTTTACTCTGAGGCCATTAATTAATCCTGTCACATCGCATGTCATTAAGTCTAATAAACTGTTCTCTGGCTAGTTCTAGAATAAGCTTTCCTATCTGGCACAACAGTAAAACAGGAAAAGTGACTGAACCATGATTTACAAAAGAAATTAAGGGTAGTATTAGATCAAGAGAGGACACATGTAAAATTGCCAGGACAAGCAGCAAGCCTGAGGTCGTAAAGCAGTTTAGAATTCAACAAAACAGCAAGATTGATCAAGAGAGGTAGAGTATGAGAGTAAACTTGCAAGGAACATAAAAACCCCTAATTGTAAGCACTTCAATAAATATTTGATGAACAAAAGATTACCAAAGACAAAAGTAGGACTTTTACAGTTAGAAATGAAGAAATTATAATGGGTATCAAAGAAATGGCAGCAGAATAGAACAAAATTGTGTGTTCAGTCTTCACAAAAGAGGACACAAATAATTTCCCAGAAATGTTAGAGAACCAAGCCTCTAGTGAGAGGGAGGAATTTTAAAAAGTCAGTATTAATTGGAAAAAAAAGTGCTGGGGAAATTAATGATGTTAAAATCTGACAAATTCCCAGGCCTTTTAGCCTACATCCCGGAGTATTAAAGGAAGTGTCCCTGGAAATCTTCCAAAATTCTATCAACTCTGGAACAGTTCCTATAGTTTGGAGGATGGCAAATGTAATCACACTATTTAAAAAAGGAAATAGAGAAAAACAGAGAATTACAGACTGGTTAGCTGAACATCAGTAGTAGGGAAAATGCTAGAATCTATTACATAAGACATGATAGCAGAAAAATTAGAAAGTATTAACAGGATTAGACAAAGACAGCACGGGTTTATGAAATGGAAATCATACTTAACTAACCTTCTGGAGCTTTCTTTTGAGGATGTAAGCTGCTTTTCTGTCACCTTAAACATTAGTATTTGCCAACATGCTTTTTTTAGGCAGTGATAACAAGAAGTAGAGCTGGATGAACACAGCAGGGCAAGCAGCATCAGAGGAGCAGGAAAGCTGATGTTTCGGGCCTAGACCCTTCTGTTTTTCTCGCGTGACTGGGGAGGGGGATGGGCATCAAGGTCTCAGTAATTCTACCTGACCTACAATCTCCTACTGTATTTATGTGACATGGCATACAGTTGTATGTGGTCCACTGTTTCAGAGCCCTGTGTGAAAGTGTCCCATGGCCCTGTTGTTGGAGTCTTCCATGTCCCATTGTATCGAGGCTACACTAAGCTATCAGTTGTGAGTCATACAATTGGTGACTGCTCACACTGTTTCTCATATTCCCACATAGGTTTATTGGAACCACCAACAACTGATCCAACCACAGCAGGTGTTAACACCACTGTGGCCGACATACAATGAAGGCACTGACAAATTGAAGAGGAACGAATATGTCAGCAAGTGCAGAACCAGCAGCAACCTCGATCAGCTGCTGAACAGCCTCCATTTGAAGAAGTTGCCATGAAAGGTTCGCCTCAACGTGTGCAGGCAACCCAGAGACTATTGCTCCTAAATCCATTTCCTCCATATAAGTTAGGCATATTGCTACAGCACACTGAGGATGTCCCAGAACACTGTCTCAGAGCTGTGCCGTCGCTGCAGCAGGCCGAAGATGTCCTGGGACACTGTCATTGCTGGAACAGAACTGGCAATCTGAAGTAGCCATCAAAATGACAGCTGTGCTAAATGTGAATGTAATTGGCTGCTTTCAAGGATCCACCAGAGATCTGTATGGATCTCTTGACCCTCAGCACACAAAATGCACCAAGGCTGTGACTGTGGTGCAATTTGTGCCAGATCACACTGCCTCACCTTGTTTCCCCATGAGGGTAAGGTCGGTACTGCAGCTTGAGCAGACTCTGCCAACATCGCTGTTTTTCCTGAAGTGAAGGGTGCTATTGACTATACAAGTCACATTGAAAACACCATAGCATAATGCAACTGACTTCTTCAATAGATAAAGATTTAAGTTGATCAATACACAAGTCACTTGTGATCATTGGTACCACACCTTAAAGTACCTTGGAAGTTCCCCCTGGTGCCTATAGTCTTGAAAGCTGATAAGTTTCAACTTAATTTCCAGGGCTGGATGCCTTACAAGGATGGCTGCTTGAAGATGAGAGCTACGTCTGCAATCATGACTGATGACTCTATTATGTAACTCCTTGACTGAAGTCGAGAATAGGTACAATGCAGCCCATTTTCCCACTAAGGTCATAGTGGAGTAGACAGTAGAGAGTGGTGGGCCTGTGGAATTCATTGCCACGGAGCGCACTGGAGGCCGGGACGTTGAATGTCTTCAAGGCAGAGATTGATAAATTCTTGATCTCGCAAGGAATCAAGGGCTACGGGGAGAGTGCGGGTAAATGGAGTTGAAATGCCCATCAGCCATGATTAAATGGCGGAGTGGACTCGATGGGCCGAATGGCCTTACTTCCACTCCTATGTCTTATGGTCTTATGGTCTTAATAGTCTTCCTAATGATCAGGTTCCAGTGCTTGCATTGGACTGGTGGGCCTTTGCAGTACGCTCCAGCCAGAGAGCACTGCATAATTCTAGTGTGTTGTGCTGCGTGCATCTGGAGCAGGCAAAGAGGGGATGTGACAGACACTGAAGAGTGGAATGGCAGCAGTCTCCCTAGGAAGAATGTGAGGACACTGAACTTATTTCAAAGTTCTAAATTTTGTACTGCAATATTTTAACGATCATCACAGCAGGAGGTGAAATGTCCATTGATTTCTGTGAGCTGATGCATAGGAGTTTGCCTTCACCCTGCACTGTGATTTCGTTGGCAGCTCCACCTTTGTCACAGGCAGCTATCATTCTAGTGCCAAGCTCTGTTCATGTGTGAGCTGTCACTGTGCCACCACTTCCACAATTCCAGTTCTTAACAATTTCACATGGGTTACCCCAAACTGTTAAGCTCTTGGGTAAGAAGGGATGAACTGGCTCCCCTTCTTTATCCGCCCATGTTCGTAATTAGTTGCAACAAGGTTAATTTAGAAAGGACCCCTTTCCTTGTGGATTCCTTTTACTCCGACTCAATGAACTTACTGGTTTGAAAAATCTCAATTTAACCAGGCTTTCTTAAATTATCCTAAAGAGTGAGTTTATTAAGTACAAAATGTGAGAATAAAAAGTAATGCAACACATATATGCACAGATCATAAATAAAATCAAGTCCAAAAATATAAAAGCTTAAAAAGTTTCTGATTTTGTTTGTGAAGAGCAGAACTATTATAGGTTGCGGGTGTTGCAGTAAAAGTTACAGGTGTTGGTGATAGTTTAACAGTCAGCTTCACGATCCTTGGTTTTGCAGATTGGTCGAGATTCTGTAGTTCTGATTCCTTTTTAACCATAATTGATGCTAGCGTTTAGGTGGAGGGAACTTCTTTTTGCTCCTTTTCTCTGGTTTTATAGCACTTGGAGTCAGAGAGTACCTTTACGTGCAACACAGGAGTAACTAGGAAATAGTTCTTTGACTAACAATTGAATCCACGCTGGTGAATGCAAGAGCATTCAGTCCCATTTGTGCACTCCAGTAGAGGTGAAATTGGCTTTTTAACCCCTGTCCTTCTATGTTCTTCAAGGGGTAAAACACAATGTGTTTGCTCTTTGGGACAAAATCTGCAGGAGGTAGCTTGCTGTTGAACAGAGGGTATGCAATTCTAACAGGTCTGGACAGGGTAGATGTAGGGAGGATGTTCCCGATGGTGTGTATGTCCAGGGGTCACAGTATGAGGATTCAGGGTAGATGATTTAGGATGGAGATGAGGAGACATTTCTTCACCTAAAGAGTGGTGAGCCCGTGTCATTCATTACCACAGGAAATAGTTGATGCCAAAACGTTGAATGTATTCAAGAGGCGACTAGATATAGCACTTGGGGCGAATGGGATCAAAGGTTATGGGGAGAAAGTAGGATGAGGCTATTGAGTTGGACGATCAATCATGATCGTGAAGGGTGGCGGAGAAGCTCAAAGGACTGAATGGCCTCCTCTTGCTCCTATTTTCTATGTTTCTTTGTCATCAGCCCCTTGTTACGTTTGTAGTCGTAAGAAATACATTCCAGCCTGTTTGAAGTTTTTAGACTCCTTTCCATATGATGTCCCATTGGTTGTACACAGAATATTTTATATCTGCAGATATTGTGTCTCTGTAGCAGTCCTCTTTTTAAAAACACATGTGGAATTAAGGGCTGAAAATGTCCACAGTATTACAATGTTCTGACCTGTCATCATTACACCATCCATAGAAGTCAATGGAATTTTCTGAGGCTGAATTTCACCAAATATCACCCGTCTGTCTTTAAGGAGCAAGGGGAATCATTAAACCACTTTTGTCTGGAATTTCATTTCGTCAAGTTGCTGGGAACCGATTTTCAACACACCACCACCCCCCAATAATATCTAATTGCAGAAACTTCCTTCCAATTATTTTGAATTCTGTCCTGGAATGCTTCCTGATCCTGATGGAGTCCAGGTTTGCCCTATTCCTATTCCAAGATCCTGGAATCTTTTGTTGATGTGCAGAAAAAAAAGGACAACATCCAAATGGTCCCAGATTCCAGAAACTTCTCCAGAGTTTTCAGAAACTTCCTTTCTACTAGTGTTGGAACTCCTTGCCTGCATTCTCAGTGCTGTCAGGTTCATTTTGCACTGCTGACAGCTTTTTATCCCTGATAACATTACTTTGCATAACACCCACTTTTATAAACCTGCTGGCCCACCTTCTGTGATTGACTGGTATTTGGCAGAGCAAAGAAGCACATTTGAGCAGGGGAAGAGGTCTGGGTGATAGATTGTAATTGCCACATTTGGAATTAGATATGCAAAGGAGTGAGAGGGAAATCTGGAGGATTTGAATAGAATGGCAAAACATGCTGTAAGGTACATAGCCTACTCTGGGAATGTTTTAAGTTGATTTTTGAGCATTATTTTGCTAGCCATGTGTATTAAGGGATATGGGGCAAATGTAAATGCACACTTAAATCATAGATCAGCCTTGAACTAATTGAATGACGGAATATATTCAAGGGGCTAAATGGCCTACTCTTGCTCTTATGTTCCTATATAATTAAGTAGCATGAAGTTAACAGAATAGGGGGCTATTTGAGTTTGAAATATTTCCAACTAACAGGTAACAGGAATTAAAGAATATATTGTGAAATATTTATTAACTTGATATTTTACACAGTAGGCGTTATTGTAAAGACATAGATCTTTTAAATGCTAAATATTTCTATATGTATTCAACTAACACCACCACTGTATTAGTCATTACTTTTGAAATATGGAGAATTCAAATGTTTTGCAAGTTGGAATATTATGTTGCATGTATTCATAACTGATGAGTATTGAGAAATATGTTACTGCCTCAAACTAATGGATTGATAGGCTCTGACCATAAATACATTATAAAAAATCCTGTCTGTTGTGACTGTGTAACAAATGTTGAATTTTAAAACCTTACAAGCACCATAACTGCCTGCGGTATGATTATGCTGCTTGATGAATGTAACTGCCATTTAATATTTTGTGGCTGTACAATAAAAATGAAATGTTTAGAAGATAAAATTCCAGCAAAATCATAAAATGAGGTTTCACAACATTTTTGCTTATTTTATATTTCTCCCCTCACAAAGTCTCCAGTTTATAAATGTCTCTTGGCCAAGATGATACTTAGGTAACATTTGCATCTACCCCTAAAACTCATTACTGTGCCATCTATGTGCCATTGTTGTGTAAGTGCAACCTTTGCGCTTCACTCACTTCCCCATTCACAACTCAAAGTGCTTGGTTTTTTTCTTGAGAGATAGTAAGAACTGTGCATCCTTGACCTGTTCTCTCCTACCTATCTCCCTTTCATCGTTGCCTCCTTGACCTGTCCGCCTTCTCTCCGACTATCCACTCCTCCCACCTCACTGACCAATCCCCACCACTGCCTACCTGCACTCACCTATCACCATCCCACCTACCTTCCCCAGCTCCACCCCTCCTCTCTCTCTTTATTTCAGAGCTCCCTTCCCCCTCCCTGATTTCTGAAGAAGGGTCCCAACCCGAAACATTGACTTTCCTGCTCTTCTGATTGCTGCCTGGCCTGCTGTGTTCCTCTAGCTCCACACTCTGTTATCTCCTGTTTTTTTTTCTTGATCTCTTTTTGGCAATTTGTCCCAATTCCAGAACTAGCTTGTCAGCATTAACACTATGGAATTGCATACATTGTAGTTTGCACATTACTAAGGAAATATGCCACAACATTACCCTGATAGGAATTTGGTCTTATTGACACTTAAAATATTGGATCTGATATAAAAAAAATTGAGATATCGATGCTTAATATTAATATTGTTGTACTAAATTAATGTTTCTTACAGGTTGAAAAACATCAGTAGATTTAAAGATTTCCTGTCTCGACTTCACTTCGTACCAATTCCTGTCTATGCTCTGGGAAACTGGATCCCTGCGATATTCTATGCCTGGAGATGTCAACAGCACAACTGTGGGCTTGCTCAAGTTGTTTTCACTTCGGCAGGTATAATGAATGCTTTTTAAAGTGAAACATTTTAATGCTTTGTGGTTATCTTATACACATGAATCTAATCTTGAAACACTGCAATTAACCTAATTGAAAAATATTTCTCATAGTTATATTACTGGAATACAAAATATATAGATATTTAAAACCGGATTAATAAAATAAACTAATGGAATGGCAATGTTAAAAATGTCAGCACAGAATGCTAAAAAATGTCGAAGAGAAGCTAATCATGAGATACAAACCATGATTTTGTAAATAAACATTAGAAGGAAATACTGTCAACTGTGTTTGTGGAATGCCAAATGTACATGCCTGTTTTCAGGAAAACTTTTTTTTTCTTGCTCTCTATAAAGAATTATGAAATAGTATCAAAGTGCATTAAAGGCATTGGTATTTGTCTGTGCTGCAGAGAGAATTCTCATCCAAAGCAGTGCCATTAGCACAGATTTTTTTATCTAGTGTTTTAAACTATATTGAATTATATTAAAGTAAATTGAAGTATATTAAAGCATCCTTTCAGAATTTCTTTCTTTAGGGATCATGTTCCATATCTGTTTTGGTAATTTTCTTCATCGTTGACGTATAACTTAAATTGCCATAGAATCATACAGCACGGAAACAGACCCTTTGGTACAAACAATCCATACCGAACATAATCCCAAACTAAACTAGTCCCACCTCCCTGCACCTGGCCCATAACCCTCCAAACCTTTCCTATTCACGTATCTCTCCAAATGTCTTTTAAATGTTGTAATTGTACCCACATCCACCACTTCCTCAGGAAGTTCATTCCACAAGCGAACCACCCTCTGTGTAAAAAATTTGCCTCTCATGTCTTTTTTAAATCTCTCTCCTCTCACCTTAAAAATGTGCCGCTAGTCTTGAAATCCCCCATTCTAAGGAAAATAAAACAACCACCATTAACTCCATCTATACATCTCACTCTTTTATAAACTTCTATCAGGCTGCCTCTCAACCTCCCACATTACAGTGAAAGAAGTCCAAGCCTTTCCAGTCTTTCTTTATAACTCAAACCTTCCATACTTAGCATTACCTGGTAAATTTCTTCTGAACCCTCTCCAGCTTGATAATATTCTTCCTATATCTGTGCGACCAGAACTGGACATGGTATTCCAGAAGAGGCCACACCAGTGTCCTGTACAACCACAACGTGACTTTCCAACTCAAAGCACACACATTTGTAGTTTCAGAAGAACACAAAGCCACAGTATTAATACAGTGTAGAAGGAGGCCATTCAGTCCGAACCTGAACTACTCGCTGTGGTTTACAAAAAAGTTTTCATTACTCTTTCTTTGTTTGTACATCAACTTTTAAATCTATGCCTTCTTACTTCTGGTTTTTTTCCCCAAGTGAAACAGTTTCACTCTATCTACTCAGTCCAACAACATGAGTAACAAGAAAGAACTTGCAATTATATATGACCTTCTGTGACCTTATGATGAACTATGTCGTTTCACCGTCAATTTGTTTTTTTCAAATTGAAATGGAGTGAAGTTGCTCTTGTAAATGCAGGAATCTGTTTATGTAGAGCAAGGCCCAACCACAAGAAAATAAATTAATCATCAGCTTTCACTGTGGTATTGGCTGAGAGAAAGCTAGCCTCTTTCTGTGACATTTAATTTTAACTTTCTACGGCGATCTTGACGATTATTCATATCATTTTGCCAGATTATCCACGGTTTCATTATAACAATACAATTGCAAATACATAGCGATTATTTAATATGTAGAATAATGGAATAGGCTTGAGGGGCAAAATAGCCTGGCCCTCTTATTTTCTGATGTTCTTATATCGGGCCTATCTCAGGTTAAATTTTTGTAAATTGTATTTTTACTCACTTTATCTTTGTGAGGCAACAAATCACACTGTGCACTTTGACAATTTTCTTTGCTGTGTTGAGAAGTATTGATATTTGTCCATGATGACTTTAATATTGAGAGTTTGAGTTTTGCTGCCATTTATTCAAAAATTATTTGTCTTATGAATGAACTTTTATTTTCCTTCTATTGCAAAAATAATAGTTCTAACATGATCTGTTAAAAAAGGCATCTGAAAATGCATCTGAATTTATGACATCAATGGTTCACAGAATAGGGTGCATTTTTGTTTAATAGTTTAATCATTTATTTATACAGAACCGCCCTGTATGGAAAAATACCTGAATCTCTAGCATAAAAAATAACAAAGTCTATCCATTATTAATCAGTGAACAAGACCCATGATTAATTTAGCTGAGATTTCTTTTTTCAATTCAGGAGGTCTACTGATATAATTCACCTTCTGTGAACGGGTCTGAAGTACAAATCAGATTCTTAGTAATTTCTTATGAATGTAAAAAGATTTACTTCAAAATTCCCCTTCTTTTAAATTGCTTTTACTTATAACTTGGAGGATATACAGAAATACATATGAAGGCATGAAATTGTTCTTCATTTGTAAAAACTGTGTAAAATTGGCCAGGAATGGGTGAATATATATTATCTTCTGGCATGAAAATTATTCTTGACTTTGGTATTCCTTACCATATAATCCATATCAACAGCTAAAACAATAGTTGTTTCCTTTTATCCTAAAGTCAGAATTAGTGCAGTTTTAGCACAATACTGCAAAATAGTTCAATCCTCAAGCTAATTTGCAGTTTGTGTATGCTTTTGGAGTAATGTTTTTAGTCGTGATGTGTAATGCCATTAACTTTTGCTGCATATGGACACCAAATTCCAATGGACTATTCAAAACATTGAAACCATTGATTTAATAGTAACTGATTCTATTCCTTTCCCTAGCAACAGTTTGACATTAAGCCAGTATATTTGCAGCCTTGATACCACAATTTGACCCTGAGATGAACTTTCAACATCAACATCATACATGAGCTGTCATTAAGACTGTCTGTCTATTTCCAAATCCTTAACGTTGCCTAACATTGCCCCATTTCAGCTCATCTGATGCTGAAATCCTCATTCATGCCTTAGGATGTTTCATTGTGTTAATTGTGACATATAATATAAGTTGCTGTTGATGTTGAACTAATAAGAGTCACAAACTAGATTGTATGGATCCATACCACACTAACAATAAGCATTTTATTGCAGAATTGAGAATGACAGTTGTTACCAAGCGACTGGATGCCAGATATGACTGGATAATGAAAGGGTGGAGTTCAGAGCCATATATTCTCAGAGATGGTGGAGATGGCTGTAAAATTTCACCTAGCATAAAAAATGCTGTGGCTTTGGTCTCTGATGAAGGAAACTGTTCATACTTTACAAAGGTACTGCTTAAATGTTGTTTGATGAGGTCCTTCTCAAAATCACACAATTCTTAGGGAACAGAAGGAGGCCATTGGCACATCACTCAGTGTGTCTATGTCTCTTCACTGTATTCCAGGGTACAATGCAGTGTTTTAATTCTTTTGAGCAATCTGCAATGCCTTTTTCATGGAATTGAATGCTGATAACTGAGCAGCATTTCTAATAATTCTGATAAACAGTTGCTCCAAACTTAAACTTGCAGATGTTGAAGATTTATGGTCGCCTGTGGCTCACGAGTTGATTGTTATAACTAAAGATCAGCAGTGATGATTGTAAAGGTACTGGAGGGGTGATACAGTGGATATGCCCAGTTTTAAATACAAAACAGGATAAATTGTTTTGAAAGACTTTGATTTTTTAAGCTTACTCTTTCATGAGACCTGAGCTTTGCTGGCAATATCAGCATTTCTGCATAATTTTGTTTTACCTTTGAGAAGCTGATGGTGAGCTGCCTTATGCCATGGTGGTATTCAAAGCCATGCCCTCAGAACATTAGCCTGGGGTTCTGGATTTCTAGGCCAGTGACATTACCACCACTCCATCACCATCCCTGACAAAAAGACCTATCTAATGGGAACAATCTTCATCATAATGTAAAATCCAGGAAAGGAAATGATGAGGTTTGTACAAGTCCCCCCAAAATTTGTAGCAAAGAATGTTCCTTTGGTATGTTTCATTTACTCTGGAAACGGGGTTGCCTTGATGTCTATTCACAATCTAGCCAGTTACTAAATAAAGTCACAGCAAACTGCACCACAGCATTAGTCCAAGTTCATTGTTTGTGATAATTGCTTACTGTATTGAGTTGGCTGTATGATCTCAGCTGCGTTCTATTGTCTAAAGGAATCTGGTTAAGTGACAAAATAGTGAGTTGAATTGATTGGTCCTCAAATCCCGAGATAAACAGATTATGTCTCAGTGTCTGAGAGTAGTTGAGGGGATGGACCATTCACACTTGTTTAAACTAATTGTTCTGGTGACCCACTTCCAGACTTCATGCCTCCATTCTGATAGCTTTTGGAGTTTGCAAAGTGAAGTCACATAAATGTTTGGCCATGTTAAGAACTGCTGTTCTTATGTTACTTAAAAATAAAGTTGATGTTTTAAAAATCTATTCTATAATCTCAGTCCGCTTGAGAAAGTCATTTTTTGATTAAAAACATAGTTTTATATCACTGTATAGTATATTAGTATATATAGGGTAGGCAATGGCCTATTGGTATTATCGCTAGACTATTAATCCAGAAACCCAGCCAATATTCTGGGGACCTGGGTTTGAATCCCACCATGGCAGATGGTAGAATTTGAATTTTAAAAAAATTCTGGAATTAAGAATCTACTGATCACCACGAAATCATTGCCGATTGTCGGAAAAACTCATCTGGTTCACTAATGTCCTCCAGGGGACGAAATCTGCCACCCTCACCTGGTCTGGCCTACATGTAACTCCAGACCCACAGCAATGTGGTTGACTCTCAACTGCCCTCTGAAACGGCCTAGCAAACCACTCAGTTGTACCAATCGAGACACTGCATGGATTAAAAGTTCTTAAAGCTGTATTAAAATTGCTAAGTCACCAGGACTAAACTGCATTTGACGATACTGAGGGCATACTGGCTATGTTCTTCCATGCCTCCTTTCATTCAGGACTGGTCCCTGACGATGATTGGAGGATTACAAATGATATATTCTCGTTGGAAAAAAAAAGCACATGAATAACCTAGCAACTACAGGCTCGTCATTTTAATCTCAGTGGTGCGAAAGCTTTTAGAAGCAATGATCTGGGGAAAGAAAAAGTTATTTGGGCAATTTAGTGTTAAGGAAAAAACAACATGGATTTGTTAATTTGAAATTGTTTAAATTTACTTGAGGTTTGATGAGTTAATAGAGAGGATTGGTGAGGGTTTTATGGTTAATATGATGCATGTAGACATTCAAAAACATTGATTAAAGTGTCATTAAATAGACTTGTCAGCAAAATTATTCCATTGGTTCAAAAGGGAACTGACAGGAAACAGTGTGTCTGATTGCTTGATCTATATTAATGTGCGACATATGGGTGCATGGGGTTAAATTTCAAAACTTGCAGATGACATAAAATTGAACTCTAGTGAACTATGAGGAAAATAGTTCTAGAAGTTAAGAGGATACTGGTGGAATGACCAGGCACCTGATAAATGAAAAACAGTGTAGAGAAGTGTGAAGTGATGCAGTTTGGTGGGCAGATTGAAGGCAGATAATTATCAAAAAGAGAAAATAATTCTATGGTGTCGGGGGAGTGAAGATACCAGGAGTTTATATACATAAATTGTTGAAGGTGGCAAAGCACTTGCAAAAGCGAGTAGTAAGGCACTCAGCAACCTGGGCTTTAAATGAAGAGTAAAAAGACAAAAATGTTATGATAAACTTTTATACAACACATGTTTGGTCTTAATGAAGTAGTATTTATGATTCTGGGTATCCAAGCTGAGGAAAGTGTGGAAACTATATAATGAGCACAGAAGCCATTGTTTAAGAAGGGTTCCAAGGCTGAGGGACCAGTTACATGGATAGATTAGAGAAGTAGGGATTGCTGTCCTCCTCCGAGGTTTTGAGGTGATTCGATAAGGGTTTTTAGCATAGTGAGGGATCTGGACAGATGTGAACTTGAGATTATTTTCCCCCATTGGCAGAAGATTTGGGGGGAGAGGGCACAAATTTGCATTGAATGGCAAAAGATCCACTGGCAACATAAGGATAAACTTTTTCCAGTGTTTGGTGAGGATCTGGAATGCACTGTCTGAGATCGCGTAGAAGCAGATTCAATCATGGTAAGGTATAATTATTGAAAATTAATGTGTTTGCAAGTCAAGGGGAAAAGACAAAGGGGGACGGAAGCTAGATAAACTGTAACAAACCTAATAATGTCCTCTAGGATGCACCAGGCTATGATTTTAAATGTTAGTAATTAAAATAGAAAATGTTTGAAATGCTTAGCTGGTTTGGCAGCCTCTTTGGAGAGATGCATAAAACATTTGAGAACCTGAGACCCTTATTTTGGCCCTAGACTCTCCCAGGAGGGGAAACAACCTTCCTGCATCTACCCTGTCAAAACTCCAATACAATAAAATACAATTTAATGTAGCCATTTGGCCCACCAAGCCTGCACTCATTCCTAATCCTTAATTAGACTCACTACTTATTGCCTATGCATGGTTTCTATCCTTCTGAATGCCTCCCGTTCATGTGTCTATCAAGATATGCCTTAAACGTTACTAATGTGCCTGCTTCCGCCATCTCCACTGGCAGTGTTTTCCAGGCACCCACCACACTCTGTGTGAAAAATTTTCCCTGCACTTCTCCCCTAAACCTCCCCCCTCTCCACCTTGAACCTGTGCCCTCTTGTAGTTGACCTTTCCACCCTGGGAAAAATCTTCTGACTATTCACCCTATCAGTGCCTCTCATAATTTTGCAGATCTCTGTCAGGTCACCTGTCAGCCTCCATCTTTCCAGTGAAAATAATCCAAGTTTATCCAACCTCTCCTCATAACTAAAACCTTCCAGACCAGGCAACCTCCTGGTAAACTTTCTCTGCATCCTCTCCAAAGCATCAACATCCTTCTGTTATTGTGGCTTCCAGAACTGCACACAATATTCCAAATGTGGCCTAACTAAAGTTTTGTACAGCTGTGACATAACTTGTCAACTTTTGTATCTGATGCCCTGGCCAATGAAGGCAAGTGTGCTGTATGCCTTCTTGACCACCTTACCGCCTGTGTTACCACTTGTATGTTTCAATATGATCTCCTCTCATTCTTCTAAATTCCAATGAGGACAGGCTCAGCCATCTCTTCTGGTCCATCCATATCTGGTATCAACCAATGAACTTTCTCTGAACTACCTCCAATGCCAGTTTGTCTTTCCTTAGGTAAGGGGCTCAGAAGTTGTTCACAGTATTCAAGCTGTGGTCTTACTAGTGCCTTGTATCCTTTCAGGAAAGCCTCCCTACATTTATACTCCATTTCCTTTGAAACAAAGGCCTGTGTTCCATTTGTCTTTTCCAATTTCTGTTGAACTTGAATGGTAGCATTTTGTAATTCATGGACAAAGACTCCCAAATTCCTTTGTTTTATCCTGAATATTGTCTCCAGCAGTTTTGTGGAAAGATCTGGAGGTAAAATCATTGAGAGCAGTGGTTGTTTTGATATTCACCGGCAACATGTGGCCACCAGGTCCAACAGGGAGCAGATCTTCCTTGAAAAGGTTGCCATTATCTGTTACTTCCTGATCCTCCAGAAGTATTGCCTGGAAATCTCAGCCATGGACAGTATCATGGGTAGTTCCTTTTGCAAACTGTTCCCTCTGCTACCTAGCTGCAAGCCCCTCAAAAGCAGACACTGCTGGTGATTCTGGCTTTATTGTCCCTTGCCTGAGGTCTAATCTAAGGCAGCAAAGGTGCCATTCTGGTGAATCTTAAAATGCCCAAATGTAGAAATTTAACTATCTTGACTACCTGGTCCATTTTCCTAACATTCCCAACACCCTCCTCCATTCCCAACATCATCAGAGAGAATGCTAGAAAAATTCAGCAGGCCTGGCAGCATCCTTTCTTTTATCAAGTCACAGGATGTGGGCATCGTTGGCAAGGCCAGCATTTATTGTCCATCCTTAATTGTCCAGAGGGCAGTTAAGAGTCAATCACATTGCTGTGTGTCTGGAGTCACACGTAGGCCAGAGCAGGGAGGGATGGCAGTTTCCTTCATTGAAGAATAAATTGAATTCAAATCCTATCATCTGCCATGGTGGGAATTGAACCCGGTACTCAGATTACCTAGGTTTCTGGATTAATAACACATTGGCTATCACCTCCCTCTGTGGATAGAGAAACAGAATTAATGTTTTGATTCTGGTATGACATTTCTTGGGATCTCAAGAAGAGTTGTATCGGACTTGAAACATGAATTCGGTTTTTCTCTCTCCTCAGATGCTGCTGGACCTGCCTGTTTCTCTGGCATTCTCTGTTCCAGATATCCAGCATTCACAATATTTTCCTTTTACCAAGGAGGATTCTGATTTAGAGGCAGTCAGTCATAAACTTGTCGATGGTAGCTTCGTACCATTGGCTCCTCAGCCAAGCACATGCACCATTTGTCTAAACCTGCAGTTGCTCTTTTACTGAGAAAGATTACTGTTGCAGCAACATATCATCAGTAAGGCAAATCGGATTTGTCTTATAACACTCTTTATTTTACAAAGACGCTTGCTCATACGAAAGCAAAAATTGCAAGCCTTGTCCTATCACCTCATCCCCTCCACCATCTGGGACCCCAAACATTCATTCCAATCTAAACAACTAATCATTTTGAGGGTCTTTAAGTTGAATATAGTGTATTTGTGATCACAATTTGGTCTTTATATTAGGGAGACAAAATGTAGGTTGGCTGATTTCTTGTTTGAACCTGTTTGTTCCGTCAGAAAACATGGCTTTGAGCTTCAGGTTGCTTGTCATTTTAATTCTCTGTGCCATTCCATTCTAACCTCTTTGTCCTTGATTTCCTACACTGTTCCAACGAAGCTCGGCATGCTATTGATTCTATCATTCCTGTTTTTCTATCTTATCACAGAGTTAGCCTTTCTTTCCATTTCTCCTCTTTATCTGCCCATGCCTGTGCTTGCTTTAAACATTTTAATATCGATAATATGTTCTAGTTTTGACAAAATGTCACAGGAATCTTTAAATTGTTTCTTTCTCCATAGGAGCTGCCTGACCTGCATTTTCTGTTCATTTTTCACATTTTCAGCATCTGCATTACCTTATGTTTTTTGTTGATTTTAGGTAGATTTTCTGCATAAATGTTTTTTGTCTGTTTCTTTGCAGATCAACAATATGGCTAATTCTGAAGCAGTGGGAGTCCTAGTTTATGTAAAGCCTGGCAGACCACTGCAGGATATGAACTGTAGGAGAGAAGAATGTCTCACAACTATCAACATACCAGCCTCAATAATGCATTTTCAGAAGGATGTGATTGATGCATTAAGGTAAATTTTCAAGACATTTTCTTTACCTTCTTTGTGCCATGGATTAGAATAACACTGATTCAGTATGGTGACTGATTTTATGAAATGGTTGCAGGTATTTTGTTGGATCACTTTGTAATCAGATTCTCTCAGGACACATTTCAATTAGTTTCATTTTATGTATGTTCTGCCAAACTGCAGATATGTTGCCAGTTTTGCCTCATATTGCACTGCTTAATAGATCCTAAAATCATGCCAAGCAGTTATTACTTTTGTTGATAAATAAACCCTCAAAGAAAATTAAGCAATTGAAACTGTGATGCTGTTTGATGACAGAAAGATAGCTGAATTTGTTTCAAGGACTGGTTAATGTCTCCAGAATGCTTGTACCTGTAGACTGAATACCAATTGACAGTGACATATAGTCAAGTTATTAGTATTGCGATTAGGGACCGCTTTTAAGTTAGTGCAAATATGGAGCTAGTCCCACATTTTCTTTCTGTGCGTCCCTATGCAAAAGTGGAGCCAAGTCTGTGATGTGAGACTTGAACCCAAAACCACCTAATTCAGTAAGAATGCTGCTGGCGGAGCCACAATTGACTGGCTCCATAAACTGAATATCAAAATAGAAGAATGCTTTCTCCAAGCTCTAGTTTCCCGTAAAAGAGTGTCCTTTTTATGTCCTGCATGTAATTATCCAATCTTAACACTTTACTTTTAATTTTCTGTCAGATGACTGTTCAGCTTTTCAGGCATGACCTTGAGTTACAGGAGACTTGTGGTGTGCACTGTGGTAATGTCATGGGTATAAACATGCATGCACAGATGGATCGTGGTGTCCATTTTTAATGGCACCATCCTGAATGTTTGGGAACAAACATTTTGTTATAAAACTATCATTAGGTTTGACTTGCCAAAAATTTTTCATGTGCTGTCTTTGATATTGTAATTTCCTTTTTAACTTCATTGCTGCATTTCTTATACTCCTGTAAGTTTTCAGAATATTGCACCTTCTCAGGACATGTGCAGAGCAGCAATACCATGGGGCATATCATTTCTGTGTCAGGAGGGGAATTGTTACATGTAGGAGCTTGAAGTGATTGAGACACTTCCTCAGTACGGGCCTGCCATAATCTCATGTATCATGATTGCTTGAAGATGCAAAATCTTCCCTTACAAATCAACCTCATGAAGGTCGAGGAAGAGGAATGGACAGAAAGAGAAGTAACCACAGCACAACACAATGCAGAGGATAATCCATTATAAATGCAAGATACTCATGCATTCTTGCATATTAAATGTTCTTTTAACAGCCAAAGGCCTAGGCATCTCTCTCTATTAGAGAAAAACAGATAGCTGTATATATACTTTGAAAGGGGCTGCTCCACTGTGGGGCAAGGTAAGGAGGCGGGTCTCCATGAACAACTACATCTGATAACCAGATCTGTTTAATAGTTTAGGAGTCCTTCTTGATCTACCCCTTTCCCCCTTGTTAAAACATCTTAATCTACTGAGCTGAGAGACCAAGTGTGCCTGGATTAGGCTAATATTTGAGTATAGGGAAATTATTATCTTGAAGTTTATAGGTGAAAAACAGTTTGAGTTTAATCACATAAATTAGATATGTTTGGAAATGTTTGCACTTAAGTTGAAAACCCTTTAAGAATTTTAAACAAAGAATGAGTCAGAGAGGAGCTGCATATGTCTTAAAAGATCAGTTTCAAAGTAAAAAGAGAAGTTAACAATTGTGAAACCATTGAATTTGATTTACAGGTACCTACAATATCACAAACGCTTTCATGAATGGATGCATTATGACATTCCTGTAGATGGTTGTTCAAGGTTGCACTCTGTTTATATCTTAATGATGCTGCTGGGTGTCCTCAAGAGTGTGCTTTTAGCTGGCACTTTCCACAGAATGATTAATTGCCACTCTGAAAGATGAAGATTGTGAAAATTGACATTATTGTTTAATGGATGTGCTGTACAAACCTTAAAAAGGTGCATCAAAGGTTGTAGAGAGTACTTCACTGTGATATTACTTAGATTGTAAATGATGCCCAGCGGCTGATATTCATCTTCAAAATTGTACAGCAGGCTAATTGTCTGCGTAAGTGCCAGATAGTCACAAAAAGCTCAACACTGTAGATAGCCTAGAGAAGTATAGAAAATACACAAATCAAGTTTAAAGAAAGAAATCAAGAAGGCATGAAAAGCAAGCAAGGTAAAGGAACACTCAAGGATACTTTACCTGCATATAAAAGAACAAAAGGACAGTTAAGGAAAAAGTGGGACCTATCAGAGATGAAGAAGGGAACTTGTGTGAAGATACAGAGGAGATGAGAAGAATTTTAAATGAATTCTATGTCTCCATATTCACAAAGCAAAGGGGTGATGTGGATATAGTAATCCAAGAGGAGCAGTTTGAAATATTGCACAAAATAATCATACTGATAGAGGAAGTTTTGGAGAAGTTAGAATCCTCGAAAGTGGATAAGTTGCCAGAGCTGGATGGATTGTCCCTTAGAATATGAAGGAGTGCATGGAGGAAGGAGGATTATTTTCCAATCTTCGTGACACAGGTCAGGTGCTGGAGGATTGAGGAATGCAAATGATTTCCGTTGTTTAAAAAGCATTTAAAGGAAATGCCAAAGAATTATTAATCTTACTTCAGTGGAGGGCAGATTGTTAGAATCAATTCCGAGAAAGTGGATAAACTGTCACTTAGAAGAGTGTAGACTAGTCAAGGATAGTCAGCATGGCTTTGTTAAGGAAAGGTCATGCCTTACAAATTTGGGTGAATTCTTTGAGGAAGTGACAACGAAGATTGATGAGGATAGTGCAATGGATATTGTCTGCATGGATTTTAGTAAGGCATTTGACAAGGTGTCACATGGAAGACTGGTCAAGAAAGTAAATGACCATGGGATACAGGGTAATGTATCAAATTGGATCCAAAGTTAGCTTAGGAATAGGAAACAAAACATAATGATTGATGGCTGCCCTTGTGAATGGAAAGCTACTTCAAGTGGTGTTCGTCAGGGCTCAGTGTTGGGACCCTTGCTGATGGTTTTATACATGGGTGATTTGGACTTGAAAGTGAGGCCACAATACAGAAATTTGCAGACGATTCAAAAATTGGCCATGTAGTGGATAATATAGAGGATAGGTGTATGCTCCAAAATGATATAAATGGTTCCCTGGGCTGGAAAGTGGCAGATGGAGTTCGATGTAATGCATTTAAGGAGGTCAAACGGTGAAAGGGAATACACAATAGATGGGAATATACAGGGAGGGGTAGATGAGGTGAGAGATCTTGGAGTGCAAACGTACAGGTCCAAAAAGGTAGCAGTGCAGGTAGATAACCTTGTAAAGAAGGCAAATGGAATGCTTCCGTTCATTGGGACAGGTACAGAATACAAAAGTAGGGATATAATGATGAACCTACATAAGAACAATAGTGAAGCCGCAATTGGCGTATTGTGTGCCGTTGTAGTCATCACATTATGGGAAAGACATAATTGTTCTGGAGAGAGTACAGAGAATGTTGCCAGGGCTGGAGAATTGTAGTTGTGAGGAAAACTTAGAGGTTGGAGTCGCTTTCCTTGAAACAGAGAAGGTTGAGGGGTGACATGATGGAGATGTACACAATTGTGAGAGGTAGAGAAAGAGGAACCCATTTCCCTTGGCAGACAGTTCAAAATCCAGGAGTCATGGATTCAAGCTAAGTGGCCCAAGGATTAGAGGGGATGTGAGGAAAAATCTCTTTTGCGCAGAGGGTAGTACATGTTTGGAAGTCACAGTTTGAGTTGATGGTGGAGGCAGAGATCCTAAACTCTTTTAAAATATACCTGGAGCTGCTTTAAGTTTAAGTGCTTTAAGTTGCATGATTATGGCTGTGTGTAGGAAGATGGGATGAGAAAGGGCATCTGAGTGTCTTTGGGTCAGCATGGACAAGATGGGCTGAATGGTCACTGCTGTGCTGTATCATTTCTGTGGTTCTGTGGAGACTGCTGAGAAAACTTGAGAGCTACATTATTCTCTCACCATTGTCTATTAAGAATAACGAGTTGCTTTTAAAGTCATTACAAATATTCTTGTCTTGTTAATAACATCTACACTAGGCTGGAAAAAAAATGTATTGAAGATGATTACAATAGTTGATATACATGAATGTGCTCAAGAATAATCTGTCTTGCTTGTGAAATCTGTGGCGGTACTGTGCCTTTAAGAGAGATATGGTCCGTGCTGTTTCTCTTGCTGAGGGGTGTTGTCACAGTGGTGTAGAAATGTCTCTTTCAGACAGGCAGTTGGTAAATAGCTTTTGAGTTCTGACTGGATGTTTTTTCAAAAGAGACAAAAGAATTATGAGTGGACGAAGCCAGGCCTCACCTAGACACAGGAAGGCTTTTAGTTTTGCTTTCAGTCAGTAAGAAGATTTCTACTGGCTGCTGAGTGAAATCATTGAGTTCCAAGCTATTAGGGTGAAGTCTTTGACAGTGAGGCTCCCTCTTAAAAATCAGAAGAGACAGATTGTTTCTTTCTTCTGGACTGGAGAAAGACTGCAAGTGAGAACTATAGCTGTTTTACTGAATTGCAGTTTTGTCAAAGCGTGTGTTTATGGGATGCAGCCTATATTGGAACAGTTGATGATTAGTGATTAAATAATATATTCTCCTGTTAGGTATGTAAATACAGTTATAGTTATGTCGGAGATAGTAGGAACCCCGAAACGTCAGCTTTCCTGCTCCTCTGATGCTGCTTGGCCTGCTGTATTCATCCAGCTCTACACCTTGTTATTATAGTTATCTCAACTCTCTTTTTGTGTTTTAATTGTGTTGTAAGAATAAAATGTGTTTTGATTAAGGTCTAGCGGTGGACCAATCGAATCACATCTGGAACAACTTACAGAACAAGGTGTAGAGCTGGATGTACACAGCAGGCCGAGGAGGAAAGCTGACATTTCGGGCCTAGACCCTTCTTCAGAAAT
>JAHRHZ010000013.1:36538583-36558575 GCA_024137785.1 Ginglymostoma cirratum
GCAGGCAAATGGGACTAGTTCAGTTTAAGAAACCTGGTTGGCATGGATGAGTTGAACCAAAGGACCTGTTCCATGCTGTAGGACTCTATGACAAGATCAACACACGTGATGAATTAAACAAACAGAAACAAAGCCAAAGTGAAGTGAAACTGTTGCCAACTCTATAGAAAACTGAGTTTTTTTAAAAAAAATACTCGAAGACCATAATCTATTTGCAGTGTGCAGACAGTCATAATCCTACTACAAAGCATATGTTTATGTATGTTTGATAGGTGCTGCTTGACCTGCTGTGTTCATCCAGCCCCATGCTTGTTATCTCGGATCCTCCAGCATCTGCAGTACCTTTTAGCTCAGATATCTGTCCGCTACAATACGCAGTACACCGCCGAGTGAAGCTGCGCAACGACATCCACCAAGTCATTATCTTTAAGTTTAAAGATAATGTACTGATATTTATCTTTGCATATATTTATCAGTACAGCTTTCTTATTCTTCAAAATGTCTAAGAGAATGTTGTAGTATTGCAAACATCTCAGAAAGGCACTATGCCTTAAAGACTTCTAGATGATATCATGGCATACGGTATACTAGAATAATAAGTCTCTATCTGGTGTCTATCTTACTTTCTGTTCGGTTAGTCACCTAGCAAGAAGACAGCTAGCCTGTCTGTTAGACAGCCAGTCAACTATATATAGTATGTGACTGTACCCATGTAAGTGTATAACCAGGACTATATAGAGTCATAGAGCTGGACAGCATGGAAACAGACCCTTCGGTATGACTCGTTCATGTTGACCAGATATCCTAAGTTAATCTAGTCCCATTTGCCAGTATTTGGCCTATATCCCTCTAAACCCTTCCTATTCATATACTCATCCAGATGCTTTTTAAATGTTGTATTTGTACCAGCCTCCACCATTTCCTCTGGCAGTTCATTCCATACACACACCGCCCTCCGCATGAAAAAGTTGCTCCTTAGGTTCCTTTTATATCTTTCCCCTCTCACCTTAAACCTCTGTTGTCTAGTTCTGGAGTCTGCTACCCTGGGGGAGAAAACCTTGGCTATTCACCCTTTCTATCCCCCTCATGATTTTATAAAATTCTATAAAATCACTGCTCAGCCTCTGATGCTCTAAAGAAAGCATCCCCAAGCCTATTCAGCCTCTCCCTATAGTTCAAACCCTCCAATCCTGGCAACACCCTTGTAAATCTTTTCTGAACCCATTCAAGTTTCACAACTTCCTTCCTATAGCAGGGAGATCAGAATTGAATGTAGTATTCCAAAAATAGCCTAATCCATAACCTGTACAGCCACAACATGACCTCCCAACTCCTTTACTCAATGCATTAACCAATAAAGGCAAGCATACCAAACACCTTCTTCACTATCCTGTCTACCTGGGACTCTACTTTCAATGAACTATGAACTTGCAATCTAAGGTCTCTTTGTTCAGCAACTCTCCCCAGGACCTTACCTTTAAGTGTATAAGCCCTGCCCTGATTTGCCTTTCCCCCTCACATTTATCTCGATTAAACTCTATCTGCCAATCCTCGGCCCACCAGCCCATCTGATCAAGGTCCTGTTCTTGGCTGTCCACTACACCACCAACTGGCAAACTTACTAACCATATGTTCGCATCTGAATCATTTATATAAGTAACAAAAAGCAATGGATCCAGCACCGATCCTTGTGGCACACCACTGGTCACAGGCCTCCAGTCTAAAAAGCAACCCTCCACCACCACCCTCTGTTTGCTACCTTCGAGCCAATTCTGTACCCTCTATTCCACGTGATCTAACATTGCTAAACAGTCTGTCATGCGGAACCTTATCGAATACCTTACTGAAGTCTATGTAGATCGTGTCCACTATTCTGCCTTCATCAGTCTTCTTCGTTTAGCTTAGTGAGATACGTTCTGCCACACACAAAACCCTGTTGATTATCCCAAAGCAGTCTTTGTCTTTCCAAAGACATGTCACTCCTGGCCCGCAGGATCGCCTCCAACAACTTGCCCACCACTGATATCTCATGGCTTATGGGTCGATAGTTCCCTGGCTTTTCCTTACCATCTATCTTGCTATGGCACCACCTCCAGTCTTCTGGCACCTCACCTTATGTAAGTCTGAGGTGTCAGATTAGTATACAAAGGTTGTTATTAATAAATTTTCAGATATCTGACTCAATATGAGCCTATTCATTGTGATATAAGTTTTGTGGGATGATGTATGGAAAAACAGAGCATATCAGGAGTTGAGGACATATTTTCAAGGTGATAGGAAAAAGTTTTAGAAAGGATATGGGGGTAACACAGAGAGTGGTTTGTGTATGGAATGGACTTCCAGAGGAAGTAATGGATGCAGGTACTGATTTCAACATTTAAAAGACATTTGGATAAGTTCATGAATAGGAAAGGTTTGGAGGGATACGGGCCAAATGCAGGCAAGTGGGCCTAGTTTAGTTTGCAACCATGGTTGGCGTGGATGAGTTTGATGATTCTATGACTCTCTGAGTATATGAGTGATTATTTACATTTAAAAATGGACACTTATTGTAATGTTATCAGCAATATTTTCAGTTTACAAGTGAAGCTCAAGATTAAGATGGAAGATGGGTGGTACGTGTAGGTTCCCAAGCAGGCAATGTACAAGTCAGCTCCTTAGAGCTACCATGCTCGTATGAGTGCACAATACTACTTAAACTGGAATTGTATGCCCACAAATATTATTGGATACTTTGCTTAAAATTAAAACTCTGATGTTAGGGCATAGTTTTCTAACTTCAGAGAATCATAGAATCCCTACAAATGTGGAACCAGGCCATTTCGGCTAACAGGTCCACACCAACCCACTAAAGAGAATCCATCCAGTCCAGTCCCATTACCCTGTAACGCCCATGACTAACCCACCGAGCCTGCACATCCCCGAACACTATGGGCAATTTAGCATGGCCAATCCACCTAACTTGCACATCTTTGGACTTTGAGAGGAAACCGGAGTACCCAACAAAAACCCACGCAGACACTGGGAGAATGTGCAACCTCCAAACAGAGTCGTCTGAGCGTGAAATTGAACCTGAGTCCCTGGTGCTGTGAGGCAGCAGTGCTAACCACTGCTCCCCCTTATGAAGCCTTAATGTATCTGTAATTATTGTGCCCTTTTTTTAGCTATCAGCCTCCTTGAAAGTCACAACAAATTCCTGTATTTGTGTAGCAAATATAAATTAAATTAGTCAGAAATTTAGGGCGAGTACTTCATGCATAAGTGTCCTTTTAATGGTGCGATTTAAGTTCCTGCAATGTCACTCGACCTTCCACGCCCAAAAATTAGACGGAACTTTAAGGTTTCAGTCTGCAACTAATAAATTGTTTGCAGAGATTTTTGAAATTTGTTTTATCTTTTCTTAATTTTTACTTTGCCTTTTTTTTTCTCCTAATATTTCTTTCCTTCACTACTACTTTCTGTTACTGTCTTGAGCCATATTCAGTCTGTTTCTTTCAGTGGCTTTCCCCTGTTATCTGACACCATCCATAAATGTCATTAGTTAACTCTATTGGTCCTGCTCTTCACTAGATCTTTGATGTCCCATTGACCTTGTCATGCTGCTTGCAGCTTACACTTCCTGTAATTTGTAGTCCAGACATTTTTTCTCTTTGAAGAGTGAGATGCCCTATTGTGGTAAATTCTGAGCCAATTAATTTTAAGCAGATAGAGGAAGGTTTTAGAATACTAGAACAGAGAATTTCCGATAAAGCATTAGTATAACAATATTTCATGATGTAACCTCTAGACATGTGACTTAAATATCATCCAAAGCTGTAATCTTAGTGTTGTTACTATTAAATATTTAGTGCATACATAATTAGTCATTAGTCCGAGGACAAAAGACACAGATCTGTACCAAAACACCCATTAGTCAATGAATATAAATTTAACATGAAGCAGCAAAAAACTTAAAGACCATTTTGAATTTCCAAATTTAATGGTCTGAAGATTAATGGATTTCACATGGGAAATGTTTCCTGTGTGACACATTATCATATTATCCATGAATCTAAAATTGCACTGTATATTGGCAGATCATTAAAGAATGTGAACTATGAAACATTTTTATGAATTTATGCTAATAACAATGCTTTGAACATCGATCAATGGCTGAAGCGAGTAGAGAAAATGTGCAAGAAGAGAATTTAATGGAATTATTAGTGCTAATGTTACGAAAATTGGTGCATTATTTTGTAACCAAAAATGTTATTTGCAAGCTTGCTAGGTTGAAAGTCCTTGTCGATTCTGATTTACAGGTCTGTTGGAATTCTGGAACATTTTGTGAATTATTTTTGATGAATTATGTTTTCCTATTCAGTGTGCAGGTACAGGGATTTCACAAGAAACAATTTATGTGTGAACTGGCTTTAGGATATAGATGGGACATTTTTCTGAAAAAAAGCTAACATTTTCAGGCACAGTAACCAGACTTACTTGAAAGTGCTAAGATAATATCAATGTATTCAGTTTTATGTTTTTGTCAGCCTGGCCTGAGGGCATCATTGACAAAGCCAACATTTGTTATTTATCAAGATAGTCATCTTAAGAAGGTGATGGTGAACCATCCTCTTGAACCAGAGTCGTTCATTTGGTGCAGGTGTGCTCACAATGCTACCAGGGAGAGAGTTTCAGGTTTTTGACTCTCTGACTGTGAAAGAATGGTGTTGTAGTTTCAAAGATGGCATGTGGTCTGGAGGAGTACTTGCAGGCGGTAGTGTATTCATGGGTCTTCTGCCTTTGACTTTCTAGATAGAGGTTACAGGTTTGGAAGGTTATATCAAAGGAGCCTTGCCGAACTGCATCTGGTGGATGATGAGGAGCTCATTTGCTGCATAGAGCTGTGGAGGTCTACAGTACAGAAAAAGGCTCTTTGGCCCATTGAGTGTGTGCAAATCATAAGCAACCACCCAACTATTCTCATCTCATTCCAACACTTGACCCATAGCCTTGTATGCCCTGCATTGCAAGTGTACGTCTAAATATTTCTTAAGTTTTATGAGGGTTTTTGCCTCTACCACCCTTACAGGCAGTGAGTTTCAGATTCCCACCACCCACTGGGTGAATTTGTTTTCCCCCAAATCTCTTCTAAATCTTCTGCCTGTGCCCCCTGGTTATTGATCCCTTCACCAAGGGGATAAATTTCTTCCCATCTACCCTATTTATGCTCCTCATAATTTAATGCATCTGAATCATGTCATTCCTCAGGCTTCCCTGCTCCAAGGAAAACTACCCCATCATATTCAATTTCTCTTCATAACTCTCCAGCCCAGGCAACACCCTGGTGAATCTCCTCTGCACCTTCTCCAGTGCAATCACATCAGACCTACAATGTAGATTCCAGAACTGCACATAATAGTCCAGTTGTGGCCTAACCAAATTTTTATACAGTTCCAGCATAACCTCCCTGCTCTTAATCAGTAAACCTCTATGCACTGTGGTGAAGGTAGTGAATACGGCACCAATCAAGCAGGCTACTTCGTCCTGAACGATATCTTACTTCATGAGTATTGTTGTAGCTGCATTTATGCAGGCAGGTGATGAGTATTCCATCACAATCCTGACATGTTTCTTGTCGATAGTAGACATATTTTGAGATGTTGGGAGATAAATTACCTACTGCTGAATTCCCAGGCTCAAACCTAGCCTTGTTGTCAATGGTATTTACATTGCAGATCCACTTCAGAATTCTGTCCATGGTAACCCCTTCAGTTGGTAGTAGGAGATCCAGGAATAGCATGATTGAAGAAGTTGGTGCCACATTCCTTGGAAGAAAGGTTAATAGGAGATCTAATAGAGTTTTCAAGAGTCATGTGCAGGCTGCATAGATAGGGAGAAACTGCTTCTGCTTGTAAAATGAACAGGAGCAAGTGGACATAGATTTAAAGTGACCGACGAAAGAAGCAAGTGTGAAGTGAGGAAAAGTTTTTTCACTCAGTAAATCATTAGTTTGTGGAATGCACTGCTTGGAAGTGTGTTGGTGACAGGTTCAATTGAGGCATCCAAGAGGGTAGTGGATGATTATTTGGATAAAAATAATGTGCAAGGAAATGAGGAAAAAGCAGGAAATTGGCATTAGGTAATGATGGCCATTTGATGAGCTGGTGCAGGCACGATGAGCCAAGTGGCCTCTTTCTGCGCTTTGTAACATTCTGTAATAGTTCTGAGCTTCAGTGATGAATTGACCTCTAACAACCATGACTATCTTCCATTGTGTTCAGTATGACTCCAAACAGTGGATAGTTTATCCCCCTGTTCTCATCAACTTTAATTCTGCTGAGATTTCTTGATACCACAATCAGACTAATGCTGCTTAAATACCAAGGACAGTCACTCTCACTTCCCCTCTGGAAATCTGATCTTTTGTCCATGTTTGCATCAAGGCTGTAAAATAGGTCAGGAACTGAATAGTCCGGTTAGACCCCAAGCTGAGCATCAGTGATCAGGTTATTGCTGACTAGGTGCCACTTGCTATCACTGTCAATAATGTTTTCCATCACTTCACTAATGACTGACCGTATTCTGATGTAGTAGCAATTGATTGGAATGGATTTGTCCTTTTTGTGGACAGGATATACCTGAATGTTGTTCATCATTATTGAGTAGTAGCCAATGTGTTAGGTCTACTGGAATGTATTGGCGTAGGGTATGGTGGTTCTGGAGTGCAAATCTAGTTGTCGAGGTCTGTAGTTTTGCTATATTCAATGCCCTCAGCCAGCTTTGATATCATGTTCAGTGAATTGAATTTTCTGAAGACTGGCATCTATGAAGGTGTGGACCGGAGGAGGAGGAAGCAGTGATGGAATATTCACATGGCACTTACAAATGTTTCATCCTTGTCTTGTGCTTAACCTACAAGGCTCATCCATCTTTGAAGATGACGATGTTTGCTGAACCCCTCCACCACCAAGTTCTTTAATTACCCATCACCATTCACAACTTAATGTGGCAAGACTCCAAGTTTTTGATTTCATCCGTTAATTGTGGAATTACTTTCCTTTGTTCATTGCATGCTGCTTTCACTGTTTTGTATGTTTGTAGTCCTCTGTTGTATCCACTTCAAGTTGGCACCTCATTTTTACATAAGTCTGTTGGTACTTCTGACATGCTCCCTTGCATTCCTCATTCGTCCCCTAGTTCTGAAGAGGGGTCCTTGATTTAAAATGACAACCCTGGTTCTATCTCCACAGATGCTGCCAGACCTGATGAGTATTTCAAGCATCTTCTGTTTTATTTTAAACTTCAGTGTCACAAGAGTTTTGGTTGTGTTGATCCCTGGTGTTGATAATAATAATACAGTGAGGGATGCGTCAAACTATGATGTTTAGGTTTATGGTTGAATGCAGCTGTATTGCTGTTAATGACCTACAGAACCTTAGGACACTCAGCTTTGAATTACACGTCTGGTCTGAATCTAGTCTATGGTGACAGTGGCATACATTGTGAAGATAGGCCCAAGTGATGATGAATCTACCAATTCTGGCAATAGCAGATGTATCTGCAACAGGTAGGTTGGTAAAGGTGAGGTCAAGCAAGTGTTCCCCTCATGTTGGGTATCTCACACATGCCATAGGCCTTGTCAGGCAAAAATGTTGTTTAAGACTTGGCCAACATGATTATTACGGTGCTACTGAACCACTCCTGATGGTATTTACATGAAGTCCTGCACCCAATGTAAATTTTGTGCTTTTGCTACCCTCAATGCTTCTTCAAAGTGTGTTTGACATGAAGGATTATTGATTCATCAACTGGGAAATTGTGGTAGGTATCATTAGCAGGAGGTTCCTGTGCCCATGTTTAATCTGATACCATGTGACTCTTTAGAGTCAATGTGGGAAGTTCTAGGACTACCCCTGACTGCATACTATTGTACCACTATCTATTTTGGGTTTGCCATGGAAGTGGTTAAGATAAGGATGATGACGGAGGAATCTGAGACAAAAACTATGAGTTAGGGTTCAGTGAATTATGTCATGTTGTTGCTTGTCTATTCTGTAGGGTAGTTCTCCTATTTCTTAGCACAGGACCCCAGATATCATCTAGGAGCATTTTGCAGTGTTGATGAGGCGAAATATGACTTTGTAATGCCTGGTGCCCAGGTAGATACTGCAAGGCCCATTTTGTTTTCACTTTTCTATCGTGGCTTACTCTGCCATTTCAGAGGACAGTTAAGAGACACACAATCACAGTGAATTTTAGGTCAGACTTGATAATTGGTAATCGGTAGTTTCATCATCACTATAATTGAGATCAGCTTTGTTAATTGAATTTAAATTAACATTTAAAATCGTTCCACTGCAGTGGTGAGATTTTCAGCTTTTTTCTCTGGAGCATTAGTCCAAGTCTCTGGATTTCTAATTAAGTAACATTACCATGACACTACTAGAATAATGTGTGTTTTTCACAGTGAATTTTGAATGCAAAAGTTGCCACTGAAAATATGCCATAACACAAAATATGTGTAGGTCAACAATATTTTTGACAAATCTGCAACAGTATAAAGGTTGCTGTTTAGGTCGTGAATTATTTCCTATCAGACACAGTTAATCAACTAGTTATGATTTTAAGCAAATTCTTTAGCGTAAATAAATATAAAAACAGTTGGAAACATACCAAGCTCATGAGAATTTGAAAGGAGAAAAATAAATAATGTTTCAACACTCCACAGTTCTCTATATTTCAATGCTCTTTTAAAAAACTGATTTCAAGGTTTTATAGATTAGTTATACTACATAACTTTTGATGTACCACAGATTGTGAGTGCAAGCACAAACAAAACAAAATCACTCCTTTCACCAGCACGGCAAAGAGAGAAAATAAAAGGGAAGAGGATGCATGTGCATCTTACACTGTGACATATCCCCAAAAATGAACCTTGTCCTTTTCTATGAGCCAAAGTTTGAATTAAAATAATTATTCATAATTTATGAGCTTATTTGTGTCTGTAGCATCCCACTTCACTGTTGGATGTAACTGGCACACACACTGAGACATCTAACGTAATAAAAATTAGATAAGTAACCATCTGTCTGTGGTAATTTTCCTCTCAGGTTTACTTTAAGAAGTCTCTTCATTTGTTTTCAGAATATTTTGAGTATTGCAAGATTTTACATGGCTTCTCGCTTTTGATTGATGTTAATCCTCTAACAGGAAAGTAAGCACTTCAAGCTAGAGGTGTCATTGTCACTTTCCGAAAGCAGGACCAAGCCAAGTTTATTTTTATATATTCAACGTATTTGCTGCAATGTACCATATAAATTACATTATTGCCTAATTGCTTTTTCTACTGTTCACAGATGAAATTGCAGTGTAGAATTATGAAAAAAATCCCTTGCTCTGAAACTGAATGTTCACATGTGATAAAACTTAATTCCGAAAAGATAAATTGTGCTTAGTCCTTAATATCTATTTGTAATTCAGAGATCTGCCATGACTTCCACAGTAGTGACTTGGGCTTTACCCTAATGGAAATGTGAGACTGGAGGTGGATTTAATATTTGATTAAAACAAGAGAAATGCAAATTAGATTTTTTTTCTTTGTTATTTTTTTTTGCCTCTTAGTATAAAAGATGCCTTTTAAGTGACTCAACAAGGCCTGTTTCATCTTCTAGGTAAGGAGTGGCTCTCTTTGTGTGGCATGTGGAGATTTATTTAACCGAAATATGTGTGTGGAGCAGACTCATTTATCTACCTGTAGTGAGTAAGGAAAACACTAATAAAAATATGATTCACCATATCTGAGCAGAAAGCATGCAAATCCTTTCAACAGGAAATCTCCCACCGGCAAATAGTTCGGTTGACAGTATATACAAATCTTACTGGCAGATATGTAGAAAGGCATCTATTTCGTTGAGTTTAGATTGTTTCCATTCTGTCAGATCTGCAGTTGTTGGATTCTAATTTGTCCTAACTTTGTATTATTTCATTTGGCCTCAGATCTTAAGGCATTAAATTTGTCTGGAATTCTTGCCACGGGATGCACTGTAACTGTTGCTATTTTGCAGCCATGGTAGAGCTTGTTGTACATCACAAAACTTTTTTTTAATCCTTTGCATGAGGATTGTAATTTTACTTCTGCAGTTTTTCATCAATACTTTCTCACTTTTTTATTTTGAACATGCCTTATTTATTTTTTCATCCTCAACTACCCTTATCAAACTGATCACTGTGCTTTGATTTGGTAATGTGTGATAAAGGTATCTGCAAATTCTGATTCTTCAATCTTTAAGTTTTATCACCAGTCCAGATATTTTTAGTCATTTTGATAAATTCTCAAAAGCTTCACAATTCATATGCCTGATTTTTTTTCTTTTACCTTAATCCACGCATCCTGTAACTTGAGCAATATTTACAATTTTCATCACTAATCTAGTTTTCCTAAGACAGTATGGTACATCTTGGACACGATCTAAATTACATTCAAGAACTTTTTGGAACTCTGCAGTGTAAAATGGCAAGTTATTACCAGTGTTTACAATTTCTGGTGCTTCATTAGTTGCTTCTTTTTGGCATTTTGTGGTGTAAACAGATGCTGATTTCAGAATTTCTGCACTAGAGACCTTGTTCATCTGCAGACCATGACAAATGTGTCTACAATGGTGTATCTGAAAATCCAAGTAGCTTAGACTTGCATTGTCTGTGAATCAATATAGAAATTAACAGTTTCATTAGCTTGTCACTATCAGTGAAACCAGTCTTATCACGATAGTGTACCTGATGCCTGGGTGAACCCTGGTGTTTGTTGTTAGAGCATTTCAGATATGATTTTACGTTTGCTATTGAGAACATCTCTATCCTTTCATAATATATCATGATTCATGATTCTCTGCATCACATCTTTAACCATTTTATCTCATACGTTTACAGGTTCAGCATCATTATTGCATTGCTTATATTGAAGCATCTCTCTTTCTTACCTGAAGCCCATAACTTTAGGCTGAAAAATGTTCTGATTAAGAAGTCATGAAGTTGCCTGTATCCAGTTTACAATATCTGCTCAAGAGACTTTCTGAATGTTAAATGAGGAGAAAAATGAGTTGCTAAACATATTAGTTTGCAATATCTGCTGTATTCAGTAAATAAAGTTATTGCTGTATTTATGATAAAAACAATGCTGGAAATATCCAGCAGGTCAGGCAGCATCTACAGAGAGGAAAACAGGGTTAACATTTCAAATTGAAGACCTTGCCTCAGAATTGCAAAACAATCAAAGGTATAATAAGTTTTTACAAGTTCGGAATCTGGGAGTGCTGAAAACAGAAGTGGAGGTATGTGGTAGGGGTACAAGTTCAGAACGACTTCATGGTAAAAAGGATGATGGTGCAATGAAAAGGATGTAATGGTAATGGAACAATTGAAAAAAGGAAAGATGTGTCAGAGAGAGGTGTAAATGGGTTAAAAAGCAGAATTTTCATCAATGGCCACTTTCTAAACAAAACAATAAGAGCAGAGGTCATAATAGGAGAGGAAGTAGCAAAGTGGTTTGTCATTGGGCTAGTAATTCAGAGTCCGAGACCAATGCTTTGGGGACATGTGTTCAAAGCTCACTACAATCTTCGAATTTGTATTCAATTAACAAACCTGGAGCTGAAAGAGCTTGTCTAATGATAACAAGGAAATCATTGTCAACAGTCATGAAAATCTGTCTGGTTCACTGGTGTCCTTTAAGTGAGGTAAATTTGCCACTCTCCTTTAGTTTGGCCCACATTTGAGTTCAGACCTACGAGAATGTGGTTGACGCTTACCTACCCTCTGAAATGGCTTTGCACATCAATCAGTTCAAGGGTTGTTAGGGATGAATGCTAGCCTTGCTGGTGAGGACCACAACCCATGAAAGAATAAAAATCAATCAGAAATTGTTGAAGTTAGTGTTGATCCTGGAAGATTGGAAAATTTATTCGTTTAATTTTAGGCTTAATTGGAGCAATATCCCTCTCAGCTCAGAAAATATTCCTTTTAGAATAACATGCCAAATCCTTCAATGTCTGGATTTTTGAGACTGGATGTATAACTGATGGTAAGTTAGGATCCTGTGGAAAAGCTGATGTGTGGGCCTTCATGAGGATTGCTCAGAAACTTCAACTTATGATGGGCAATTCTTCTGGTCTCTGGCACCCTCCTTGAATGTATTTGACTCTGTGTTAGAGTCAGAGACTGGGAGCTTTTCTGTCGTACCTATTTGGATAGTTACCCAGGAGATGTTAGACAGAGTAAAAGTTAGTCTAACACTTGACCCATCTACAGAACCCTACCAACAGCACTCAACACCCCTACTTCTCTTCTGAATTGCCCTAACTACCCTTCCTAACCTCCTGGCCTGGCCATTTACACCTCCCTACAACCTGACTATCCACCCTCTCATCCAGCTTACTAGACCCCTAGGCCTGAGTACCCCTGCTGATCACCCAACTACTTTCCAACCAGTTTTAACCCCTCATTCGACCTGACTACCTGACCTGAGCCTATCTGTCTACTCATCACCCATATATCCACTTCAACCAGCCTATCGAGCTACCCGCCCTATCCACTGTTGACTGACCCAGACCCCAAGGTATCCACCCACCGAATTACATGCCATACTTACACACCTACCTATCTATTTACTCATTAACCATTCACTCACCATTCTGTCATGCCTTCAGCAACTTTGAGATTGGATCTTTAAACATACCATTCAGCAACTAGTTGTATAAAAAGGAGCAATGTCCTATTCTCCCCTGGCTTTACTTTGCTCCCTGGGACTCCAAGTATGCATTTCACTGATGGCTTGGATCAGAAAATCCTGAATAAGTGTGCAATGGCGTTGGGTTGCAGAAATCTTTTGAGCATAGCAACTATCTGGCCAACATTGCTGTTACTTGGACAAACCAGGTCAATGTTCTTTGCATGAACATAATACAGTTGCATAAAAGCCCTTCAAATATACAGTGATAGGATACAAAAAACAAAAATTATTTAGAAGTATATTTAGCTAATTGGTTATATTGAAGGCCAACAGGGGACTGATTTACCACATTTAGTTCCATGGATGAACTCTGCTTTATTAATTTAAGTGATGAGAAGAAGATAAATTTTAGAAAGGTTGGAAATCTGGTTATTTCCCCTTCACAAAATTGAGGTTTAAAAAAAGTTTATTGAATTATCTCCAAAGACTTCTTAAAGAAATGTGTGTACAGAAGGAACCCAAACTGGCTTTTATTGGTTTTTTGTTATGGTTAGCTTCTTGTTTTCCCCTATACGAATATGAGATCATGCTTACCAAAATAAATTGCGTTTTTATTTAATACTGTGGAATTATGATTGAGTTCTTGTGGAAACATTCTTTGCAAGAGATCATCCTTATTGTACAAGTTTTTTTTTCCTAATTATATTGGATGTCCTTTTGCTGTATTCCTTATACCCGTAATTACTTCCCATATTTAAGAAACAGCATGAACACACCCATTGAACCATGAACCAGTCACTTCATGTTATTAGCAGGCAAAAGTAATCTAAAATAATTACATTGCATCTAATAGAAGAACGACTGGAAATTAGAAATATAATTATAAATAGTCTGCAAAGATTTCAAAAAGGAAAAACTTGCATGAACAAACTTTTTGAATTATTTGATGAGGTGACAGAATAAATATTGGTAGCGCAATAAATGTAATCCATCTGGATTTTCAAAAGGTCTTCACCTCAGGTCATCATTGTAGATTGATGAATAATGTTGAGAATGTGGAGTGAGCTGATAAATGGCAGAAGTTCCTCACCTTAACATAGGGTGAAAAGTTGTGTTCCACAAGGATCAGTACTGGAAACTCTGTTATTCATAAACATGTTAACAATTTGGACTCAGAATCAAAAATATGACACCAATTTGAATGGATAGTCAAGGAGGACTGCGACAATTTGGAGGAGGGCATTACTAAACTTAGAGGATAGCAGATAATTGGTGAATGGAGTTCAGCACACTTAAATGGTACATTTTGGTATGGAGAAAAGGTGAAGAAGGTCTGTTGTTTGAAAGGTGCACATCAAGGTGAGGTCGAAGCACATAGGGATCTTGGAATAAAATACACCAAACACTAGAAGGTGCACCACAGGTTAGAAAGAAAATAGAAAGCAGGCATTGTGCTTTATTTCTAGATGAAAAGAATTCAAAATTAGAGAAGTTACGCTGAACCCATATGGAACCTTGGTTAGTTCATGCTTAACAGCTTAGCCGGCACTGTGTGCAGATCTCTGTCACCATATTGCTAAAAAATGATAGGGTTGCTGGAGAGGGTGCATAGAAGATTTACAAGGATGACGTCAGAAATGCATGGTGTGCGTGCGTGTATATATATAATGTGTGTGTGTGTGTGTGTGTGTGTGTGTGTGTATATAAAAGGCTAAGGGTTGACCTAATACAAGTATTTAAAATTCTGAAAGGTATTGGTAGAGTGAGTATAGAGAGAATGTTCATCTTGTGGGAAAGTGTATAACTAGAGGACATCAATACAAGATAGTCATCAAAATATCTAAAAGGGAATTCAGAGGAAGCTTCTTGAGCAGTAGTAAGAATGTGGAACTTGTTACCAAGTGATTGAAGTGAGTAATGTTGATGCATTTCCATAAGACCATAAGACATAGGAGTGGAAGTAAGGCCATTCGGCCCATCGAGTCCACTCCGCCATTTAATCATGGCTGATGGGCATTTCAACTCCACTTACCCGCACTCTCCCCGTAGCCCTTGATTCCTTGCGAGATCAAGAATTTATCAATCTCTGCCTTGAAGACATTTAACGTCCCTGCCTCCACTGCGCTCCGTGGCAATGAATTCCACAGGCCCACCACTCTCTGACTGAAGAAATGTCTCCTCATTTCCGTTCTAAATTGACCCCCCTCTAATTCTAAGGCTGTGCCCACGGGTCCTAGTCTCCCCGCCTAACGGAAACAACTTCCCAGCGTCCACCCTTTCTAAGCCATGCATTATCTTGTAAGTTTCTATTAGATCTCCCCTCAACCTTCTAAACTCTAATGAATACAATCCCAGGATCCTCAGCCGTTCATCGTATGTTAGGCCTACCATTCCAGAGATCATCCGTGTGAATCTCCGCTGGACACGCTCCAGTGCCCGTATGTCCTTCCTGAGGTGTGGGGCCCAAAATTGGACACAGTATTCTAAATGGGTCCTCACTAGAGCTTTATAAAGTCTCAGAAGCACATCGCTGCTTTTATATTCCAACCCTCTTGAGATAAATGACAACATTCCATTCGCTTTCTTAATCACGGACTCAACCTGCAAGTTAACTTTTAGAGAATCCTGGACTAGCACTCCCAGATCCCTTTGTACTTCGGCTTTATGAATTTTCTCACCGTTCAGAAAATAGTCCTTGCCTGTATTCTTTTCTCCAAAGTGCAAGACCTCGCATTTGCTCACGTTGAATTTCATCAGCCATTTCCTGGACCACTCTCCTAAACTTGTCTAAATCATTCTGCAGCCTCCCCACCTCCTCCGTACTACCTGCCTGTCCACCTAACTTCGTATCATCGGCAAACTTCGCCAGAATGCCCCCAGTCCCTTCATCCAGATCATAAAGATCATTTCAGGGCACACATATGACAATGAAGGAAATAAAAGGTTACAATGACTTATTTAGATGAGGAAATGCAAAGGCTCAATGAGGGCATAAATGTCATCATTGATGTGTTCGACCAAATGACCTGCTCAATGAATATCCTCTTGTCATCATTCCTGTTCCTAGACTTTTGATACCAACGACAATTTACATTTCTACGGCATTGTTATCTGCAAGATAATCACTCAGTGTTTTACAGGACAGTGAACAAATGAAACACCAAGCAAAAGAGTGAACAGAAAGAGTTTTAAGGAAGAAATATCAGAAGACTGGGAAAATTGTTTTAAGCAGTCGGTTTATGAGCGGAAAGATAATGATGTAAACAGATGTCTGAGCACAGGAGGGTATATGGAGAGAAGTCTGACTGACTAAAGGGGAATGCTATTTAGGCTGGGTCAAGGTTAGAGAGGGTGTGAAGACAATAAACAGGTTTGTAAAATTAAATTTCTGGGGTATAGAAAACTAACAATGCTTGGTGGGAACAGGAATTATTTAGTGCAGTCCATTGTGCAATTCTTCATAATCGAACTTCTCATAGGACATAGATAACACAGTGAGCTGGAGGAACACAGCAGGCCAGGCAGCATCAGAGGAGCAGGAAAGTTGGCGTTTCAGGTCAGGACCCTTCTCCAGAAAAAAGAAAAAACACTATTTTTTCTGAAGAAGGGTCCCGAACCAAAACATCAACTTTTCTGCTCCTCTGGTGCTGCCTGGCCTGCTGTGCACCTCCAGCTCCACACTGCATTATCTCTGATTCCAGCATCAGCAGTTCTTACTATTTCTTCTCAGAGGACATATAGAGTAGGCAATAGAGTGCCCATTTCAATCATAGCATCCCTACTGTGTGAAACGGGCCTTTTGGCCCAACAAGTCTACACCAACTCTTCAAAATCCATCTCACCCCATCCCTGTAACTCTGCATTTCCAATAGCTAATCCACCTAACTTACACATACCTGAACAGTATGGACAATTTAGCACAGCCAATTCACCTAGCCTGCACATCTTTGGACCGTAGGAGGAAACCGGAGCAAACCCACAGAGACATGGGGTGAATGTGCAAACTCCACACAGTCGCCTGAGGGAGGAATTGAACATGTGTCCCTGGAGCTATATGGCAGCAGTGTTAACCACTGAGTCACTGTGTCGCCACAACTGTTACAAAGTTAATGGACTGTAAAGTCTATTTTAGAAAATGACTAACGGTAATTACACTTAAGGCTGCTTTTCAGCTGCCCTTGAGGGTTGAATTTCAGTCCCTGAAATGGGGCCTGCCTGTGACTCTTGTACATTGTATGATGGGTACAATTCAATTTCTATCTCTTTGATTTCTTGAACATAGTGACAAAAATATGTATGTTGCACATCTTAGAGCTAATGGTGGAGGAGGGAAGAGACCAGTGTAGTTGTTAAGGATGACAACCTAGGCCTTTTATGACATTTAATTTTATTTATTCCAAGCTTTCAATTTTACATTGTTCTCTCTTTTGACTCCTCCTATTGTACTGCTGCCAATATGTTTATTAACTTCTGCATTTGATAATTAGGTTTGAAAAGGAGTAACAAGAATTACAAATCAAGGAATGACATTTAAGATTAACTTACATGGCAGATGTGAGATGCATTTATCACAGTATTCAGGGCTGAGCTATTAATTTTTAAATCTACCGATAAATAATAGAAAAATAGTCACATAAATATTTATCACAACATTGGACCAGCACATATCCTAAAAAGGCAAAAGTTACACTTGTTCAGTTAAGCTATCATAGTCAACAATGTAAGATACTATGTGAAGCTAAAAGAAAAGGTTCACACCAACAGGGAAAAGCAAAATCCACCAGATTCAGGAGAGCCATTAAAAGCACCCAAGAGATACAAGGAAGATAGTGAGATATACAGCAATGGGAATATGGCAGATAATTTCACAGGATTTCAATCAAAGCTATTCATATAAATTTTCATGGATGTAATAGAAAGAGAAAGGTCAGGAGGTATGTTGGCCCATCAAAGACAGATGCGGGTGAGATAATGAATGATAGTAGGGAAAGAGCAAATGTGTTAAATGAATACATTAAGGGAGAAATTTATTCATGTAAGGCTGTTTCTTCCGGCACCACGCACATTAATAGTGAATCCCAGGGATCAGTCCACATTGCAGCCTGATAACTGCATGGCCTTGGTGATGTTCTTATTGATATTATTGATGAGCATGACGTAGTCTGTGCAGGACATACCCCATAGTGCTGCCTACCCACAGTGCATTTATGTAAATCTACAGAGCTATGTGAATGAATTTCTCCTCCTTTGCATCCATTGTGGAGATTGAAGTCAAAATACCGACAGGGCAATGCAGCCAAAAGATAAGTGGAGGAATTTCCTGGATTTAGAATAAATCATAGATAACAATGAAAACAAATGAAATAAGACTGACCTATTTCAAGAATTTTATGGTTTCCACCCTTGGATATTAAAAGAAGCAAGTGGAGACAATTGTAAAACATTAGTCACAGATTTACAAATCTCTCTAGATTAAAAATTTGTGCAAGCAATCTATAGACTCATTAGTTTGATGTTGAATTTGGAGAAGTTAATGGAATTGAGCATTGTAGACCAAAGTAATATTTAAATAAATACGAGTTGATCAGAGTGTCAGCATTAATGTACAAAAGGTAGATCACGTCTGACTACCAAGTTGAATCTTTTTGACGAGGGCACCAACATGGGAGGATCTTTGGATTTCCAGAAGAACTTGAGGAGAATCTGAAGGAATTCTTAACAATTAAAATAAAAGTGCATGTATTTTGTGTGTGTTTGGGGTCTAACTGTATTTTGTCTTTCAAAGTAACACTGCTCAACTCCTTGACTCTGCAAGAATTCTTCACTTTACAGCTTGACCTATGTACACGTTAACCACATGACTCTGACATTGTCATTTTGCGTACTTCTGAGTTCCTTTGATCAACATAGACCACGTTTCTCCCCCCCCCCTGCCAAAACCTCAAGTTCTTATCCGTTTTGCATGAACATCTGCCCACAGAGTTTCAGCTTTCACAAAGTTAGTCACTGTGGTGTTTTTACTAATCTCCCTGATCTGGCTTTAGTGTCTGAGTTCGAGGGTGTTCTATTCTCTTCATTCTTTCACTATGAGTTTTTCTTTGCTGGGTGAATGTATAATCTTCATATAGGGTCATACAACACGGAAACAGACTCTTCAGTCCAACTTGTCCGTGTTGACCAAGTTTCCCAATCTAAACTAGTCCCATTGCTTGTGTTTGGCCCATATCTCTCTCAACCTTTCCTATCCATGTACCTGCCCAAATGCCTTTTAAATGTTGCAACTGTACCTGGATCTTTCACTTCCTCTAACAGTCCATTCCACACACTAAACACTCTATGTAACAATGTTGCCCCTCAGGTCCCTTTTAAACCTTTCTCCTCTCTCCTTAAAAATATGCCCACTAGTTTTGAATTTCCCTACCCTCAGGAAAAGATCTTTGCTCTTCACATTATCTATGCCCCTCAAGATTTTATAATCCTCGATAAGGTCACCCCTCAACCTCCTACGGTCCAGTGACAAAAGTTCCAGCATATCCGGCCTCTCCTTATAACACAAACCCTCCAGTCCAGGCACCATACTGGTAAATCTTTTCTGAACCCTGCCCAAGTTAATAATATCCTTCCTATAGAGAATGACCAGAACTATACACGGTATTCTCAAAGTGACCTCCCCAACATCCTGTACAACCTCAACATTGAGTCATAGAGTCATACAGCATGGAAACAAACCCTTCGTCCAAACAGTCCATGCCAAACAGAATTCCAAACTAAACAAGTCCCACCTGCCTGCTTCTGGCCCATATCCCTCCAAACCTTTCCTATTCATGTACTTATCCAAATGTCTTTTAAACATTGTAATTGTACCCACATCTACCACTTCGTCAGGAAGTTCATTCCACATGCGAACCACCCTCTGTAAAATATTTGTCTGTCTTTTTCAAATCTCTCTCCTCTCACCTTAAAAAGGTGCCCCCTAGTCTTGAAATTCCCCATCTTAGGAAAAAGACAACTACCATTGACTCTATCTCATTATTTTATAAATTTCCATCAGGTCGCCTCTCAACCTCCTAAACCCCAGTGAAAAAACATTCCAGCCTATCCAGCCTTTTTTTAATAGCTCAAACCTTCCATCCCAGCAACATCCTGATAAAACTTTTCTGAACCCTCTCCAGTTTAATAATATCCTTCCTATAACTGGGGAACCAGAACACTGTATTCCAGAAGAGGCCTCACCAATGTCCTGTACAACCTCAAAGTCAGAAATCACACAACACCAGGTTATAGTCCAA
>JAHRHZ010000013.1:36558975-36599617 GCA_024137785.1 Ginglymostoma cirratum
ATAAACCTGTTGGACTATAACCTGGTGTTGTGTGATTTCTGACTTTGTCCACCCCAGTCCGACACCGGCACCTCCACATCCTGAACAACCTCAACATGACTTCCCAACTCCTGTACTCAAAGGACTGAGGAATGAAGGCAAGCGTGTAAATGCCTTTTTAACTACCCAGTCTATATGTGACGCAAACTTAAAAGAATTATGTATCTGCACTCCTAGGTTCCTCTGTTCTACAGCACTTGTTCGTCCTCTTCTTAGAATTAAATCTATGTTTCCATTGGCTTCTTGTTGAATGGTGCTAATGTGTTATAGTTTCTCATTATCCCACGATCTCTTTTAACCCTATATGATCTCAGTTGAATTCTTGCTATGGTCGTTCCTTCTCTCTGTTGATCTGTTACCCATACTCTGACTCTGGGCTTTAGCTCTTGTAATTGTTATACTCTGTATCTTTCATCAAATTATAAACCTCATTCTCTCTTTGCTCCTCCTTGTGTTGTTTCAGTCTGCAAGGTAATTCTCAGTGATGTTAGGCAGTAATTTCCAGGACAGAAATGGAACATTTGTCCTCCGTTTCTTGACCTTCAACAACCCATTCTGTCTTGGTGATGACCTTCAGTTCAATGGTGCAATATTTAAATCTTCATTCTTCTCCTTGATTGTATGGCCTCCTCTCTCAGCTTCTCCTTTCACTTGAGCATGGTGTGGTGTACCTGTAATATCAATAAAATAGTACTGAATCACTTAAACTGTTTATTTACAAATTATGAATCTTTATCGGAGACTAAAATCTCTGGAATGCTGGAATTGTTGTGTAGATAGCTGATCTCAATCCATCTTGAGTAATAGTCAATAATAACGATTTAGATCTTGGTTTTAAATTTGAAAAAATCCATCACCAAGTGCTTCCATGGCCTTAATAGAAAAATGATGGTGGTTCTTCTCTTGGCTATTCACTGTACATGAAATGCAGTTGTGAGTCCTTTCCTTACTGACTGTTAAATGACACTTTATTATATCTAAATGTCTGTGATGAACTCTCTGAAGAATTTCAAGTCTAAGGTCTCTTGGTAAAACTAATTTCATATTGAGGACAGGCCAGCAAGTTATTGATGACAATGTGATATCTGTGCTGTTCAATATTTTTATAGTATGAGATTGTTATGTACATAGTCTGGTCATCCTTCCAGACTTTATTTCTTAATCTATATTTGCTTTTCACCCATTTTTTGAGCTCTTCAAGTCTCTTGCAGCTTACTTTCTGAATGTAAATGTTTTGTGATTTCTGTTGTGTAAGCCTCTTAAGTGAAATCAAAATCTGCCTGTCTGCTCCATATTATGGTATCCTCACCAATGTGTCCGTTGTCATTTAGGCAAAGACAGAATCCCCCTCGTCCTCAGGTACCATGCCACCAACCTCCAGATTCAACGCATCAGCCTCCGCCACTTCCGCCACCTGCAACCTGACCCCACTACCAAGGACATTTTTCCCTCCCCATCCTTATCTGCCTTCCGGAGGGACCACTCTCTCCATGACTCCCTCGTCCGCTCCACACTCCCCACTAGCCCCAACACCCCTGTCACTTTTCCCTTCAGGAAGTGCTACACCTGCCCCTACACCTCCCCCCTCGCCCCCATCCCAGGCCCCAAGAAAACCTTCCACATTAAACAGATATTCACCTGCACATCTGCTAATGTGGTATACTGTATCCGCTGTTACCAATGTGGCCTCCTCTACATCAGGGAAACCAAGCGGAGGCTTGAAGACCGCTTTGTGGAACACCTACGCTTGGTTTGTGACAAACGACTGCACCTCCCAGTTGCGAACCACTTCAGCTCCCCCTCCCTCTCCAGTGCCACAACAATGCCACCTGAAGGCTGCAGGAACAGCATCTCATATTTCGTTTGGGAATCCTGCAGCCCAATGGTCTCAATGTGGACTTCACAAGCTTCAAAATTTCCCCATCCCCGACCTCATCCCAAAACCAGCCCAGCTCATCCCTGCCTCCTTCATCTGTCCGTCTTTTCTCCCACCTATCCGCTCCTCCCACCTCACTGACCAACCCCCACCCCCACCTCCTGTCTACCAGCCTCATCCCCGCCTCCTTGACCTGTCCACCTTCCCTCAATTGACCAACCCCCATCCCAACTCCCTACCAACACTCACCTTTACTGGCTCCATCCCTGCCTCCTTGACCTGTCCATCTTCTCTCCATCTATCTGCTCCTTTATCCACCTTCCATCATTGCCTCCCCTCCTCTCTATTTATTCCCTTTCCCTCCCCCATCTCTGAAGAAGGGTCCAGACCCGAAACGTCAGCTTTCCTGCTCCTCTGATGCTGCCTGCCCTGCTGCGTTCATCCAGCTCTACACCTTGTTATCTCAGATTCTCCAGCATCGGCAGTTCCTACTACCCCCGTTGTACTTCCCCAATACATATTCGGTCGTTGAGTCATATCTCATTTGGTTCAGTATGAACCATTAAATTCTAGTTATTTCTTTTGAATTCAAAGAAGTTATCAATGGCTGGCGGTCAGTTTCCATATTAAACAGTAAGCTCATTAAATAATATTAAAACGATTTACATGCCATATTACTATTTTTTTTTCAATTGTGGCGTCCCATTGTTCTACCTCAGCAAGTGAGAGCAGAACTTCCCAAACATTTTCTCATTATGATCCCATTTTGGTCCTCAGAAGCTGCTAATACTGTAGACCAATGAGAATGGGGATGAGAAGCCTACAAAAGCAGTGGGCATGGGAGATGGGGAAGGGGTGAGCGATCTGTGAGGGTGGGGAGAAAGCTGTTTAAGCTATGGGGTCATAAAGTAAAAAGAACCTACCTTCCCCTTAGGATTGTTAGAGCAGTATTAAAGTCTACAAGATCTGACAAATAAACCATGCCCACTATTAACAATTTAGAGCAGACTCACAGCTTTTAGCAATTGGTCAGAACTCTTGACAGCCATTTCTGCACCAGAGCTTTCAATTTAATATTTTGGCTAGTGATTCTGTTGCGGGTAGTGACTCACAGTTTTGAAACCCTAAACTGGAGACATAGTAGACTGGTCAACGCTTTCTATCTTTCTACACCTGAGATTTACTTCACCCCAATCCTCTTGGAGTTGAATTAGCTACCTCTAGGGTCATACACACATTTCAAAGTATGCTAAGATTTCTGATGGGATCAGGAAGTGCTTGATTTTGCCAAAAATGTTTCCTGGTTGATGTTCTAACACTTGACCTTGGTGTCTCAAAAGCTTATTGACATATTTTAAGTTTGATTAAAAACTTCTTTTGATTTGCCATTTCGAGGCAACTTTGAAGTTCTGTGATGTTCCTAAATGGTGGGAATTCCCTAATAACTTTGGTTTTCTCAGGATCTGCTGCAATTTCTGTAGCTTGGAAAATTTGGACACAAGAATATTGGATTTACAAACTTGCACTTTTCTTTCAATGTGAGCCCCGCACTCTCTAGTTCTGACATGACTGCTCTAACTCTTCGTCATGTTCATGTTGTTTTATGGCTCCATGTACTATCATGTCATCAGTGTAAAATGTTAGCCTGTCAATGGCACCTACTGTGTTTGATATTGCTCTTCAAAAAATTTCTGGCACATGTGCTATTCAAAATGACAACCTGCTAAAACAATACTGCCCAGAACATAAAAAAACATAGATAACAAGATGTAGAGCTAGATGAACACAGCAGGCCAAGCAGCATTAGAGGAACAGGAAAGCTGACGTTTCGGGTCGAGACCATTCTTCAGAAAAAAATATAAAAAACATAGTCAGCTTTCGGGATTCGTGATCCTGAGGAAATTGCCAAAGTTTACTGTTAGTACCCATTTTGATGAATAGGATACATTTGGCTATTTTTGCTAGACTTAATGTGTTGAAGACCTTGTGTGGATCTCACGTTCCATTACGTTATTGAATTTCACTGTACCAATACAAATTTTGATTGAAACATTTGATTTTTGTCCTGTAACCAGTGCTGAACACCATCTTGTCAACATAATAATTGATGAAATTACTCATTTTCTTTGCATAAACTCTTCTTTAACCTTATCCAAGAATGGATATGGTACTTTTCTTGGTTTATATAAGCAGATTGGTTTCGTATCAACACTTGCGGTAATGTGCTACACTTTCTTCAGTTTCTTTAAACATATGAACAACTTTGAGAACTCACTTTGAAATTCACTTCCTTGGTCTACTTCTGCAATTTCACTTGCCTTTATAAATTAATTTCAGGTTTAAGCAAACCTTTTTACTCAATAGAGAACATACTTAGTTCTGAATGATGGAGAAATTTTATAATTTCTCTTTCCTTGTACTTGACCTTTGCAATGAGTTGGCATTTTATTTTCAATACAGACCTGTTAGGACCCTGTAATTTCAATGAAGATGCCTGCAATGAAATCATTTTAAACCACATAATCTGGTCCGATATCACTGAAATGCCAACCCTGAGATCGAGTTAAACTCTGTGAAGTGTCTATTTACTCCCAGTTTAATATTTTACTATTTATTTCTGGCCTTGTGGTATTTTCCTGCCCATTCCCCATATCTCCTGATTCATTGGGAGACCCAAATGCATCTATTTCAGCCTTAACCAACAACCTCTAGGGTAGAAAATTCCAAAGATTTACAAACATTTGAATGAAGAAATTTCTGCTCCTCTTGCCCTTTTATCTGGATAGTCTGCCCCATGTTTTAGATTGCCCAGCTAGTAGAAACAGTTTCTGAGTGTCTATTTCAGGGCTTCCCAAAGTGTGATCACGTGTCGGGATGTGAGCTGAGATTTTGGGGTTGTGAGGCCATGGAGCTCCAACCAAGTGCTGACAGCTTCATGTTTCTGGATTTGTTTTAAATAGTTGACATGGCCTAACTAACTGGTTTGTGAGGCCTAACTCCTATGCTGAAAAACCCAATGAATAGGTACGTGCCTTTTATGCATGGTGGCTCTGTGGTTAGCACTGCTGCCTCACAGTGCCAGAAATCTGGGTTCGATTCCAGCCTTGGATGATTAGCTGTGTGAAGTTTACTTGTTCTCCCCATGTCTGCATGGGTTTCCTCCAGGGGCTCTGGTTTCATCGCACAGTCCAAAGATATGCAGGTTTGGTATATTAAACATGGTGAATGTGGGCTTATGGGGATAAGATAGGAGAGTAGGTCTGGGTGAATGCTTTTTGGAAGGTCACTGCATACTCGATGGGCCAAATGGCCTCTATCTGCACTGTACGAATTCCGTGATTTCGATAATTTTAGTTTGCACTGTCTTCCACTCTTACTGTTTTCCAACAATCCCCACCCCAGCTCTCACATCTCCCTCTGACTATCCAGTCACTCAGCTTCTAGCCCCTGCCGTCCCTGCACTCATATCACCTTTGCCCCCATCCCAGCTCTTACAGAGAAAGTTAACAGAAGGAAACTAGGAAACTGAAGATGTGTTAGCCTTACATTTGTTGTCAGGATACTGTAAAAGTCTGGAAGTCAGGATGGGGTGACTGGGTTTTCAGTTGACCAGAAAGGACCCAGCAAGGATTTGTAAAGGGAAGGTCATGCCTCATGCAGCTCAATGAATTGTTTCTTGGGAAAGATGATTAAAGTAGTAGATTATGGAATGTCTGTGGATTTTATTTATGTTGATTTTCAGAAGTCATTTGAAGAAGCCCTTCCTTATAGAGTTAGTTCTAAAATTGAAGCTCATGATTGAAGGTAAATTATAGAGCTGGTTAGGAAACTGGGAAAGAGTGGGGATAACAGCTGGCACGCTAATTGGCAGGATGTGGCCAGTGGTGTCTCTCAACAATCTCTGCTGGGGCCTGAACTAATCACAATATTTAATGATTTAAAGGATGTGATAAAAAGCCATATGACTAAATTTGGTGAAGACACAAAAACAACAATGTAAGCAGTGTAACATTTGAAGTATGAAATTGAAATAAGTTCTTGATAGATTAACTGGATAGGTAACACTGTGGCAAATAGGTTTTGATATAAATATGGGTCAGGCTTTAGTTTTTTTCCTAACAAGTATAGAAAAAGGTATTTTCTATTAGTTCTAGCATTTTTGTAATATAAAATCCAAAGGTTATACCAAGCTCTAGTTTGACCACATCTGGAATATTGTGAGCAGTTCTGGGCACAACACCTAAGGAAGGATACAATTGGACTTGGATGGTCTGTGGCTTGCACTTGCAAAATGATGAGACAGATAAGAACAGGAGTGTGAGACATCTGTTCATTCTGAGAGCTGGCTCGGAGGGAGCTAGCTCAGTGTCAAGGACTCTCCAGATATAAATAAAGGGTGACTTGGTGACAGGATATTAGCCTCTGGAGTTATTTCAGTTAGATCCAAGTTTCCAAAATATTAAGGGAATAGATAAGATGGAATAAAATTATTTTCATTTGGTTGAGAAGGACTGGATGCATAATCTAAAAATGTAGAGTTAGACCATTTTGGAAACATCATGGTGAAGTGGAACTTTTCTTCCACAAACATCAATTGATACCAGGTTAACAGTATTTATTGAATTTCAGATTTATTAATGTTTGTTATCCAAATATATTAAAGTAGTATTTCAAACAATTTTTCTAATGTGACCCTATTTTGGCAACTGAAAATTAATGTTGCCCAGATGCCAACAAAAACAAAGCAGCAAGAAAGCAGCAAAGTGGCATTCAGTATAGAATTACTAAAGGTTGTACAGTATAGAGGATCAATATATAATACAACATATAAATATGAATGTGTGTTTTCGAGTAACTTGTTTAAAGTTTTGTTGTGTGTACTTATGTAGGTTTCTGCTAAGTTTTACATATTCTCTGGTGACAGGATGCACAGAGAAGTCCTCCTCCTCTCATCCCACCCACACTATAACTAACCCCCCTCCTTTTTCTCTCCTACAGACAGTATTCATCTCCCTTCTGCCACAGCTACTGTAATCAGCTTCTTCCCTCCATACATACCCAATAGTCAGCCCCTCTCCTCTCCCTTGTTCTACCAATGCACACTGTAATCAGCTCCCCTTCTTCTATCGTCATTCTTGCAAACACAACAACAGTACGTCTTCCAACACAATCAGCCCCCTGCTTGCCAACGTCGGTTTTGTTTGTTCTAGTTGTTGGTACCTGCAGAACAGAGTTCCCAACCGGAGTAAGTTGTTTGTACAGCAGCATCAGCAACACAATGCAATCTGAAGCTGCCACACCTTCCCAACTAAGCTGCGTGACTTCCTGTTTTTCTTGTACTCAATTTGTGACTGAATTACACTTGTCCCTGCACCAAGGTGGCAGTCAGACATCCTGGGCCTGCATGACACTTGGCTGTAGAAGTGCTTCCTAAGGTTAAAGAACATTTTCTGCTCTACGTCTGTCTTTTGCTGTTTGGTGGCATCAATGAAGAGGTTATGGTGCAGTCCTGCCAGAGTCCTCTCAGCGCAATGACCATTGCTGCCTCCTACTGGAAGGAGTTTATGACCCAAATGCTGTTTCTGTGACTCCATCAGGGGATGGTGGGGGGTGGGGAGGAGGGGTGGGGGGGTGAGGTCATGACCCTGAGTTTTAGTACCTCTGTATTGAAGGATGTGGGGCTATGGTAAAGTATATGGAGTTAAATCATGGATTAGCCATGATCTCATTGAATAGAGAAACAGATTATAGGTGCTAATTAGCTCACTCCAGTTTCAGTGTCCCTGAAAGCTGCTACAAATCTTTGCACAATAGCTGTTTATAAAGATATATAGAGCATAGCTCTGTGGATTCTTGTACCACATAAATGTCATTTAGGTATGCTGTGTGACAGCAAAGCAGATCTTCATTAATTACCTACTTACATAAATCAAAACTCCTTATTGTAACACAACATGAGGAAATGTGTCAGAACTGTATTGGATGTTGGAAAAAAATGTAATTTGTGATTTACAGTGTGAAACCCTGTGGATCCCAGTGAATACCTTTGTAAATCCCCCGTGCCTGTCAACACTGGTACATAGAGGGTGGATTTATATGAATTGACATCGGCTATTCTGCCGTGACATATCGTGCATTGAATCACATCCAATTTTATTTATCATAAATAAAAACAGAAATTGCTGGAAAAGCTCAGCAGGTCTTGCAAGCGGCAATGAGGAGAAATCAGAGTTATCGTTTCGGGCCCAATGAGCCTTCCTTGGAACTGAAGGTTTTATTTTATTTATCATGTTATTTCTGCTGGGAGATTTTTTATTTATTTGGAGATATTTTTAATGGATAAATTACATTGAGGAAATAAGAAGGGAGATGTTTAATGTAACTGGATGCATCGGATACATGGAAGAGACCAGTCTTAAGTTGTTTTACCACATCAGTGCCTTCATTATCATTGAATGCAATGGAATTTAAAGGGAGTTCAGTGACGCTGCGTGATGGGCTCATTAAGAAACAGCAGCCGATTTTACACCATGCTTCATTTTTATTCCATTGAAACCAATAGAAAAGATAATAGTTATGTTCCAAAATGTGCTGTTAATTTTCTTCAAACCATTTTCTGCTTCCGGCCAATATCATTCCATTACCTCTCGTTCCTAGATAAAATTGGAAAATGGATGAAAATCTTGAAATGTGCTTCTTGGACTGAAAGGGTGTTATTAGAGTTCAATGAAGATAGGTTTGATTGCTGTGTTCCTTGAAAGAGATGCTGGAAGTTGAGGTTTAGTTGTTGTGGATTATGATTTTGGGACGAGGGAATGAAACTGGAGCAGTCCTAGCAATAAAATAGAGGTAATAAAGAAACTCAATTTGGGGTTGAACAGTACATCAAGCCTTCCCCTCTCCATACTTTGCAGTAACTGGCAACTGCCAAGTTAGGATTAGAGATCTGTAATTGCTGGTAAGGCACTTGATTTTGTCAATATTAACACCTTGCTATAATTTAGAAAGTAAATTGTTGATTGTGAATCATTTTGAGATATCCTGAGGATGTACAAGACAGTATAAATGCAAAGTCCTTCCTTTCTTTCCTTTGTAGAGTTTTCTTAACTGACACCCAGTGAGCATAAGCTTAGGATATCCATACCGATCCTCTTCGTGGATTTCTTTGTCATGAATAAGGATTGCAATGGTATTTTGTTGCAAGTCTCCATTTATCTACATGCTAATATGGTATATGTTTCTGTTGAGACCTTCATTTTTTAAAATTTTTATTTCTTATTGTTATTGGTTTGAAGCTGAGAGTTGTAGGTGACCTTTGGACTGTGAGCAGCTACTTGTATTTTTTTCAAAAAGGGAACAAATGAACTGTTACTTGATTATGAAGCCATTCCTGGAAGTAAAATCTGGGTTGAGTCTTGTTAAAAGTATATAAAACTATAAATACATTGACTCTGGAGAGGTATTATGCTAAAGCAGAGACTGATGTTGAATGTTAACCAGGACCTTGTGGGCAGACTGTCAGTCTGGCAGGGAGAGGCAAGAGTTTAAACTGTGAACTGTCTTTAAGTCAGAAGGATTGTGCCTATGAAAGCTACAGGCTAGAGCTTTGATTGCTCCCTGATTGTCCTTCCATGACCAACTCATTAAGTTCGGAGAATGGAATCTCAGTTATAAATATTAATTGAATATTCAGCAGAGCCTAATGGAAGCTGGTTGTATTCACCAGTGTCTTTGGAAACCAAGCAAGATATAATATCAGAGATAAGACGTTGTGGAGCTGGATGAACACAGCAGGCCAAGCAGCATCAGAGGAGCAGGAAAGTTGACGTTTCGGGTCAAGACCCTTCTTCAGAAAATGATATAATATCATGTGTCTATGATGTTGCAGTTTGTGAAGTCTGCTTAAATGAACTGACCAGTTGCATCTCGTTCATTTTTGTCTCTTGATTTATCCCTTTACTGTGTCTGTTTGTCTGTCTCTGAGTGAGTGGAAGCGGAAGCTAGAATCAAAGAAGATTGGATTTAAATCATAGATATTAATTAGATTACCTTGTGGTTTAACTTTGCTCTGCTACAGTTAATTAAAAAATTACTGAAATGTTTGTTCAAGTTATAAACCTGGCCTCTGGTATTGGTCCTCATCCCTGAGAACATTCTCATAATTTTCTTTCTGCATTCACCTTCATACCCTTCCTAAAGACTGACACTCAGAACTGGATGTAGTGTTCCAGTTGAGGCCAGACAGGTGTTTTATGCAAGTTTAACGTAACCTCTAACTTAGAGTCATAGAGATGTGCAGCATGGAAACAGACCCCTCAATCCAACATGTTCATGCTGATCAGTCATCCTAAGTAAACCTAGTCCCATTTACCAGCATTTGGCCCATATCCCTCAAACCCTTCCTTCTCATGTACCCATCCAGATGCCTTTTTAAAGATTGTTATTGTACTAACTTCCATCACTTCCTCTGGCAGCTCATTCCATATACACACCACCCTCTGAGTGAAAAAGTTACTCCTCGGGTTCCTTTTAAATCTTTCCCCTCTCACCTTAAACCTATGCCAACTAGTTGTGGATGCCCCGTTCCGGGAAAAATACCTTCTCTATTTAACCTATCCATGCCTGACATGATTTTATAAACCTCTAAAGGTCACCCCTCAGCCTCCGATATTCCAGGGAAAATAGCCCCAGCCTATTCAGCCTTCCCCTATAGCTCAAACCCTCCAACCCTGGCAATATCCTTGTAAATGTTCTCTGAACCCTTTCAAGCTTCATAACATCCTTCCAATAGCAGGGAGATCAGAAGTGAATGCACGATTCTAAAACTGGCCTCACTAATGTCCTGTACAGCTGCAACATGACCTCCCAAATCCTATACTCAATGCACTGACCAGTAAAGGCAAGTATAACAAATGCCTTCTTCACTATCCTATGTACCTGTGATTCCACTTTCAAGAAACTACGAACCTGAACTCTAAGGTCTCTGTTCAGCAACACTCCCCAGATCTTACCATGAAGTGTATAAGTCCTGCCCTGATTTGCCTTTCCAAAATGCAGCACCTCACATTCTTCCTTTGCTGTCATACTCTGTGTCCTGATTAATAAAACCTAGGGCACTACATGCTTTATTAATTGATCTGTTAACCTGTTCTGCTTTCTTGAATGATTTATCCACATATACACGCAACTCCCTCTACTACTTTTTAGAAATCTTCCTTTATATTGTCTTTGTTCTTCCTAACAAAAAGAATCACTTTGCAGATTTCTAGTTTAAATTTCACCTGCCACTTCTCCCATTTTATCTACTTGTCTATGTCCTTTCGAAGTCCGAAGCTATTGCCTTCAGAGTTCAGTGATTCCAAGATACGTAACCTCCTTAATGCTTGAAATTGTGCTCTGACCATGAAAACCAAGATCGTTTAAATCAGGTGTGAGGGTCCCAACACTGACTTCTGGGGAACTCCACCAACAATGTTTCTCCCATTGGAGAAACCTCCATTAATCACTTCTGTCTTTTTCCTGTCTCTGAACCAATTTCACCTCCGTAGTACTGTCCCTTTTATTCTTGAACAGTAACGTCACTCAACTCCAAGCATTGCATCTCTTCCAAATTAAACAAGAGCGTAGGGGGACAACAGTTCCCTGATGCATTCTCCATGGCGGTGCTTTAACCAATCTGAATTGGTTTGTCCACCAATCAACACCCTTATTCCACGATGAAAAGTTGTTGCTTCCTTTGAAATTTGACATCTTTGCCTCTGTCCTGATGAGTGTAAGATAAAAAGCTTCAGTGGCATATCTGTTTCTTCAGCAATATAGTTTTTGTCACAGAGGCTTTGAAAATAATTTTGTTTTTGAAATTTACTGATGGATTCAAGAAAATCTTGATCTGATTAGTGAACCCAAAAATCAAAGCTATCTGAAGCTGGAAATTTGCGCACAATTGCCTGAAATTTCCCTTGGGATTGTGTTGCAGAAGATTAGGGATATGTCCAGATCAATTATATGAATGACTTAAAACAGTTTTTTCGTGATTTGTCTGGTGTTCCTGCTGATCTTCTGTCAAAGTTCCCATCAGAGAAATGTTGCTTTTGGAAGTATAGTATTAATATTCATAATATTACATCATTATTTTTAATTTACTTGTTTATTGCTATTTTACGCAGAAACCATGCCAGAGTGAACGTGACATTCCAGCATACGCCTTCACCCAATTTTTACTTTGGAATTGACAAGGAGGGAAAATTGTCAGAATTGGGTTGGTTCCTCTATCCAACATTTAATTTTGTTGTCTGGCAAGCTCAATGGTAAGGAACTGCTAAATAATGAACAGGCATTCCGTTCATAGTTTTTGTTGGAGTCTTAAAGGAAATATTGTAGTTTAGGAAGTAACTATATTCTAATATATTTTTGACTCAAGTTTACATTTTCATTCCATATTTAATTTTGCCTCCACCAAATAAGTCTGTCAATTTCGGGAAGCCTAGGAAGCTGAACCATTAGAAAAGAAAATAATATTTTAATGAAGTTTAGACTAGCTTTCCTTTTTTCAATTTGAACGAATGATTGATTATTTTTTCCATTTGAGAAGGCAATTCATTCTTTTGTTGCCCTTGAATATTCCATAAAGTTTAAATAGGAGGAAATATGGTAGTGACATCTTGAGATTATTAGCAAAAGTAAAAATGCACAAAATCTTGTGAAGTGGGATGTAGATGGCAGTGAGTAGGGACAAAGGGAATATACTATATTTCACAGGGTTGTAATTAGGAAAAGCAGAAAATTACACAGAAAGATTTAGACTCATGAAACCAATACATTCTTAACAGATTGGATAGAGTCAGCATAGATTTACAAAGAGAAGCCAATACATTCTTAACAGATAAGGTAGTGAATGGGCAAAACTAGCAGATGAAATTCAATTCTGGAATTGTGAGGTCATACGCTTTGGATTTTGGGGACTTGGAGCCATGGAGAACTGTATGAAGCTTCTAAAGATTGGAGGTGAAACCTAATTTTAAGTGGAGGGGAGATTGGATGTGTACAGAACTTGGACAAATGACAAATGTATGATTTTTAACTCCTGGAACTGATTTGCATGCTGTACGGTAAGCTATGTACTTCGATCATGGAGAATGTGCTATCTGGCTGATGAGCACAGGTTTCTATTTTGGGCAGCAGAAGGTTACTAGTTAAGACCAGAGGAACAATTACCAGCATATGGCTAAGTTGTAGGACATAGGTTTTGGAATAGTCATGTGTTTAGCAAAGGATTTGGGAGATTACAGTCTATCTTGTCAGACTTTGTACAGCAAACTGTATATTCCATTACCACAAGGAAGGTAAAAACAAATGCAAAATGATTATCTATATTTATCTGCCCAATATTTTCTCCCTGAAATTATGCAGGGTGAGAAATTCACAATACATTTCTGTTCAGGTGACTAATTAAAATTAGCCCACTTTGTGGATTTAAAGAAGAACACTGTTAGCTTTGGGTGGATGTTTTTGCCACTTGTTCAGAAGACCAAGGTGGAATATTAATGGGTAAATTACTCAGATCATTTTCATCTACCTTCCTGGTTACACTTGGTGAATAGATTCAAACTACCTCTGATGTCTCCACATGGAGAAAGGGAAAAAAAGGATAAAATCACGTCTCATGTTTTCCCTGTATCATGATTAAACTATATTTCCAAGCAGTGCAAATACTTTTTGACTAAATATGTATTTAAATTCACTGATCCCCTGCATGGTTGTCATTGACACTGAAAGTTCCAAATGTGATCTGGTGATAAAATGGTGGTCATCTTCCAAGATTCGATTGACTCTCGAACATTCCCTACAGATTGTAGGGTAGCTAATATAACTGTGCTACTTTAAAAAAGTGAGGGAGAAAGAAAACTGGGAATTAGACACCAGTCAGCCTGACGTTGGTAGTGAAGAAAATGCTAGAGTCCATTATAAAAGATTTAATAGCAGGGCACTTAGAAAATAGTAGCAGGATCAGATAGAGTCAGCATGGATTTACAAAGCGAAACCAGGCTTGACAAATCTACTGGAATTCTTCAGGGATGTAACCAGTGGAGTTGATGAGGAGGAGCCAGTGGAAGTATTTAATTGGACTTGCAGAAGGCTTTTGACAAAATTCCACATCAGAGATTGGCATGTAAAATTAAAGCGTATGGGATTGGAGTTAATCGAGATGGATAGAAAACAAGATGGTAGACAGGAAACAAAGAGTAGTAATAAACGGGTCATCTTCCGAGTATCAACAAGTGACTAATGGGGTACTGCAGGGATCAGTGTTAGGGCCTCAGCTACTCACAAGGATATATCAATGATTTAGATGAGAGAACTAAATGTAATATCCTAAAATTTGTAGATGACACGAAACTAGGTGCAAGTGTGAGCTATGAGGAAGATGCAGAAACGTTTTAGTGTGATTTGGACAAGCTGAGTGATTGGGCAAATGCATGGTAGAAACAAAAACATAGAAATTACTGGAAAAGCTCAGCAGATCCGGCAGCATCTGTGGAAAGAAGTCAGAGTTAGTGTTTCAGGTCGAGTGACCCTTCCTCAGAACTGATGGTAGGTAGGAAAATGTCGGTTTGTATGGAGAAGATAGAGTCGGGGGACAGATGAGGAATAAATGGTAGGTGGAGATAGAGCCCAGAGAGAGAGAAGAGCAGTTACCAAAATAGAAGTTGCTGGAAAAGCTCAGCAGGTCCGGCAACATCTGTAGAGCAGCTCAGAGTTTTGAGGAAGGGTCACTGAACCCGAAACATTAACTCTGATTTTTCTTCACAGATGTTGCCAGACCTGCTGAGCTTTCCAGCAACTTCTGTTTTGTTCCTGATTTACAGCATCTGCAGTTCTTTCAGTTTCTATTGAGAAGAGCAGTTAGACAGATAAGGGAGTGGATACCGATCTGCATAGGAGGGGAATAGCTGTTAATGGGGACTGTTAGTAGCTAATGGGTTGTGTTTAATAGCAGGATTTAAACAGTATAAGATAACATACAGTCCTTTCTGCTATTACATGTGTGTTGTCAATGTGAATTGGCTGTAATGCGATTGATGAATATGTGAATGCTGTTTGTAAAACGTGAACTTTCACATACATATGTTGGCTATTACGCAATTCCATCCCCAATACACGTGCTTTATTGTGAAGTGGTTTTTAAGAGCTTCTCTGTAATTTTCATTTTTTCTTTGCAAATTTTTCTGTGTTACCCATAAATATGGGAGGAAAAGGTAACAAGAATGTTCACAGGAAGCGCCCTGGTGATAAAATTGTGGGTGTTAACATAAAAGAAAGGCTACACACTTGAAGAGAAGTTAGATATTACAAAGCGTTTTGAACTTAACGAAAGAGAATGTGATAAAGAAGTCTATGTTACGCACCATTAGAGATAAAGCTGAAAAAATTAAAGCAAACTGTATTCCTGGAATAAGCCTGAGTACTAGCAAACCTGTGAGACCATGGCCAAAGGAACTTGAGGAGATGGAGTGGCTTCTAGGTGTGTGGATGGAAGATCAAACAAAAGCGCGACCTGGGACCAGCTTTCTCACCATAAAAAAGAAAACCTTATCAAATTATGAAGACCTAAAGAGAAATGCTGAAAATCTTGCTGATGTGCCTGCCTTTAGTGCTAGTAGTGGCTGGTTTGCTGGTTTTCAGAACCGCTATGCTTTTCATAACAGAAGATAATGTGGTGAAGCTGCCAGTGCAGATGAGGAATGTGTGATGACACTTCCTCCCATAGTGAAAAAATTGATTGAGGAAGAAGGCTACAACTTAGAGCAAATTTTCAATTTGAATGAGACAGGTTTATACTGGAAGCAAATGCCATCAAGAACCTACATTTCTAAAAATGAAGCACATGCTCCAGGCTTTAAGGTTGCACTGTGTTGCTGGGTGCCAGTGCTAGTGGAGACTTAAAACTTAAGCCTGTGGTGGTGTACCACTCAGCCAACCCACGGGTCTTAAAAGGTTACCTTAAGTCTACTCTAGGTGTCTACTTTAGGTCAAGCAAAAGAGATTGGATGAAGGGGCAATTTTTTTCTGACATTATTGTTGATGTTTTCAAAGATATTTTTAGAAGTTATTGCAAGAAAAAAATTGGATTTCAGGATTCTCCTTATCCTGGATATTGCGCCAAGACATGCTCCTACCACTGGTGAGGTTTCTGAAAACATCAAAGTGCTATTTCTATCTCTAAACAATACCTCTCTCCTTCAACCCATGGACCAGGGTGCAAAAGCAGCTTGTAAAGCTTATTATTTAAGGCACACATTTAAGAGACTGATTGCAGCTACTGAGGGGGATAATTAGAACAATATTCTTCAATTTTGGAAGAGCTTTAATATCAAGAATACTGTTAACATTACTGTGGAAGCCTGGGGTGATGTCAGTTAGGACTGCTTGCATGCAGTTTAGCAGAAGCTTTTCCCAGATTTTATTCATGATTTTGAAGGCTATGAACTGTCAGAGGAGCCCCCAAGAATCAAAGAACATTGTGTTGCTGTTGCTGTTGCAAAGCAAGTTGGATTTGAAGAAGTGGAAAGTAAGGATGTTGAAGAGCTGCATGAGTCCCATTGTGAAGACCTCTCTACAGCTACAACAACTAGTTGCTGAAGGGGAAATGGAAGCTAGGGATGAAGATGAAGAAGTCCAGGATGTAGCACCAAGAGAGCTTTCCACTTCTCTTTTGTTTTCTATACTGAGGGAAGTTGAGAAGCAGTTGCAGTCTTAGAAGACCATGATTACAATGCAGAATGCAGCTGGATAGCAGTTCGTGAAATAGGTTTTATTTGGCACCCTAAGAATAGCTTCTTTATGAAAGAATAAAAATGGAAAAGCAGCAAAAACTAGATGCCCTTTTTAAGCCAACCTCCACAAAACAGTTAGAAGACATTGAACCACACCCATCCACTTCTGGATTAACTATTTTTCATCCTAACCCAGCAACCACAACTACAACTGAAGGTGGTGATGATGATGACGATGACCCTCAGCCCCTGCCTTAGCAACTCAGCAACCTCAAAATCACTGTCCTCCCCACCAAGTTTTCTTCAGTTTTTTTCAAGATAAAGTGTTAAATTTTCTGTATTATTTCATTATTTAAATAAATAACATTTATTTAAACTGTGCTATCCTTTGTGTTAGGCTAACTACGATATTTATTTCGATTTTGAGTAATATTTTTAGTGGTCTGCCCCAACCCTATTTTACTCATAAGCCCTGTTATTTTTATTGCGCAATTTTCTATAGCATGAGGTTGCACAAGTGAAACTATCGTGTTATATCAGAAATAACTGTATGCCAAATCTTGCCAATCATGCCAGCAGAATTTAGTAATTTTTTTGTTTTTTTTCAAAAGGTTTATTTATATGAGAAACTTGAATGCAAAGCTTCAAAAATCAGCTACCATAATAAATGTGTTCAATGACACTGTAATGCAAGGGGGAAAAGGAGCAGTAGCAACTGTGAGTCTCCCAGAAGGTAATATTATTTATCTTTTCTACAGCTATTTTTCTGTGTTGCTAATTACAGAAATACTTTCACTGACTACAGATACACTATATTTTAAGGAATATTCCTTACTTTGTCTAGTAGACTAATAACATTTAAGGATTAATTTTATGACTTTCTACTTCTAGTCAGGACAAGTTGGTTAATAATACAAAGACATCTCTTCCTATATAAATAGGCCCTTCAGTGAGTGTAAGCAGTCTGTTACTATTTTCTCTGCCTACCCTAGATATCTTTAAATTGTTCTATTACCTAATTTCATAATCTCCTCTTTTCTAATGAAAACATTCCTGGTTTTTCTACTGGTATTATCTTATATACCATGTCATCTTAGGAGATATGTCTGCTGCCCTGTCCTAAATGTGCTTCCAGTAAAACAGTGAGTCCATAAAAGCTGTCATCCTGTTCCTTGGATGAATCGCAGTCTATCTTCATTACTTAAGACATCAATAAGATTCAAAATAATAACATTTTACATGATATAAAATATCTTTCTTTAAACAATTATCAATCATGGGCAGCATGATGGGAATTGGTTAGCACTGTTGCCTCACAGCACCAGGGACCTGGGTTTGATTCCAGCCTTGGATGACTGTCTAATTGGCGTTTGCATGTTCTCCCCATGTCTGTGCGGGGTTTCCACCAGGTTCCCAGGTTTCCTCCCACAGTCCAAAGATGTGCAGTTTAGGTGGGTTGGCCAAATTAAATTGTCTTTAGTGTCCAGGGATGTGCAGGCTAGCTGGGTAGCCATTGTAAATGCAGGGTTGTATGGATATGGTGGGTCTGGGAAGGAAGTTCTTCAGGTGGTTGGTGCAGGCTCGATGGGCTGAATTGCCACTTTCCAAACTGTAGGGAATCTATGAATCTTGGCATGTAAAAATGTGGGCACAATTTTAAAATTTCATTTGTGTGGTTATTGAAAAAGTTTAGTTAATATAATGTTGTAAGGATATCAGGTACTTGGGTACATATGCAATGTACTTGACTGAATAAATACATATATTTTAGTTTTGGATAGATCAGTATTGGTATCACATCTGGAATATTGGTAGTTATTTGGAACATCCTGATTATAAAAGGACATTATTTGATGGAAAAGAATGATGTGGATGATTCCAGCAGTTTAGGCTCAACGCATTTTCCTCGAACACACAATGTTTACATGATGGGAAGGCATGAGTCATTGAGATTAAAGCACAGAAAAAGACCTTTGATATTTATGTACTACATCAGCTTTCTGGCATTGCACTTTATGTACCCTTTTATTCCTTTCTCCCTCATTTGCTATGTAGCTTCCCATTAAATACATCTATGTTATTCGCCTGAACCACTCTTTATGGTGAAGCATTTCATATTTTATCATTTTTTTTTCGGTAAAGAGCTTTCTCCTGTTCTAATTATTGGATTTATCAGTAGAAATTCAAGTAGAAATATTTTCTTCTAAGGTACCCTATCAAATCCTTTTATAATCTTAAAGACCACGGTCATGTCTCCGCCTTCTCTTTCCTAGAGACACAAAGCTCCAACTGTTCAATTTTTATTGATAGAAATACCTGCTCAGTTCTGCTATCATCCTTGAAAGTGTGCCATTTTCTTCAGTATCTTAAAATTATTAAGTTATCTAATCAAGGTCCTCCACGAGCTTACAATGACTTAAAATATGTGCCACAGAAGAGTCATGTTGGACTCCAAAACATTGGGTGGAATTCAGTAGACATCTGAGCAACGTGGTCTGTGGTGAGATTTGTGGCCGAATTGGGCAAGGCATTCGGCAAAGTCTATCTTGACAGCTTGTTGCAACTTTTCTGGTGTTTGCTAAGTAGTGAGGCAAGTTTCTCAATAGGTAACAGCGAGTTGCTAATTAAGGAAGATTATAGCTTGTTAAATGCATTATTACCACTTCAATTTACGTCAGTGATATTTAGCTTCCTAATTTACCAAAAGCACCAAACAAGGTGATTATTGAGAATTCACAGTATGAAGTGGGTACCTGACAGGTTCAATTCACTGCTGGCTGCAAATATTCTCCAAACAGTGCTGTGGCAATTAGCACTGACCTACAACCAGGCAACTTGCCTTGCTGGTTAGCATTCCTCAGTTAAGGGGATTTGCATCTTGCTGTACGGCAGTGTGCTATGTCAATCTCACATCTGCACTACGCGCGCATTGCTTACACAGTAAACACATTGTACAGGCAGCAAACAAGCAGCCACGTCTCAACGTTGAAGGGACGTAGTTCTCCCCACAGTACAAGGAAGCACCCATCAGTCAGAGGTTGCAGAACAATAAGCCAAGGGCCACCTCCCAAACCAGTCCAGGGGATTGGTCCTGAGCCTCTGGACCGAAGCCATCTCAACATGGGGATGATGAGCCTGGTGAGCATTCGATGTGCCCCTTCCCCACAAGAAGACAGGGCGATGCCACAGAACAATGGTTTCCCAACTCTTCTACCTGATGCAGCAGCCCCTCCTTGTCAACCCCCAACCCCCATCCTCTTTGTTACTGTGTATGGACTTGATGGATTGACCCTGGACCATCTCCTTAAGCAAAGTAACTGAATAGCCCTGGACGAAAGTATCTAAACCCCTAACTGATGGCTGTCACAGTGCCCCAGATTGTGCACCAAAACATTCTAATGTTAAGCTTATGTGAGCTGCTGGAGACAGCCTTGCCAATGCTTCCTCTGATGCCTCTGCACTCCTCCTCAGAAATTGAGGGAATGGCTTGAGGTGGAGCTGGTGGTGGACATCTTGATGATAGCTACAAGACAAAGGCAAGGGAAGGTGTCATGCCCAGTGGTTAGAAGTGATGTGCAAAGAATGACATTGACTGAGGGGTTAACATGAGAGTTGCAATAGAATGAAGAACGGGACTGACTCAGTTGCTGGAACATGAATGCCTTGGCATATGTGCAGGAAGAATTAAGTACATTGAATATGGATGGCATGACTGCTCCTGCAGGTGGTTAGAAGGTAGTGAGGTGCTTTGAGCAGGTGAGGAGACAGTGCAGAGACCATGCCGGGTCAGTGGTATGGGAAATTGGGGGGCATGAGAGCAAGTGAAGGGAGATGCTGCAAGCAGTAGTGAGAGTGGCAAAGCATGAGTGTTGTTGGTAAGTGTGTGCAGTAGCAGAGATGGAATTAGTCTGAGGTAGAAGGGAGGTGTGTGGCACTCACCCTGGCAGAATGGAGAGAGTCATTCACCTTCTTAAGGCACTGCTGACCAATCCCCTACATGGTGGAGATGGCACTGACCTGGGTGGCAAACATGAGCCAGGCTACCTGGGTCTGGTGGGCTGAACTCCTTTGCCTTTGCCCCACTCCCTCGACCAGAGCCTCCATATTGGAGAATTACACTACCTTCTTCCCCTTCTTTGACGTTTTCAGATTCCATCTTAAAAACTTGCTGTTTTTATTTAATTTTTTTTCAATCTAATCCATCCAGAAATAAGCGTTGGTATTTTGTTTTCTTTATTTAATGGACTTAATTAAATTGTGTCACTGTGTTTACATTTTGTGTCACTATGTTCAAATCTTTATTTATAATTCTGCTTGTTCCTACATGTCACTGTGTCTCTATTCAAGTTTCCTTAGTGTTCCTTTCCAAATACATCACCTCACGTTCCTCTGCCTTCAAAATAACTTTGCCAATTAAAAACACATGCTGTAAGTCTATTAGCATCCTGTATTTTATCATGTGCTTCTATTGTGTTAAGTACACTAAGATTAGTATTGATTGCTGATTTCTGAGACAAATCATTATGAATTACAAGCAGCAATGGTCCCAACACTGATCCCTGTGAAATAACACTTCCCACTTTTTGTCAACCTGAGGAGCCGTCTTTAACCGTTACTTTCTGTTTTCTGTTTTATAGCTAAATTGCTGTCCATTCTGCTGCTGTCCCCTGAGTCTATATATTCTGAATTTAGACATGCATCTACTTGTGCTACTTTTGAAAGCATTTTGAAAGTCCAAACACATTATGTCTTCTACGTTACCCTTCTCTGCTCTTTCTCTTGCTTCTTCCAATGATTTGCTAAGGTTGGTAACAAATGACATTCCTTTTGAAACTTCTATTAACTGTTCAGTTTCTAGATGCTTTTCTACTCCAATATCTATTCTATCACTGATGTTAAGCCAACTGGCCCATTGTTTCCTGGAATTATTCTGTACCCTTTTTTAAAACGTAGGAAATAGTCAGAACTTCAACATGCTAAAAAGCATAGATAATGGAAATGAAATTAAACCATTTATACAAGTATACAAGTTCAAAATGTATCTTTCTTCAAATATGTTACAAATTGGAAAATTGTCTGGTAAAGAGGCGTGGCTATGTGAAATGATCATGTCAGTCTTCTGCTTTGAAAGAAATGCTAAGAAACCAAGTGCACTTTTCTCTTGGAAAATTAAGTGGCGTTTAAATCTCTTATAGCATCACTTATAATATTTATTTTTAAAATGACTTTTAGAAGTATTTAGTGAGGAGATAGATTGATAAAACTCAAAATCAAACTGAATCCTAGGGGTTATAAATGGATATTAAGGAATATATTTTAGTGGGAGTTTCCTGCTCATCCACTATACTTTTTCCAGGTCAAATTTTCAACCGTAGACTCCAAGTCAAAATATGGGAAAATATAAACATGAAGAAGGGCCTGTAAATTAAGATATTTCTCAATAGAACAATGATGTTCATGTGGCAATACAATAGATTTTAAAGGTAGGAAAGTTTGAGGAGAGGGTAGATAAATGCATCAATTAAGGAATCAAGACCTGGATATAAGATTAAACGTAAGAATTTTAGATCAGAATTTAACAGAACAATTTGCTTTCTCTATTCAATATTTGAGGAGATGCATTTTTCAGAGAAATTACAGTTTTCATTAGATTCATTATACTGCCACTTAGCAAGGTGAAGAGTATAATTAAAACTGAAATGGCTTTATAGACAGTAACCACATTACACAGCAGCAAAATTGGTCCATGAGTAATTCCCATACAGAATTTAATACTGACATCGAACTCTCTATTATAAAATGTAACGGCTGTCATTACTAACATGGCTAATTGACCATTGTGTTATTTGCTAGATGTTATAAAGTGGCAGCTTCCTGACAATTACCCCTTAGCACATTCAGCCCCAAATTACGTCACTTTATGTCCTTTGCAATCTTTGTACTTGATCTAGAGGTTGTATTTAAATTAATAGTTTATATTTGGCTTGCTGCCACTTAAGCTATTAACTGGAATTGCTGAAGGTAACAACTCAGGCAGAATAATGCTGCCAAGAAAACACTGCTCTTGTGTTAGATGTTATATCTAGAACTTGTGCAACTATGCATCCAGCAACAGTAAGATATAGTGAACAGTTTATCAAGAGAGTTGGATTGACCTGAACACGAGTGTCATAATACACATTGTGATATTTTTAAAATTGTATTTTTTCTTGGAATGCAGACATTTCTGGCAAGGCCATCGTATGTTGCCCATTCCTAGTTGTTGCTGAACTGAGGGTGTTGCTGTGACGTTTCAGAGGGTGGCTAAGAGTTAAAGCTATCTCTTTGGATCTGAAGTCGCATATCAGCCTGACCAAGCAAGAATGGCAGATTTTTTTGCTGAGAGGATATTAGTGAACCGGGCCATTTTTTCACAGAAATTGTCAAATGTTTTCATGGTCACCATTACTAAGACTACTAATTCCAGAATTATTAATTGAATTCTACATCCCATTAACTGTCGTGGTGGAATTTGAACCCAGAACATTAGACTTGGCTTCTGAATTGATAGTCCAATGTGTTACCACTATCTCTTCCCAATTGTCTGTTCAACTGTTTTGCTACTAATCCAAGCGCATTTCCAAATATCATTTATGTTTGGCCTTTTATTAATAAGATCCTGCTTATGTTCCTGTCTGTACTCAGGATCATTGAGTAGGTTATTGAAAGGCTTGGACTCCTGCAACTCACTGTAAACAGGAGGAGGGCAGCCTATAATGAACCTGACAAAATCTGCTGGTGAGGAAGTGTGCATTGATCACTCAGCCATTGTTTACACTCACAGGGTTTGAACAATTTTTAAATGCCTTCAGTGGTCATAGCAACAATGAACTTTGAATAAGATAATGAATGATGTCTCTGTGTATGCTGATATTAAAGTCGTTATGATGGAAAATGTGACATGTGATGTAATTTGATTATTGTCACCTTGTGTGAATATGTCATTTGGATAGATGCTTTTGTCGTCTGACATCGCCTTTGTTGGAGGACACAGCTTGTTGAAGTCATTGGACTAGTCATCAGGAAGTCAGTTGTCCATCATTTTGTTTAATTTTTCACCTTCAGCTAAAGATCTGCTCCATAAAGTCTACTCCATGCATCACAATGGCTGCCTCCAGCCTCTCACACTACTGGACAATGTAGTCACCTGAGACACACAATAATGCAATTGATTGTATTGTATTTTTTGCCTAAAATGATCATTGTTGATGCTTACTTTAATTTCTGTGGATAGTATGGACTTGTAACTGTGGTAAATTGTGAAGTTTTAATCTATAATTAATAATAAGCTGACCGTATCCACTAAATCACTTTAGATTTACTTTTATGACAAGAATAGGTCTTGATTTACACTGGAAATCTCAGCATCTAGTTGCCCAAGCTAAAGTATTCAAATTGGTTTTCAGGGATAGGATCAACCGTGCTCTCAAGAAATAACAGAACATGCTTGAAAGGCTGAATGGCCTCCTCCTGTTATTTCTCACTTTTATGTGTTCAAGATACTAACATTGCCTTACTAGTGATTTTGCATGTGGGAAGTCCCAGTCCCACTCCTGGTCTCTGAAACGGATCAGTGAGTATTTTGATGCATTCTGAATGGAATATTAACTCTGTTAGACATTTCTGCACCTTTTATTCAGTAAGATTATAATATGAAAAGATTTATAGTCATAAATTAGCTGAAATAGCTCACCGATAGTGAAATAAATAGTATTTCATATGTAGTTACTGCATAAATATTCCATCAAATACTTCTCTATAGAATTCAGTATATTTTTCTTCTGTTGAGTTTGGTAATAAGATGATGTATTAAATCACTTGTTTCTGAGTCAGATTCAGAAAGTTGTTAACTGTGGTTAACAATGGCGATAAGACCGAAATTCTGCAAGAGTAGGTAGCTGATGGTAGGATAGAATCTCTATGGAATAGGTTAGTGTTAGGGCCCAAGAGCTGGTAATAACATTTTGTAGATTATATCTACAACCATTTGCAAAGTTGATGAGTGAAGGCCCTAAACCCTACCATTCTCAGCTGCTTCATCAATGGATTTCCTTTACCATAACATCAGAAGTAGGAATGGTCACTGATGATTTCACAGTATTCAGCATCATTCACAACTCCTCAGATATTGAAGCAATTCATGCCTGAATGCAGCAAGACCTGGAAAATATCCAGGCTTGGCAACTAACATTTTTTAAAAAAATTATGAATCTGTGGGATGTGGGCATCACTGGCTAGTCAGTAATTGTTGCCTGCCCTTAGTACAGGAGGCAATGGCCTATTGGTATTATCACTGGACTGTTAATCTAGAGACCCAGATAACGTTCAGGGGACCGGATTCGAATCCTGCTACAGCAGATAGTGAAATTTGAATTCAATAAAAATCCAGAATTTAGAGTCTAATGCTGACTATGAATCCATTGCTGATTGTCGGGAAAAACCCATCTGGTTCACTAATGTCCTTTAGGGGAGGAAACTACTATCCTCACCTGGTCTGGCTAGTGTGTGACTCCAGACCCACAGCAATGTGGTTGATTCTTAACTGTCCTCGTGGCAATTAAGGGTGGACAATAAATGCTGCCTAGTCAGCGATGCCCTCATCCCATGAATGCATAAAAATCAAGTTGCCCTTGAGAAGGTGGTTGACCCACAATTCCATTAGGGATAGAACTCCAGGATTTTGACGTAGCGGCGGTGAGGGAATAGCAATATATTTCCAAGTCAGGATACTGAGTAGCTTGGAGGGGAACTTGACGATGGTGCCCTTGACTTTCTAGATGGAAGTGGTTGTGGGTTTGGAAGGTGCTGTCTGAGGATCTTTGGTGAATTTATGTAATGCATCTTGTAGATAGCATACATCGCTGCTACTGAGCAGCAGTGGTGGAGGGAGTGGATGCTTGTGAATGTAGTGCCAATCAAACGGGCTGCTATGACCTGGATGGTGTCAAGCTTCTGGAGTGTTGTTGAGACTGCACTCTTCCAGGCAAGGGGGGTGTATTCCATCACACTCTTGACTTGTGCCTTGTAAATGGTTGACAGGCCCTGGGGAGTCATGTTACTCACCCCAGTATTCCTAGCTTCTGACCTGCTGTTTGTCCATAGTGTTTCTGTGGTTCGTCCGGTTGAGTTTCTGATCAATGATAACCCCCAGGATGTTGACAGTGAGGGATTCAGTGATGGTAACACCATTGAATGTCAAGGTACAGTGGTTAGATTGTCTCTTATTGGTGATAATCATAGCCTGGCATTTGTGTGACATGAATATTACTTACCACTTGTCAGCACAAGCCTGGATATTGTCCACATCTTGTTGCACTTGGGCACAGACTGCTTCAGTATCTGAGGAGTCGCGAATGGTGCTAAACATTGTGCAATCATCGGTGAACATCCTCACTTCTGATCTTATGATGGAGGGAGGGCCATTGATGAAGCAGCTGAAGATGCTTTGGCCTAGGACACTACCCCAAGGAACTCCTGCAGAGATGTTCTGGAGCTGAGATGACTGACCTCCAGCAACAATGACCATCTTCCTCTGTGTCAGGTAATCACCGGAAACCCCAGATTTCCATTGATTCCAGTCAGCCAGAGCTCTTTTATGCCACACTTGGTCAAATGTAGCCTTAACTTCAAGGGCTGTCACTCCCACCTCATCTCTGGAATTCAGTCCTTTTGTCCATGTTTGGACCAAGGCTGTCATGGGGTCTGGAGCTGAGTGGTCCTGGTGGAATCCAAACTGTGCGTTGCTGAGCATTTGCTGCTTGATGGTACTGTTGATAACAACTTCCATCACTTTACTAATGATCAAGAGGAGACTGATGGGATGGTAATTTACCAAGTTGGATTTGTTCTGTTTTTCTATTGTGCAGGGCATACTTGGGCAATTTTCCACACCGCACTACAGAAATGCCAGACAATGACGATCTTCAGTGAAAGATAATCTAACCGCTGCTCCTTGACATTCAATGGCATAACCATCACTGAAACCCCACTATCAACATCCTGGGGTTACCATTGACCAGAAACTGAACCACATTAATCATGTAAATACTGTAGGTCATAAGCTAGGAAAGCTTCAACGTAATTCACCTCCTGACTCCTCAAAGCCGTGCACCATCTACAACGTAGGAGTGATCATAGAATCATAGAATTCCTACAGTGTGGAAGCAGGCCATTTAGCCCATTGAGTCCACACTGACTCTCGGAAGAGCATCCAACCCAGATGCTCCCACCACCCCCCAAATCCCTATAATGTTGCATTCCCCATGGCTAATCAGCTACACATCCCTGGACACTACAGGCAATTTAGCATGGACAGTCCACTAACTTGCACATCTTTGGATTGTGAGAGGAAACCAGAGCACCCAAAGGAAACCCATGCAGGCATGTAGAGAATGTGCAGACTCCACACAGACAGTCGCCCGAGGGTGGAATCAAACCTGGGTCCCTGGCGCTGTAAGGCAGCAGTGCTAACCACTAAATGCCTTGATAGAATCCTCTCAAATTGCTTGGATATGTGCAATTCCACAGTACTCAAGCAGCTTGACATGATCTAGGACAAAGTAACTCACTTAATTGGCACAACATCCACAGGCACCCATTTCTTCCACCACTGACACTCAGTGGCAACAGTGTATACAATCTACAAGATGCACTGCAGACGTTCAACAAGATTCCTTAAACAGCAGCTCCCAAATTTATGACCACTACTGTCTAGAAGGTTAAGTGCAGCAGATTCACGGGAACACCACCACCACCAAGTTCTGCCCAAGATACTCAGAATCCAGGCTGGAAATATATTGCCATTTTCTGTGTTGCTGGGTCAAATCATGGAACTCCCTCTCTAACAGCATTGTGGGTTGTTACCTATATGAAATGGACTACAGTAATTCAGGAAGGCAGCTCATCACCACCTTCTCAAGGGCATCTGGGAATGGGCAATAAATGCTGGCCCAGCCAGCCACACCTACATGCTGTAAGTCAATAAAACAAAAAGCTCTTCTCCCCAACCTCAACTGGTGAGCCTGGAATATGAGGCAGATTGAGCCATAGAACAGAACAGTATGAGTTTTATTTTCCAGAGGCTGGTTTTCCAACAGTAAAAAGTTGCTATGTGATCGATGACTCTCAAAGTTTTGAAAGGCTAAATACCACTGGTTAGCATTTATTGCTGAATTATAGTTTTGCTTTCTTATCCATTCAGGCCACCTGGATGTCACTAGCATGACTAGCATTTAATGTCCATCCATTACAACGAATGGTATATTTTCCTCATTGTTTTTGGAATACAAGGACAATATGCCAAACTGCATAGTTAAGGGGCAGCAAGGCGGCTCAGTGGTTAGCACTGCTGCCTCACAGCGCCAGGGACCTGGTTTCAATTCCACCCTCCGGCAACTGTCTATGTGGAGTTTGCACATTCTCCCCATGTCTGCATGGGTTTCCTCCAGGTACTCTGGTTTCCTCCCACGGTTCAAAGATGTGCAGGTTAGGTGGATTGGCTATGCTAAATTGACCATAGTGTTCAGGGATGTGTAGATTAGGTGGGTTATAGTGGATTTGGGTCTGGGTGGGATGCTTTGAGGTTCATTGTGGACTTTTTGGGCCGAAGTGTCTGTTTCCATACTGTAGGGATTCTATGAATCTATAATTCTACAAACATGCAATTATATAACAGTGTAAGGAGTGAAAACAGCTGATTCATCGAGTCTTCCTTTCAGCCATGTTGCAACTAGTCAGTAGAATCCTAATGCTGCATACTCACCGGTAGCCATGTAATCTCCTAAGAAAGGCAGGAGCACAGGTTTTGTTTTTTTAGAAAACATTCTTTAAAGCCCAAAAAGTGATTAAACCAAGAGTTCTGGAAGAAACCAATAAAGACAAGATTCAGGATTCCCAACATCCAGATTGGGTTAGTTTATGAAATTACTGCAAAGAGGCCAGTATCCCATCACCGAGTCCCCCCCCCTCCCCTTATTTACTTGTACACAGTACACTGGCTGTGGCTGGCCAGCTCGGAGACAGTCCCCTGAACTGAGGAGATTTTAAATCCCCTGTCTATATTGGTCAGCCAGGGCTTCCTGATTGACCCAGATTAACAATCCCATTCAAGGACTTCATAGTCGACAAGATCCACCTGATTCCAATCAATACAGTTTACAATGATATCAGCTTCCTCAGGAACTTTTGCAGTATATCCGCACCTTATGCAGTGCTGGCAGGTTATTCTGAAGATATCTAGGGAAAGCAACTTCTCTTGATAAATACCATGATTCTATGCTGGTGGATACATAGAAACACAGAAGCTGGGAGCAGGAGGAGGCTATTCAGCCCTTCGAGCTTGCTCTGCCATTCATCACACTCATGGCTGATCATCCAACTCAATGGCCTAATCCTGCTTTCTCCCCATAACCTTTGATCCTATTTGCCCCAAGTGCTATATCTAGCTGCCTGTTGAATACATTCAATGTTTTGGCATCAACTACTTCCTGTGGTAATGAATTCCACCGGCTCACCACTCTTGGGTGAAGAAATGTCTCCTCATCTCCATCCTAAATGGTCTCCCCGAATCCTCAGACTGTGAACCCTGGTTCTGTACACACTCACCACCATGAACGTCCTCCCTGCATCTACCCTGTCTAGTCCTGTTAGAATTTTATAAGTCTCTATGAGACCCGCTCTCATTTGTCCAAACTCCAGTGAAAACAATCCTAACCTAGTCAATCTGTCCTCGTACGTCAGTCCCACCATCCCCAGAATCAGGCCGGTAAACCTTTACTGCATTCCCTCAAGAGCAACAGCATCCTTCCTCAGAAAAGGAGACCAAAACAGCACACAATATTCAAGGTGCGGCCTCATCAAGGCCCTGTATAACTGCAGCAACACATCCCTGCTCCTGATGTAAATAATTTGCAGTTCCTCATTCTCCATAAGTTATCTAATTCAAATAATAACATCTACATACACAAAGTCTAGGTTTTGTATCTTTTAATGCAAAATTAATTCTGAAGTTGAAGCTTTATTTGAGTAAAAAGACCTCGCCTCTGAGTCTAAAGTGACAACTACCCATTAGTTTTACACTGGGTTTTAGTCAATTTGCCTTTTCCAGGACCACAACATCTTCCAATGAAAGGCCATACATTGAATTATCCCACCTCCACATTCTTATGCTTTAGTTGTTCCTTTTGTTGAGCTGTTGTAGATCATGCAGGATTGCCTTCTTACCTCACCCCACACTTGACATAAAATGGTGCGCCTTAAGCTATATAACAATTTTGATTTTATGGCGTGTGGCTAATTACCTTACCAACATTACCTTTCTTGTATATACTATCTGCACTTGTCATTAAGAAGCATAGTATTTACTATAGGTTAATCCACCAGAATTTGTGACTGGCTAAAAACTCTTGAGTATAACTAGACGCTGCAATAAATTTCATCTTCATCAATTCAGTTTGTTTTGTGATCAGAATTTTTGCCAATGAGTAACTCTATTGAAGAATGGGAAAAATGAAATGGATATTGGACAAGGCCAAACAAGGGGAATAAATCAGACCAGGTAGAAGGCTAATTTGAAGGGTTTCAATGAGATGATAGACTGAAGGACAGTTATTGGTGTGAAGAATTGAATGGTTATTTTGTAGCATGTTCGTAAAGCAGTGTCGGACTTGTATAGGTAGACACAGCAGTTTAGAATAGTACAAGTTGCTGATGGCTTATGTGTTTCTACTAATGATAGTTTACACTATATGATTTTGAATGATGTTGGATTTAGCATTATATATCAACTAGCTGTGCTTTCAGAAGTGTCATTTGTTTTTTTTGGAGGTTAATGGCTAACGTGAAACCCATTAATTGCTCTGAGGAGAATAATTATGGCTTGATTTATCAGAATATTATAACAGAGTGATAATGTATTTTCTTTGTAGATGTGTAAAGCTTTGTGACTGATGTTATAAATGGAAAAACATCTGCTTTGGGACTGCACAGATGATAATTGCTGTTTAAGAAGGATGATAGATCATCATAAATACATGCATTAAATGTACTTTGTTTTTGATTGATTATTGTTTGGTTATGCTTAAGAATGGCAGAAAAACAAGTTAATAAGGAAGAAAAAGCTTAGACTGTATCTGTTGTACACAATAATAAAAATGTAAAATTCCATCAGGAACAATTCTGATTGTATCTTAAATTATTATGGCTCGCTTCAAAACTGTGTGTGCCTAAAGCAGATGGTTCAAAGCTTCCCATAAGATGGCCTTTGGGGCTCATTTAAACACTATGGGCAAATTGCCAGTCCTGCTATCCTTCTGGAGGCAACTGTCCCATTGCAGGAGGATCATTTGGGTCACTGTTCTTACCAGGAACACCTCTAAACTAAGTCAAGGGTTGTGGTGGAGGGGAGGTCATACAACAGACAGAGAATATGTTTTATTTATTTTTGCATGGGATGTGAGCATTGTCAGCAAAGCCTGTCCCAATTGCCCTTCAGAAGGTTAAATAAGAATAAGGGGGAATATTCTGAAAACAGGTCATAAACTAGTGATTTGCATAAATAATGTGCCTAAAAACTGTTTTAAGCCACTGTGGGAGACAACCAGATGATTATAGGACTGGATTTGGGGTCAGATGCAGTTTAGGTGGCTTGAGATCCACAAGACTGCTTCTTCATGCAGCAAGGTCCAAATTCTTTCCCATATCTTACCTACCTACTTGGGGATAAATGGAGGATTTGGAGTTGACAGTCTCTGTAAACTGAACTCATAGATTAAGACAACAGTGTGCAATGAAAAGAAGGTGTTTCTTCAACCATTTGGTTGTGCAAAAACTTCCAAATCATTCTTTACATTATAGCACAGGACATACCAACATTTCAACTCCATTTCCTGTACTTTGTCTAGTGTCCTATAACAATCTTTAAATTGTACCACTTGTAACCTTGTGATGCTGAAACTTTTACCTTAGTTCCCTTTGTATTTATTTACTTTGTTTGGAATTGACAAAATCATTTTTCTGTATTAGTGCAGTTTGTACTTTCATGTTTGCCTCTCAGAGATATTTTTGATGCATTGAAACCACTTGCATAAGTGAGAAGATCAGCAAGTTGAAGCTTAAATATGCATGTGATTCTAACAAATGATATTGATGTTAGCTGTTTCTGATTTCCTTAGAACTATTTTCATATGACCATCTGGAACTTGATGCTTCATTGTCATGCCCTGGAACAAAAGATGAAACTTGTGCCCATTGGGATCACACAGTTCAGCTTTATGTATGCTGTACGCACGACAGCTTGTACTGCAATCTTGAACTTGGAAGATGGATTACACCATTCCGTAGGTAAGCCAGTATCTAATATATGAATATCATTAGCATCATACGCAGTACTAGAATCACAGCAATGAGCACACAAGGAGCCATCTGGTCTACCACAATGAAATTAGTGCTTAAGTTCAGCTGTTTACTTTCTATTCACTTCTACATATCCAATTGAGCTCTTTATTTTGAAATGCTTCCCCGGTTTCTTTCAGGGGAGAGACAGAGAGGAGGATGGGGGCAAGAGAGAGCATTGGAATAGGGGTCATGAACCAGAGTTTGTCTGTTCTTTTCTTTTCCTTTTTTTTATTTTTCTCTCTTTACTTGTTTCTTTTCTCTCTATGCCTTTTTTTACCTCGTCTTGAGTTTGGGCAGCATTGGCAGCAGAGAGACCCCAGGGTGGACCTTGAGCGAGCCCACTGCGGACCTTGAGTGGGCCAGCGCACAAGTTGATCAAGCCCAGCATGGAGGAGAGTGGGTCCAGCACAATTGAGCCCTTACTTACTTTTCTGGGGCGAGCACAGGACCTGGCATCGGAATTGGCAGCTGCTACATCAGTAGAGGCGACTTCAGCGAGGTAGGCCCAGCAGTATAAGATGGTGCCTGAGGATCGGCAACTTTGACATTGGTTGGATCCAACACTGGCGGCAGCGAAGCAGTGGCAGAGGGTCATCATAGCGACATTGAGGTGGGCCCAGTGGTGAGAGTTGGGAATCTGATGTTGGTTGGTCCAGTGCAGGCTGTGGTAAGGCAAGTATCAGCCCAGCAGCAAAGATGGTGCCTGAGGATCAGCAACCTTATTGGTTGGGTCCGGTGTACGTGGTGGCGAAGCAGTGGAGGGGGGATGGTGGAGCAGGTGTCATTGATGGCGATAAGCTGGCTTAAGACAGATGAACTTTTTTTTTCCTTATTCTTAAATTATTCAAAATGGCAGCGAATCGTGGGGCCAAATGAAAGCTTTTTGCTCTTATTTTATTGTATTCTTACTGTAAAATACACGTGACCATAAAATCATTCATTCATTCACTCATAGTCTCTGTCTCAATGGCTGCTTGAGGTGAAACATTTCATGTTCATAATGAGGAGAAAGAAACCTTGAAATTTCCCTTGTAATTCACTAGTGATAACTTTAAGCCGGTGTCTCTGTCACAAATTTGTCAGCTTATGGAAACAAACCTTTACTACTTACCTTCTCAAAACTTGTGATTAGATGTGCCTTTAATTTTCTCTGTTCTGCGAAAAAAGAGACTAGTTTTTAAAAGGTGCAAAATACTGCAGATGCCAAAGATTTGAAGTTAAAACAAAATAGGTGAATCTCAGCAGGTCTTTACTAACTGTGGACAGTAAAACAGTTCAGTTTCAAGTTCAATAATACTCTTCTTTGGAAATAGACAGACGTATGGAAAAAACAAATGTTCAAATTCCTTTTCATAACTTTAACTTATTTTTTCTGGCATAATTATGATAATTATTCACTGTGCCTTTTCTAATATCCTCACTATTGTGAGTATAGAAAGCCAAACACCTGACCAGTGTATGTACAACTATGTGACTGAGGAGTCAGGTGTTTATGTTCTGGAAGCAAGAAGATTTTATTATAGCTAAATTTATTATTTCACCATCCAAAGAAACTCAGATTTAAATATTAAATGTACTTTGTTACCAATGCAGTTCATGCCTCCAGTTAGACCTCACGCTTGAGATGATGAAAACAGAGTATGTCTGTTAATTTTTTGTGGGACATTGCATATGCCATAGAAATTGCAAATAAATTTGCCAGCAGCATGCTGATGAGCTTCTTTTTGTGCCTTTAGATGATGTCAAGACAGGAAGAATAAATTGTGTTTGGAATGTTGGAGAAGTTCCAAACAGGCTGGTGATCACTCACTAATAGCAAGAAAGAAAACAGAGGAAACTGCAATATTGCTTCCTCTCATTTGCATGCAGATACATTCATTCTAGAACACATTCTGCTCCACAGAATGTTGCTTTAATCCGGAAACATTTGCGAGGACTAGTACCACCATTACTACTTACATTACAGTGATAAGAGAGCATTAATGGCCTCTTAAACATACTATGGTTGAAATATTAGTACTTAGCAAGGAATTTTTTTTTTAATTGTATAAGGTATATATCAAAACACGTCAAGTTCTCGGAGGAATTGACAAAGGAAATCTGTAAGATCAGACTGGAGATCTCAGAAAATAGACATTGACCATTTAGAACTCTCAAACGACCATAAGATGTAGGAACAGAAGTAGACTATTCAATCCATCAGTTCTGCTCCACCATTCAATGAGATCAAGACTAATTTGTTCATCCTCAGCTCCACTTTCCAGCATTTTATCTATATGCCTCGATTCCCCTTCTGATTAAGTATCTGTCTATTTCAACCTTGATTATGCTGCATGTTGACCTTTGTACACCCACAATGTACCAATCTTCTATCTGTCTCTTGTAGCAAAAGATAAGCATGGCCTTGTTACTGTGGTCTAAAATATTACAGTTGGATTGTGCCATGCCACCTATTCCTCCTGAAGAATTCTATACGGGAAAGTATCTTTGAAGTCCATGGCAATTACCTATGTGTAACACCCTCCAGGCTGAATGGAAAAAGGAGATGGTGGATTTGATGTTTTCCAGAACTAGATTCTTGAAGCCATTTAGCACAATTCCTCCTCCTCCTCATGTAACTGTCAAACAAATATCCAAGACATAGATAGCTTGGTTGCTCGATTAGAAGGAATGTCTTAGCAGCTTCTTCTTGCAAGCCTGGAATCTCATCCCTATCATATGTTGTTCTCGAGGTGGCTGTTCTGAAGAAGAAACTATTATGCTTTTGCATAGCAGATCTGAAGAAAGATGCAGCTTTTTTGTTGAGGTTCAGCCTATGCAGCTCCACAATTCTGTGCTCTACAGGGTATTCCGTCAGAGATGCACACAGAGAATATCAGCTAGGGGTGGAGGACCATCACCTCAGTGAAAAATGTTCATTCATCTGCCCAAATCCTTTTGGTTTTCCAATTCAGCAAGCTGTCCCTGACAACAATATTGCAAACCAACAGTGTTCAGGACTATGTGCTGTGTGACGCAGTAAAGCTTGGGGCAGCTACCAGAAAGGCACAATGGGGAAAGGTCACTGTCTCAAGGTCCTTTACACATAATACACTGACAGGCTGGAAACTGTGAAAATTCCCACCGTCTATGCAATAGATATATAATTAACATTATAACTATGATGAATGTAGTATTGGAAGGAATTGAGTTGTTTTGCACTTTGTGAAATGACAGTGTTAAAAAGTAATATAATGCATTTTAATGAATTTAATGACAAAGTATATCTGAATTTTTTTTTTAGAAACTGCTAGTATTCATCAAATGACCATCGGCAACAGCGTAAGCAAATTACTGTGTACTGCATAAAAGCCTTAAATATAAAACAGCAGATAATTATTTGTTTTTTGTTTGCAATATCATACTTGAATATTATTCAGTAAATTTCCTAGGAGCACCATAAATGTCCATTTTGTAAATTGGACAATGAGTTTCTGTTGCAAGCAGATTCCTACATGCAGCATTCACACTAAACTACTCTCTCTCCAGCTGAATTTCCGTCTGGCCCTTTAATTCTCCTGCACATTTAAAGTGACTTTTGGTGCAAAGAAAGTCACTACTAATTTCAGTGGAAGACCTAAGTATGTGAAAAGTAAAGGATTTACTTGGTATTCTAACTTAGCCTTAGTTCCAGCAGCTCAGACTCTAGTGTATATTTGCTGGGTTCCGATGGCATCTCCTAAAGTATTTGTACAGGACGTCCTTAGTCTCCACTGACTTTTTCATAAAGAGGATAGAAGATACTGTTCATAATCCTTAATGGAACAAAACTATCCCTAGGCATTGTTGGCTCTCCATTTGAAGGTGGCCAGTGTCGATCGTACAACGTTATTTGAGTTAGTTTTCCCAAATTGTGCAAAACTTCTGGGGTCTTATTCAATGGTATTTAATGGTTTTCAATATGGATTCAAATTTCTAAGGCAAAGACCTAGCAAATACCACCTAGGAATAGTTGCTTTACTTTTCTAGATGTTCAAGGCTATAAAATTATTTTCTTAAGTGTGCACCTTTGAAGTTGGGATAACTTGTCGGAGTAAAATAAAAGTGTTCGAGGAAAATTCACAAATATACAAGGCATAAAATGTTTAATAGTATAATCATTAACTAAAATTGAATCCTTGTTGGATCTTCTCTTAAATTATTCAACTTTTGTAAAGGATATCCCAGTGTTTCGAATTAAAAACACACCCTTAAAACAAGTTTCGTTCTAGAATTTTTTTTGTATATCAGGGCTATTTTTATAACATGCCCATGATATTGCCTCTAGTCAGTGAGAAATATAATATTTCTTTTAATATCCAAGATGAAAATGGAATTTAAACAGAGACTTTTGAAACCTCATTTCCTGAGTTACTTGGTGGTCAGAGTCTGTATACCGCCAGCTAAAGTGTCAAACAGCTGGATTTTTATTTTAGAGCTGCCTTTATTCTTGTATCATTTATGTGATGGTGTCATTTTCCGGAGAGATGAATTCACATCAAATTATAGTACAATGGTTACTTGTCTGCCCACTCAACTGATTAGGAATGAAGAAAAAAGTATATATTTTTGGATAAGGGAGTGATGTCATCAACAACCATTATAAAATAAATTGTTGCAAGGAATTACTGGCATCGCTACTAATGCAATTATTATGTGGCTTTCCACTGATCGAGGATGGATGCAACACTCAAGAAGCGCAACATTATCCAAGGGAAAGCAGTATTTGCTGAGTGCCCTATGCATGAGCTTAAACATTGCAGCAACACTACATTGGAGGTCAGTGTAATCCTCACTACTGGGTACACTACAGCAGGTGGCAAGGCTTTCTCAGCAGTGCCTCCCAAACTTAAAATCTCTGCCACTTAGGCAGAAAGACTAAGAGAATGGTATCATCCCTACATCTTTCTAATATGGATGTTATCCCTCGCTGTTTCATCATTACTGGGTCAAAATTCTGGAGCACCTTGCCTAATAGCATTCACTGCAAGGATTTCAGTTGCAGAGTATGCCAATATTTTTACCGGATATTGTTGTTTACTAATGTACTTTACATTCAGAAATAGATCCTTACCTGATCTCGCCTCTAAATGCACATCGGTTGATTCTTTCTTAACTGTCCTTTCACTGTGAGTCCAGACCCAGAGGAAAATGTTGACTCAGTGGTTGACCCAAGTGACTGTAAGAGCAGGTCACAGTCTAGGCATTCTGCAACATGTAGGAGACCTCCTAACTTGTCAAAGCCTGACTACCACCTTTAAGGCACAAGTCAGGTATGTGCGAGAATCTGATCCATTTGCCTGGATGAGTGGAGTTCCAACTACACTCAGAAATCTTGAACCCACCCAGGAGAAGGCACCACATTCACAAAGTTCCTCCAATACTGATGTTCAGTAGCAGTAATGTGCACAATCTACAAGAATCACTGCAAGTATTCACCAAGTCTCCTTAGTCAGCACCTTCCAAACTTAGAACTATTTCCATCTAGTTGGAAAACAGCAGCAGAAACATGGGAACATCACCACCTGCAGCTTCCCTTCCAAACCACTCACCATCCTGACTTGGAAATATATAGCCATTTCTTCACTGTCACTGGTCAAAATCCTGGAATTCCCTCCCAAACAGCATTATACATCTATCTACAGTTCATGGACTGCAGTGGTTCAAGGGCAACTAGGAGTGGGCAATAAATGCAGGCCCAGCCAGTGATACTCACATCATTTCATGAATGAACACATTTTTTTAAAAAGTCATAATTGCTTTCTGACATAACCAGTTTATTCAATCCTGCAAAGTCCTCTTCACTGACAGCTGAGATCTATTATGTATTATATTTGGTGTAGATGTGAGGTGAGTCATGAGACACTCAAATTTTGAGCCAGTGCTTATGGGCTTGTTCCTGCTTGTTTTTGAGCTTATTGATACAAAGCTTTGGGATAAAAGCCTTTTCGTAGGGTTGCAGTAATGATGACTTCATAAGTTCTTATTTGTGATTGGAGCCTAGTAACTGCCCAATACAGAATAAGGACTTGTGCCAAAATTCAGAAAGGCGTCCCGTAGGCTAGCCAAGTTGCAGACTGAGGCAAACATATTCACTGAATTATGCCTTACAACCAATGCTCCAGACACCTGTTTTATCATCAATCTCAATGGCGGGACTATTGAAGGTGGCAGCACAGGTACATAAAGTGGTAAAAAAGGCCTATGGCATGCTTGCCTTCATTGGAAGGGGCATTGAGTGTAAGGATAGACAAGTTATGCTGCAGCTTTATAGAACTTTAGTTAGGCCACACTTGGAATATTGCGTACAGTTCTGGTCACCACAGTACCAGAAGGATGTGGATGTTGTGGAGAGGGAACAGAGAAGATTTACCAGGATGTTTCCTGGTGAGGGGGTTTTAGCTATGAAGAAAAGTTGGCTAGACTGGGTTTGTTTTCAAAGATTGTGAATGGCATGTATACAGTGGAAAGTATGAGGCTTTTTCTCAGGATGGAGGGGTGAATTTCTAGGGGGCACAGGTTCAAAGTGCAGGGGGTGGGGTGTGGGAGAGTTTAAAAGAGATGTGTGAGGCAAGATTTTCACACCAAAGTGGTGCGTGTCTGGAATGCGTTGTCAGTGGAGGTGCTGAAAGCAGACACAATAGCAGCATTCAAGAAGCAGCTGGACGAATACATGAATAGGAAGGGAATAGAGGGATACGGATCCTGTAAGCGAAGACAGTTTTAGTAGAGAAGGGCAAATGTAGTAACACAGGCTTGGAGGATGGAAGGGCCTGTTCCTGTGCTGTATTGTTCTTTCTTTTTTGTACAGTGGTCTACAATCAGGAGAGAGTGCCCTGGGAGTCCTCAGCATTGACTTCACATCCCATGAAGTTTCAAAGAATCAGGTCAAATATGGGCAAGGAAACCTCATGTCAATTGCTTCAGCAGCTGAGTGAAAACAGTTCTCCTGTGAGGTATTGAGAGTAGCAAGGTCTCAGATTGTAATCTATGTAGGGGACTTCATTGTACATCACCAACTGTGGGCTCAACAGCATTACTGACCATGTTGACTGAGTTCTGAACATTAAACTGTGAGACTGGGTAGGTGGCAGGTGATAAGGGAACCAACTTGAAGAAGAACCTACATGACTTTGTCTTTGCTAATCTACCTGTTGCAGATGCATTTATTCATAAGAATACTGGTAGAAGAGATTGCCACACTGTTCTTATGGAAATAAAGTCCTGTCTTCACAGTGAGGATACCCTTCATCTTGTTGTGCGACGGTGTTGTCATGCTTAATTGTTTTTGATTCAGAACCAATCTAACAGTTCAAAACTGTGTATCATCACTGGCCAGTGCTGTCATCAGCAACAGAATCACATGTAATCACATGTATCTACAACGTCATATCCTGGAATATCCCTCATTCTACTCTTGCCATTAAGACAGGGAGCTAACCTTGGCTCATGGAGAAGAGACAGAGAATAAGCTAGAAGGTGTAAATCTAGTGAAGTTACAACACAGGGTTACGTGTACGATGAACAGTAAAAATTATTATGTGTTCCACAACAAAGCGGTCTGATCAAAGTCCTGCAATTCTGACACATACAGTTATGAATTGTAATGGACTACCCAAACTAAAGAACTAATGGGGTTAGGAGTCTCCATGAATGTCCTCATCCTCAGTGACGGTAGAACCTGGTGCAAAGGTTGTGTCAGAAGTATTAAGCCATCTTTAGCCAGTCTCCTTGAAGATCACCAGCATCAGGGATGCCAGTCTTCAACCACTACTGTCACTTCACAAGATATCAAGAAACAGCTTACTATGCTGGATAAACAAAGGTGATGGGCCCTGGCAATATCCCATTGTTAAGATATGAACTCCAGAATTAATTATGCCCCTAGCCAAGCTCTTCCAGTACAATGTTGCTGGCAACCTGACAAACTAGAAAATTGCCTTTACCTATGCCATGGCAGTTAAAGGCAGGGCAAAAACAAACTAGCCAGTTCTTGCACATCTGTCTACTCTCAACCATCAGCATAGTGATGAAAGACATCGTTGACAGTGCAATCAAATAGTACTTGTACAATAACAACTGATCACTGATACTTCATATGGGATTGGCAAGCATCATTCAGGTCCAGATCTCATTACAACCCCAGTTCAAACATGGACACAAGGGCTAATTCCTGAGATAATGCAGCAAATCCTTCCTTGTCATCAAGGCAGCACTTGAAAAAAGTGACAAAGCCAGATCAAAATTGAAATCAACAATGATCGGCAAAATCTCTTCACTAGCTGGTGGCACACCTTTAACAGAGGAATCGGAAATAGTAAGAACTGCTGATGCTGGAGTCAGAGATAACACAGTGTGGAGCCGGAGGAATACAGCAGGCCAGGCAGCATCAGAAGAACAGGAAAGTTGACATTTCGGGTCAGGACCCAAGCTGGAGGAACAGAGCAGGCCAGGCAGCATCAGAGGAGCAGGAAAGTTGACGTTTCAGGTCAGGACCCTTTCT
>JAHRHZ010000013.1:36600017-36622244 GCA_024137785.1 Ginglymostoma cirratum
AGAAAGGGTCCTGACCTGAAACGTCAACTTTCCTGCTCCTCTGATGCTGCCTGGCCTGCTGTGTTCCTCCAGCTCCACACTGTGTTACACAAAGGAAGGTGGTTCTGGGTAGTAGAGGCCAATCATCTTGGCTCCAGGACGTTGTTGCAGCAGCAGCTCCCCAGGGTTGTATAGGATCAGCCATCTTCAGTTGCTTCGTCACTGAAAACAAGGTCAGGTATTCAGTGGCTATTGCAGAATGTCCGTGTCTCATCATGACTCATCAAATAATGCAACTGCGTGTGTTGACATTCAGCATGATCTAGACAACGTTTAGACCCAGGCTGATAAATTGCATGCAGAATTCTGCAACACAAGAACCAAACAATGATCATCTCCAACAAGAGAAATTCAAACTCTCTCCTGTGACATTCAGTAGTATTACTATCACATAGTCCTCCACCATAAACATACTAGGGTCCACCATTGACTCAAAAGTTCACTGGCTGAAAGAGCAAGTTACAGGTTGTGTATTATGTGGTATACAGTTCAGCTCTTGACTTTCTAAAGCCTTTCCATGATAAAAAGCACATGTCTGTAGTGTTACAGACAATTCCTTAGCAATGCTAGGATGTGAGTACTGCTCCAACAATGCTCAATAAGCTCAATGCCACACAATGCAACACAGCATAATTGATTGGCATCGCATCTAGTACCTTAGTCATTCACACCCTTTACCAACAATATACTATTGCTGTGTGAAAGGCTTCTTTGACAGCAGCTTCCCAATCCACATCCTCTCCTATCTAGGAGGGCAAGAGAAGATGTATGGAAACACTACTACTTTAAATTCTATCCTAACTCTCAAATCACAGTTCTAAATCACTGTTCCTTCTTTGTCACTGAGTGTAAGTCCTGGAGTTACCTCCATAACCTCTTTGTGGGTCTACCTATATGATTTGGACCACAGTGCTTCAAGTCACTGGCTTTCTTCCACCTTCTCAGGGGAATTAGGGATAAGCGATAAATGCTGGTCTTACGAGGGACACTGAAATGCCATGAAATAATAGAACAAACAATCTTCCAACAACCATAACTATGTTTGCAGCAGTCTATAATTGACAGTAGGAATTGAAATGTTCTTTCTCCTACACAACTCCTGTGCTATCATTACGGAGGTGAGTGGAAGAGCCTGTATGTCAATTAAAGTAATATTATCTGCCTGACATCGTACAAACTACAGTATTTCTCACCTGCTGCCATATGATCCTGTGCTCCCACCATGCTGCCTTGACTGCATTTTTTCTTTATTTTATGTTAGGTGTATTTGAAGGTAAACTATATTTAGATTACAAGGAGAAAAACAATAAACCAACATCCTGGCTTTAATATAACATGTGAAGGGATAACTGGAGCTGGTCCTCATGATGTCCTGGAATGCATGCAATTTCCCAGAACCAATCAATATCAAACTTTTTTTTTAAAAAAAATTCATTCATTTGTAGTATGTGGGCATCACTGGCAGGCCAGCATTTGTTGCCCATCCCTAGTTGCCCTTGAGAAGGTATTGGTGAACTGCCTTCTTGAATCACTACAGTCCATGTGCTGTGGGTTGACCGACAATGTTATTAGGGAGGGATTGTGAGGATTTTGACCCAGTGATTGAAGGAATGGCAATATACCAACTTGAAGGTGGTGGTGTTCCCATATATCTGCTGCCCTTCTCCTTCTAGGTAGAAGTGGTTGTCTGTTTGAAGATGCTGTCTGAGGATCTTTGATAAATTTCTGCTGTGTATCTTATAGATAGTACACACTGCTGCTACTGAGGGTGGAGGGACTAGATGCTTGTGGGTGTAGTGCCAATCAAGTAGGCTGCTTTGTCCTGGGGGTGTCAAATTTCTTGAGTGTTGTCGGGGCTGCACTCATCCAGGAAAGTGGGGAGTATTCCATCATGCTCCTGACTTGTGCCTTGTAGATGGTAAACAGGTCTTGGAGATTGAGGAGATGAGTTACTCACCACAGTATTCTTAGCTGCTGACCTGCTCTTGCAGCCCCTGTGTTTATGTGGTGAGTCCAGTTGAGTTTCTAATCAATGATAACCCTCAGGATGTTGATAGTGGAGGATTTGGTGATTGTAACACCGCTGAATGCCATGGGGCAGTAGTTAGATTGTCTCTTATTGGTGATGGTTATAGACTGACATTTCTGTGGCATGAATGTTACTTACCAATTGTCAGCCCAAGCTTGGAAATTGTCCAGATCTTGTTGCATTTGAACACGGACTGCTTCAGTATCTGACAAGTCACAAATGGTGCTGAACCATTTCAGCACCACCGATGATCGGTGAACATCCCACTTCTGACCTTAAGATGGAGGAAGGTAATTGATGAAACAGGTGAAGATGGTTTGGCCAAGGACAGTACCCCGAGAAACTCCTGTGGAGAGGTCCTGGAGCTGAGACAACTGACCTCCAGCAGCCATGACCATCTTGCTTTGTGTCAGGTATGACTCCAACCACTGGAGAGTTTGCCACTTGATACCTATTGATTCCAGTTTTGCTACGGCTTCTTGATGCCACACTCAATTGAATGCGGCCTTGATGTCAAGGCATGTCACTCTCACCTCACATCTGAAATTCAGCTGTTTTATCCAGCTGCAATGAGGTCAGGAGCTGAGTGGTCCTGGCAGAACCCAAACTGGGTGTCACTGAGCAGGTGCTACTTGATAACACTGTTGATGACACCTTCCATCCCTTTACTGATGATTGAGAGTAGACTGACGGGCATTAATTGGCTGGGTTGGATTTGTCCTGCTTTTTACATACAGGACATTTTGAATTGTGTATAAGGAATGATGAGGACCACAGAGAGGTAGACAATATTACTTTTTTCAAAAAACCAAAAGAACTGTGGATGCTGGAAATCAGAAACAAAAACATAAATTGCTGGAAAAAATCAGCAGATCTGGCAGCATCTGAGGAGATGAAGCAAATTAGTGTTTTGGGTCCAGTGACCCTTCTTCAGAACTGTTTCTTCAGAATTGTTTAAGAAACAATATCTGATTTTATTTTAGAAAATGACTCTTTCCATGCCTTTCAAGCTGTTCTTTCCATTTACCCTTATACTTTCCCACTTGTTATTTCACTTTTTCTGGTTATTTTTACTTTAGCAACCCTCTTATACTTAACTGTCATTTTTGCAGCTTATATTTTTTTCTTTGATCTTTCTCTTTCCCTATTCCAAAATAAGCAGAGATCTGTTAATTAATTCTGTATGCACTAATGATCGGATACGGTTGCCATAGTACTGATTCTGAGGTATGTACTAAAGTTCTGCGCTGCTCACATTAGCAAGCTACATCAAGTTGATTTCCACCGTCTCTCCTATTCCTGATCAGCTATTGCCTGCTTGTGAGATAATTTGTTTTTACTGAACATTCTGTTTGCCATTTTCATCCAAAACATTTAAGCTGCAAACAACGATATACCTGATTCAAAACCATTGATGTTCACTTGACAAAAATCTGTTTCTGTTAGCTTTTTGTTGAAGCAGTCCAAAAGTAAGCCCAATGCCCCATTATCTTCTCATTCCTGGTTGGGACATAACTACAAAAAAAATAGGATCCAAAGCCTGTGATACATCTGGGACAGGTGACCTCAAAAGAGGGAGGAGATTTGGATGAAACTGAATGCATTATATCATTGTTAACTCCATGGTGTGCAGGACTTCTTAAACAGATTCATTGCCTGGATTGATGGGCTTTGCTCTCATATGAGCAGCAAATGCTGCAAACAGGCAACAACCTGCTGCAAGAATAGAGATCTCAGGGTTAGGGTGGTGAGAGGGTATGTGAGATTGCAGAGCTTCAGTGAGATAGGGATATTTAGAGAGGATAGTTTTGTGATCAGGGAATTGATGATTGCAGGAGGGGACCTTGATTGCCTGGAGTTTGCTGATTACAAAGGGATTGATTATTGCAAGAGTATTGGCGATTGCTGGGGGCTTGATGGCCATGAAGGTGGGCCTCAGTACCATGATCATGAGGGTTTTCTGGTCACAGGGACATTGATGAATGAGAAGGTATTCAATGATCGCAGGGCTATCATGGAAGGGGCAATCACTGATCACAGGGGCAATAAACATCATAGGTGGAATCCAATCATATGGAGTGCAATGCTAAGGCCTGCTCTGATCGTTGTGAAGGGGTGATCATAGAGGCGTAGTCAGAGATTGTGGGAGGGGATGGGGTTCCAGTCCTAGAGGAGTCTATTTGCTGAGATCGGAATGGCATTCCAAATGGAACAAAAAGCAGAAAAAGAGCTATTAGAAAGTGAAGGAAAATGAGAGTGAAAAGCCTTTCTCTAGCACATTAAGGGAGTAGTTCTCCAAACTGAACTCCTGTGAGGAACAGGGGATAAGACATCTGCACTTCAGTAAGGATGTCCTTGCTGAAACTGCCATCTACTACTTCAGAGCAGAGTAAGAGTTGTCTTGTCAGTGCTGTGAAGATGACCAGGGTGATAAACGTCTATCATTTTGACTGATTCCAGCTCGGAGCCGGTCATAGTTGCAGTTTTGCCTTCAGTATTGAATAGAAATGTCATTGAGATTCACTGTTCAATAGCTAACTGTATTTCAAACTCTCTTGCCAGAAAGAGGCAGGTAGAGTGACCAAAAGATTTTTTTAAGATTCTATGCTATCCCAAGGCAGAGTGCCACTGGTTGTTCACTCACCACATTGTAGATGCTGCATGTCAATTCTGCCCTAAAAAGCAGCTGAAAAGGGTTTCTACTCACTTCACATCTCCCTGTATGATCACAGACAGTGAAACATTCAGGTCAATCCATACCGTTCTTTCTGCAGTCATGGTGGCTTCATTCTGCATTTGAGCCAGAAACATTAGCTTGGTTTCTCTCTCTATAGATGCTGCCTGAACCGCTGCAATGTCTAGCATTTTTTGTTTTCAGTACAGATTTCAGTGTCTGCAGTATTTTGGTCCTACATCATGTCAAACCAAAGACTTGTTAGTGGGTCACAAACCCAATTGCCGCACAAAACATGTCAGAGCAGACCATTAGTGTGTGGAAACAATTTATTTTGTCAACAGGACCATTTCAAAAGAGACTCAGCATAGTGGATGGGAAGATTTATTCTGGACTGCTGAATGTGCACAAGCTCAATAATAGTGCTGCACAGCCTGAGCCACCAACTATACAGTTAACAGAAGAGGAGGAGATGAGAACAGGGAAGGGTCAACATATACAACCCCTTAGTGTCTGGGCTGCCTGTGAAGAACTCTTTCAAATATAAAATTAGGAAACACAACCTCAGTTTCCCCATTTACCAATATTCCTACATATTACTTTGCTCTGGCTCTGACATTCACATCACTTGGTTGGCCCAAATGTAGAAATAATATCCATCACATGATAAACACTTCAAACTAAATTCATAAATGAAAAAATGCCATGTTGCAAATAAAAGCCATTTAATCATCCTTATGCATTCCATTGATGCCTGTCATCTGTGTCCTTATCTTGGTCATTTCTCCAATGCAATGCTACCCCAGAGGCTGCATTTCTGTAGAAGAGGTTGTGCTTTAGGCTATGAGCTTCCTCAAGCAGTTCTAGGGTTAGAAGGCCCAGCTCTGGAATGCACCATTTGGCCACAGAGGCCGGCATTATGAGCTGGCTGCTGAGAAGCAATAACAAAGGCTCAGTCAAAATGACAGGGATGGAAAGCTGTTTTCCTGAGACAGAGACCATAAGACACAGGAACTGAAGTAAGCCGTTCAGCCTGTTGAGTTTGTTGCTCCATTCAGTGAGATCATGCTTACCTGATATTATACAACTCCACTTTCCTGTTTTGTCCCCATAATCCTTGACTTCCTTATTGATTACAAATCTGTCTATGTTAGTATTGAATTAATTAAATGACCCAGGCTTTATAGGCCCCTGCAGTAAAGAATTCTACGGCTACACTACTCTCTGAGAGACAAAGTTGCTCCTCAACTCTGTCTTAAATATGCAGCCCCTTATTCTAAGATTATATCCCTGGCCCTAGACTCTCCCAAAAGGGGAAACAACCTCTCTGCATTGACCTGTCAAGTCCTCAAAGAATTGTGTATGTTTCAATTTGGTCACCTCTCATTCTTCTAAAATCAAATATATACAGGCAATATATATTCAACATCTGCTCACCTGAAAATTCATCGCTCCACGGAGTCAACCTGTGTACCCTCTGTAAACTGTCTCCGATGCCAGAATACATCCCCTTACATAAGGGGAGCAAAACTGTTCACGCTATTCCGGGTATGGACTGACTAGTGCCTCGTATAATTTTAGCAGGACCTCATTCCCTTTGAAATAAAGGCCAGTGTTCCATTTGCCTTCCCTATTACCTGCTGAACTTGAACGTTAGCATTTTTGACTTACGCAAGAGGACACCACATCACAGTGTGTTGTAGCTTTCTATTGTCTATGCCCACTGCCTCATCACATGTATATCCAGCCTCTAACCTAACCGGTCTGGCATGCAAAATGTCACTATTTAAGCCGTTGCAGCCAGTATGAAATCAACTGATGATGGTGTGTCAGTTGGTATTCTTGCATTACCTGACCAGATTGCACCTCTTTTTTCTCTTTACTGTTAGACACCTAAGTTTAAGTGTGTGGTGTGAGTAGGGACAGGAGGGGAAGGTAAACTTCTAAATCAGAAGAGAGTAAGGGGAGAGGCTAAGTACAATGTGAGAGTAAGGATACGTTCATCATTTTCAATTTCCTTTGGCTTCCTTCCTCTTCCTTTGGCTACACCTTCATCATCAGATTTTCTAATGATGACCAGTACTGTTATGTCCATGGGGCATGCAATTGCTCATGCTCTTATTTGTTGGCTCCTGTTGTCTTCACTATTGTGCCACCCTCCCCCGGAAGAGAAGGGAATAGAAGATGGTTCACCATTAGGTGTGATGCGTGAGATTGGAGATTGAGGAATTGGCAGTGAGTTCAAGCTGCGCAGCTTGGTATGAGACTTTCTGCTGGATGTGTCTTGGTGAGGCGAAACATATAACTGTAAGGAAAGAGTGCTGATAGTGATTGAAACCTGATTGATAAAAATATAAAAATTTTCTGATGAAGGGTCTAGGCCCGAAACGTCAAGTTTTCCTGCTCCTATGATGCTGCTTGGCCTGCTGTGTTCATCCAGCCCCATGCCTTGTTATCTCAGATTCTCCAGCATCTGCAGTACCTTTTATCTCTGATAAAAATTGTCGTGAGTGATTGGGGTGCAATGAATTGAGCAATGTCTCAGGCTCATGGTACAGAATGTAGGATCAGACAGTTGAGGATGCGTTTATTCATGACCATTTATGTGAGACCATTGAACACCTTGTGGCACTACGTCTGTGTCCTCAGGGTTTGATTCCTGGTATTGATCTCTAATGCTATCTGACATTTAAGCGATTTGGAGGGTCTTCTGACTCTTGCAGATATAGAATACATTACTTATGTGCCACATGCTTCACCAAAGCTTCCACAGTAATGTGCAAAGCCTTGGAATCAACAATCACTATATTGCGTCAATCTTCACTACTTTCCAGATCAAATCTAATTCCCTCTTTAGTGCCAGTAACAGGTCAAACCTGTATAATTCAGCCCATTATAGTGCAGGTTAGCTTTATGAGGTGGTCAGGTGTTGTGAATTTGGAGCTCCCGGTGATGCATGCGGTCAATGATGTTGGCCAGCCATTTGTAGTAGATTGATAAGGTATCTGTTAATCCTACATCAAGATTCCTATGTGTTTTTGGGGACTGTCCACTTTCGTCCCCATGACTCAAGAGAAGTAAATCTTTTGAACTTGATAGTTTCCAATGAAGGCAATTAAAAGGATAAGTAGAACTTTTGAATGCATTAATCATACTTTTTTCCAAAATGTCCAGATTTTGGAATTGTCTCTAATGATTGTAAAGATACAGATATGATTTTTTTATTGAAGAAGAAAGGGAAAACATAATTGGTTGGTTTAAAGCCGATAGTGAGCAAATTTTGGAGTCTCTTGCTAGAGAAAAATTGAGTGAATGTTTTAACTTGCATTATTGATCTAAAAAAATCAGCATGGATTTGCAAAGGCAAGACATATCTGTATAGTAAATTTGATTTTTTTTGGGGAGATCACTGACATGATGGATAGTGAGTGTCAGTGGCTGTTTCTGTATGGACTTTCAAAGCATTTGCTAACGTTGGACAAGATAAGGTCATATACAAAAATGCTGAATGGAATTAAACGTAAGCTTGTCTGTTGAGTTACCCATTGTTCTAAGAAGGAGACAGAGAGTAGAGGTGAGTGAAACCTTTTTACATTGGTGGTTGTGACAAGTGGTGTTCCAGTGTGATCTAGATTGGTGCTTCCTCACCATATATAACCTCACCACCCTATTAACAACCTCAGGAGTGTGGATATCCAAGTCTGACTAAATTGGGTGGCATGTTAAGTTGTGTTGTGAAGGTGAAAATTACAAAAATGCATAGACTAACTGATTAGGCAAAATTGTAACAAGTGGCGTTGTGTGGGGAGGTTATCCTGTTAGATTTGAGAAAGATATGCTGTAAAATTCTTTTAACAGTGAGAAAATATGTTATTTTTCTACACACTTATCATTATTAATTATTCAGTACCAACCTAGTAAAATGCTGTTCCATATAACGGCGGCACGGTGGCTCAGTGGCTAGCACTGCAGCCTCACAGCACCAGGGACCCGGGTTCGATTCCAACCCCAGGTGACTGTCTGTGCAGAGTTTGCACATTCTCCCCGTGTCTGTGTGGGTTTCCTCCGGGTGCTCTGGTTTCCTCCCACAGTCCAAAAGATGTGCACGCTAGGTGGATTGGCCATGCTAAATTGCCCATAGTGTTCAGGGGTGTGTGGGTTATGGGGGGATGTGTGTGGGTGGGTTGCTCCGAGGGTCGGTGTGGACTTGTTGGGCCGGAGGGCCTGTTTCCACACTGTAGGGATTCTAATAACATAATGGAAGAGAGACTTCACATAATTAGTTTGGTAACCCACAGCAAACTGTATCCACTTTAATTCCAGAGAAGTTTGCTTAATGAGCACGTGTCGGGAATTCGTGTGATTTCAATCCATTAACGTTATGTTTGAAGTGTGAAATTAAAAAAAGTTACTTTTTAAGATCTAGATGGGAAAAATATTTCCTCGTTGGGGTAATGTGATAAATGTAAAAATATGCAGATAATTGACAAGGTTTATAATTATCTTTCATAAAATGATACTTGTAAATCTTCCTTGGAAAATCAACGAAGTCAGTCTGAATTATAGTTTGATCATTGCTCAGTTGATACTCTATAGGCTCATCAACTTGCTTATTAACATTCATTGCTCATTCATGTCAGTGATATGTATGAATTGAAAAGACCACTTTAGTCAAAAGCTATCTCAAAAGGGGGAGATCATTCTTCAGAGGAACTTTTACTGTATTGGTGCTGACATTGGGACATCCAGAGTGGAAACATTGGGAAAACACCATTGGAAAAGACAATTCAAATTGCATCCTTCTACTAACAAAGTGGCCAACATGACCTTTATAATAACACGCAGCCTCTTTCACTCCAAGGACAAATACAGAATCACATGGAGTTCAGAGCATTGGCATGACCCAGATTATGTGATTGTTCGAGTGAAAGATTTAGGTCATATCTGTATCACTCAGTCTGTGAGGGGACTGATGTCTGTTGGACAGATCACCAACTTGTTCAATCAGTGATGAGCAGCCAGATAGCAACAAGACGTTATAAGGCCCAAAAATCCAGGGCAAGAAATTCAATGTCTCAGCTATAAAGCAACCTGACCAGGTGGAGGAATGCCATATGCAGCTCATGACCAGTATCCAATGCAAATCCAGAATATTGTGATGTAATAAAGTTTGATGTACTAGAACTATCCTGTGCCCAAAAAATTGGATTTTATTAGCAAAGACTAGTTTGACATGAACAATGCTGAAAAATGTGACTTCCGAGAACAAAAATCAGTCAGCTTTAATTTCTTGGGACGCTGTGTAGTCCATCCCTAATTGACATTGGGACAATGATAATTAAGTCACTTGCATGAATCACTGCTGTCTTTCTGTACCTACAGTGCTGTTATGCAGGGAATTCCAGGCTTTTGGCTAGTGACAGTGAAGAATTATTCCAAATTAGGCTGATACGTAGCTTGGAGAGGAGCCTAAAGATCAGAGTGTTCTCAAGCATCTGCTCCCCTTGTTCTTCAAACTGGTGGAGCTTATACATATGATGTATCCCAAAGAGCCTTGGTGAGATGTTGCAATGCATCTTGTAAATGGAACACAGTTCTGCCACTGTATGCCAATTTTGGGGGAAGTGAAAATTTAAGATGATGGTTAAAGTGCTCAAGCAAGTGGGCTACTTTATCTAAATAGTGTTGAGCACCTTGAGTGTTGTTGGAGCAAGACACACCCTGTCAAGCTAGGACTATTCCATCACACTCCTGACTAATGCTTTACAAACAGTGGATAAGCTCTGGAATTATTCATTGCACAAATCCTAGTTTACTGCTTTTGTAATCAGACTATTTATGTGCCTGGTCTCGTCGAGTTGCTTTTCAATAGTAATTCCCAGGATGTTGTCGATGGTGAAGTCAGCAATGACAATCTTGTTAAATGTTAAGAGGAGATGTTAGATTCACTTTTGTTGAAGATGGTCATTTGCTTGACACTTGTGTGGCTTGAATGCAAGTTGCTAATTATCAGCTAAGCCTCAATGTTGTTTAAATAATGCTAAATTTGGACACTTTTTGCTTCAATAGCATAAATGTTGTTGAACATCGTGGAATCAGCGAACATCCCCATTTATAATGTTATGATGGTGGGAAAGCCGTTGATGAAGCAGATGAAGATGGTTAGGCATTGGATACAACACTGAGGAACTCATACAATGATATTCTAGGCTGATATAGTTGCCACAATCTTTGCTTTAGATATGATTCCAAATTGTGGAGATTTTTTTCCCCTGACTACTACTGACTGGACGCAGTGTGTCTTGAAGCCTTACTCAGTCAAGTGCAGGCCTTAATGTCAAGGGCAGTCACCTGCACTTTCCGTCTTGAATTTTTCACCAATCATGGGATGTAGGCATCACTCGCTGGGTCAGCATTTATTATGCCCTAGTTGACCTTGAGTATATGGGGATGAACTGCCTTCTTGAACTACTGCAGTTCATTTTCTGTGGGTAGCCCCACAATGCCATTAGTGAGGGAGTTGCAGGATGTTGACCCAGTGACATTGAAAGAATGGTGATTACATTTCCAAGTCAGGATGGTGAGTGGCTTGGAGTGGAACTTGCTGGTGGTGGTGTTCCCATGTATCTGCTGCCCTTGTCTTTCTAGATGGTAGGTTTGGAGGGTGCTGTCTGAGGATATTTGCTGGATTTCTGCCGTGCATCTTATAGATGATGCACACTGCTGCTACTGAGCGTTGGTGGTGGAGTGAGTGGGTGTTTATGGATGCCGTGCCAATCCAGTGGGCTGTTTTATCCTGGATCGTGTCAAACTTCTTGAGTGTTGTTGGAGCTGCACTCATCCAGGCAAATGGGAAGTATTCCATCGCACACCTGGCTTGTGTCTTGTAGATGGTAGCCAGGCTTTGGGGACTCAGGCAGCAAGTTTACTCATCACAGTATTCCTAGCTTCTGCCTGGCTGTTGTAGCCACTGTGTTTATGTGGCCAGTCCAGTTAGGTTTCTGGTCAATGGTAACCTGCACACTGTTGATGGTGGAGGAATCAATGATGGTAATGCCATTGAATGTCAAGGGACAATGGTTAGATTGTCTCTTAGTGGAAATGGTCATTGCCTGGCATTTGTGTAGCGTGAATGTTATTTATGACTTCCAGTCCATGCCTGGATCTTGTCAATGTCTTCCTGCATTTGCTTGTGGGCTGCTTAAGTATCTGAAGAGTCTTGAATGGTGCTGAACATTGTACAATCATCAGCGAACATCCCCACTTGTGACTTCTGAACTCCTGCAGAGATGCCCTGGAGCTGACCTGGACCTCTAGAAACCATAACCATCTGCCTATGTGCCAGGTATGATTCCAAGCAGAAGCGCTTTCCCTGATTGCTATTGAATTCAATTTTGCTAGAGCTCCTCAGTGCCAAACCTGGTCAAATGTGAGCTTGATTTCACTGTCACCTTTGACCTTTTTATTGGCTCAAAATGTGCACCTGTGATGCTATGGATCTTTGGTGGAGGCCGAGATGGATCATCCACTAACACTTGTAGCTAAGGTTTGTCGAAAATGCTTTACCCTTGTCTTTTGCACCCATTAGCTGGGTTCCCCCATAGTTGAGAATTGTGATATTTGATTTGATTTGATTTGATTTATTGTCACATGTACCTAAGTACAGTGAAATGCTTCACAAGCAGTACAGGCAGATCATAGTAAGCAAGGACAGACAGATCATAGGGTGAGGTAAACCTTGGCCAGAGTAAGGCAGACATGTTATACCTGGACAGGACGTGCACTAGACAGATCAACATTAACAAGATCAGCATTATTTGAAGTTAGAGAGTCCATTCATCAAGTCTAATAATGGCAAGGAAGAAGCTGTTCTTGAACTTGCTGGTGCTTGCATTTAAGGTTCTGTATCTTCTGCTTGATGGAATAGGTTGTAGGAGAGCATTTGTGGAGCCTTCTCCTCCAGTGAATTGTTTAATTGTTCAGAACCAAACACCACTGGATGTGGCGAGACTACAGAGTCCAGATCTGATCCATCGGTTGTAGGATTGCTTAGCTGTGTCAATCACTTGCTGATTATGCCATTTGGCATGCAAGCAGTCCTGTTTGGTAGCTTCACCAGGTTGACACCTCATTTTTAGGCATGCCTTGTGCCGCTCCTTCCGCATTTTTCATTGAATCGAGATTGATGGACTGTGGCCATTGGCCATGTGGCTGCAGGTTGGCTTAGACTCCAGTTCTGCTGCTGTTGATGGTTCACAATACCTCATGGATGCTCAATCTCGAGTTGCTAGAACTGTTCGAATTCTGTCCTATTTAGCACACAGTACCACACAACATGATTTAAGGTATTATTAATGTGAAGGCGAGAGTTCGCCTCTGCAAGGGCTGAGCGGTGGTCACTCTTACCAATACTGTCATGGATAGATACATCTGCAGTCGGCAGATTGGTAAAAATGAGGTCAAATTTGTATTTTCTTCTTGTTACACCCCCATCCCCCCCACCAACCTCTGGTACCTCAAATACATGTAAATAGTGTCTTGCATAATTAAAATATACCTTTTGGGTTTGTTGTAACTGTAAAGAAAGTCAAATCCAATGTTTGTTTGCAAAGATTGTACAGAACTGAACTACTTAGGTAACAGTGTAGGTACATAAAGATTGTTTTATGGATGAAGTATATTTTTGCAATTCTAGCCAAAGCTGATTGCCAGAAATATTCCTTTGATACCCACAAAAATAGGTTAGACATTTATGACTATTTATAGCTATATTGTCTTGTCTGCCTCTCCAAAACTACATTCAGCAGCAAGGACAGGATATATAATTTTGAATTTGGCAGCGTCCATGGAGAGAAAGCAGAGTTGACCTTTCGAGTCCAGTAGCTCTTCTTCAGAACAGTTCCAAAGAAGGGTCACTGGACTCAAAATGTTAACTCTCCAAGATGCTGCCAGACCTGCTGAGTTTCTTCAGCAATTTAAGTGTTTGTTTCATGTCTTCATCATCTGCAGTTTTTTTTGTTTTATTGCATAATTTTAGATTTGTCTGGTTATGTTTGGAGATATGTTCTTATAAAAATGTCCTGCTCTCGTTTATCTATTTCCCTCCTCCCTAGGATTCTTGTATCTGTACAGTATCTCACCCTAATGCTCCAGTTACAAATGCATAACATGTCTGAACCCATGTCCAGCAATTCTCATTTCTACAATATACTGAACTAGGAGATAAATTTAAAATAGTTCAAAACCTACTCGGCAGCTTTATCCATCATTTTCTTCATTTTAGTAGTCCCACATCGAGAAATCAGAAGGATGATTGAAAGCGGTTAAGGATATATATTTGTGTTGGAATTGAGGAGCATTTGGAATGTTGTAGCAGTGTGAGGAGGTGGAAACAGTACATAATCTGCCTTGTGTGTGACACTGCCAATTTGTAGACTGAAATTGCCGCATACCTCCGTTTTACAATCCTTCAGCTTAATGAGGTTCTGAAGGTCACCACTCCTGTGGATCTATTTCTCAGCAAGGTGTCAACACCTTCAGAAGAGGAGGAGGTGCAAAAGAACAGTGCAAATTTTAAAAAACTGTTTTTCAAAATAAAGCAATTTTAAATCAGTTTACCTTTTAAATGTGCATTAGATCCCACTTTATCAGCAGCAAAAACATAACACCACTCATCAAATTGGAGCATTAAAGTGCTCAATAATACACATCAAATAGTACAACATTATGCATTCTATTGTATATTTCTGTTTCATTTTATGCAGGTTACCATGATACTTCAAAACTGTAAACATCTATTCAGTAATATTCATAAAATAGCTATCTATTTAACAGTTAAATACTATACATTTCAACTAAAGTATAAGTAAAGCAGGAAATTGTACTTTGAAGATGAAATTTGGTGAAATATTTTGGTGAAATAGTTACAAAAGAAGAGAGACACTAGAAAATCACTTACTGATGGAATTAGTTTTTATCGCTAATAGGGAGAGCCTATTTCTTTTGGCTCATGACATCATATGGTCACATATTTATGGTCACATATTTTTCCAGTGTTAGGGAAGTTGGACTTTTAAATATCAATTTCTGTTTAAAATAGAAATGGCAACAGAGAAAAATAAAAGCTGCCTTTTCTGCAGAATCTATATTTTTTAAAAGAGTTTCCAAAGCATTAAATGTCTTATTGATAGCTGACGGTTCCTAAATACTCAGAGGCATGGGCAGCGAAGCTGAAGCATAATCCCGAGGACCACATGCACGAAGCTCGCAAGCGGCAATCACGGAACAGTAAACAACAGTTGGAATTCTGGTTATTCTTCTTGTCTTTACTGTTGCTCAGGCTCAGAACAGCTTGCTGTGTGATGTTGAACTTGCAGTATTCATGGTTCAGTTCCATGAGCGGGGTATTTACCAACTGAGTCATTGAGGAAATTCAAAGAGAAAGTCGCCTCAGGAATGTTCAGTATACCAGTTATCCAGTCAGCATTGCAATGTCTTTTGCAGATACAAGCAGGGAATTTCCTCAGAGATTCTCTCGCTCCTGAACTGTAATTTCATAGATTATACATTGCAGGTGGGAGCAGGTCTGAAGAAGCAGCCTTGAGCTTCTTCCTTCTCCATTTCGCATTGAATGCCAAAAACTTTAAATCAACCTTTACCTTTATATTTACAGACGTATTGGCCGCTGGTTAACAGATGTCTCACCACTTCTACCCCTGCTTAATACTAAACAATGCACATTTACAATGAAGACTGTACCTTGGGCCATGCCCTGGAAACCATCCCTTAGTCTTCATTTCAGTAAAAGGACCCAGTCATCATCAGGTAGGAAACAATATATTTTGTTTATGTTGAATAGATTTGTCATTAGAGATTAAAATCAATTTTAAATTTTCTTTAATGGATCTGTTTAAAATAATTGAACTGGGCTACATTTGATTTTTTATTATGTAAAAAGTAGAGAATGATGGAGCAGTTGTTGTTAAAGCGTTAGGAAGAGAAAAAGCATTGTGTACAAAGGAGAAAAATACTCAACAAAGTAATCTAAAGGAATCAACAATAATTGTTCATATTTGTTCAGCTGCAGAGTCTGAATTAATAATTGTAATCAATAATTGCTTCATGAGACAATAGGACATACCCTTTATTGGCAAACTACTGTAATATAGATCACTTCCAGGAGTGCAAATCAGGATAACATTAGAAAATCCTACAGTTCTTTATTCATTTGAAAAATGGAGAATCACGAGTTGTGTTCTGGCAACTTGGGAAATTACCGATGTATGTCAGTGTAATGGGGAGGAAATGGTCTAGTGGTATTATCATTGGACTGTTAATCCAGAGACCCAGACAATGTTCTGCGGACCTGATTTTGAATCCTGCCATGGCAGATGGTGGAATTTAGTTCAGTAAATATCTGGAATTACGAATCTAATGATGACTGTGAATAGATTGTCAGAAAAACCCATCTGGTTCACTAATGTCCTTTAGGGAAGGAAACTGCCAACCTTATCTGGTCTGGCCTACATGTGACTCAGCAATGTGTTTGACTCATAACTGTCCTCTGGGCAATTAGTGATGGTCAATAATCGCCTAGCCAGCAATGTCCTCATCCCGTGAATGAATAAAGAAAAAAGAAGAAACCACAAGAGGAAATTGTTTTGCTTGATGTGCTAACTGGTAAATGACGTAACAGCACAATGAAATTAGAGCTGTCGAACATCTAAATGGTAGTGACCACACAACAAGAAAGTTCAACATGAGTTGGCATTCAAAAAACAACCACCTCCCAGTTCTACAATTTAGGTTGGCCCTTATTCATCATCAACTCCTCTTGCTCTGCTATTGACAGCTGTTTAGGCCCCTATGTAGTGAAATTTGATTCCTGAACATCCTTGTCTTGCCGCCATCTCATAAAGACCCTTAAACTTATCACTGTCCCTGAGAACTGCCTGAAGCTGAACCAGACACCATATTTGACCTCAAGATGAAAACCTGACAATGTATCAGTGCTATCATTAAGACCTGCTACTTCTGTAAAATCACTCAATCTCCCCCTATTTCTCCCACTGTGGCTATGATCCATGCTTTTGTCACCTCCGGACTTGACAATCCCAATATACTGCTAGCTGACTTCAGATATTCTAATTTCCAGAAACACACCCAAAATTCTGCTGTCTTGTGCCAAGTCCCAGTCATTCACTACATTACTGCTGTCTGCATTATTTCTCATAATTCAATGCAGCAGCTCTACAGTAAACTTCTCCATCAGTATGCTCCAGTTGACCACCACTGAGCTGACAAGCTGCACCAATAACGATATGAAACATAATTTTGTGAAAACAATGAAAGACTGCCTCTGACTTTAGAGATCATCCTTGCCAGTTTTCTCCTTAATTTTTCCAAAGTTGGATAGTTCCTTGTCCAGTGCACCATCCAGTTTGTGCACAATAGCCTTTGGGATTTATGTGTATACTCCAGACAGACATTTCAATAACGAATCATTCATGGGCTGTGAGCATTACTGGAAAAGTCAAGAGATAACAAGGTGTAGAGCTGGATGAACACAGCAGGCCAAGCAGCATCATAGGAGCAGGAAAACTGACGTTTCAGGCCTAGACCCTTTATCAGAAATGGAGGAGGGGAAGGGGGTTCTGAAATAAATAGGGAGAGAGGGGGAGGCAGATAGAAGATGGATAGAGGAGAAGATAGGTGGAGAGGAGACAGACAAGTCAAAGAGGCGGAGATGGAGCCAGTAAAGGTGAGTGTAGGTGGGGAGGTAGGGAGGAGATAGGTCAGTCCAGGGAGGACGGACAGGTCAAGGGGGCGGGATGAGGTTAGTAGGTAGGAAATGGGGGTGCGGCTTGAGTTGCGAGGAGGGGATAGGTGAGTGGAAGAACAGGTTAGGGAGGCGGGGACGAGCTGGGCTGGTTTTGGGATGCGGTAGGGGGAGGGGAGATTTTGAAGCTTGTGAAATCCACATTGGTACCACTTGGCTGCAGGGTTTTCAAGCTGAATATGAGTTGCTGTTCCTGCAGTCTTCGGGTGGCATCGTTGTGGCACTGCAGGAGGCCCAGGATGGACATGTCGTCTGAGGAATGGGAGGGGGAGTTGAAATGGTTCGCGACTGGGAGGTGCAGTTGTTTATTGCGAACCGAGCACAGGTGTTCTGCAAAGCGGTCCCCAAGCCTCCACTTGGTTTCCCCGATGTAGAGGAGGCCACAACGGGTACAGCGGATGCAGTATACCACATTAGCAGATGTGCAGGTGAACATCTGCTTGATGTGGAAAATCTTCTTGGGGCCTGGGATGGGGGTGAGGGAGGAGGTGTGAGGGCAGGTGTAGCACTTCCTGCGTTTGAAAAGTCAACATTTATTGCTTATTCTTAATTACCCTTGAGAAGGTCAGAATGAGTTATGTTCTTCAGTTGCTGCAGTGTGGTGAAAATACTGCCACAGGGTGGTACATGTTTAGAACTCGTTTCACAAATGGCGGTTGATGCTCGATCAGTTGTTAACTTGAAATCTGAGGCAGAGAAATTTTTGTTATGCAAAGGTATTAAAGTATATGGGTCAAAGGCAGGTATATAGAGTTAGGCCATAGTTCACTTACAATCTCATAATGGAACAGGCTTGAGGGGCTAAATGAACTACTCCTGTACTGATGTTCTTATGTACTGTGAGGTAGGGTTTTCCAGAATTTTGACCTTGCAATGATGAAGCAACAATAATGTATTTCAAGGTGGTGTGTTGGAGGAAAACTTGTGTTTAGTGGTGTTATTCTGTGCCTGCTGTCCTTCTTTGGAGTGGGCTGTTAAAGAAACCTTAAGCAGTTGCTCTCTACGACTATGGGGAATGTAGGGAGTAAATATTTAAGGTAGTGAAAGGATTGCAAACAGGCTAAGTGCTGTACCTGAATGGTGTTGAACTTTTTGTCTTTGAGATGGACTCAGCCAGGGAAGCAGGCACTAATGGATGACACTCATGGCTTGTGCCCTGTAAGTAGGGAAAGGCTTTGTGCAGTCAGGAAGCTAGTCATCTGCTGCAGAATTCCCAGCCTCTGACAGTCTGTTGTTGTAATACAATTGGTGTGACGGATCAGTTAAATTTCTTAATAATTATTACTCCTGTCCCCTGAATATGTTGATGATGTGTGTTTTGATGATGTAGCATTCAATACCAAAGGAGGGTAATTTGACCCTGTCTTGGTGGAGATGGTCACTACTTCACACTTGTGTAGTATGTAAGTTACTTGCCACGAGTATTTAGTACTTCAGTTCAGAGTTTGTTAGGGCTATAGCCTTTACTGTATTCTGTATGCTCAGCCATTTCTTCATAATACGTGGGCACTAACTGCATTTAGTATCTAAGGAGTTGCAAATGTAACTGACTATTGTGCAAGCACAAGTGACCATCTCTATTTTTGACCAAACAAAGTGTCTAAATATGGTTGGGTAAGGTTATTATGCCAAGAAACTCCTGCTGAGATTACTGCTGTAACAAACACGGCAATCTTCTTTTTTGGTAGGTATTACTACAAATGGGGAAAATTGTCTCCCTTGGTCACCACATTACAGGAAGGATGTGGAGGCTTCGGAGATGTTGCAGAAGAGGTTTACCGGGATGCTGCTTGGATTAGAGGGTATGAGCTATAAGAAGAAGCTAGAAAAACTCAGGTTGTTTACTCTTGAGCGGCGCAGGCTGAGGTTAGACTTGATAGAAGCCTATAAAATTATGAGATGCATATATAGGGTTGACAGTCAGAATCTTTTTCCCAGAGCTGAAACATCTACTACTAGGGGGCATGCGTTTAAGATGAAAGGGAGAAAGTTTAAAAGACACGTGAGGTGCAAGTTTTTTTACATAGAGAGTGGTAGGAATCATTGCCAGGGGTAGTGGTGGAGGCAGATATGAAGGGGCGTTCAGGGACTTTTAGGTATGCACATGAAAATGCAAGGAATGGAGTGGACCAATGGCAGGCAGAAGGGATTAGTTTCATTTGGTGTCATGTTCAGGACTAAATATCGTGGGCCGAAGCACCCATTCCTGTGCTGTACAGTTCAAATATCTGTGTTCTGTGTTCTGTGTTCTGATTGCCATTGACTTCAATGTCACTAAGGATCCTTGATACATATTTTCAAATATGGCTTCAATGCCAGGAGTAGACATTCAAACCTTATCTTTGGCCTTTTGGCCTTCTGCTCTTTTCTTAATATTTGAATCACGGCTGTAGTGAAGTCTTGGGCCAAGAGGTCATGGGGAGCCCAAACTGAGCATTAGGGGGTAGGCTTTTGCTGGGTAAATGTCAATTGAGAGCATAATTCAGGAGACTTCTGGAACTGCGGTGTGTTTAATTACTTGGTAATTGATGACTGATAAAAGGCCAGAATTGATTTGTCATGCTTTTCATACACAGGACCATACATTGGCCATTGTCCCCTTTATCGGATAGTTGTACTGGAATATATTGAGTAGAGGTGCATTGAGTTATGATACACAAGTCTTTAGCAATTCAGCTGAGATTTTGTTAGGGCTTAAGGCTTTACTGTATTCTGTATGTTCAGCCATTTCTTCACAACACATGGAATGAATTGAGTTATTTTTACAATGGCTTCTGTGAGATGGCCTGGAAAGGAGGCCAAGATGAAGCATCCATGCAGCATTTTTGGTTGTAAATGGTGTAGTTCCTTCATGTCTGGGCCTCATAACTTGGCATTAATTGTGAAGTTTGCACTATCCTTACAAGGGAATAACTATTTCGCAACTATGTTCTGGTCTAGGACTAAAAATGTTGGAGAAACTCAGTACATCTGGCAGCGTCTGTGGAGAAAGAATCAGAGTTAACATTTTGAGTAAAATATGACTCTTTTTCAGCCTAATGTTTGCACTGCCAGTGTCAGCATAAGGCACTACAGCACTAAATCTCAATACCACTAGTTTATTTTAGATAGCTTAAGAAAGACATTTGCAATATTTGCCATTAAAACATCCATCAATGCATAAGATAAAGAACTGTTGTTATATTTGTGCAAGTAGCCCAGTTTATACATTAAATAGACATGCATTAAATGGGCTTTGCTTGGCCATTGCCAATGTTACCATTTCCCTTTCCTTATTGCTAAAACACTGCTAAAATATTTCTTGTTTATATTGTAAGATTTCAGAAAGATTAGATTTCAAATGGTACAGCAGAGGAATTTTTATATTCAATCTTTTGAATATTTAAAGGAGTTTCTTAGAAATTTGGATAATGTTGTTTCTCATGAACATCTAAGGCAAAATCACTAAAAGATGCAGCCTACTGAAATTGATTACAGTTTTTGCAATGTGCAGATTTCTTTGATTCGGTCGATTTCATGGAGCAATAATCTGTGAACCGAAGTGAGTGAGTGATATTATAACTAAACCTGCAATTTCCCTCATTTTCTGATATAGTTCAGCGGCACGTACTTACGCATGGCATGACTGCAATAACCATTCCAGAAATCTTAAACCTTTCATATATCTTGTGTCAAAACAATTTTTATACCGGCATTTCTTACCCTCTGATGATATTGTAAAACTGTATATTCTGGGCAGTGTTTTAATATAAGATATGTCATCTCTCAAAATTTTGTTTCATCACTGGCATTTTATGTCTACTAAAAACATAAGTACTAAATCACTACCACATAAAGCTATGAATTGGCATTTTACAAATCTTCTTTAGATGTTCAAAAACATTTCCCCTTATTACTCCTCTTGAACAATGTGTCAAAGCAATAAAACTCAAGTAAAGTGCTACGATCCACAATCAGAACAGAGTTCAGATCTGCGGCAGTAATGTGAAGGAAGTACAATATACTAATCACATCACATTTCAAGCTTTGTTCACCACATTGTGAAAAATGTACATGTATTAACGGATGGCCAAAAGAACAAGAATATGATTTCAAGTACAAACTTGATCTTTGCAGTAAAATGGTGGGTGTTTGAGATCTAGAATATGAAAGAGATGCTGTTCAAAGAGAATTTTATGGACATGTGTATGATATTAAATAATATACCCAAACTAAACCTAAACTATTATTACACACTAAATCAAGAAAGTAGAACCAGAGGGCAAAAACACTGAAATAGTAAAAAAGCAAATCAATGAAGTCATTAGGAAATAATATACTCAAATTTTGATAAATGTTTGCAATAATCCGTAGGTGGGTGTTAGAGCCTAATACTTCAAAGACATTCAGAATATACTTAGATGCTGTAGTGGAAGAGTTAGCTGACTGAAGGAATAGGCTCAATGGACTTTTCTCATCTTTTTGTTTGTTTGAATAGGAAATGATTTAGGGACAGTTGCTTCAGAGATAAAAGGTACTGCAGATGCTGGAGAATCCGAGATAACAAGCATGGGGCTGGATGAACACAGCAGGTCAAGCAGCATCATAGGAGCAGGAAAACTTGACGTTTCGGGCCTAAACCCTTCATCAGAAAAATGATTTTTCTGA
>JAHRHZ010000013.1:36630048-36712959 GCA_024137785.1 Ginglymostoma cirratum
ATCTCACTTTGGCCTCACCTCCATTTTCCGGTCTATGAGGTTTTTCGGCAGCTGTACACCTTGTTATAACACCACGTGAATGCCTAATTTTGAATTACTAGATCTGTTCGAAATCTGTTCCATTCAACATGGTGCTTGTGCCATACAACACAATGTTGGGTATCCTCAATATGAGGATGGGACTTTGTCTCCACAATCCATGTCTTCAATGAAAATGATGGGGGATTGCACTCATCTTCAGCTAGAAGTAGCAATTGGGTGATCCATCTCAGCCTCCTCTTGAGGTCCTTAGCATCATAGATGCCAGTCTTCAGCCAGTTCAATTAACATCATCAAGAAATATCTGAAGATACTTGATCCTGCGAAAGCCTTGGGGCCCTGACAGCAAAACCTGTACTTCAGAATTAACTGCACTGATTCGTCAAATGGGCTAAAAATTGTTGAAGTGGAATTTATTTACATCTGTTCATGCGATGTAAGAGTCAGTGGCCAAAATAATCTAATTGCCATTGAGAAGGTAGTGTTACTGATCTACACCAGTCCTTGGACAACAGCTACACCCACGGTGATTTGGAGATTGGAGTTGCAGGATGTTGACTCAGATACAGTGAAGAAATGGTGATATAGTTCCAAAATAGGATGGTATGCAGCTTGGAGCAAATCTTGCAGGTGGTGATGCTGCAATGCATCTGCTGCCCTTGTCTTTCTTGATGGATGAGGTTGTGGGTTTGGAAGGTACTCCAGTGCATTTCGTAGATGGTATTTGCTACTACTACTGTAAGGTGGAGTGAGTGAATGAGTAAGCTGTTAGATGGGGTACCAATTGAGCAGGCTGTTTATTCCTGAAGAGTTTTGAGTTTCTTGATTGTTGTTGGAGCTACACCCATCCAGGCATATGGAGACTACTGCATCACACTCCTGACATGTACCTTGTAGATGGTGGTCAGATTTTGAGGAATCAAGAGGTCAGTTATTCATTGCAGAATTCCTAGCCTCTGACCTGCTGTTGTTACCACAGGTAACATATATCTGGTCCAGTCCAGTTTTTGGTCATTGGTAACCTCCAGAATGCTGTTAGTGAGAGATTCAATGATGGTAATGATGGTGAATGATGGTGAAGTGCTTCCTTGCTGGAGATGCTCATTGCCTGTCACTTGTGTGGCATGAATGTTATTCGCCATTTATCAGCCTGAGCCTGCATGTTGTGTGGGTCTTACAGATATATTGAATACTTCAGTATTTGCGGAATTGCGATTTTTTTAAACCAGTCCATATAGCTGCTGTCTCATTACAGAAGCTAACTGGTGGTGGTTTAACCTGAGGGTCATTATCCTTCAGGTGAATGGAGAGGTTGGGAAGGAGAATCCTTCATGGTAACATCAGCCAGTGTGGGAATTAAACCCCTGCTGTTGACATCGCTTTGCATCGCAAACCAGCCATCCAGCCAACTGAAAATAGTGCTGACTGTTTTGCTGTCATCAGCAAACATCCCCATTTATGACCTCTGACCAAATGATGGAGGGAAGATCATTGAAGAAGCATCTGCTGATGGTTGGGACTCAGACACTAGCCTGTGGAACTTCTGTAGTGTGTTCTGGGGCTGTGCTGATTGACCTATAACAGCCACAGCTATCTACCTTTGTTCTAGATTGGGCTCTAACTAATGGGAATTATTCCCTGATTTCTGCTAACTCCAGTTTTGCTTGACCCCCCTTGATGCCACATTCAATTAATTGCTGTCAATTTGCTCACAAACTTATTTCAAAAGCAGTTTTGGAATTCAAGATGTTTATTAATCTTTGAAAAATCCGTCCAAAATGAAAATCAATTTATACAGCATTCGTAAAATATTTCCAATTGAGCAATGGCGAAGAATTGCTTGCACTCATCTCCATTGGGAGACACTGAAAAACTCAATACCGCTTATATGGAAAATGGTAAAATATGAGAAACATTTTCAATATTCCATTTGATAAATTCAGTTTGTTCTGGTGCCTCAGACATTTATGCCAAAAGAATATATCATTTTCTCCCTGTCGAATTGCACTGAACAGAGGAAATGAGAGATGGTCTGAACAGACAATAAATTCTAATGCAAAAATTCAAGTATTTTTCTTCCTCTGTTATAAACTGTTAACAGAACAAGAACATAAGGGATCCTTATTTAATTAATTGCTGCACAAGTAGCTCCATAAAAATACATGTTCTTGTTTTCACATCAATTGGAATCATGGATTCAATTCTGAGGAAGCGTCGCTGCACCCGAAACGTTAATTCTGATTTCTCTCAACAGTTGCTGCCAGGCCTGCTGAGCTTTTCCAGCAATTTCTGTTTTGTCCCAGTCACTATAACGGAGGTTTTATTGTCCCTGTGTTGAGTTTCTGCAACTAACAAGATACTAGCAACACTACTGCAGTTATGGCAGTCCCCAGTATTTAACAGCCCAATATGCATATGTTGAATTAGGCAGCAAAGGACTTTCAGGGATTTACAAGATCTTTCAACCTGTAAGGAGGTGAGTTGAGGGAGACTATGTTTAGCATCAAGGCAGCATTTTATTGAATTTGATATCAAGGAACAATGGAAAAATTAGAGTCAATGAGAACGATAAGGAAGACTCTTCACTGCTTGGAGTCAAAGTAGCACAAATTAAGATGGTTTTGATTGTTGGGAGTCAGTCGTTTTTGCTCTAGTGTCTCTAGGTGTTCCTTAAGGTAATGCCCTAGGCCAACCATCTTCATTTCTGAAGAAGAGCCACACTGGACTTGAACCATTAACTCTGTTTCCCTTTCCACTGATGCTGCCAAACCTGCTGAGTTTCTTCAGCATTTTCTGTGTTTGCTCCCTAAAGTCTACTACCTACAAGGCACAATGTGAGGAGTGTGGTGGTATTCCCCACTTGCCTAGATGATGTTAGCTCCAAAGACATTCAAGAAGCTTGATAACAAATTGGATAAAGTAGTCCACTTGATTGGCACAACAACCTCAAATATTCTTGACCTCTGCCACTGATACACAGTGTGCACCATCTACAAAATGTATACCAGAAATTCACTGAAGCTCCTTAGACAGTACCACTCCGAGCCCATGATCATTGCCATCAAGGAGAAGTGCAATAGACATATGGGAACACCGCCACCTGCATCTTTGTATCGAAGCCACTCATCATTTTGACTTGGAAATATATCGCTGTTCTTCATGGTCAGTAAGTCAAAATCCTGGAACTCCATCCCTTATGAGTTGTTAATCTACCTAAGCCAAATGAACTACAGAAGCACAAAATGACAGCTCACCACTACTTTCTCCAGGGCAATTAGGAATGTACAATAAATGCTGGCCCAGCCAGTGCATCCACATTCTCTGATTCAATAGAATTATATAGTTTTGTTGTTTGTTTTCTCATCTTTTATGCAATAAACTCATGTTCTGATGTCAAAGAGCATCTGCAGCTGCATGTGAAAATGTTTCAGTAGTTAATCATGATGTTAACTAACTGCAAAAATAAGATATGACACGTCAAGCCAGGTTTCATTCTGGGATCTGACTTCTTATAGTCCCAGTTGATGATGCTTGTGGACAATATCCTGCTTGTTTTCCTTTATATCAATATATGCCAAAATGCAGTATCTAAATCAGTGGCTGCTCCTGCAAGACTGTATTGAATACCACCGATAGGATTAACCAGTTTTTGTTTTGTTTAGATACAGCAGTGATGTTGCCAAATTTAAAGATTGGTTGTTCAACTCCCATATGGAACTTCTACTCTCACCTAATTATAATGAGAAAGTAAACATTTCAGCAAAGATATGAGATACATTGATGTTTAAGGTTCATTGATTACAAAGATTTTAGTTCTGTAGCTCCCAATAATTAGTCAAGAATTAACTTTCAGATCTGCATAGCGCTAACCAATGAAAGAAATGCTTCATAAAAAGTGCTTCAGGTATTCCTTGTCTTTTAAAAAAAGACTCTTCAGCCTATCTCTCCCAGACTTTTACCATTATTTAATACCTTAACAAAAGTTCTTGGAAACATTTTCTGATTTTTTTTCTCTCTTAGTGGACGCCATCAGGCTGTTTGCAAAATCTATACATAGCTGGGGTTGACATTGGTCACTGCTATAGCACTGATGCAAACTGAGCCCAACTGACAATAAAGCTGTGGGAATCAGACATAATGTTAGCTATCCATTAGATCGAGGTGGAAGATATCTAAGGCTGAAGGTGGAAGATATCTTAAGTCATGTGCATCAGGCATGCACTAAACTCATAAGGTGACAAAAATCTATGTGATAACATAATCTCAGCGCTTAAAAAGTACTGCAGGGCAGTCACTATTCAGATGCTTCTAGCCACTATTTACTTGATCATGATAACATTGAAAGTTGATAGTGGGTGCCAAGAATCAAGAGTCAAGAATCAATCATTTATTGTCACGTGTATTCAATATAAATTACAATGAAACATGTGTACCATCGCCATGCACAGACACCATTCACATTAACTTATAATAAAATAAAAAATAAAGATAACTTAAAAACTGTCCAACTTTTCCTTCACTGGTGCTACAGTCCTGCCTGGGCTTCACCAGCCCGTGCCATTCCACTGCCAGAGTCCTACTCCAGCACAGCAAGCTAGAGTCCCGCTCCAGGCTTCACAGGCTTGCTGATTATAAATTCACAAATTCCATTTTGTAACAAATTAAAAATGAGATGATTTGTAGCAGAGTGCAATTTGATCTATGATGTCTCTTCCTTTGAGGTACTTGCACACAGATTACCAATAAGCATTTGAAAGAATTTCTAAGATGCAAATTCCATTTTGCAACAAGTTTAAAAATGAGGCGATTTATAGCAGAGTGCATTTTGATCTATGATGTCTCTTCCTTTGAGAATGCTCTTTCAAAACATAATAAACACTTGGCAGAGAATTAAACAGAAAGAAACTTAATCATATCTTCAGCACAGCAAAATCACCAACAGTTAGCATCCTTAATTTTATTACGGAACTTCTCCTAATATCGTTCTCCAAGGACTAACACTACAAATTAAGGCAACCTTGAAGACAAAACAAAAGAACAACTCGGGACACATCCTAGTTTTTACTATATTCCTATGCTGACAGCTTATTCCTTCCATCCTTCTTATGTTCCACATGCTACAGAATAAATTTTCCTCCAGTGGGAGACACCATGAGATTATTGGCATTTTCAAAGGATTTAACATTGTCTGCTCTCTGTTAATGGGTCTCTCTCCTTGGCCTTGAGAGTTATTTTCACATCAGTACTGCAACAAAGTAATTTGTTTCAAAAATATTATGCTCTTGGCTGGTTTTGGAAATGTGGTGGTTAATATGAATCTACACACAGTTTCTCTAGATTTCAAGATTAGTTCTGGGTGTTTTCAGTCTTCTTAGCCGCAGTTATTAGCTTTCTCTTTGTTGCACAGGCATCTCTTTTCCAAAATTCTTTAAAATTCTATCCATACACTTCACCAGCTTTTGCTCTTTGTGCCTAGTGAAAAGAAAAAAAGCATTTGCATTTAGACAAGGCTTTTAATTCCTTTCATGTTCCAAAACATTCATGTAGTCATAATTATGGAAGCCTTTTGGCACATCGAGTCTGCAGCAGTCGAACCAAGAACTTAACTATTCTGAAGGTTAATGTTCTGTAACTGAATTCCAAAACTAGGTACTGTTTGCAATATCATTGAAACAATGGATACATTGTTATGTATATTGTTATGTAGGCAAATTCACAGCCAACTTACTCACAGTATTCTCTGGTTGTTGAAAATAATGGTTAATCCCATTGACTGCAATGGAGCAGAATTCCAGATGATGCATACGATGGTAACTGACCTGATAACACGGGTTTACCACCACTTTCCAAGGTGAATTTTAACCACGTTGTATGTAAATGTCATGCTTTATTTACTAATGAAAATAAACAAAGTATTCCATTGTCAAAACGTAGGCAAAACTTCTGGATTCGATGCTGGACGTACAAGCAAAGAACAAGAGTAGGCCACTTGATCCTTGGAGCTTGCTCCATCATTCATTAAGATCAATTAAGCCTGATTCGATTTTAACCTCTATATTTTGCATGTTCCTGATGATCTTTCATCCACTTGGTCATCAAGAATCTATCTACCTTTGCCTTTAAAAATATTTAAAAGATTCTACATCCACTGCCTTTGGTCACTGTCTGTGTGGAGTTTGCATATTCTCCCCATGCCTGCATGGGTTTCCTCCCACAGTCCAAAGATGTGCAGGTTAAATGGATTGGCCATGGTAAATTGATACGTAGTGTCCAGGGATATGTCAGCTAGGTAGATTAGCCATAGTAAATGTAGGCTTACAGGGTTAGGGTGGAGAAGCTGGGTCTGGGGCGGATGCTGTTTGGAGGATCGGTGCAGACTCAATGGGCCAAATAGCCTCTTTCCACGCTGTAAGGAGTCTATGATTCTAAATCAGCCAAGTGTTGCAATGGGGGCTGATCTTTCTCTGGATTCTTATCCAAGTAGTTAATTACACTCCCTGAGATTAACAAACTGAACTATAAAACTAGGAATGTCATACAACATGGCCACTTCACCATTCTGGAATAGACCTTGTATGATTGTATTAATCTTGGGGAGATTGCCCCTTTGGGACTAACTAGAAACCATGCTTATTTCAGGCAGCAATTTGAGTAATGCTGCACCTATGAAATCAAATCCCTCTGGTCTTACACTACTAAAGTTCAGAATCTTTGTCAACAGTGCTACGCCACAACCCTCCCAGGCCCAGTTATTATCTTGAGTATAATCAGACTGCTTATACAGACATATAGATAAGAGGCAGGAGACCATTTAGCCCCTTGAGCCTTCTCTGCCTGTTCATACGATCATGGTTGATCTGATTGCAACTTCAGCAGCAAATTCCCATCTTCTCCCAATAACCTTTCACCAGATTACTTACCAAAAACCTATGCACCTCTTCCTTAAAACTGTTCAGATACTGCTTATGCTACCTTTTGTACAAGTGAATTCCGAGGTCTCATGACCTTCTGAGGGAAACAGTTTCTCCTCATCTGTATTTAATTGGATGCGTTCTTAATTTTTAACAGTGACCTTTAATTCTATATCCCCTCACAAGAGGAAATATCCTTTCTACATCTACCCTTTCAAACCCTTTTAGGATTTTATATATGCCAATCAGATTGCAGGTATTCTTCAAAACATACCTAGCGAGTCCAATCTTTCCTCATAAGACAATCCTCCTATTCTAGCTATTAGTCTAAAAAAAAACTCTGAACTGCTTTCAGTCCTTAAATACTCCAGCGCCCTGTGTAATTGAAGCATAATCTTCCTACTTTCATATTCTATTCCCCTCACAATAAATGGTAATATTCTATTATCTTTCCCTTTCTATAGCTTTCTATAGCTGCATACCAGTCTTTTGCGATTCATGCACAAGGCCATCCAGATCCCTTTGTGTCTCAGTTTGATTTTTATCCTTCCTGCCAAAATGGACAATTTCACAATTTCCTGCATTTTACTCCACTTGCCAGATAATTGCCAACTCACTTAGCCTTTCCCTTTGCAGCCTCCTTATGTCTTCTTCATAACTTACTTTCCTACCTATCTTTGTGTCATCAGCAAATTTAACAAACATTTCCTTTACTAATAGCTTATAATCATTTTTCCAATGACAAATGAAAACCTAACTGACCGACAGCTTCATGCTCTCTATCTCACCCGTCTTTTTTGAATAAATTTAAATAAATAATTATTATTTACATTCTTCAAATCTATTGGAACCTTTCGTGAATCTAGGGACTTTTGGAAAATTAGAACTAACACATGATTATCTATTTTCTCGCTGGCCACTTCTTTATAGACCTTAGGATGATGGATCCGGGAAAGTATCAGCTTGCAGCTGTAACAATTTGCTCTGTTCCAGTTGCCTAGTGATTACAATTTTCTTGAGTTCCTCCTTCAATTCTATTTCCTGACTTACAGCTATTTCCAGGATGTTACTTGTGTTTCCTACAGAGAAGAACAATACTGCTATCTCCTTATTTTCTGAATCAGATTTTTCACCAATTAAATACTATGTTGCTAAGACTGAAGCTTTTGCCATTACTCTCTGCTCCAAACTCCATTTGCTGGCTGCAGATTCTGTTACACTGTTCCTAACTTCATGATCATACCATCACTAAAAGCAACTATTTCCACCTATGGAAAATCTGTCATCTTCACCCTATCTTAAGTCGTTGGCTGGAGAAACCTTTATTTATGCATTTGTCACCTCTAGACTCAATTATTCCCATGGTCTCCTGACTGGCTTCCAATGTTATACCCTTTGAAAACTTGAGGTCATCGTAAAACTCAGCTGTACTAACCTGCAACAAGTCTCATTTCCCTAGCACCCCTATGCTAATTGATTGACATTTACATCAAGCTACATCTTATTGTTAAAATATTCATCCCTACTTTCAAATTGGTTCATGCCCTGTCCCCCTCTATCTCTGTAATTTCCCAATTTTAATTGCACCACCATTACTGTTCATGCCTTTTGCTGTCTAGGTCCCAAGCTCTTGAATGCATTTCCACTATCTCTCTATCTCTCTGCCTCACTTTACTCCTTTAGAACATTTCTTAAAATTTACCACTTTGTCGAGCTGTAGGTGATCTGACCTAATGACTGTGGAAGCTCTGTGGCATACTTTATAATGCATTTGTAAAGTATCTTCCGTTACAACAAAAGTTTGAGGAGCGTTCTGTTGGATCTATTCCACAGGTCACAGCATAAAACAAAAATTATTTTTCCCAGTTACCAAGATAGCCAATTAAATAGACAATCCATATCAAGTTTTAAATTTAAAAAGAACAACAAAACTTATTCAATGAAGTTGCAAAATTGGCTAACACCTACAATCTGTAATACAAATTATTCTCTTAAATAAACTAAAACATGCTGATGCGCACCAGGGAAAGGTGCTTTGAAAAAAAAAAATGAATTTCCTTTCAGAGATTAGCTTTCTTTGGCCAATGGTTGTTTCCCTTGAAATGAAAAAAAGATTGGATGTGGAAGGTTCAACATTGTCTTCTAGCCTGCTGCCTGGTACTCATACACAGGTCACTGAACATGTGCAGAGATAGCAGGAACTGCAGATGCTGGAGAATCTGAGATAACAAGGTGCAGAGCTGGATGAACACAGCAGGCCAAGCAGCATCAGAGGAGCAGGAAGGCTGACGTTTTGGGCCTAGACCCTTCTTCAGAAAGGGTCTGATGCTGCTTGGCCTCCTGTGTTCATCCAGCTCTGCACCTTGTTATCTCACTAAACATGTGCAGTTAACTTTGAAGTGTTGGCAGACATTGTTTGCTCAGGAAATACAACATTGAGTTCCTTCACCACTCTTCCAAAAGGACAAAATCACATTGAGGCATGAATGAGGTGTTATATGAATGCTTTGCATCTGTCTTAACCTGGGAGGCAGATGCTGTGCAGGCCATAGTGACAGAGGAAATTTGCCAGTCACCAGAAGAGTTTAAAATTGATAAGGAGGAGGTATTGAGAAGTTGTTGGTACATAAAATTGATAAGGCACTGGGACCGATAATCCAACAATATTGAAAGAACTCAGTGGAAATTCAAGAGGTACTGGTAATAGAGTTTCAATCTTCCCTGGATTCAGGATTGGTGCCAAAAAATTGAAGAATTCCCAGCATTAAGCACTTTTTCAAACAACATTGTGAAGATAGCCTCAGCAATTACAGAGCAGTCAGTTTGACTTTAGTGGTGGGGAAACTTCCAGAAACAAATAATTGGGATAAATTTAGTTGTCGCATGGAAAAATGTGGATTGATTCAGAAGATTCAGCTTGAGAAATTGCTCCTAACTAACTTGCTGGCATTTTTTGAAATGGTAACAGGGGTGATAAGGAGAGGGCTGTTGTTGTGGTATACATGAACTTCCAAAAGACGTTTGGCACAGTGCCACACAACAGATTAATGAGGAAAGACATAGGCCATGGTATAAAAGGGAGTGTAGCAAATGGGTACAAAATTGGATGATGAAAAGAAACTGGCAGTACAGGTCGAGAGTCCTTTATCCGAAAACTTTGAGACTAACTATTTTCTGAAAGAAGGTTATTTTTGGACATAGTTAAATTATCCTCTAAGATCTTTACTAATATCTCATAGCCAAAAGTAAAATATTCATTTCACTCTTGAATTCATTGTTTGGAAATGGGTTCACATTATCGTTTCAGATGCCTTCAGGCTTTTGATAAACTTTTTTTCTTTCATCTCCACACTTGTTACTCTTTGTCTCAATTTCTGGCCACATTTACCACTTAGGTCCACTTGGGTCTGTTTGGGCCCTTTGGAAAGAAATTTTTCTTGGCGTGAATGACCCTGAACGGATCTGGAGACATGCTGAGTTTGGTCTTTGGAAAAAATACTTTTGATTTTACATCTGTTCAGGTCAAGCAAAGTGTTTTCTCAAAAGACTCCAATCTCAGATGTCTACAGGTCCAATGAGATCTATTTAGGTCTGCTGTCGAAAAGACCTTCAGTTTTTAGATCTTTTCAACTTCCAGACATGCAGATAAAGGATACCCAATCTGGAATGGTCAGTGGGTATTTTTTGACTGGGGAATGGTTTGCACTGGAGTTTTGTAGCGATCGGTATTGGAATTCTTGGTTGTCTTGATATATATTAATGATCTACATCTTGTTGTGCAAGGGACAATTTCAAAGTTTGCAGTTGGCACAAAACTTGGGAGAATTGTAATCTGTAAAGAGGACAATGTAGAACTTCAAAAGGATATTGACATGTTGGTGGAGTGGTTGGATAGATGACAGATGTATTTCAATGCAGTGAAATGTGAAATATACTTTAGTACAAAGAACATGGATAGGCAGTATAAAATAAAAGGTACTATTCTAATAGGTGTGTGGGAGCAGAGAGACCATAAGTCATTAAAGGTGGCATGACATATAGAGAAAGTTGTTTATAAGGTATACAGCTCTCCTGTAATAGGGACATAGGATAGGTGAGCAGGGAAGTTATTAAGAACTTATATAGGACACTTACTAAACCTCAGCTAGAGTACAATTATTGATGCCTCAATTTAGAAAAAATTTAATGCATTGAGAGAGTACAGAAGAGGTTTATGACAATTGTTCCAGGGATGAGACACATCTGTTATGAAAAAATGATTTAAGGTGTTGGGCTTTATTTTCCTTATGGAGCCCAAGAAGGCTAAGAGGAGATTTGATTAAAGTTTTCAAAATTATGAGGGTTCTGAACAAATTAAATAGGGAGAAACTGTTCCCACTATAAAAAAATGGACAGCCAGAGGGCTCAGTTTAAAATATAATTTCACATGTAGAATAGTTAGGGTCTGGAAATGTAGTGGAGGCAGGTTCATTTGAGGCATTCAGGAGGATATTTGGATGATTATTTAACCAGTAACAATGTGCTGGGTTATGGAGAAAGGCAGAAGAGTTACACTAAGTTAAAATGCTCAGAGGTAGAGCAGACATGATGGCCCAAATGGCTTCTTTCTGTGTAATAAAAAATCTGTTTTAATCCTTAACTCACAATTAGTGTCTTTTCAGAAACAGGACAGAACAGCTAAGCAGCATCCTCCTCACTGGCTTTTCCCCAATTCAAGACCAGGACAAACTGTAAACCACACACTGTTCAATAGCCCCAGAAAAAGCAAGTAGTTATTGTAAGTCATTTGGTTTCTAGGAAGCCTTGCTTTTAAAAAAAGCTCCAAAGTCCACAATGACCTTTTAATGACCAATTTTAAAGAAACCAATCTGGGTATCTCCATAAAACTTGAAATGAATCAATTTTTCCACAAAACTTCAAAACTGAAATAAAATATATATGAAACATCTTCGTAATATCTTGGAATATTTTATTACATCAAAAACAGTATACAAATTATTGCTGTTACAATCCAGGTCATAAAGTAACCTTAAGATAAAACAAAGAACTGCAGATGCTGTAAATCAGAACAAAGACAGAAATAGCTGGAGAAACACAGCAAGTCTGTACAGAGAAAATGAGAGAAGAAGGTTCTGAAGAAGGGTTGCTGGACTCCTAATGTTAACTCTGTTTTCTCTTCACAGATGCTGTGAGACCTGCTGAATTTCTTCAGCAATTTTGGTTTCTGCCTGTTTCATTAAGTAACTTTGGTTCTTCTTTAGTTCAGGTTCTGAAAGACTCTGATTCCTGTTGCTTTACTTTTCAATGTTTTGATTAGCTGCTTCACCCTGATAGCAGCAGTTCTTTATAGATTGATGCAATGCTGCTTTTCTAAAGTCTGAATTAATTTGGCATTAATTTTAACGCTCCTTGTGTACGTGACTCTCAAAGCAGTGTTCTTATGAGGTGCTTCTTGGAGTAAACCCGCATTATGTGAGGTGAAGAGACAAATATAACAGTTTTATTGGAAACTCTTTTGCTGTATATTTTACTACAAGAATCCCACTTGCTTAAATTTTATTAAATATACTGTGTACCAATATTGAATACAGTAAGATCAAACTGCAAATAGTCTGTAGAGAAAGATCTGAGTTTTAATTTCTGAGGCTTTTAAATATTTATTTAGACATTTTGTTTGTATTTCAGGTTGAATTATATGCTGTAATCACAGGCCACGGAAGTGATGAGAATGGCTGCGGAGAGTTCTGTGTTACTTCGCATCATTTTGTAATTAATGGCATATTTAATAATACGAGGACATTTGATGATGCTGGTAAGGAATTTTGACAGTCCAGCAGTGTTCAGTTTTTTTGATTAATTGACTTCATGGAATTTATATTGAAGCAATTTGGAATTCAAGTAGGATTTGTATATTGTAAGTAATTAGAATTTTTTAAGAGTATAATGCTAATGAAAGCATAGTGCTCAAATTTGTATTTATAGGAATTTTTAATCAAACTCACCAGGGATGTTGTTGTTACACACCTCTGGAGCAGGTGGGACTCGAACTCAGGTCTTCTTGAATCCAGGGACTCAAGAGCCCTCCAAACGTCTTTATAATCTACCAGTTCAGACACATTATGGCAATTCTCTGGACGAGGTGGGACTTGAACCTGGGACTTCAAATTCAGATGTAGGAAGACTACCACTGAACCATAAGAGCCCTTAAATTTGTAGTTTTATGATTGCTAGAAATTTATGTTTTGTCAGTAAATAATTTCTGAGTATAGCATTTTCAAATAAGAGAACCATTAATCTGCCCATTGGCACCTAAATTCTGCATTTCAGAGATCAGAGAGACTATTTTTGTCAGAAAGTACCAATGAAGTGATTGATGATTAAAGTGCATGCACAGAACCATAAGATATTTTTGGTGTACTCATAAACATTTTACGGACTGGAGGCCTATGACCAGTGGTGTGCCACAATGATCAGTGCGGAGTCCACTGCTTTTTGCCATCATATAAATGTGAATGTAGGAGCAATAGTTAGTTAATTTGCAGATGACATTGGACAGTGAAGAAGGTTACCTCAGAGTACAATGGGACCTTGATCAGACGGCCAATGAGCTGAGGAGTGGCAGATAGAGTTTTATTTAGATGAATGTGAGGTGTTGCATTTTGGTAAGGCAAATCAGGGCAGGATTTATACAGTTGGTTGTGGGGTCTGGGTAGTGTTGTTGAACAAACAGATCAAAGTGTGCAGGTGCATAATTGTTTGAAAATGGAGTTGCAGGTAGACAGAATGATGAAGAAGGCATTGATAACACTTGCCTTCATTAGTCAGTGCATTGAGTAAAGGAGGTGGGATGTCATTTTGTGGCTATATAGGACATTGGTGAGGCAACTTTTAGAATACTGCGTTCAATTTTGGTCTCACTGCTATAGGAAACATGTTGCTAAACTTGAAAGAGTTCAGAAAAGATTTCCAAGGATGTTGCCAGGATTGGAGGTTTGTACTATAGGGAGAAGCTGAGCAGGCTGGAGCTTTTTATTCCTCGAGTGTCGGAGGCTGAGGGGTGACCTTATGGAAGTTTATAAAATCATGAGGGGCATGGTGACAAGCCAAGGTCTTTTTCCCAGGGTCCAAAACTAGAAGGCGTAGGTTTAAGGTCAGAAGGAAAAGATTTAAAAGGGACATGAGGGGCGACTTTTTCACACAGAGGGTGATGTGTGTATGAAACGAGCTGCCAGAGGAAGCGGTGGACATGGGTACAATGACATTTAAAAGGCATCTGGATGGGTATATGAAAATAAAGGATTACAGAGAGGTGGGGCGAATGCTGGCAAATGGGACTAGGTCAGTTTAGGACATTTGGTCAGCATGGACGAGTTGGACCGAAGCGTCAGTTTCTGTGCTGTATATATCTATGACTCTATGAGCTTCCTATCATGCATACTGCTTACTAATTGCTGTTTGCAGTGCAGAGATGAAGATTGTTTTGCAGAATGTCCTTAGCAACTCTTGATTGCTCTGCCTAGGATTACATTATCTCAGCATGTGGGACAGCAATACAGGCCAGCTGGCTAAGAGTCAACAGCAAGGACAGTGGCAAAGTGACAGTGGTGGGACCATATTGAAATTACAGCCATTCCCCTGGGGTAACATTTCAATGATCCAAGTAATCAGATGCAGTGCAGATTGCTGGAATATTGTGAGACTTGCACCTACTGTGCTTATAGACAGAGGCTGAGCTTTCTCTCCAACATTCAAATTTGAGTAGTATCTGCTTGTGTTTCAATTGAACCTGAGATATCAACTACCTCACCGCAATTGAGAAGGAGATCCTGGAGAAACTGGTATTCAACAGGAGGGAGAGCATTCAACAGAAGGCGGCAGTGAGAAGGATTCTGGGAGAAGTATGCTCACTCACCGTGACTCAGAAGGGATCATGGAGGACTCAGCATCAAAGAACAGTGAAACCCAAATGTTACATTACTGTACCTTTGCTTCTTTGCCTTCTTCTTGAACCAAAATAAAGAGAGAGAAAATTTGGTTGTAGGTTAGAAACAGCACAGCTGTAGAAATAGCAGACCCTTACCATTGAGGCTGAAGTGCTGCTGTTGTGATCGAAATGTAGGCTTTGATGAGCATCGGGCTTTGCTACAAAGTGTGAGCAGCATTAAGTTATGGCAAGCAAAGTCTTTCCTTTGCTTTTAATCCATTAGTTACTAGAGGTGTAGCTAACGGTGTGGTATGCTCCTCCTGTGAGATGTTGGAGATCAGGGAGAAGTCAAATATCGCTGACAACCGGAAGTGTGTCCACCTGCAGCTCCTCTCAGAACACACGGATCAGTTGGAGCAGCAGTTGGACTCACTAAGGGGCATACAGAAGACAGAAAGTTTTATGGACAGGAGTTTCAGGGATATGGTCACAGCCAGATACATGGGTGACTGCCAAGAGAGGCAGACAGATGGTGCAAGAGTCCCTGTAGCTATTTCCCTTTCAAACAGAAATACCATTTTGGATACTGTTTGGTGAATGACCTGTCAGGGGAGAGCAACTGCAGCAGCCAGATCAGTGGCACCATGATTGCCAGCAGGGAGGGTCGAAGTGTAGGCAAGTGGTGGTGATAGACTCTATTGTCAGGGGCACACATAGGCATTTCTGTGGCTGTAAGCAAGACTCCAGGATAGTGCGTTGCCTCCCTGGTGCCAGGGTCAAAGTTGTCTCTGAGTGGGCACAGGACATTCTGAAAGAGAGAGTGAGCAATCAGAGGATTCCATATTGGTACTAATGACATAGGCAGGAATAGAGATGAGGTCTTGCAAAAAGTATTTAGGGAGTGAGGTAGAAAGTTGAAAAGCAGGATCTCTAGGGTTGTAATCTTGAGATTACTCCATGTGCCACGTGCCAGTGAGGCCAGAAAAATGAAGATAATACAGTTGAATGTGTGGCTAAAGAGCTGTTATGAGAGGGAGGATGCCAGATATCTGGATAATTGGGATCTCTCCAAGGGCTGAAAGGACTTGTACAAGAAGGAAAGGTTGCATCTAAACTGGAGGGAAGTTTGCTAGTGTCACTCAGGAAGGTTCAAATTAGTCTGGGCAGGGATGTGGGAACCAGACCATTGGGTCAACATATGGAGCGATTGAGGAGAAAGTAGTGGTTAAGTCAAATAAATCTAATATGAAGAACAGACAGGGCAGGGTTTATGAACACGGCGCGACCAGCAATCTAAATTGTACGTAGAGTCAGAGAGTCATACAGCATGGAAATAGACCCTTCAGTCCAACTAGTTCACGCCAACCATGCTCCCAAACTAAACTAGTCCCACTTGCCTGCATTTGGTGCATATTCCTCCAAACCTTCCTATTCATGAACTTATCCAAATGTCTTTTAAATATTATAACTGTATCTGCATCCAGCACTTCCTCTGGCAGTTCATTCCACACACGAACCATCCTCTGTGTAAAAAAAAAAGTTGCCCCTCATGTTCTTTTTAACACTTTCTCCTCTCACCTTAAGAACATACCTCCTAGGTTTGAACTCCTCCACCCTAGGGAAAAGACCCTTGTTATTCACCTTATCTGTGCCCCTCAAAATTTTATAAACTGCAATAAGGTCACTCCTGAACCTCCTATGCTCCTGTGAAAAATACTCCCAGCCTATTTTTATAACTTAATTCCTTAATCCTCTCCATTTTAGTAATATACTCCTATAGCAAGGTGACCAGAACTGCACACAGTACTCCAGAAGAAGCCTCACCAATATCCTGTACAACCGCAACATGATGTCCCAACTCCTACACTCAAAGGTCTGAGTAATGAAGGCAAGTCTGCTAAATACCTTCTTAACCACCCTGTCGACTTGTGACGCAAGCTTCACAGAATTATGTACCTGAACCCTTAGGTCTCTCTGTTCTGCAACACTACCCAGGACCCTACCATTAATTGCATGTCCTGCCCTCGTCTATTTTACCAAAATGCAATACCTCACATTGATCCAAATTAAACGCCATCTGCTACTCTTTAACCCATTTATCCAATTGATCAAGATCTGTTTGTAATCTTAGATAACCTTCTTCACCGTCCATTATACCACCAATTTTGGTGTCATCTGCAAACTTACTAACTATGCCTCTTATGTTCTCATCCAAATTGTTGATATAAGTGACAAGCTAAAGTGAACCCAGTACTGTGGAACTCCATTGGTCACAGGCCTCCAAACCAAAAAACAACCCTCCACCACCACCCGCTGTCTCCTACCATCAGCCAATTCTGTATCCACTTGGCAAACACTCGAATCCCGCTGATCTAACTTTACTAATTTGGAGCATAACAGATAAGGCAGATGAGCCTGAAGTAGTGCATGAAACTATGTTGTACCATTACAGAAACTTAGTTGAGAGAAGGGCAGGACTGGTAGCTCAGTGTTTAGATGTTTCAGGCATGATAGACAGGGATACAAAAAGAATTGAGGAGTTGCATTACTAATTCAGGAGAATGTCACAGCTGTACTAAGAGAGAACATCTTGGGGAGCTCATCCAGTTAGGCCATATGGGTACAATTCAGGAATAAGAATGGTGCAATCAGGATGATGGGGTTATGTTATAACGCTTCCAATATCCAGTGGGAGATAGAGGACCAAATATATTAGCAGATCATGGAACGATGTAAAAATGACAGCGTTGTTCTAATGGATGATTTTAACTTGCCCAATATCGGCTGGGAATCCTTTAATTCTAGGGAAGAAGATGGGGAAGAATATTTTAAGTGTATCCCGGCGGGTTTCTTGAAACAATATATAGATAGTCCAACCAGAGAAGAGGCTGGAGTAGACTTTGTGCTGGGGAATGAGGCCGGCTACTTGATTGAAGTTTCAGTGGGGGGGAAGCATTTTGGGAACAGTGATCATAATTCTGTTGGCTTTAAGATAATTATGCATAAGATTGATCCTTGAGTGAAAGTGCTAAATTGGGAGAAGGCTAATTATAACACTATTAGGCAGGAACCGTAGAAATCAGATTGGGGATGGTTGTTTGAGGGTAAAACCAGGTCTGACATGGAAGCGTTTTATGGCAAGATTTGGGAACCCTGGATAACAAGAGATATAAAAAGATTATTTAAAAATTTAAAGGAAGTGTATGTATGGTTTGGGAAACTGAAACCAAGCAAGACCATTGAAGAATATAAAGCAAGCAGGAAAGAAAATAAACAAAGAATTAGGTGGGCTAAAGGAGCCATAAAATGTCCTTGACAAGTCACATTAAGGAGAATCCCAAGGAATTTTATATATACATTAGGAGCAAGAGGATTGCTAGAGAAAGGGTAAATCCACTCAAGGAGTTGGATGCAAAATTGTCTTGGTCACAGAAGACAGAGAGGTTGTTTTTGACTGGCGATCAGTGACTCGTGCTGTTCCGCAAGGATCACTGCTGGGAACTCTGTTGTTTGTAATTTTGTAAAAATGATTTGGATGAAAATGTAGGTGGTCTGATTAGTAAGTTTTCAGATGAACTGAGAATTGGTGGAGTTGTGGATAATAGGGAGGATTATCAAAGGATACAGCAGGATGCAGACCAGTTGGAAAAATGTGCGGAGAAATGGCAGATGGAGATTAATACAGACAATGTGAGATGATGCATTTTGGGAGGTCAAATGCAAGGGTAAAATGTACAGTGAATGGTAAGACCCTTAGGAGCATTAATGTAGTGAGGGATCTTGGGGTGCAAGTCAACAGTTCCCTGAAGATGACAACATATGTGGATAAGGTGATAAAGAAGGTATACGGCATGCTTGCCTTCTTTGGCCAGGGAACTGAGTATAAAAGTTGGCAAGTCATGTTGCAGCTGCATAGAACTTAAGTTAGACCACACTTGGAGTGTTGTGTGCAGTACTGGTCGACTCTTGAGAGAAAGTAAAATAGGTTTTCTGAAGAAGGGTCTAGGCCCAAAACGTCAGCCTTCCTGCTCCTCTGATGCTGCTTGGCCTGCTGTGTTCATCCAGCTCTGCACCTTGTTGTCTCGGATTCTCCAGCATCTGCAGTTCCTACTGTCTCTTACCAAGATCTTGCCTGTATTGGAGTCTTTTAGCTGTAAGGAGAGGTTGGACAAACTTTGATTGTTTTCTGTAGAATGTTGTAAGCTGAGGAGTGATCTGATAAAAGTATATAAAATTATGAGGGGCATAGTGAGGATAGATACTCCAAGTCTTTTTCTCAGGTTGAAAATTCTAGGTACATAGATATAAAATGGGAGGGAAAAGTTTAAAGGAGATCGAGTCATGGAGTCATACAGCGTGGAAACAGGCCCTTCGCCCCAGCATTTCCATGCCAATCAAGTTTCCTAAAATGAACTAGTCCCATTTGCTTGCATTTGGTCCATATCCCTCTAAACCTTTCCCAGCCATGTACCTGTCCATATGTTTCTTAAATGTTGTAATTGTACCTGCTTTTACTACTTCCTCTGACAGCTTTTCTGTCTGAAAAAGTTGCCCCTCAGGTCCCTTTTAAATCTTTCCCCTCTCATTGTAAACCGCTGCCCTCTAGTTCTGGACTTACCTAAACTGGAGAAAAAGGCTTGGCTATTCACTTTGTTTATGCCCCTCATGATTTGATAAACCTCTATAAGGTCACCCCTTAGCCTCCTACGCTCCATGGAAAAAGGTCCCAGCCTATCCAGCCTGTCCTTATAACTCAAACCTTCCAGTCATAACATCCTTGTAAATCTTCTTTGCACCCTTTCAAATTTAATACCATCCTTCCTGTAGTAGGACAGCCAGAATTGTACGCAGTACTCTAAATGTGGCCTCAACAATATCTTATATAGCCGTAACATGATGTCCCAACTCCTGTACTCAATGCTGTGACCAATGAAGGCGAGAGTGCCAAATGTTTTTCATCACCCTGTCTACCTGAGATGCCACTCTCAAGGAAGTATATACCTGCACCTAGGTCTCTCTGTTCGACAACACTGCCCACGGCCTTCCCATTAACTAGAAAAGTCCTGCGCTGGTTTGTCTTACCAAAATGCAATGCCTCACATTTGTCTATATTAAACCCCATCTGCCACTCCTCAGATGATCCAGTTGATCAAGATCCCATTGTACTATTAAATAATCTTCTTCACTGTCCACTATACCACCAATTATCATCCGCAAACTTACTTACTATGTCTCCCATATTCTCATCCAAATCATTTATATAAATGACGAACAACAGTGAACCCAGCAGCAATCCTTGTGGCACACTACTGGTCACAGACCTCCAGTCTGAACAACAACGCTGTACCACCACCTTCTGTCTCCTACTATCAAGCCAATTTTGTTTCCAATTGGCTAGCTTGCCCTGGATCCCTGTGATCTAATCTTACTAAATAGTCTACCATGTGCAACCTTGTCAAAAGCCCTGCCAATGTCCATGTGGACAACACCTGCTACTCTGCCGTCATCAATCTTCTTGGTCAACACTTCAAAAACCTCAATCAAATTTGTGAGACACTATTTCACGCGCACAAAACCATGCTGACTATCCCTAAACAGTCCTTGTCTTTCCAAATGCATGTCCATCCTGTCTCAGAATCCCCTCTAACAACTTACCCACCATGGACATCAGGCTCATCAGTCTGTAGTTCCCTGGCTTTTCTTCACAACCTTTCCTAAATAATGGTACAACTTAGCCACCCTCCAGTCTTCCAGTACCTCACCCATGGCTGGATATGATACAAGAATCTCTGCTAGGAGCCCAGCAGTTTCATCCCTAACTTCCCACAATGTCCTGGGATACACTTGATCAGGTGCTGGGATTTAGCTACCTTTATGCGTTTTAAGACCTCCAGCACCTCCTCTTCTGTAATGTGGACCCCTTTTCACTATTTATTTACTTAAGTTCCCTGGCTTCCATGCCTTTCTCTACAGTAAACACTGACAAGAAATATCTATTCCAGATCCCACCCATATCCTGTGCCTTCACCCATAGATGAGTTCATTGATTTTTAACGACCCTATTTTCCCCTTTAATATACATGTAGAATCCCTTTGGGTTCTCCTTTACCTTATCTGCCAAAGCTATCTCATGCCCCAGTTTTGCCCTCCTGATTTCCTTCTTAAGTGTACTCCTACACCTCCTATTCTCCTCAGAGGTTCCCTTGATCCCAGCTGTCCATACCTGACAAGTGCGTCCTTTCTCTTGTCTAGAACTTCAATATCTCTAGTCACCCAGTGTTCTGTATTCCTGTCAGCTTTGTCCTTCATACTAACCAAGAACATGCTGCCTCTGAGCTCTTATTTCTTGCTTTTGAAAGCCTCCTACTTGTCAGATGCCCCTTTACCTGTGAACAGCCTCCCTAATTAACTTTTGGAAGTTCCGGTCCAATACCATCAAAATTGCCCCTACCCCAATTTAGAACTTTAATTTGGGTACCAGACCTATCCTTTCCCGTAAGTATTTTAAAACTAATAGGATTATGGCCACTGGTCCCAAAGTACACCTCCAGTATCACCTCAGTTACTTGCCCTCCCTTATTTCCCAAGAGGAGATCGAGTATTGTCCTTTGTCTAGGAGGGCCAACTACATATTGACTGAGAAAGTTTTCTTGAACACAATTAACAATTTCCTTCCCATTCAAGCCCTTAACATAAAGCAGTCCCAGTGTTTGGAAAGTTAAAATCCCCTACTATTACAACCCCACTATTCTTACACCTATCTGCGATCTCCCGTATATTTGCTCCACAATTTCCTGCTGACCATTTGGAGGCCTGTAGTACAATCCCATCAAAGTTATCATCCCTGTCTTATTTCTCAGTTCCATCCATCTAGCTTCACTGGGTGAACCTGTCTAAGAACAACTGTGATGTTTTCCCTAATCAAAAATGTCATTCCCCCTCCTCTCTTGCCTCCCCTTCCACCCTTCTTGTAGCATCTGTACCCTGGAACACTGAGCTGCCAGTCCTGTGCCCGAGTTCTGTAATAGGTATGATATCCCAGTGCCATAATCTCATCCATGCCCTGAATTCATCTGCCTTACCTGTCAGGCATCTTGCATTGAAAGTTTAAATTCGTCAGCCTTCCCTTGTTTCCTGTCATGCTGTTGCCTGCCTTGTCTATTTAACTTGCTGTCTTTAACTTATGCACTAGCCTTAACCCTCTCTTTTCTTTCACTACTGTTTAGGATCCTGAGGCGGGTTTTATATGCAGAGGATAATAGGTGCCTGGAATAATCTGCTACAGGAGGTGGTGCAAGCAGATATGTTACCAATGTTTAAGAGGTATTTAGACAGACACATGAACAGGCAGGGAATAGGGAGATATGAACCACGTATAGGTACTTGTGATTAGTTTTGAATGCCATCATAGTCAGCGCAGACATGGTGGGCTAAGGGTCTGTTTCTGTGCTGTACTGTTCCATGTTCTATGATGCTATATCATGGTTGATCTGCAAGTATTTTCATGGAGCTGGTCACCACTTCCACTTGGAAAGTTTGTGACTTGTGCATGGTTTGCTGCTGGATTTCTCCATGCTCCTTGACAGTAACTACAAACTTTCTGACAGGCTTTGAATGCATCAAGAATTTCTTTCTGCATCAGCATTTTCTGAATGGCATCTCATTAAGTCTTCAGCTGAGTTGTGCAGAGCAGAACACGTGTGCAATGTCACCTTCTGGCAAGTCATCTCAGGTCATTGGTAGAGGCTGCACAAATACCTCCATCCTCAATGATCAAGAAGCCCAGCACTTCAGTGCAAAGGACTGGACTGAAGCATTTTCTAGCCTTCATGACCAAAAGTGTGGAGAGGACATCCATTTAGCCTCCTTCTGAGGTCCCCAGCATCATATAGCCAGACTTTAGCCAATTCAGTTCACTCCACACAATATCAAGAAGTGATCAATGATTCTGTTTACTGAAACAGATGTAGATCCTCACAACATTCCGACAGTAGTCCCGAAGAAATGCTTTAGAACCAGCTGCTCCCTTATCCGAGCTGTTAGCAGGAAAGTTATAATACTAGCATCTACCTGAAGTATGGAAAATTGTCCAGGTTTATTTTGTGCACAAAATAAGACAAATCTAACCCCGCTAATTACCGCACTATCAATATGCTCTCAGTCATCAGCAAAGTGATGGAAAGGAGATATCAGCAGTGCTATCAGAGGCACTGCTCAATGACACTTCGTCTGGGGTTCTACCAGGGCATCTTCTTATTCCAGGACCTCCCTGCAGGAGTTCCTCAGGATAGTGTCCTAAGCGCAGCCATTTTCATCGATGACCTGCCCTCAGTCATATGCCATAACCGTGAATGTCCATTTCTGATTGCATAATGTTCAACATCATGCACAACACCTCAGGTACTGAAGTAGTTCATGTACAAGTGCAGCAAAACCGACACAACTTCCCGGCAAACCACATGAGGCAATGATCCTCTCCATCAAGGAAGAAGCCAACTATTGGCCCTTACATTCGATGGCATTAGGATCACTGAACTCGTTCCTCCACCACCATCACTACCCTGGGTTTACCATTGCCCAGAAACTGAACTGGACCAGCTGTATATACACTGTGGCTACAGGAGCAGGTCAGAGGCTGGGAACCCCATCCAGGACAAGGCCGGCCATTTGATTAGTACTCTAACTAATACTTTCAACATTCACTTCCTCCCCAACCAATACACAGTGGCAGAAGTATCTACCACCTGCAAGATGCAGAGCAACAGCTCACCAAGGGGCTACTTCAACTGTGTCTTCCAAAAGCTGCCTACAAAGGGTAGATGAGGTAGGAAACCTCACAACCTTCAGTAAGTATGTGGATGAGCACTTGAAAAGTCATAACATTCAAGGCTATAGGTCAAGTGCTTGAAAGTAGGACTAGAATAGACTTAGAGTTGTGGGGCTTTTTATTGGTGCAGACTTGATGGGTTGAAGGGCTTCTTCTGTCCTGTATGATTCTGTGTCTTCTGTGAAAATCTAAATTAGGGACCTGATGAGTTAAGCCCTTTAAGTGAGAATGCAAAGGCCCTAATTGATAGCGGGTTGAGAAGATTGCCAATGGACCTTTTTACCCAATTATTTCCTCCCTTCTCACTACTTCTCTTGCCTGCATCAGGGAGGGGAAATTTCTGCCCTACTGAGCCATGGCCAAGAACTGATGTCAAGCTGAACCTAGAGATTAAGTTGAGGAATCTTAGCATGTTGGTGAAAGTTTTGCAAGATCTTTTGACTTCACAAGGGAGCAAAAAATCTCATTTAAGAAGAAGAAAGACAAATAGAGACCCATGTGCACTTTTCTCTCCAATGAGCAGAGAAAATAAAATTCTCTGGAGTTGAGAATAACTTGGGATCCACAGCATTAGTGAAAAAAAAAACTGTTAAAATCACGCAGCTTTAAAATTATGTTGCTAATTTCTTTTTCTTACAAATTCAATGGACTCTGAGCAATTATTTAGAACTCAACCTCATTAGAAGTAATGGATTCATGCTTGCAAAAAATCCTTGTAATATGTTACTATGCAGGTGGCAGTTTCTTTTAAATGGTAAACAATTGCAAATGGGATAACCACGTTCATGACTCTTTATGCGATGTGCCTGATTTTAACATTGGATGCTGTTTTGCTAGAGCATGCCTCTTATAGTTAATTGTTAAAGAAACAGTAGATGAAAATTCAAGGAGAAGCAAGGGTGTACACATATCAACAATTATCTGTTTGGAAAGAACAAATTGTGTTGTTATCTCTAAAGAGAAAGCAGTAATTAAAACTTTGACTTCATAGTTTCCATGTTTTGCTATGAGCTTTGCTTCTTTTTAAAATGTAAAATGCTAATAATGATGATGATTCGCACAACTATATTTTATTAGTTCCTACTTGGGATTCCCTTAAGAGTGCATTTTTTTCCCAACTCTGCTTATCATTGTTCTTGGCATTGTCATGGATTTGCACCTCCTGTCTTTCCCAATTGTGTGGTTTTCAGGGAAGGTAGATGCTATTAAAGCAATTTTAGTGATCTACTGCAGTGCATTCCAGTAGATCATATATTCAGCCATAATACACAGCTCATGAAGAGGGTGAATATTGAATCTATATTAGAGGTCCAAATTGAGTGAATAGTTCTTTTGGCAGTTTTGAGCCATCTCAGACAAGGTTTCTAGGTAGCTTTGAGCTTGCAACCACCTAGCTGAGTGGTGACTGCTCCATTACATTCCTGATTTGATGCTTGTAATTGGTAGAGAAACCTCAACAGTTCAGATCTAAGATACCCATCGCAGAGTGCACAGCCTCTCTTCCTGAAACTTGTAGCCACAATATTCAATTAAGGACAAGTAGTTAACACTTTCAATGAAAGGCCCATGACACTTTAGGATTAGGAAAGGAGTGAGTTCCTTTGGTGTTTCCTCCAGCATACAGCTTCCAGACTTCGATACATTTGGGCTTGTTGGGTCCCTCAGTTGTGGTGAATATCTTAGCTACTATTACAAAAGGCAAAATTAGGCCTTTAGATGCTTTATGTACACAGTGATCATAATAGCAAATACAAAATATGAAATTTTATTTCACCGAGGTACTCCTTTTGGATGTGCTAACAAGGTTTTGAATGGTGTGGTCCCAAATGAACATGGCACATGGTTGTATGGCCGAAATGGGTGGTGCGATGGACAGGATGTGGCACCATGGAGGAAGGACATCACTAAGCAGGTAAACGTCAACTGATCACTTTGTCATTTGAAGAGTGTAAAGAAAAAATGTGAGAGGGAAAAGCAGTGAATATGAAAAGCTTGATAACAATTCAAATAGCTTGTACCTTTCTGCACTTCAGTCAGACACAACAAATACCAGTCCCTATTCCTGGCCCTGCTGTAGTTTGGTTGCTTAGGGCATGGAGGTGGTATTTGGGGGCAGGATGGTGTGAAGTTTGGCAGGGGTGGGAAAGTATGTGGGGACATTCAATGAACTTTATGTGACATGGTTTACCAGGGTTTCTATCATCAGTGGTACTCATTGGAAAAGCTATCTTGCTGTCCGTTTGTGGGTGTCTCAAAATAGATCCAAAATCTGGATTGCAAACAGTTACATCACAACTAAGCTTGCTGTCGTGACAAAACACTCATCTCTGACACTGCACTGAGCCAAACTGTTAAAGAGACAAAAATTATTGTTCTGATACTTCTCCCCACTGCAACTGGTTTAATGCAATATCAGCGCCAAATGTTCCTCTCTCCCAGATGGTTTCTCAAGAACAGGCAACACGAATATATGAATTAAGAACAAGAGTGGGTCATTCAGCCCTTCAGGTCCACTCTGCCATTCAGAACGATCATGGCTGATCTGGTTGTGTTTCAAATTCCACATTTTCATCTGTCCCTGATTATCTTTAATCCTCTTGCTTAACAAGGATCTATGTGTGTCTATGTTGAAAATATTCAATGACCGAACTCCACCATCTTTCAAAGCAGAGAGTTCCAAAATTGCACAATCCTTGGAAGGGAAAAGATTCCCCTCCCTACTGTTCTAAAAGGCAACCCTTCTTTTTAAATAATGTCCCCTACATCTGGATCTACCCACAAGAGCAAACATTCTTGCCATGTCAATCTTGTCAAGACCGTTCAGTGACTTATAGACTTCTTCAATCAAACCAATCCTCTCTGTACTCACTTCACTGAAAACAAATCCAGCTTGTCCAGTCTTCACTCATACATAATCTGCTCATTTTAGGTACCAGTCTATTAACCCTTCTCTGAATCACCTCTAACACGCTTACATACTTCTTTAAATAAGGAGAGCAAAACTGCACAGTATCCAAGATGTGGTGTCCCCCAGGCCAAGGGAAGCATCATCCCTGCATCCAATTTGTTCAGCCCTGTCACTTTTTTTTTACATTTCAATGAGATCCCTCTCATCCTTCTAAATTCCGATAAATACAGGCTCAGTAAACCCAAACTCTCCTCATGTGACAAACATACCATCCCAGGAGTTAGTGAGTGAATCTTCACTGCACTCACTCTATGGCAAGTATATCTTTTCACAGGTAAGGAGACAGCAACTGCACACAATAGTCCAGGTTACTGGCACTCAAAGGACTACCAGAGACCAGACACCTTCTCCGGGCGGGTGAGGACCTCATGTGGTGTTGGACATTCATAACCTTGTCCAAATGCACAGGCACATGTAGGAGTAGCAGGCAGTCAAAGGCACTGAGCAAGCTGACTACAATGTTTCAGGACTGTACCACCCAATTTTTATGATGCTGCCTCTGGTATGCAAGCATCTAGGTGCCTCCATGACATGGAGAGCCAGGGTCAGCAGTCTCAGAGTCAGCTGGAAATATGAGCAGACCTGCTCTATTGCTCTAGATGTTTGTGTTCAGCATCAATGATGCAGGCCAGTGGGACGAGGAGCCTCGCCCTCACTCCAGGTGTCTCCTCATCACAAGGAGACAAGGTGGTGCCAGTAGGCATCAAGCCAGAGGAGCAAACACACAGGTCTCCTCTCAGGACATTCCATAGGTGACTAGGCTGTCACCCTCAACTCTGCAGAGGTTCAAGTTGAAGAGGGTAAACCTGTATCTCGGCACGATATATTGAGCTTATCTGAACAATTGAGCCTCAAACACGTCCAATGTCACCCACTCAAAACATATTATCACATTTGTAAGTATATATACACTTTTCGTCATTAGCTAGTGCATGAATGTCCTTTCAGCTGCAAATACAAAAATTAAGGTAGAGAGGCTAGCCATCCTTAGCACCACACAACATTCAAATAAAAGCAAAATATTGCAGATACTGGAAATCTAAAATAAAAGCAGAAAATGCTGGTCTGGCAGCATCTCTGGAGAGAAATATAGAATTAACTGTTTGTAAGAAGAGTCAAATCATGATTTTCTATCCCTGTCTGAGCGATGGCTGTCGTTTCTTCAGCTCCCATACTAGCTTGAAATTTTGCTTTGACTGATTACTGGATGTTAGGAAAGCTTCCAAATCTTTGTAACATTAACTTTTATTCAATAGTATAAACTGCATAGAAAGATCAGAGCGAGATAAATGTACTTGCAGTTGGGATTAACCAGAGATGCAGCCTCATCAGCATCAAATCATTTACAGACAGTAGAAGATGACTTCACGCAAGTAAACTGATGACTGACCAGACCCCTGACTAATATCTGTACAGCTAGCCCTGACAAACTTATCAAGAATCCCCAAACTAGTTGAACAGGACCTGCAGGACTGACCATAGCCCACATGCCAAAATGTAGACATAAGGAACCCCTGACCCTAACTGCACCAAATGGCTGCAGACCATTTTCGAGCCACTGGATTGATATTGAACCATAATGAATGTTTAACATAATGCTTTCCTTCAATGTTCATGTTTGAAAATGAAAGCTTTTCTCATAAGCTTCTTGTATTTTTATTGCTTTTTGTTTCATCAAAAGCTATTAGTAAAATATGTATTTCTAAAGATAGTTGAATAATGCGTCATGCAGAAGTAATTGTATCTTGTGAAGGCTGTTTGATAAATTGAGTTTTTGTGTATCTCTTAAGGAATTAATTCCTTTAGTGTATTCGTACATATGTGCATCATATGGTTTTAGGCAACAACATCAGAATTTTTCGGACCTTCTAAGATGGATTAGCTGCTTTGCAATAAGGGGAAATTGCCAGTGTGTACAAAGGTTCTCAGTCATGTTAAATGATTGAGAATCATTCTTGTGATGGAGAATTTCAGTTACAGTTCTTGCTGTGTGCATTCTGGAAAATTACTAACAATCACTTGTCCTTTAATCATTATTTGACGTTTTCCACAATTAAGAAGGCAGAACATAAATTGAGCCTCGTAGACAAAAATACAATATAACCAAATCCAATAATGATCTGTTTACATATTCTCAAAGGATAGAGATTTTAAATAAGCCCTTTGACTTTTTGTTATTTTTAGTTCCAGAAAATTATACCAGTAATATAGATATTAAAAATCTATGTTGTAGTAAATGTTTTTTTCTGTTGTGACATTTTAAAATATTTGTTTATGGGATGAGGGTGTCTATGGCTAGGCCAGCATTTATTGCCCATCCCTAATTGTCCAGAGGGCAGTTAAAAGTTAGTGACATTGCTGTGGATCTGGAGTCAACATATAGGCCAGACCAGGTAAAGAAGTCAGATTTATTTCCCTGAAGGGTAAAATGAACCAGATGAGTTTTTATAACAATGGTTACGTGGCTGTCATTAGGCAATTTTTTTATTACAGATTTTGATTGTCATTGTAGGATTTCAACTCATGGCCAGAGAGCATTAGCCTGGCATTCTGGATTAGTAGTCCAGTATCATAACCACTATGCACCACCACCCTAGATTAAGAGCAGTTCTAATCGAAACATATTGGCTCAGTGTTATGTTTTATTTCATATGGCTATTTGTAGCTTTTTGTTCCTTACAGTTCAGAATATTTATTGTATACCACAGCAAAGTATCAATTTGTTTAGTCATAAAAATGGGGCTGAAAGACCTTCTGCCAAACCTTCGTCCAAAAAAGTGTTTGCCACGATTTTTTCGAATGACCTTGTGCAAAGCACTGCAAATGGACACACTGTTGAAGGGGTGGACTTGATCAAGATATCACCAGTTCCTCACATTCTACCGCCACAAATCACTGCTACTAACATGTGGCAGTGTTGGATGAGCACCCTTAGAAGTGGGAATAAATTAAAAATGTACAAAGTCACATTTGAGAACCCTTCTAAAACAATGATATTTACTCAACATGACTTGGAATACCTAAAAACTTCAGGATATCAGAATTTAAAGGCTTTGTTCAATCACACAGTGATTTAAAGTGAGTTATTTTTAACAAAGAATTGGATTCCTCTGAGAATCTTGTTCTTCCTGTATTTTGAGGAACATGGGAAGAAGACATAGAACAGGACAGGATAGAAGCCAGAAAAGTATGACATATAGCCAAAACCTGACCTACAAGTATTCATTCTACAGAGTTGACAGACCAGGGGTTCCACCTGGAGTTTTGCTGTGGACAAATCCTAAGGCTATGTGTACTTTTCCCTTGAGACCATTGCAGAGACGTACTAGCTTTTGGAACCTGATTGTATTCAGTCTCCACCAGGAGCTGCTATGCTATGAAAATGACAACAAAATTAAACTTCCAGGCAGTTTCAACTGAGATTAGTTCTATTAGTAAGTCAGCAGGATATCATTCCATTAGACATGTCACAGCTGCCCTGCTCAGACACATCTTTGAGTTATTCCCTTCTAGAGATTTTCAACAGAGAAACAGAGAGACAACTTCTTTAAAATGGATAAAATAAAGCAAAGAACGGCAGACCCTGGAGATATGAAACAGAAAAAAGAAACTCAACACATTTGGCAGGATCTGCAGAGACAGAAATAGAGTTAACATTTTGAGTCTAGTGACCCTTCATCAGAACTTTGTCCAATTTCTTTGAAATGGAATTTATTTGTCATCCACGAAGTGATTTGATAAATTTTATAAGACAAATGCACAACATAATTGCAACTTATTGGCTTAGACATCAGCTTTTGCAAACCAGGTGCAGGAGGCTGCCTTCTGCTCGCTCCCCAGCAAATTGTGTTTTGGAATTTAGGTCCGGAGCAGAGGGAGGCATTTGGGAGAGAACCAAGCTGGAACTGTCAATGATCTTTTGCACCACTATGGAGCCATGAGGAATATTCCTGCACCTTCCAGCTTTGCATTCAGCTAAGATTTTTTTCAAAAGCTTACCTTTCCTGTGTTAGCTTCCAGCTGTACCTCTACAAATCACCAGTGAGGTCACTGATGTACCTGGCTTTCCTGAATGTATCTGGCCCCATGCTTGGAACATTCAGAGTAGGTCAATTTCAGGAAGAAGATCTGAAATAGACATCATAGAATGATTAGAGCAGAGGAGGAGACCATCTGACTTGCTGTGCCAATGCCAGCTCTCTGCAAGAGCAACTCACCTTGTTGTACTCTCCTATGTTCTCCTTGCATTGCTGCAAACATTTTCTCTCCAAATAATAATTCTATCCTATTTTAAAAGGCACAATTGAATCTGACACTACCACATTCTCAGGCAGTGCCTTTTAGATGCTAGCAAATTGCTGTAAATATGTTTTTCCTTTTGTTGCGGTTTTCTTTCGTCAATCACCCTAAATAAACATCCTTGGTTCCTATTCCTTTCAGCACCTTAACAGTTTCTCCCTAACTACTCTCACCAGGCACTTAATGATATTGAACAACTCTAGCAACTCATAAGTACATTAAAAATAGGAACAGGAGTAGGTCATTCCATCCCTCAAGCTTGCTGCATGTTCAATAAGATCATGACTGAGCTGCCGAAATCCTCAAATCCTTTTTTATGGCATTCCTAATCAGTTCCAACTCCCCAATATTTCAAAAATCGATCGATCTTCTTTTTAAATACTGACAATAGTCTAACCTCCACATCTTTCTGGGGTAGAAATTCCTGACATTTACTACACCCTGGGAGAAGAAATCCCTTTGCATCTCAGTTTTAAATGAGTGTCACCTTCATCTGTAACTATGTACCCTAGTTCAAGATTCCCCATCTCAAAGAAACAACTTCCCAACATCCACTGTGAGACTTTTGCATAATTCAATAAGATCACCCCTCATTCTTCTGAACTCTAATAAGCAAAGGCCTAACCTGTTTAGCCTTTTGTGATAAGTCAACCCTTTCAATTTAGGAATCAGCCTAGAGAATCTCTTTTGAACTGCCAGTATATCCTTTTTTAAGTACAGGGACCAAAACTATACACAGTACTCCAGGCACATCCTCAACAACAACCTGTACAGTTGTAATAAGACTTCCCTATTTTTAAAGGCTGTGATTGCTGACTCTGAGGAGCATGCACAGTTTGCCCCAGGGATACATTTGTGCATGCACGAGTGAATGAGAAGTATGTCAATACGTGCCTATTTTCTGCGTATGCGCAGTTTTGCTGGAGATTGGGCGGGGGAGAGATCGGGACCAGGAAGCAATGAGTCTGGCATTGGCACTCTGGAGAGAACCTGAGGTGTTGAGAGTGGGTTGGGGTCGGTGGCAAAGCTAGAGGCTTAATTAATTAAAGGGTTGTGGGGAGGAGAACGGGAGAAGCCTCTTTGATATTATCCATTCCCCCACCAGCCCAATCCATCCCATTCAGTCTCCTCTGACCACCATCTCCATCAGATGCCCCCACAAAGATCTTTTCTGCTGTCAAACCCCATTCCAATATCCCACCAGCTATAAATTGCCCCAGTTGTGTACAGCCAGCTAACAACAAGAGTTAACTTCTCTGGCTCCCTCTGTCTCTCTGACTAAAACTCACTGTTGATCTGCTTTGAGTAATCTGTTAAAGACCTTCCAGCAATTCCACCCTTGATTCTGGGCAGGAACAATATAACCAACATTGGGAAACATTCTGCTTATTATTATTGCCTCAACAAGCTGCCATGTCACAGAGCACAAATGGATCCAGAAAAATATATTTATTACAACATGGATAAACGCTGCATTTTATACCAGGGCCTAGTTGACCATGTGTGGCATCAGGGAGTCCTAGGAAAACTGAAGTCAATGGGAATCACAGGGAAAGCTTTCTGCTAGTTGGAATCATAACTAGCATTGTGGATGACAGTTGTCATTGTTGGAGGCAAATCATCTCAACCACTGGACATTTTTGCAGGAGTTTCTCAAATTACTGTCCCAGACTGAGCTATGTTCAGCTGCTTCATCTATAACTTTCTCTCATCATAAGGTTGGGTGATTGCACAAAGTCTGGTTCCATTTGGAACTCCTTGGCTAATGAAGCAATCTGTGCTCACATGTAATAAGGCTTGAACAACAGTTAAGCTCTAGCTTATTCTTTTCAAGTAACATGCATTTCACACTTTGTGATGTGAAGATCATGACCAAAAAGAGACTATTACCACTTGAAGTTCAATGACATTATATTATCACATTAAATGATCTCCCACCAAAACATCCTGGGATTCGCCTTTGACCAGAAACTTTAGGTTCTTTTTATTCATTCGTGGGATGTGGGCATTGCTGATATTGCCCATCCCTAGTTGCCCTTGAGAAGGTGGTGGTGAGCTACCTTCCCAAAGGCAGTGAACAAATGGCAATATATGTGAATATGATGATTGCTTGCAGGGGAACTTGCAAGTGTTTTTTCCCATGTATCTGCTGCCTTTGTCCTTCTAGATGGTAAAGGTCACAGGTTTGAAAGGTGCCACCTAAGGAGATTGGTGAATGTCTATAGTGCATTTAGGTACTTTTGCAGATGATACTGATGTGGTGATAGGGAATGAATATTTGTGAATGAGGTGCCAGTCAAACAAGCTTTGTCCTGGATGCTGTCACATTTCTTGAGTGTTGTTACACTTGCATCTATCCAAACAAGTGGGACATATTCCGTCACACTTCTGACTTGTGCTTTGTAGATGGTGGAAAGGCTTTGGGGAGTCAGGAGCTGTGTTACACACTGCAAGATTCCTAGCCTCTGACCCGCTGTAATAACCACAGTATTTATGTGACTAGTTCAGTTCAGTTTCTGGTCAATGATAACCTCAAGGATGCTGATAATGAGGGGTTCAGTGATGGTAATACCATTGAATATCAAGGGGCAATGGTAGGTTCTGTTTTGTAGGAGGTAGAAATTGCCTGGTATTTGAGTGAAGCATAAGTTACTTGTCACCTCAAAGCTGGATGTTTTCTAGGTCTTGCTGTATTTGGACATGGATTGCTTTAGTCTCTGAGGAGTCATGAATGGTGTTAAACATTGTGTAGTCATCAGCAAATATTCCCACTTTTGACCGTATGAAAGTCATTGTTGAGCCGCTGAAGATATTTAGGCCTAGAAAGCTATGCTGAGGAAGCCCCTCAGAGATGTTCTGGCAGTGAGATGACTGACCTCCGGCAACCAGAACCCCATCTTCCAACCATCTTATTCTTGGTTTGATTCAAACCAGTAGAGAGTTTTCCCCTTAATTCCCACTGACTCCAGTTTTGCTACTGTTCCTCAATGCCACAGTTGGTCAAAAGCAGTCAGTTTCACCGTCCTTCTGGAGTTCAGCCTTTTTTAATCTATGGTGGAGAGGGGGTTTGTGGATGGGGAAGGCCCTGGGGTGAAAGTTGGCGTCATGTTGGCGGGGCTTAAGGAGTTGGGCATTGGGTTAGGGGAGTGTGGGGGGTGGGGTTGTGGGTTGGCCAGTAGTGGGATTTCCAGTCTGGTGTCAGCGGGAGAGTGTGCTGGGTCTCTCGCTGGAGAGAGCGATCGTGGCGTCTGGTGTTTGGTGTCTGGTTCAGGCAGAGAGGGGTGATGTTTGCTCCCCAGGAGGCTGGAATTGAGTTAGCTCTGGCAGTAGGCATAGGTTTGGTGCCCAGTGCCCAGTCCTGGATAGAGAGGACAGGCATCAGATTCTAGGGGAATGTGTCAGATCTGGTGGCAGAGGGTGGGGTTGATGTTGGTTGTTGGGTCCTGGGCAAAGCAAGAGGATGTTGGATCTCAAGGGAGGGAAGGGGGAGGGTTACAAGCCCTACTGTGGGCATTGGGTTGGTGTTGGGTGCCAGGTCACAGGCAGGAAAGGCATGGTACAAAAACAGAAGTTGCTAGAAAAGCTCAGCGGGTCTGGCAGCATCTGTGAAGAAAATTAGAGTTAACATTTCAGGTTCGATGACTCTTTTTATTTAGGGAGGGAGTGGTGTCAGATTCTGAGGGGTGTTGCGACTGGCAGCCTGTGGTATCAGATCTTGAGATGGGGGGTAGTGTTGGGAGATTAAGGGAAAGTGGGTGTTGGATCCTGGGGGCAAGGCAGGGTTGTCAGTTTCCTTGGGAGACTGAGGATGTTAGTGAGTAGGTGGAGAGTGAACATCTGAATATCAATTATTAATAATAATACCAAAGAGAGTGAGAGACACAAATAAATTTTCCAACAATGTGTTTTTATTAAGGGAATTCTATTTCAGTTATTGTCCAAACAAACTAAGTTTGCTATCTTTCCCACCAGAGTGCTTGAAGCAACTCTGACCTTTCAGTGAAATAAAGGGAAAAAGCTCAAAAACACTTATGGCTATATGAGGAATTCAAAAGAACTGAAGAGTGGTTTTACAACTTCAATCTCCATGGATGATAACATACCATGCTTGTATTTTGACAAATATTGCAATTTTCTCTGCCAGCCTGAATGTAATCAATTCCTGTTGGAAAGGAATTTGTATACCAGGTTTCTAGGATCAATTTGGGTTTTGAAATTGTTCTTCTGAGGTGGCATATTAATATAATGTTAATTTTTTCAAAGTGCACAAAACTAAACATTTTTCCTTCATTACAAAAACAATGTAAGTGTAACAATTAATAAAATCTGTGTGTATTATGTTCTTTCCTACAGTTAAGAGTGCCATTGTACATGCTGCACATGGGTGAATGGGCAGAGTATTAATTCTAACCATCCATGGGAAAAACACATGATAAAAATGGGAGCACTGTGTTGAAAGTCTCAGTTCTACTACAACTGTTCATGAGATAAATGAGTCTGATTAGCTTCAGCCCATTTTATATTGGACGTAAATTCAAAACTTTCAGCTTTCTCTAATTTAGCAATAAATAACAGTTTCATTGAACAGCTACAAAATATTTTGTCTGGGGATGATCAGACTGGTGTAATAAGATTTGCTGCTGAAGTTGTGGCTAAGCTCCATTGTAGAAACAACGTCAATACATTTATCTTTCAGTTATGGTCCTTTTTTGCACAAGCAAATGGAAGAAATATTTCAAGACCTAGAAAAGTGAATAAATAATAAAAATAAAGCAGCTCTCAAGAGTATGGTGGAATAGATTATTCTAAACTGAATTAACAGGAATATAAAAAACTCAGTTCTTACGCACTTCACATAAAAGCAGCAAATAGTACTTCAACTAAAGTAGCGTTCATTCAGTAAAACCTTCATTAACTCATTTTTGATCCGTTTCCTCCCATCCAGGTGAACATGACTGGAATAAACAGCATTGTGTATTTTGGCTGGTTTGATGGCAAGGATCCAAATCCGAAAAAGAACCCTGGAGAAATTACAATGTATTCCTACCTTGTATTTTACAAGTAAAATCATAAATACTAACCAAAACTCAAATGTAATGTTAACTCTGAAGGAGTTTGCTACCAAACCCTGGAATTTTATTACTGAGATTACAAACCGTGATCTAGATGTTGCTGTCTGTACTCAGCAGGCACATTTGTTGCTGCTGCTGTCTTTAATGATCACTGTCAATATTTGTGATGTTCATGTTTGAATGTCACATGAGCCAGCTTTACAGGCTAATGTTTCAGTTTTCAGCTGCAATTTTTTCTGGCAGAGCATTGGCATGCAAAACCAAAATTAACCAAATCTGCTACAGGAAGGCTAAAGCTTTGCAAAACAGCATCTTTTTCTACCATTAATTTTTAATCCTGATAATGAACCATCACTTTTACTTTTGTCAAAATATATACAATTGTTACAAGCCGAGCTGCACTTAGTTTTCTTCCATGTATTGTATGACAATAATTTGGTTTAAACTAGATGTTTCTTTACATTCTAATTCTGGTGATTTGTAAACAAAAACTGCTGAACTTTGCGTTTATGTATCCACTTACATTACAATTGTAGTGGAATGTGTATTACTTTGTTCATTGTGCTAAAGACTAAATAAAAGTGAAAGCTGACTGCTAAAATTAAGGCTGACCAATAAGACTGTCTCTTCATATGGCTCAACATACCTATATTCTGTCTGTCTTGTTACATTGTTATTATCATTTAGTCTAGTCATTTGAAATAAAGTGGATAATTCACAGATAGTAGGAACTGCAGATGCTGGAGCCCGAAACGTCAAGCTCTCCTGCTCCTCTGATGCTGCTTGGCCTGCTGTGTTCATCCAGCTCTACACCTTGTTATTACGGATAATTCACATTCTTTTGTATCAAAATTCCATTCTCTCATTTTACACACTCAGTTGTGTGCTGTTATAAATTGTTTAAGTATTGCTTTTAAAAAAGGCCTTTCATATTTGGTTGTAGCCTTTGTTTTCAGCATATATCGACATTGTACAAGGTCTCCTAACTTAAAGTTGTGTTCCTAAAATTACAACTGTAAGTGAAACAACTTTAAACAAAGCATTGATTCCCAGGAATCAACGCTAAAGCTGGATTTAGGTTCTGTAGGGCTTCTCTTAACAAATAAAAAATTAAAACATTATAGCCATACTTTAAATGACCAAGTTCCTACATTGGTAAATGAAATAATTTTTAAAAATTAAGTTTTAAAAATAATTTTAAAACCATAACTTTCTACTTATAGTTTCTCCTTTTGTGAACCCTCCAGACTGGAGCTTGGGCAGCCACTGGAGGGTGACTGTGGAAGGAGCCTTTCAGGCTGCTTGACTCGTGGCAACTGCTTGGTGACATCTTTTTGGAGCCATGACACGCCTTGTTGGCACTTTCTGCTTCTGGATTCCACTTAACCCAGCACTCAGTGGAGCTGCACCTCTTGGCTGGCTACAAGGCCTTTGCCTTCCTTCCTTTCCCCACTAATTATAGCTGAGCTTGGATCAAGGCTTGCAGCATGTTGTGGATTACAGCCAGTGGAGCAGTGTGGGAGAGCTGCTTGGTTTTGTCAAGGCTGGTGCTGGGAGCACAGGGCAGTGGCAGATCTGGTCCAGATGGAATACAGCGGCTTCTGTATTGCTCCATCACAGTCCTGTCCAACGTTATGTGATTCTATTCTACGATTCTATCACATCTTTGAGAGAATGGGCGTGTTGCCAAGCCCAGTTGTGATTGACACCAATCCCAGTCAAACTGGTGGGTGGCTCAGAGCTTGGTGGTTGGCCAGGAGGGAGGGCTCTGATATGTTCAGACATGTCCTGTAGGAGAATGGTGGGGGAGGGAGGTGTGCAATCGCTCAGAGGTATGTTGTAGAGCTGTGGCTACAGCAGATGACCTGGGGTCTGGTTGATGGAGTCTTGCCGGTGCAGACCTGGGCAGTGATGCGTTTGGGTATGGGGCAGCGGGGGGAAGACAAAGCGGGAGATGTCCAGCAAAAATAGCACCAATTGGGTCAGACACAGTAAAACAAACCTTGTGATTCTCAATGAGATTCCAAACCTCAATAGCTTAACTAACATTAAAGCAAAACAATGCTAAACGAGGACACTCTGTAATTGAAAAATGAGTATTTATGTTCAGATAAACTGTTGTCTTGTATCATGATAGCAAGATTAAATGTGGAGTTTTGCAGACAACACAACCCCTCCTCCAAATGTATTGCACAGCCATTGGTACACAACAAGAGTGTGTCTCCTTGTGAGAGCTGCTTAGCAACAACTAGTCTTGGAATAAAAACCAAAATAACTGCGGATGTTGTAAATCAGGAACAAAAACAAAGTTGCTGGAAAAGCTCAGCAGGTCTGGCAGCATCTGTGGAGGAGAAAACAGAGTTAATGTTTCGGGTCCGGTGACCCTTCCTCAGAACTGAGGAAGGGTCACCGGACCTGAAACGTTAACACTAGTCTTGGAATTTATGGCTTAGCAGTCATTTAAGATAAGATGGCTGCAATTTCAAATTCAACAATATATCATTACTGGACAAATGAAATGATTCTGAAATCTCAGGGCAACTAAAATTGCATGAAACTTTATCACAATGCAATTCACATTATAAGTTAGATAACCTTTCTAATAGTTGCATCTTATTAAAACAGTATCTAAATTAGAGCCATTATGTCACACGTTAATCATGAACCCCAGGATTCTGACCTAAGTCCAGACACCCCGGTCCTCTTTGGTTTAAAAATCATAGATCCGAATGCCATAAGCCAGAAGGTTGAGAAAGAAATTTTCTTAGTTTATTGCCTTCCTCTTAAACCCTGATATCAGCTCCTCCAGATCCATGTATTTCAATAACTTAGATACATGTACACTAATGAGAACATGAACTTGAAATGATTGTGTGGTCCTCAATTCAGATGGCACACAAAGCTAAAAGACTTGAAAATCCCCACCAGTATCCATATTTGCACCCTCAGTTATGTGCTATAATACATTGCTTAAGTGTCACCTTTTTAAATAACTTGTAAATTTGGTCCTAGTCTTTTCATTTATGTATGTATCTACATTAAATAGGGAAGTCCTTATTTAAAGTTGTGGTTGTGTTCCTGAAAACCAAAACTTTAAGTGAAATAAATTTATGTGTTTCCACTTTGGAAGAACCTGACCAAAATAAAGCAGCTTCATAGCACTGAGATAGCAAGGTGTAGAGCTGGATGAACACAGCAGGCCAAGCAGCATCAGAGGAGCAGGAAAGCTGATGTTTTGGGTCGAGACGCTCAGATTTTCCAGCATCGGCAGTTCCTACTGTCTCAGCTTCATAGCACTGCCTGACAGGAACAGAAAATTAAAGTATACTCTCTCCATTTGAAATAATGCTTTTGAATGTTGCAAAATGAAGCATAAAAGCTTACTAATCAATTTCTACTTGAATTATTTCAACCGATTTTTGTTTCAATTTTCTTGTTTTTTTTGAGACTATGTACAGAAGTATTTCATATTGGTTGTCTGATAGCAGTAATTTATTGGAGGTTTCACAGCCAATCTCACAGCTACTGTCATTTAAAACAGTGTGATGATGTTTTAAGATAGGTTATTATTTGGAAACTTGTGTTCTAAAGTAGACAGAACCATGAATAATGTTAAGTTAGTTTGTATTTCATGCCATGTGTATTAAGAAAGAGAGATGGTTTTGACTTCATTTCACATTTGTTCTGTGAGTGGTGATGGGGTGACTGATGTTTGTTAATACATTCATTTTTAATAAAAGTTTACATTCTTGGAGTAGGATTTGAGGTGAGCAGTTGTTGCTTTGTGACAATAATCCATTGTCACAGAATGGCAGAACCATTCAGAAGGTCAGGGAGTATATGCAAAGTCAGTCACAATGAACAGAAACTGTTATTTTAGCAGTTTCCAAAAAGTCAGGGCTGGAGAAAATGTTCTCAGTGGCTTAAGACAAAAACATCCAGAAAAAGAAAATGCTGGAAGTTGAGTGTGTGGAAAACCCGTGCATTTCCTCTTAAACTGTTTAGATGTCAGTAAGAAGAAAGCTCCAGAATCCTATTACAGATGTGCCATCTGAAGAAGGAATATTAAAATGGAGTTGAGGCTACCCTTCATAGGTTTGACTATCTGTTAGGTTGCATAGATATTAACCTAAAATTTGCTGTCTTCACCAAAGTGAAGTTAAATGAAATGGTGAGAAAACATGTGAAGCCTGGTGATGACCTTAGGTTTGAAAGTGTAGTGAAAAGGCATTAGAGTACTGAAAAAAATCACAAAAATGGTTCCAAGACAAGGAACTTCAGTTATATATAATACGAGATTGGAGATGTTCAAACTTTGTTTTTTATTATATATCTATATATATATATATAAAAAAGGATATATTTCTATATGTATATAGAAGGTTGAAAGGAGATTTGATAATTGTATACAAAATCATGATTGATCTAGATAGAGAGTAAATAGGCATAAAATGTTCCATTGATGCAAGAATCAAGAATGAGGGGTCACAGATTAAAGATAATCAGCAAACCAAAAAGCAATAGAAACTGGAAGAAAAATATTTCTACCCAGTGAGTGGTTGCAATCTGAATTAAACAGGCTGGGACTGTGGTGGACGGAGCTTCAACTGAGGCATTTAAGAAGAATTGGAAAGTAAGAATCTAAAAATGAACAACACGTATGTCTAAAAGAAAGTGCAGGTGGGGAATGGCAGTAGATGAATTGCTGTTCAGTAAGCGGTGCAGAGATAAAGACTGAATAAACACAGCCATTCTGTGCATGTCAGAGGGAGAAACAGGATAGCTGACTGTTTTTTTGATTAACCAAACTAAATGATTTCAAAATGAATCATGTAAAGACAGAAGAAAGCATAAATTAGAGTTGGCTACTTAAATATTGAATCAGTCACACAAAAGATGCACAGATTGTTTGGTCAGAGAGCAAGAATAAAAGACAGAAACATGTTTCAACTTAAAATTTGAAAATTTTAAAACCTAACAATTAAAACTTGAAAGAATGAGATGGCAAACCTGTTATGGTCATCATGTTCTTCTTTTATTTCAGTTACCACTTTCAGCAGCGTTTTGTTTATGAATCAAAAATGAGTATGTTACTAAGCAGGGGCTTTTGCATGTGTTTAGTTTATATGTATAATGCAGCCAGAATATCAAGTTCTTCAATTCACATCAATGATGAGGCAAACAGTAAGACCACGCTTTCAAAGCTGATGGTACAACATTTGCAGAGCCACCTGCATAGTGTCTGCCATGTGAACTACCTAAAAGATACACTGCATAAATTTGCCAAGTTTCCTTTTACAGCAGCTTCTTAAATATAATTAGTGATGGACAATAAATGCTGGCCATGCTAGTGATGACCAGATCCCATGAACAACAGAAAAAGGTATTGGCATCTAACCTTGCATCTACTCCTCACATAAAACTGCTGTACCATTTGCTAATAAATAGCAGCAAATGCCATTAGCCTCACCATTAACTTGATAGACAAATCTAGTCCATTAAAATGATCAGTACTGACCCACCACAAGCGTGCAATTAAGGTTACTGCAAAATATATTTGCAGCAGCAAAAGAAAACAGAACTGTAGCATCCTTCAAGAAGTGAAATGTTAGATGGAAAATACTGAAAACATTATGTTGAGAACATTACTGAAAGCATTATACTGCACTGAATGGAAATATGTAAAGAAAGGTTGCAGTAAAAAATAAAGTGTTAACATAACTGGTCCTGGAGCTTTCAGACTGTCATAAGAATACAATTGGTTCACCAATATCCTTTAGTAATACTGTGTGCAATTCTGGTATCCCTGCTGTAGGAAGGATGTTGTGGAGCTTGAAAGGAAACAGAAAAATCTTACAAGGATGCTGTCAGGTCTGTAGGGTTTGAGCTATAGGGGGAGGCTGGATAGGCTCAGGCAATTTTCCCTGGACTGTCGGAGGCTGAAGGGTTGCCTTATAGAATTTTATAAAATTGTGAGGGGCATAGATAGGGTAAATAGACAAGGTCATTTCCTCGGGCTGGGGAAGTCAAAACCTAGAGGGCATAAGTATAAGGTGAGAAGGGAAAGCTTTAAAAGGGACCTAAGGGGCAACATTTTCATGCAGAGGATGGTGTGTGTATGGAATATGCTGCCAGAGGAAGGTGGAGGCTGGTACAATTGCAACATTTAAAAGGCGTTGGATGGCTGTATGAATCGGAAAGGTTTAGAGGGATGTGGGCCAAATACTGGCAAATGGGACTAGATTTATCTAGGATATCTGGTCAACATGGACAAGTTGGTCCAAAGGGCCTATTTCGATGCTGTACGTCTCTATGACTTTGAATCTCTATGAATATATGTTTGTTTACATCAAGTATTGTTATAGACTGAACTGTCACTGTTACTCTAGAAAAGCTTGATTTGTTTAAAGCAGACGCTGAACTATGTGAGATAATGTGGAGTATTTATCAGCTAAATTTGTGATTATCATAGAATTGTGCTGCGTAAATATATGGTTTGTCGGATGGTGTAAAATTGGTGAACAGTGAAAGTTAGCTAAGCTGAGGTCAGAGTTCATTAAAAGTAAGTGACAAGCATCTTACCAAGGAGACATAAGCATGCCTTAATAAGTTAATTGATCAAATTAACATGGAAATCAGGACACATTTGTGATGTTTACCAGTTGTCAAACTGATCATTTGCAGGAGACTCAATAGTGTCAAGAGCATAAATGCATGGAAAGAGCATAAGAACCCTTGTCTCACAACAAAATCAGCTGGCAAGAGTTCATCTGATCAAAGGCTAGAAGTTGAGGCAGAGCATGTTCATCATCTGTTCTGGTCTGATATTCAGACAGGTCCACATAAAAGGGTTCACTTGTGATTATAAGCATTATATGGATAAAAGTTTGTTTTTTTTGTAGTGTACGTTCTTTAGTGAAGAACATTAGGTATATTCCATTGTTAGAGCTGCCTTGATATATTGATATCCAGAGTAAACTTGATGGCCCAGGAAAATTCAGAATAAAAGCCTACAGTTGTTGTTCAAGGTAAGAAGTTTGAATCTTTATTTCTGTTATATGACAAGGCCATTTCAAATAGTTCTTTCATAGTGTAAGATAATTCATGTTTTGTTTTCCTTCTGTACATAATTAACATTGATGTTCATTTGTCAAATATACATTGGCAACCTCTTGTGAATACGTTCGCCGACCACCACAGTAAACAAACAACAAAATAAAACTCACAGTCTATCAAGCCAGTTTGCATTTTGGGATCTGTCTTGACCAGTGTTACCATTAGCTGGAATCACAGAACTAGGAAATAGATATTTCAAACATTATTTTATGAAGTTAAGATTTTGTTATCATGGGCAAACATGGCATATGTACCATAAAAACAAAGCTCCAACTAATGTTTCATACAAATATTTAATTATTTTTGATTTGTAGTAGTTGAACAGTTAGTCTTGAAATATGAGTTGCAGGATTTGAGACATCAAATTATGGCAATGGTTGCCTGTATTATTCTAAAAATCAGCATGTTCAGAAATACTACTGAACATACAGTCCATACAAAGCCTATGTAGATTTAAACAAGTGAGTTGTATTTGAATATTTTGTGTTTAACTACCCTAATGATCTTTTTTGATTTCCTATTCATCTTCTATAACAGATCCATTTGGAAATGCATTCAACTTGTTGAAGCTAACTGCCTTCAGTTTTTGTATGATTCCATTCTTGTGCAGAAACAACTGAGTCAAAATATAACACTTGTCACAGAGAGAATACTTATGCTTCCACCACTACATTTTCTAATACATTTCATTAAGAAGTCTTTTTCTTGCAACTTTTCATATAACAAATCATCATACAGATAATCTTGATTTATGACTCTTCTAAATTATGGTCAGTTTTTTTCAGTTTTAAGGGGCAGAAAGTAAATCATGGGCTGATCTATTATGACTAGATTTAGAAGCATAAGTCATTGTTTGTATGTTTGTATGTTTCAGACTTAATAGGCTTACAGAATGCTGCTGTTCAGGGTACATATTAATCAGAGTGGATAATAACAGCTAGTGAGTCATTTAAGAAGAACTTTTTTTATTTTTAGCTAAAGGAGTTGAACATAGGCAGCAAATTTGGTGTATGGATTGATACTATACTGCAAGAAGGAACATTTTCTGGAATATATTACCATTTTACAACATGTTTTTTTCAACAAGTTCCACGGAGTATATTTTTAAAAATTGAACACCAGAAAAATATTTCTGACAGGAAAGTTTACCAATGGCCAAGATTTTGTTAACACCATATCATTCCAATATTGTGACCCAAACTGAGTACTGTTTTCAATTTTTATGCTTTTGTCTTTTCTCCAAACAACTATAATTAAAATTTTAATGCCAGTGGGGTGCATGAAAAACATGTGTAATTTATTTGGGAGGGCGAGGCTTTTAGATGAATACTGCCATCAACTGACATTGTTGCAGCTATGCATGGTGTATTACAGAGCTTCCTGTTCAACAATGGAGTCTGTACATCACTGCCAGGCTGTTTCAGTATTTTAGAAGGTCATAGATGTTAGAATTGGGTGACCAGCGAAACAGAGTAACACAGTGGTTTAACAATGCTTCCATTTGCCTCTGGGCAGTGAGGGAAAGGCAGGGGGTACTCTTTCTGGATGATGGCATTAGAAGATCCTCCTGCCAGATTAAGACAACCTCAACGGAATTGGCATAGGTGAGCAACCATGGATCACATACTGAATAGGAACCAATATAAGAAATCAATTGATGACCAGTTCCAGTATCACATCTTCAACAGGAATTGCATGTGTAGTAAGCATTAATGCATATGAGCAAGTGGTCAGCTATGCTACAAGAGTGAATCTATGATCATCTTGTCACATTGGCATTGAATTCAAAGGGTTTGGCTATTTGGACTTCATGTGAACTTAGACACAACATTTGAATGTCAGCAGTGAATGTGTGATGGGGATGCATACACAAACAGTTAGGTGTCACTTGCCATGTTACTGACTCTGCACTTTGTCACGTAACAGAAGCAGATCCGCAATTTCTGTGAAAGGAGGCGCAGAAGAGGAGTTCTTGACTTGAGATTCGTCATAGCTGCTGAGGTGGAAGCAATGTATGAAGTAGTTTTATTAGTGGAAGAGCTGGACTGGCCAGGAGTAACAGGCAATAATCCTGCTTGTGGCATATAGACATGTATGATGGATGTAAGTTTATAGTTAAAAGTTCTTGAATGATGAAATCACTACAAACCTCTCGACTCCATGCTTCACTACACCATTCCATACAGTGAACTGGTGTTCACCATGGATTGCCCCGTACACACCACGTTTGAGCATGGAAGAGGTGCATGCAGAGGGTTCAAAACTAGAGGGCATAGGTTTAAGGTGAGAGGGGACGGTATAAAAGAGACCTAAGGGGCAACTTTTTCAAGAAGAGGGTAGTGCACGTATGGAATGAGCTGCCAGAAGAAGTGGTGGAAGCTAGTACAATTATAGAACAATACAGCGCAGAACAGGCCCTTCGGCCCTCGATGTTGCGCCGCCCTGTGAACTAATCTAAGCCCATCCCCCTACACTATCCATCATCATCCATATGCTTATCCAAGGACTGTTTAAATGCCCCGAATGTGGCTGAGTTAACTACATTGGCAGGCAGGGCATTCCACGCCCTTACCACTCTCTGAGTAAAGAACCTGCCTCTGACATCTGTCTTAAATCTATCACCCCTCAATTTGCAGCTATGCCCCCTCGTACTAGCCGACATCATCATCCTAGGAAAAAGACTCTCCCTGTCCACCCTATCTAATCCTCTGATCATTTTGTAGGTCTCTATTAAGTCCCCTCTTAGCCTTCTTCTCTCCAATGAGAACAGACCCAAGTCCCTCAGTCTTTCCTCATAAGACCTTCGCTCCAGACCAGGCAACATCCTGGTAAATCTCCTCTGCACCTTTTCCAATGCTTCCACATCCTTCCTGTAATGGGGCGACCAAAACTGTACACAATATTCCAAGTGAGGCCGCACTAGCGTTTTGTACAGTTGCAGCATGACATCACGGCTCCGGAACTCAATCCCTCTACCAATGAAACCTAACACACTGTATGCCTTCTTAACAGCACTATCAACCTGGGTGGCAACTTTCAGGGATCTATGTACCTGGACACCAAGATCCCTCTGCACATCCACACTACCAAGAATCTTTCCATTGACCCAGTATTCTGCCTTCCTATTATTCTTCCCAAAGTGAATCACCTCACATTTATCTGCATTGAACTCCATTTGCCACCTTTCAGCCCAATTCTGCAGTTTATCCAAGTCTCCCTGCAACCTGCAACATTCTTCCACACTGTCCACCACTCCACCGACTTCAGTGTCATTTGCAAACTTACTAACCCATCCACCTATGTCTGCGTCCAAGTCATTTATAAAAATGACAAACAGCAGTGGTCCCAAAACAGATCCTTGTGGCACACCACTAGTAACCGGACTCCAGGCTGAATATTTTCCATCAACCACCACTCTTTGCCTTCTTTCAGAAAGCCAGTTTCTAATCCAAACTGCTAAATCTCCCTCAATCCCATGCCTCCGCATTTTCTCCAATAGCCTACCATGTGGAACCTTATCAAAGGCTTTACTGAAGTCCACGTACACCACGTCTACTGCCCTACCCTCATCCACATGCTTGGTCACCTTCTCAAAAAACTCACTGTGGCCTTTCAGTCGTTTCAGCGGCGGGAGTCCGGAAGGAGGCGCGAGGGCAGCCTGGGAAGGTGAGCTTCAGGAGTATAAAGGTCTTACCTCACGTGACTGCGGTCTTTCAGTCGTTTCAGCGGCGGGAGTCCGGAAGGAGGCGCGAGGGCAGCCTGGGAAGGTGAGCTTCTCCTTTTAAAAACTTACCTCGTGACGCGGAGTGCGCTTCGAGCAGGAGCAGACACGGGACGGTTGAGTAAGTGAGGTAATATATTTGGGCGGTTGCTTTACCCGAAACACTACTAAAGTAGTGTCTCCCACCCCTCCTCCTCCTCTAACGAAAAAGGGTCTGAGCGCCGATTTGGTAAATTACTAGTGTTTTCTTTTCCAATAGTCTGTTTTTTACAATTCAGAACAATGGCAATGGATGCAAGGGCAGTTGCATGCTCCTCCTGTAGGATGTGGGAGGTAAGGGTCACCACTAGTGTCCCTGCTGACTTCATCTGAGAGAGGTGCACCCAACTCCAGCTCCTTGGAAACCGCGTTAGGGAACTGGAGCTGGAGCTGGATGAACTTCGGATCATTCGGGAGGCTGAGGGGGTGATTGAGAGGAGTTACAGGGAGGTAGTCACACCTCAGGTACAGGAAAAAAGTAGATGGGTTACAGTCAGGGGACAGAAAGGGAACAGGCAGACAGTGCGGGGATCCCCTGCGGCCGTTCCCCTCAATAACAGGCATACCATTTTGGATTCTGTTGAGGGGGACGACTTACCAGGGGTAAGCCATGGAGTACAGGTCTCTGGTGCAGAGTCTGTCCCAGTTGCTCAGAAGGGAAGGGGGAAGAGGAGTACAGCATTAGTCATTGGGGACTCCATAGTTAGGGGGACAGATAGGAGATTCTGTGGGAACGAGAGAGACTCACAGTTGGTGTGTTTCCTCCCAGGTGCCAGGGTCCATGATGTCTCAGATCTTGTCTTTGGGGTCCTGAAGGGAGATGGTGACCAGCCCCAAGTCGTGGTCCACATAGGTACCAATGACATAGGTAGAAAGAGGGCTAGGGATATAAGGCAGGATTTCAGGGAGCTAGGGTGGAAGCTGAGAGCTAGAACAAACAGAGTTGTTATCTCTGGTTTGTTACCCGTGCCACGTGATAGCGAGGCAAAGAACAGGGAGAGATATCAGCTGAACACGTGGCTGCAGGGATGGTGCAGAAGGGAGGGTTTCAGGTATATGGATAACTGGGGCTCATTCTGGGGAAGGTGGGACGTCTACAAACTGGACGGTCTTCACTTGAACCAGAGGGGTGCTAATATCCTGGGTGGGAAATTTGCTAGTGCTATTCGGGTGGATTTAAACGAGCTCAGGAGGGGCATGGGAACCTGTGGTGTAGTTCCAGTACACAGGAGGATGAGAGAAGGGAGGACATGGACAGGATTTCACCATCACAGGAGTGTGCTGGCAGTCAGCAAGCTGGCTTGAAGTGTGTCTACTTCAATGCCAGGAGTATCCGGAATAAGGTAGGTGAGCTTGCAGCATGGATAGGTACCTGGGACTTCGATGTTGTGGCCATTTCGGAGACGTGGATAGAGCAGGGTCAGGAATGGATGTTGCAGGTTCCAGGGTTTAGATCTTTCATAAAGATCAGGGAAGGTGGTAAAAGAGGGGGAGGTGTGGCATTGTTAGTCAAGGACAGTATAACGGTGGCTGAAAGAACTTTTGACGAGGACTCGTATACTGAGGTGGTATGGGCTGAGGTCAGAAACAGGAGAGGAGAGGTCACACTGCTGGGAGTTTTTTATAGGCCTCCGCAAAGTTCCAGGGATGTAGAGGAGAGGATCGGCAAAACGATTCTGGGCAGGAGCGAAAGGAACAAGGTGGTCATTATGGGAGACTTTAACTTCCCCAACATTGACTGGAAATGCTATAACTCTAGTACATCGGATGGATCAGTTTTTGTCCAACGTGTGCAGGAGGGTTTCCTGACACAGTATGTCGAAGGGCCGACAAGAGGGGAGGCCACACTGGATCTGGTAGTTGGTAATGAACCAGGCCAGGTGTTTGATTTAGTCGTAGGTGAGCACTTTGGAGAGAGTGACCATAATTCGGTTACGTTTAGTTTAGCAATGGAAAGGGATAGGAACATGCCACTGGGCAAGAGTTATAGATGGGGGAAAGGCAATTATAATGTGATTAGGCAAGACTTAGGAGGGATAAAATGGGGTAGCAAAATGCAGGGGATGGGGACAATCAAAATGTGGAGCGGTTTAAGGAACAGATATTGCGTGTCCTTGATAGGTATGTCCCTGTCAGGCAGGGAGGAAGTGATAAGGTAAGGGAACCTTGGTTTACAAAAGAAATTGTATCTCTTGTTAAGCGGAAGAGGGAGGCTTATGTGACATTGAGACGAGATGGTTCAGATGAGGCGATGGAGAGTTACAGATTAGCTGGGAAGGATTTCAAGAGAGAGTTAAGAAGAGCAAGGAGGGGACATGAGCAGTCATTAGCAGTAGAATTAAGGAGAACCCTAAAGCTTTCTATAGGTATGTGGGGAATAAAAGGATGACTAGGGTAAGAATAGGGCCAGTCAAAGACAGAAGTGGGAAGTTGTATCAGAGATAGAAGGTACTGCAGATGCTGGAGAATCTGAGATAACAAGCATGGGGCTGGATGAACACAGCAGGTCAAGCAGCATCATAGGAGCAGGAAAACTTGACGTTTCGGGCCTAAACCCTTCATCAGAAATGGGGGAGGGGAAGAGGGTTCTGAAATAAATAGGGAGAGAGGGGGAGGCGGATAGAGGAGTTGTGTGTGGACCCTGTGGAGATCGGAGAGGTGCTAAACAAATATTTCTAATCTGTTTTCACTCAGGAAAAGGAGAATATTGTGGAGGAGAAGACTGAGATACGGGCTATTAGACTTGAAAGGATTGAGGTTAGTAAGGAGGAGGTGTTATCAATCCTAGAAGGTGTGAAGGTAGATAAATCCCCTGGGCCGGATAAGATTTTTCCGAGAAGCTAGGGAGGAGATGGCGGAGCCTTTAGCCTTGATCTTTGAGTCTTCATTGTCTACAGGTTTAGTACCAGAGGACTGGAGGATTGCAAATGTTGTGCCCTTGTTCAAGAAGGGCAGTAGAGATGACCCAGGTAATTATAGACCAGTGAGCCTTACATCTGTTGTAGGAAAAGTTTTGGAAAGGATTATGAGAGATAGGATTTATAATCATCTAGCAAGCAACAATTTGATTGGAGATAGTCAACATGGATTTTTTTATAACATTTAAAAGGCAACCGATGGGTAGACGAATAGGAAAAGTACAGAGAGAGATAGGCCAAATGCAAGCACATGGGAATAGATGTATTTAAGATATCTGGTCGCCGTGGACGAGTCAGACCGAAGGGTCTGTTTCCATGCTGTACAGCTGTATGACATGAGACCATCGCCTCTTCCAGGTCACACACCATCCTCATTTGGAAACATAAAATTGCATCTCCACCACACTTAGTTTAAGGAGTTACAAGTTTTGAACTGAACAATGATGTGGGAATGCCTGTGTCACACAAAAAAATAGCAGTTCAAGAATATGGCTTCCCAAAACCTGCATCAGAAAAGCGAATAATGGGTGCAGGCAGCATGGCCTCTATTTCAAAAGCAATACTTTATAAAACTTAAAATAGTTACTAAATGTGAGTTTTTTTCTTAAACACTGGAAAACCAAATAATACATAGGTACTCATGATAATTGCAACCAATATTAATTATTTATTGATTTAATATCATTGATCAAAACTGATTTGCATACTTTATCACAATTGCAAATTGCTCAACATTTATTGTCATTAAAAACAGCTTACATAAGATTTGGTTCAGTATTCAAATTCAAATTCAGTATTATTGAAAAATAATTTTATTGATATTTCTGAAATTTTAAATATTGCGAATATTACCATCTGTTCACAATTTACCATGTTGAAAGCAAACGGACTGTTAAACTTTTGCTGAATACAAGACAATCACACTTCAAATCTTCGGACTTTATTACTTCTAGAAAACAAAATACATAGAAAGCAGATATAACAAGTACAATTCCAGTGTTAACTGCACATTATTGTGGTAATTAATAAATTACTTCTTGTGATAAGGGTCATCTTCATTATTGAACTGGTTTTGTAGCTTCTTGCATTAGTGTATATAACTGTCCAATCTGTTCTTCATTAAAGTCATTTAGTTTATTTGCTGTCAGGTCAATTCCATAGTGGGCCTTCTGCATGGGACGCATCACACTCTCTGTAGCTTGTGCCTGCAGTATATCTGCGTAAGCCTGAGAAAAGATAAAAATCAGAGTGCTGCATTAGAGGTTTTAAAACTTAAAACTGAGAAAGTGCTCATTAGGCATGTCAGCAATGATTTTCTTTTGAAACAAGCGGACATTAAAGACACCACAGAAACTGCACTAATGCATTAGTAACTGCTTTCCCCATCAAGAAGTGAACATAAACACTTATTGACTTTTATGAGGGACACCTACTGTTAAGACTATTCAGAATTTATTTTAATCCATATGCATCTGTTTGGTAATTAGAAACATGGAGGCCAAATGAGAATTTGATAACAAAGGAAGGTTGCAGGATTTGATTATAGATTTATACAAGGAAAAATGGGAGACTTGGGTGGAGTCAGATGCTAAGAAATTCAAGTTGGCTTGATAGTTGCTGGCAGTGAGGATCAACTCACTCCTCGCAAACTAAGATCTTCCTTCAACTACCCGTTTCTGTAAGCACACCATGCGTTACATTGCTGCTCAGACAAGGAAGCTGATCCTTTTATTATCAAACCCAGGACTGCAAGTTGCATTCTCCTATCCTTCCTGCCCCTTAACCAGCACTATTGCATACCTTTGAACTTGGACATTACGTTTGTTGCTGTTGTTATTGCTCCTCTCCAACTCTGAGCAGGTGGCCCTATCTCCAGAGACTGCCTCAAATACTGGAACCTCACCTATTAAATTTCCTTTGTATCTTATAGTGACTTAGTATAAGACCCATTCTAAAACATGATTCCATTTAACACTGCTAATCAGAGAACACTGCTCCACTGTACTAGTCAGTAACAATATGTAAGCTACTCTTTGCTGATTCCCTTTTTATTACAAGCGTTATTATGCACAACTGAAAGGCTTTTGTCTTCCCACCACCAAAATCATTTGTGGTACTTTTATCTGTTTACTACCACCAGTAAATCACCCATATTCCAACTGATTAATGTACATACAAAGCCTAACACCAAAGGACAACACATAACACCAAAGGTGAGGGAGAGCTAGGGCTAGATTACAAAATAGAACCAAGAAGCGGATTACCACATGCGCTAATGGCACAGGGTCAACAAGATTAAAGAGGTAAACGCATGGCTCAAAGATTGCTGTGGGAGAAACAGATTCAAATTCATGGGACATCGGTATGATGTCCCTGTGTGGAGGCAATTCAGCATGTTATCAGATCTTACAATCAGCACTATTCAAAACTTGGAACCGTTTGCAGCTGATGATAACTTAACTGTTTATTCTCATCAGTTATATTTCACTCAATGGTACATGGTACAGCTCCGCAAAAGTGGGTAGGGCTTAGTAAGATTATTAAAGTTTTCAAAAGAAATAATAAGACAGAGCATAGAAAGGGTCAGGAATCTAACTTAAGGCACAACAAATAGGGGGGCAACTATGAGAAGGAGGCAGTCAACACAGGACTGAGGGTGTGGCCAATAGTATGATAGAATTCACCCTGCAGTTTCAGAAGAAGTTGGAATCAAATGTAACAGTATGAGAATTGAGTAAAGGTACTACAAAAACAGGAGAAGGGAGCTGGCCAGAGTTGATTGGAAGAGCATACTAGCAGGGAAGATGGTGGTGCAATAATGGCAGGTGTTTCTGGGGTAATTTGGGAGATGCAGTAGAAATTCGTCCCAGCGAAGAAGAAACATACTGAGGGGAGAATGAGGCAACCATGGCTGACAAGAGAAGTCAGGGACAGCAAAAGAGGAAACAATGAAGGACACAATGTGGTGAAAATTAGGGGGAAGCTGGAGGAAACCTTTAAAAACCAGCAGAGGACAACTAAACAGGCAAAAATGGGGGAAAAAGATAAAATATGAGGGCAAGATAGCCAGTAATATAAAAGAAGACTGCAAGAGTATCTAAAAGGTAAGAGGGAGGCAAGAATGGTCATTGGACCACTGGAAAATGAAGCTGGAAAATTTGTAATGGGGAACAAAGAAATGGTGAAGGAACTGAATACCCCATTTCTGAAGAAGGGGCCAGACCCAAAATGTCAGCTTTCCTGCTTGGCCTGCTGTGTTCATCCAGCTCTACACCTTGTTATCTCAGATTCTCTAGCATCGGCAGTTCCTACTATCTCTGAAGGAACTGAATAGGTACTTTGCATCAGTCTTCATGTGGAAGACTCGAGCAGCATACCAGAACTTCAAGAGAGTTAGGGAGCAGTGGTGAGTGTAGTGGTCCTCGCTGAGGAGAAAGTGCTGGGGAAGCTGAAAGTCTGAGCATCTGAAAAACAGTGACAGAATCGGGGTCCTAGTTAGCATAGATATACAACTGGGAAATCATGTTTGACAAATCTGGAATTTTTTGAGGATGTGACCAGTAGACTAGACAATAGTGAATTAGCGGATGTTGTGTATCCGGACTTTCAAAAAGCTTTTGACAAGGTTCCACATAAGAGATTAGTGAGAAAAATCATAGCTCATGGTATCAGAGGTAATGTATTGACATGGACAGAGAACTTGTTGGCAGACAGGAAGCAGAGAGTTGGAATAAATGGGTCCTTTTCAGAGTGGCAGGCAGCGATGAGCGGGGTGCCACAGGGTTCAGGGTGGGACCTCAGCTGTTCACAACATACATTAACGATTACTGAATACCATATCTCCAAATGACACTAAGCTGGCTGGCAGTGTGTGCTGTGTGGAGGATGCTAAGAGGTTTCAGAGTGACTTGGACAGTCTGGCTGGGTGAGCAAATACTTAGCAAATGCAATATAACGTGAGGATAAATATGAGGTTATCTGCTTTGGTGGTAGTTTAGGAAAAGGTAAGGTTGCAACGAGATCTGGATGTTGTGGTGGAACAGTCGCTGAAGGCTGGCATGCAGATACAGCAGGCAGTAAAGAAAGCTAATGGCATGCACTCCTTCATAACAAGAGGATTTGAGTACTGGAGTAAGGATGTCTTGTTACGGTTATACAGGGCCTTGGTGAGGCCACACCTTGAGTAGTGTGTGTAGTTTTGGTCTCCTAGTCTGAGAAAGGACATTCTTGCTAACGAAGGAGTCCAGTGAAGGTTCACCAGACTGATTCCCGGGATGGTAGGACTGACATATATGAGGAAAGACTGGATTGATTAGGCTTGTATTTGCTAGAATTTAGAAGAACGAGGGAGAGTTTCATAGAAACATATGTGATCCTGATTGGACTGGACAGACTAGATGCAGAAGAATGTTCCCAATGTTGGGGAAATCCACAACAACGGGTCACAGTCTAAGAATAAGGGATAAACATTTCAAGACTGAGATGAGGAAGAATTTCTTCACTCAGAGAGTTATGAACCTGTGGAATATCTCCTACAAGAAGCTGTTGGGGCCAGGTCATTAGATATATTCAAGAGAGAGATGGACATGGCCCTTGCGGCTAAAGGAATCAAGGGATATGGGGAGAGGGTGGGAATGGGATACTGTGATGGCATGATCGTACTACATGATGGTGCAGGCTCAAAGGACCGAATGGCCTACTCAGAGAACAAAGAACAAAGAAAATTACACTACAGGAACAGGCTCTTCGGCCCTCCAAGCCTGCACCGACATGCTGCCCATCACAACTAATACCCCATACCCTTCCTAGGACTGTATCCCTCTATTCCCATCCTATTCATATATTTGTCAAGATGCCCTTTAAAAGTCACTATAGTATCTGCTTCCACTACCTCCCCCGGCAGCGAGTTCCAGGCACCCACCACCCTCTGTAAAAAAAACTTGCCTCGTACATCACCTTTAAACCTTGCCCGTCGCACCTTAAACCCATGGCCCCTGGTAACTGACTCTTCCATCCTGGAAAAAAGCTTCTGACTCTCCAGTCTGTCCACACTCTTCATAATCTTGTAAACCTCTATCAGGTCCCCCTTCAACCTCCGTCATTCCAGTGAGAACAACCCAAGTTCCTCCAACCTCTCCTCATAGCTAATGCCCTCCATACCAGGCAACATCCTGGTAAATCTTTTCTGTACCCTCTCCAAAGTCACCACTGGTGGCTTCTGGTACTGTGGCAACCAGAATTGGCCTAACTAAGGTTCTATAAGACTGCAACATTACCTGCCAATTTTTAAACTCAATGCCCCTGCTGATGAAGGCAAGCATGCCATGTGCCTTGTTGACTACCTTTTTCACCTGTGTTGCCACCTTCAGTGACCTGTGTACCTGTACACCCAGATCCCTCTGCCTATCAGTACTCTTAAGGGTTCTGCACCTATTTTCTGTATTTCTATGTCTGAGGGTGAATAAATCACCCATACCAGATGGACTGCACAACAGTGTTCTGGAAGAAATAGTGGAGGAGATTGTGGAGGTGTGGTGGTGATCTTTCGGGAAGTCAGGGAGGGTCCCAGAGGATTGGAAAATGGCAAATGTAACACCTGTTTAAGAAGGTAGGGAGGCAGAAGATGGGAAACTATAGGCTGGTTAGCCTGATCTCAGTTGTGGGTAAGATTTTAGAGTCCATTATTAAGAATGAGATTGTATAGTACTTGGAAATGCATGGTAAAGTAGGGCTGCGCCAGGATGGCTTCGTCAAGAGGAAGTCATGCCTGACAGAATTCTTCACGGAGGCAATGAGCAAGTTAAACAAAGGAGAGCCAGTGGACGCAATTTATTTGGATTTCCAGAAGGCATTTGACAAGGTGGCACACAGGAGGCTGCTAAATAAGGTAAGAGTTAATAGTGCAAGGTACTGGTATGGATAGAGGATTCACTAACTGGCAGAAGGCAGAGTGTATGGATGAAGTGGTCTTTTTCAGGATGGCAGCCGGTGACTAGTGGAGTTCTACAGGAAACGTTATACATTAACATTACATTATACATTGACAATCTGGTCAAAGGAACTGAGGATATTGTTGCTAAGTTTGCAGATGACACAAAGATAAATGGAGAGACAGGTTCAGGAGGTGGGGAGGCTGCAGAAGTACTTGGACAGGCCGGGAGAGTGCGCAAAGAAGTGGCAAATGGAATACAATATGACAAAGTGTGAGATCGGAAGAACAGAAGAGTAGGCTATTCTCTAAATGAGGAAAGCCTTTGGAAATTTGAAGCACAAGGGACTTAGGAGTTCTAGTTCAAGATTTTCTTAAGGCTAACATGCAGGTTCAGTTGGAATTTAGGAAGGAAATGAAATGTTAGGATTCATTTCAAGTGGACAAGAAAATAAGAGCAGGGATATATTTACTGTTGAGGCTGTATAAGTCTCTGGTCAGACCACATTTGGAACATTTTGAGCAGTTTTGGGCCCTTTATCTAAGGAAGGATTTACTGGCCTTGGAGGATGTCCAGAGGACATTCACATGGCTGATTGCAGGGATGAAGGGCTTGTCATATGAGAAGCAGTTAGGGTCTCTGGGTCTGTATTCAATGGAGCTTATAAGGATGAGGGGGGGATCTCATTGAAATTTATAGAGTACTGACAGACCGGGATAGAGCGAACACGGGGAAGATGTTTCCACAAGCAGGAGGGACTAGGACATAAGAGCACAGCCTCAGAGTGAAGGGTGACCCTTTAGAATGGAGAGGAGGAAGAATTTCTTCAGCCAGAGGGTGATTAATCTGTGGAGCTCATTGCTGCAGAAATGCCAAGTCATTGAGTGTATTTAAGACAGAGATAGGCAGGTTCTTGATTAGTAAATGGATTACAGGTTGTGGGAGAATGCAGGAGAATGGGGTTGAGAGACATATCAGCCATAATTGAATGGTGAAACAGACTCAGTGGGGCAAAAGGTCTAATTCTGCTCCTATATCTTATGGTCTTATGGCACAGTTTGGGATTCATGCTCCTCTGAAAAAGAATAAAGTACTTTAAATTACTGCTCAATTGCTTGATTAATTGACCTAATTGACTGCCAACTTCTATTTTCCTGAGAAGGTACCACCAGAATCATTGCACAGAGATAGCAACACTTTGAACAACCAGCACGGTACCATACCACCTCAGAATTTCAGCATTCAGTGCAGTTAGTGAATGCAAGGGTAAAGTCCATCCTGACAACAGAACATTACCTTGCTCGATTATTTACTCACAAAGTGAAGTGAAGCCAAGGACAGTGGCAATGTTTCACAACAATTTTCTGACATGACCCATTTTAACTCAACACCACTTATATAACAACAATTATTGACAGGCAACAAATGCCCACATTCCTTGAAACAATATGCAAAACAAAAACTATTGAAAATTAACATGACATGACACTAGATGCCAGCAAAAACAAAAAACAAGGGCATAAACCACCATAATAACATTCAATGTATAATTAAACTTTTAAAATGATAGATCAACATGTAAATAATAAATTTAGATATGAAAATTTGTATTTGTGAAGTACTTTGCCCTTCCTCCCCCTACGTATACAATCCAAAGCCCAATTTCTAACTCCTCCACTAACATCACCCTCCCCCAACCCCACTAAAAAAAAACTGCTCCCCAATCACCACACATACACCTCAGTCAGCTGCTAAGATCGTACTCCACTGTTTCTGACACCACATGTGAAACCCTAATTAGACTCTGGCTGCACTAGTCCTGCCTGCCAAGACCTGGGATCCACACAATGTAATGTATTCACTGAAAAAAAGAATGCTGAAGATCACAGCATGTCAGGCAGCATCCATCGAGAGAAAGTAAGCTAGCGTTTCGAGTCTAGATGACTCAGGCAACTATCCACTCCCAACCTACTGCATTTCCCTGAGACTCAGGGTGCCCCACCATTTTACTAAGACTCAAGTCCTATGGTTCCACTGGACACCCCTACCCCACCATGGCTGTCAAGACCTATGACTCCACCTAGTAGATGGGAACAGAGTGCAGTCACATGATGAAATGAGTGGTGGTTCCCCTCAGCCCTCTTCTGACCTCATTATTGACAGAACCTTTTTGGGCTGTGAGACTCTCATTTCCTGCCTTGGACAGTAATGGAGCAGCCGTGGGGAGGCAGAAGTTGATAAAAAGGGGGGATTTTATCCAAAAATTTGTATTCAGCCAAATGGGGTAAATCCATCTCTCCCAGATAAAATACACAAGCACTCATTTTACATCTTACATTTCAGAAAACTATAATATTACAAAATATAATAATGTTAGATGAATGACATTGGATTAAACTGTGCCTATCAGACATGATATTAATTTCAATTGAACATTCACAACATGGTGTGAGTTATGAGATTCATTCAATTTAGTAAAGCATCAACCAGCACCATTAATATTCTAAATGCTTCAGTTTTCAATTTACACATTTAAAGGTTGAACTGGGTTATCAATGCTTCTTTTGGATTTAATCTACAAATGGAACTGATTTTTTTAAGAAGTGAATATGAACTCCTACCGTCACTTATACATGCTTGCACACAAAAATACTGAATGTTATTCAAGCAGATCAATAGTTTCCTAATCTTAAAAACAGAGGCAATAATTCCAGATGGGTTCCCGCTGTCAATATAAAATTGTATATTGATTTGTGGGTTATAGAAGGGTCATGGCTGCCACTCTGGGACTGACAGTACACGGCATCGTAACTTGTCAATAAGTTTTAGAGGCCAATCAAAGAGCTACAGGATGCAATATAATCAAACTACTCATTTTTGTTTAGTTTTCTAAACAATAATACATAGGCCCTGAATATTCCAGGCTGGAAAGCTGATACAAAGCAATTACTCCCCATGGTGGATTTAATTGCATACCTCCAAACAGAAAGGTTGGGTGGGGGTGGGATGGTTGTACTTTTCATCTTGTCTGGAAAGTTCCTTCCTTTATACCCTTGAAAAAGATCAGTGGAACTCATATGAGTGAAACTTAGCATAATTCTATTTCACTCCTTCGCTTGCCTTTCTTTGATATATCCAGCTGGACTTTAAACACTACTCCATACCACATGGGCAAGATATGTGAGGCTTAAAATATCAGAAATCAAGCATTACTGACCCCACTGCTGACTGTTTAAATATTTACTAATACAAATTAGTCTACCGACTGGGCTCCGAAAAAGGCAGGTAGGGCCTAATTGGTATTAAAAAGTCGTAGCCCAATCACACCAGCACTGTGGCTTAAACTCTATAACAAGTTGGGGTGTCCCACCAGCTGATCTGCATGGCAGGCATGGTTACTATTGAAGTTAGCTTTCAGTTTTGTGATATATCCCAACAGGTTATGACCCCAATGTCCTGTGCAGGCATCCCCTGTAAACTACAGTCCCAAATGACACATTTCATTCCAAGCCATCATATCCTGGCTCCACCACCCTTTCTCTACCAGTCCTAATGCAATATTGGGGTCACTAATATTCAGAAAGAAGACCTCAACCTCTCAGTGCATGTGGTAGCCACCTTTCTGTACCATTAGTTAAGCTACATGCAAGTACAGTCTTGATTGCAGCTTGCCTATGTTCAAGGCAAACTGATTTTTCAAGGGGAGCTTCAAACTGGCACAATGGGTGTACACACTGTTCGCCATATTGGATGTTTAGACCTGCATTTTGTATAACTGGAATACAGCACTGTCACAATTACAGATATTTATAGTATTTGGACTAGATCAGAGTAACAGCGTCACAAAGCTGAAAAGCAGCAAGATGAAAGTAATGGAGGATATCTTTTCTGTCAGGTTGGCTCACAGGCAGCATCTGACTCACCAAGCAAAATTTAAATTCATAATATAATATGACACATTAGCACAATATTGCAGCAATGAACTTCACTGTCATTGGTGTCATACTTTGGATCAGACCTTAAACTGCAGACATGTCTTTCCATTCAGATAGATATAAAAAAATCCATTTTTATCTTGTGTTCCGGCAGAGATTCCAGCATCAACCAGCACCAGAGAGAGATTAATCGATTGCTTGCCTCAGTTGCTGTTGGTGGGTTATTATTGTACACTGATTGATTAGCATGATTGCCAACAAAGCAATATTTATGAAACTTCAAACTAATTCAGTAGCAGTCAGGCTTTTTGGTACATTGGAATGATATGAAGGTATATAATCAAGTAGAATTCACTATTTTCTTTCAGGGAATAAAGCTTTACAATATACAGTCAGATTGATTTCTGGTTTGGGCAAGATCATCATGATAAAAGTTGCAAATTACCTCTAACAAGCTTCAACTGAACTGAGGGAAGGTTGGAACCATTCCCTAGCTGGATGCTAAACACCAAAATAGAAAATTAGCTGGAATATAAGAATTTAAGTATATAGCTTTTAAAAGATTGATTCTCTACTGTAATACAAAGTAAAAAATTACTGCAAGATAACTTGATAACAAGACGAGAAGAATTTAGATGCACTTTAAATATTTCTGGATTGCATGCATGATAGTAAAACTCTTTATAATTATGTACAAATAAAGTGTCAAGATAAAGGAATCACTTTGGAAATACTACAATAAACTTGCGAACTGGGTGCTACAAAGGTCCGTAAAAAAGTTAAAAATGGCTCTTGTATCACACGTACATGCTTCGGCCCGAATTGCACTGGGTGCCACTCCAGCCAGAGGATCAATAGGCACCTAAAGTCCACTTGCAGCATGCAGAGCAGGAAGATCATGGTGTCAATCACTATGCAATGCATGTTATCATTTTAGAGCTATCCACTCCAGCTTTTCCATACTTTTACAATGTTTTATACTCTACAGGCAATGATCTGGTTTGTTAAAAATGGCTGGCGCATAAACCAGTTATTTTCAGGCAGAGTGGCCAAGTAGAGCCTTTTCTTGGCATTGTGAACAACTGCAAGAGTGAAAAAACGTCTTGCACAATGGGAAAAACTGCTAGAAGAGCATGCCAGGGGAAAAGAAAAAGAGATTTCAGTGCCATACAATATCTACAGTGGGCCTCTATGGAGTAGGTCAATTGAAAAATAGATTTCATGAGTTCTGTGATGCTTTAGAAGACCGTTTGCACATTAGTATTCAGAAGCAAAGTGCAACAGTTTGAGCATCCACTGCAGCACTCAGACACTGGATGGAAGGGGGCTTGAGCTGAAATGGAGACTGAGACATTGAGCATCAGATGCTGCATCATAATTAAGTCTACAGCAACATTTCTCCTAAGCTGCGCAAGAACTGATGTTCCATGCACAGCAATTGGCATCAGCACGCTAATCGCAGCATTGACTTCCAATTCAGGAAGTTGTTGCCATACATGAGCCTCGGAGGCCTGTGCAGCCAGAAAGAAAATTAGAGGAAATTTTGGTCCACAATTTATGCTCAAGTTTGCCACCAGTTACCACTGCAAAATTGGACACCAAGTTTGAAGCAAAAACCTTCAATAAATAGTACAAAACTGTTCTATTTTCCTCAGCACTGAAAGTAGCCTTTTAGTCAGGCTTTGTACATGGCAAGCATTTGGAGGAGTACACCCTATCGTTGCTGATGTACTTTTGGGGCAAAAAGCCTTCAAATTGTGTTGGGGGTGATTTTCTTTCTAAGAGAGCAACTAGAGGGCTCATATAAAAGACAGAATGCAGATTTCATCTCTATGTTATCCTTTATGTTGCACCTATGAAATTAAATTGTGTGTTTTCATCTTCATTGTCTTCTTATTGGTAGGCGAGTGGTGGAGATGTGGTGAATTAAGCTAGTGGTGCAGACGGTAGGAACTGGCATTTGAAACCACTTACTTTGACCACTTGTGAGAGAAATTTCTTCTGGTTTTGCATCAAAGTTTTTGAGACCATACACTTAACATTGATTTCTGTAGAAATCAGTTCTTAAGGACTTTAAATCCTATGTCTGGAGATCCTCCCAAAGAAGAAAAAGTACATTCATTCTCCTTGTTAATCCTGTTCTTCCACCGAAATTTCCAGTAACATACCGAAAAGGTGGGAGCCTGTTCTCTCGCACAGTCATTCATTCTTCACTCTCTTCCTAGGTCAGATTCATTTGTAGCTATTTTAATCAACCTATTCAGACATGTTATGATACATCTCTGCAGTAGGTTGGACTTGAACCTGGGCCCAGAAGTAAGGACACTATGAATGCACCATAACAGGACTCAGACTTACTTGTAGAATCACTCCAAACATCTGCTTCAATCACAATGCACTACCCCTTTAAAAGGTGCAAGTTAGTTTTAAGTAGTGCAGCTTAGTAATGATACGTGCTCAGCTAATGTGTGCAGCCAATGAAATACACATGAAGCTTTGGCTGTACACAAAAATCATTACAATTAGCAGGCAGCACAAATTCATAAAGGAAACAAACTGATGACAGTGACTCAGCAGAATGTTTTCCATACTCAGTTTCTCAGTAGTGCATCAAAACTGACAACTCCTATTTCTTAATTTTGTGCTACTGCATTTTACTTGTTGTCTTCCCTACACTCTGAAATATTGTAATTAAGATTCTTCTGTATTAGAATCTTTTCCACAATCTCAAAACTGTGGAACTCCTACATCCTTACGATTTTAAAAGCCTGAGCTTGGCTTCCTCCCAATCACAACCTGATTTTTTTCATTTACTTTTTTCAACTTTGGTGTTCTATACTCTGGAGTTTAACCCTTCATCTAGGTTTCTCTAAAAAAAAATAGGAACATGGTCTGCATTTCTAAGGAAGCAATCTGAACGTTGTGAAAGTTAAGAAAAAGGATTTCAGCACATGTAAATTAAAATTTTCTGAAGTCTGAGTTTTGAAGAAGGGTCACCGGACTCGAAATATTAATTCTGTTTTCTCTCTATAGATGCTGCCAGACCTGCTGAGTTTCTCCAGCAATTTCTGTTTTTGTTTCAGCAACATGTGGTGGCAGTCTTTCATCTCAAAAGACACTGCTTTGAACTTTGGTTGTCAACTGAAACACATAGTTGATTTTAAAAATTTCTCCAATTTATCTGAGAGTTTTTTTAATCTGTAAATCAATAAACTTAGTGAAATATTCAAACTTAAATTTTTCACACACATTTGGTGTTCATGGGCATCTTAGACACTGCCGTTCTTCCTCGGGTAACAAACAAACTGTCACATCAGCCTACCATTGCGCGCTTGACTTGAATTCACAACTTTTTGTCCTAGGAAACTGTACAACCAACCTTGTCCAAATTACTCTTAAATCTTAAGGGACAACTTGTAATTTGCAGAACTGACTGCTTATTATTCTGTACCTGACAAAAATATAATATCTCAAAATACATACCTACTGATAAAATTAGATTCACTTTCTATTAAGTTGAAAGCATTGGAAAAAGTTTCTCCCAGTATCAACATTTTATTATGCATCTTCTCTCACAGTTTGTCTTTAAGTGTCAACTTAATTATATTTCTTCCTATCTTCCAAAAGGTATTAACTCATGTTGGGATTTAGGTAATTAAACTCCAGTGCCATATCTGGTGCGAATCCAACAACAAAGTAAATAACTGGCAGGCTATTTGACAAATGGGAACAACACAACTGACCCCAACTTGATCTAAATTCCCAGACCAGTTTTCAACTGCATTTTCAAATGGCAATCTTTCCAACTAGATCCTAAATGACTGATTTTAACTTACAGTGGCACACTGGTAATGTCACTAGACTAGCAATCCAGAATCTCAGGCCAATATTCTGGGCACACGGATTTGAATCCAACCATGGCAGGTGGTGAAATCTGAACTCAGTAAAAGTCTGGAAAAAATAGATAACCTTGTGATGACCATGTGAACCTTCTGGAAATTTGCCATCCTCACCTGGTCTGACCTGGGTGACTCCAGATCCACACAAGGTCTTAACTTCCCTCTGGACAATTGGGGAAGGGCCATAAATGCTGAACTAGCCAGTGATACCCACATTCAGTAAGAGAATTTTAAATAAGTATTTACAAGGTTTTAGCACAACTTCCATATTATTGTCACCTGTAGGCTGGATTTATGCAGAATTAGGTAAGCTCCATGAATCTTTAGAAATGAAAGGCAGAATTCAGACATGGAAGTCACACCTTTGTCTTGGATATCAAATTTTGCCAGTGGGGAAAGGGGACACACAGGAGTAAGATCTGATCTCTATAGTGTCATTTGAACTAAGTGTTGATTTCCAAAAGGCACCATTTTGGCTCGTCAAAAGAACCTTAATTCACAGTATGGGAGCTAAAAACTGAAAGGAGACATACAAATGCCCTTGAATGGCAGGTAAATTCTGATTAGCTGATTTTTAAACCAAATCCTTTACTTTATAATATGAAAAGGCTGAAGCTATCAATTGAAAAAAAACCTCTGCAGGGTAACTTTGGTTCATAGACCATTTGATAATCTTTAGAAGTATATAGTACTATCAGTTGTGCAGCTTCAATTGGGGTCAAAAGGCCTACTGTGTCATTATGAATGCTTAGCTGAGTTTCAAAAGCAAAGATTACCTCAGCAGGGTGTACTGAGCTCACAGTTAGATTGACTTTAAACAGCACTAGATAAATGCCAGGCAATAATATAGAGCAATTCTAAACATGGCCCCTTGATATTCAATGGCACTACTATTGCTGACTCCCCTACCATCAGTACCCAGAAAGTTACCATTGACCAGAAACGGAATTGGACTAGTTATATAAATATTGTGGCAACAAGAGCAGGTCAGAGGCTTGAAATCCTGCAGTAAGTAACTCATCACCTAGCTCCCCAAAGTCTATCCACCAGCTGGAATGGTGCCACTTCAACAACACTCAAAAAGCTTAATATCACCCACTGCATCATTTATTTATTATTATTAATTATTGAACACTGGCTTCCAGGGCTGTTGGGCCAACTCTGTCCTGTCCCCACATCCCCAGAGCACTGTATACTCAAAGCCCAAATTAGATAAATCAAAAAGAGGTACGCTCCTTCTGCAGCCTGCTGCCACACACTGTATACTTACCCCACTTTGAAAGCCAACTTTTCTCTCTGCTTTCAGTTTCCCAGTTAATGTTTACCTGATGATAACAGTTTCTTCATATTCACATTGCAAACATTACGATGTTCTTAAGAAAGGTTGTTAGGATAAAGCCAGCAGTTACAGACCTATCAGTTTAACTTTGGTGGTGAGGAAACGTCTAGAAACAATTATGCAGCATAGAATTTGTAGTCCCATGTGAAAAGGTGTGTTGATTAGGAAGAGTCAGCATGGATTTCTATCGTGTTCAACTAATTTGTTGGAGGTTTTTTTGATGAGTGGTGGAAGACTGAATGGCGATAATGCAATTGATGTGGTACACATGGACATCCAGAAGACTATACATTCACTCTTGGAATGTGCACGTCACTGGCTGACCAGTGTTTATTGCCTGCCCCTAGTTGCCCTTGAGAAGGTGGTGGTGATCTGCCTTCTTGAACCACTGCAGTCTACGAGCTGTAATTTGATCCACAATAACCTTACAGAGAGAACTCAGGATTTTTACTTGGCGATTGTGAAGGAATGGCAAAATATTTCCAAGTCAGGATGGTGATTTGCTTAGACAGGAACTTACAGGTGGTTGTGTTCCCATGTATTTACTGCCCTTGACCTTCTAGATGGAAGTGGTCATGGGTTTGGAAGGTGCTGTAAAAGGAACTTTGATGAATTTCTGATGTTTGACACAGTGTCACACAACAGACTTGTGAGGAAAAATGGTATAAAAGTGACAGTAGCAATGTGGATGCAAAATTGACTGAGTGATAGGAAACAGATTAATGGTCAAAGGGTAATTTTCAGCCATGGGGAAGGGTTATAGTGGAGTTCCCCTTCTGCACTCTCTTCAAGGCATTCACATCTTTCTTATAAGATAGCAGCCATACTGTGCATAACACTCCATAAGGTCTAACAAGTGTTTTATACAAATTCAACATCACCACCTTGCTCTTATACTCTATGCCCTATTAACAAAGTCAATGACACCGTGTGCTTTATTAACTACTCTCTACACCTGTCCTGCAAAAGTCAATGATCTGTGCACAAAAACACTCAGGACTCTGCTCCTGCACCTGCTTTTGAATTGTACCCCCACTTTTATTTTGTCTTTCAATGTCTTCCTACTGAAATGCATTGCTTCACACTTCGCTGCAGTGAACTTCACCTGCCACCTATTCAGCCACTCCACATAGATGAATTGAATGTCATTCTGGAGTTCTACACTGTCGTTCTCACTGTGACAATTTTTCCAAGTATCGTGGCATCTGAAAACTTTGAAACTGTCCTCTGTGCACCAAGATCAAGATCATTAACAAATTATTCATAATACATAACAAATACTTTACTTTGGTGCTTACAAAAGATATTGTGACTTGCTAACATCCACACCACACCCTCCCAGGCAACAACCATCGCCAACAAAATGGTTGCCATGATATTAAGCATCATTATCCCTGTTGAATTTCCCATTATATCAATATAGTGCAGACCATCACTGATCAGAAACATAACTGGACCAATAAAAAATATGGTCTATATAGCGCGACTACAAGAGCAGATCGGAGATAGATGATATGGTGAGTATCTCAGTTCCTGACATCCTAAAGCCTATCATAAGGCATGTGTTGGGATGATGATGGGCTACTTCCCAGTTGCTTGGATGTGATCAGCATGAGTGCCGCTGAAAAAGCTTGATGCTATCCAATAAAAAACAGACTGCTTTATTTCCTCCACCCCCTTAAGCATTCACTTAATGACAAGGCTGCATGTGGTTCTGCTTCAAATAATGACCGTAGAGAGGGAAGAGTTTTTCAGTCTGTGGTTGGGGAGCAGAGATAGTGTCAGGAACTGTAGTCAATAACTTCTGCCTTCTTGATACTTAATTGGAGGAAATTTCTGCTCACATCTTGTTGGATATTGAACATGTAGATTGATAAATTAGATGCAGTCAAGGAGCCAAAAGTGAGTTAAAGCTGAGTGACCTAAGTGTACAGTTACACAAGATTGTTAAGGAGATGTAAAAAGTCAATCCAGAATGTTATTTCAGCTGAGACAGAAAGTAACACAAGGACACTCATGTTCAAACTAGTAAAAAGTAGCTAAGACTGAAAGATATTCTTCACACAGTGCTGGTACCGTGAAGCAGTAATTTTTAAAAAAAGGACAATTTGATATAATGGGGAGGTTCTCTGGCTGAATGTACTAAGATCTGTTAAAAGCCTCTTCATCTGTAGTTATTTGTGCCTGTCTTATACAACTTGATATTTACTGTCACAATTTAAGGCATAAACTTCGTATAATTCCCACCCACAACAATTCAGAGAGTTTTGTTTCTAATTTCCAGAAGACTTGAGAAAAATCCTTAACCTTTAGTCTATTTCAGGTGAGAATTATATCAGAATAAAAAAAGCAAGTTTTTTTACCTTGCAGCATCTTTTATGGTTTTAATAAAATTTTCTTGAATGAACATTTCAGGGCAGAGTAGCCCCTCCTTCAGAACTGTAACTATTTTAAAGCAATGAGGTATTCAAGTCTTTAGTGCCATCTAATGGAAAATTGCGGAGCTACAATTATTTACAAATCTTGCTCATAGCGAGTCAAGTTACAGCAACCTCTATGGTACAAACACTCCGTGTCCACGTTCTAAAAGAAAATTATAAAAGATAAAAATTCAGCACAAGTGGCTCTACGATATGTGGATCTTAATACGGTAGAGAAGCTGTGCATTTTGACAATTCCTTAAGTGTCGCCATCGGACGTTCCTTGTACCTGATAGGAATGCGAGGGTTGAATGTCATCTCCGAGGTACACCATTGGTTACACCTTGTTAATCTATTTATGCCTGAATTCTGCCCTCTCTCTTTCAGACAATCCCTTCTCACAGCACCTCACCATTAATATTAGAATTTTAAAGTTCATTACTCTCATATGGGGTTTTTTTGAAAGACCAAAGAGATCAAATCTATGACTTTCCTTGTACAACCATTCAGTATTCACCTTTATCAGTTCAGATATTTTCTAATCAACATGTATAGGCATGTTAATACACACCTGTTGTGCAGGTAGGATTTAAACCTGGACCTTCTACCTCAGAGGTATGGACACTACCACCGTGCACCCATAACCCTCTTTGATCAATTTTGATAATTTCTAATCAACAGGTTCACATATGTTATTGAACAACTCTAAAGCAGGTCAGATTGAACCCAGGTCACCTGACTCAGAGGTAGGGTTACTACCACTGCAGCACAAGACCCATTCTTTTACCAGTTTACTTTTAGCTTTTAAATATTATCCTTTGGTTACAAATCCATATTAACATCCCTGACTGGCCCATACCATTAATTGCTTCACGCTGGCCACCATGGTTGCAATCAGTTTTCTGACCGAAACAGTAAAAATTACATAGTCCCTCTAATATGAGATGGTGATCTAAACAGAAGCTTTATCAGAAGAACATTGCCAAGCAAAATTTGAAATTACACTGAGTGACTAAAGCTTTTTCAAAGAGGTAGGTTTAAGGAGGGTTTTAAACAAAGACAGCAATATGAGAAGGCAGAGATGTCTAAGAATGAACAAAGAGTTCAAGGCATAGCAAACTGAAGATATGGCTGTCAGTGGCAACAGATGACGCAAAAGAGGCCAAAGCCAGAGGAATGGAGGCTTCAGAGGATTACGAAATGCTATTGTGTGTGTAGAGGGTCAAGATGAACTGTAGACCTGAGTCTGACTTTGGTGCTGGGTAAGTGGTTGGAAGTGATTCTGAAATATAGGATTTATATGCATTTGGAGAGACAAGGAACGATTAGGGATAGTCAGCATGGTTTTGTGCAAAGGAAATCTTGTCGCACAAACTTGATTGCGTTTTTTGAGCAAGTAACCAAGGAAATTGATGATGGCAAAACAACAGACATTATTTACTTGGACTTTAGTCTTTGATAAGGTTCTGCATGGTAGACTAATTAGTAAAGTTAGGTCACATAGGATTCAGGCTATAAATTTAATACAAAATCAACTTAACAGCAGAAGACAGTTGTGATGGAAAGTTGTTTTCCGGACTGGAGGCCTGTGACCAGGGATGTTCCACAGGGACCGGTGTTGGGTCCACTTTTGTTTGTCATTTGTATAAATAATTTAGATGAGAATATAGAAGGCACGGTTAGTAAGTTTGCGGATGACACCAAAATTGGTGGTATAGTGGACAGTGAAGAAGGTTATCTTGATCAATTGGGTCAATAGGCTGAAGAGTGGCAGAAAGAGTTTATTTTGGATAAATGCAAGATTAGGTAATCTAGGTAATTTAGGTAACACAAACAAAGCACAGGATTTATAGAATTAATGGCAGGGCCTTCGGTGGTGCTGTAGAACAGAGAGACCTAGGTACATTAATCTTTGAAATTTGCATCACATATAGATAGGGTGGTTAGGAAGGTGCTTAGCATGCTTGCCTTCATTGCTCAGATCTCTGAGTATAGGAGTTGGGACACTATGTTGAGGTTGTGCAGGAGGTTGGAGAGGCATCTTTTGGAGTATTATGTCCAGTTCTGGTCACCTTGTTATAGGAAGGATATTATTAAGCTGGGGAGGATGGATAGACTGGGACTTCTTTCACAGCAGCCTAGGAGGTTGGGGGGTGATCTTATAGAGGTTTACGTAAATAAGGTGAATGGCAGGTGTTTTTTTTTCCCTGGGGTTAGGGATTTCAAAACTAGGGGGCATAATTTTAAAGTGACAGGAGAAAGATTGAAAAAAGAGATGAGCAATTGTTTTTACACAGACAGTGGATCATGTGTGCAATGAACTTCCAGAGGACGTGCCGGATGCGGGTACAGCTACAAGGTTTAAAAGACATTTAGGTAAGTATATGAATAAGAAATGCTTGGAAGGATATTGGTCAAGTGCAGGCATGTGGGACTTATTTAGTTTGGGATTATGGTCGGCATGGGCTGGTTGGACTGAAGGGTCTGGTTCTCTGCTGTATGACTCTATGAGCTCACAGAGGAGTGAGAAACATAGGACAGAATCAAGAAAAGGATGATTCAGATCTATCTCTGACTCCTACCTTCCCTTACTCGACATCTCTGTTTCCATTTCTGAGGATAGACTGGCCACTAATATCCACTATAAACCCACTGACTCCCACAGCTACCTGGACTATACAAGCTCGCACCCTGCATCTTGTAAAGACTCCACTCCATTCTCCCAGTTCCTCCCGTCTCCGTCACATATGTTTCGATGAGTCTAACTTTGACAAGGGACCCTCCGAAATGTCCACCTTCCTTTTCAACTGAAGATTCCCCAGCACCGTTGTTGACAGGGCCCTCAACCAGATCCGACCCATCTCCTGCACATCCGCCCTCACCCCCTCTCTTCCCTCCAGCAACGGCGATAGACTAATTAATAAACTTAGGTCACATAGGATTCAGGGTATTAATTGGCTACAAAATTGACTTAACAGCAGAACTTGTCCTTACCTACCAGCATCCACATCCAGAAGATCACCAGCCGCCATTTCCACAACCTCCAGTGAGATGCCACCACTGGACATATATTCCTCTATGCTCCCTTATCCGCCTTCCACAGGGATCGTTTCCTCCAGGACACCCTGGTCCATTCTTCCTAAACTGCCAACCTGAAGGGTCAACTTTCCTGCTCCTCTGATGCTGCCTGGCCTGCTGTGCTCCTCCAGCTCCACACTGTGTTATCTCTGATAGCATTTGATATGTTTAGCAGAATAATAACGGACAGCTAAGTCATTTGTCTAACAGGTACAACAAATCTGCACCACTTGGCATTTAATTTAGCAAAGATGCTGATCACACCAGAAGGAACAACCAGGGTTAGAAAGGGAAAAGACAGCAGACAAGGTTAAGCAGACTAGGAGAAGAACCCAAAGTGATTAGGGGCATGCTGTCATCACAGTGGTGATAAGAAGTATAGTCAGGTGGTGATTCTTTAATAAGGGGCAAGGTGCCACCATGTGGGAGTTCATTCCTAGTGAAAGCCACGACATTATCCTGCACAATAAGGTGCATTGTAAGGTCTTCTTCGTGACTGAACAACATTCTGGACCAAGATGGGGAAGGAGGAAGACAGTGAATGAGGTGAAGCACATAATCTTTTTTATAGAGAACAGTTAATTATTTAAACAATAAGGGAATGAGACTACCTTTGACACTTTAGTCCCACAAGAGAGATGTTTTCATACAGTATGGATAACAGATGCATTTTTACAGCCATGGAATGCTTACTCTGCCACCTGCTGGATTTTCATGTTATGACGTAAATGAGAAACAAACAAAAATCAAAGTGAAGAATAATGATGGATGTCATCAGTGTCACTCAAGTCCCTACTAAAATTGGGTGATTGTAACTTGCCTTATTCTGTTTCCAATCATAGAATACACTAAAAAGAACCTTAGAACAAACACATTCTCAAATGCTAAGTTTCAACCTTGTCAGATGGTTCCCGAACCCGAATTTTTCTGCTCGCATTTCATATTTTCAGCAAGTGCAGTATTTTGGCTTTAAGGTAAGATAGCAACTTTGCAGGTGATCTATTTTACTATTCCTGTGAAAAACAGAATTGCTACAGCTGTTTTTGCATGTAAAATGTGAAAATACAAAGTTTCAACATCTTAGTTTTAATCCCTAAAGTGAATTACTTGCTGTGGGATTCCTAGCTTCTGAACTGCTCTTGTAGCCAAGCATTTACATGGCAAGCAGCATCTGGTCAGTACTAATGCTCAGCTTGGGTTCCACCAGGGCCACTCACTGGCTTGGAGGAGAATTTTTAGGTCATGGTGTTCCCATGTGTCTGCTGCGCTTGTTCTTCTATGGTAGTGGTCATGAGTTTGGAAGGTACTGTCTAAGGATCTTTGGCGAATTTCTGCAGTGTGTCATGTAAATGGCACACACTGCTGCTTCCTAGCATCAAAGATGGAGAGGGTGGTGTTTGTAGATGTGGTGCTAGTCAGTGAGCTGTTTTATCTTGGACAGTGTCAAACTTCTTGAGTGTTGTTGGAGCATCCAGGTCAGTGGGGAGTGTTCCATCACAGTTCTGATTTGTGATTTGTAGATGATGGACAAGTTTTTGGGAGGCAGTTGGTGAGTTACCTGCAGCTGTATTCATAGCCTCTGATTTTCCCCTTTAGCCACAATATATATGTATACATATTTGGCTAGTCCAGTTCAGTTTTTGGCTAATGGGAACTCTAGGATGTTGATATTAAGGGATTCAGTGACAGTAACACCATTGAATGTGAAGGAACAATGGTTAGATTCTTCACTTTTTGGAGAAGGCCATTGTGTGTTGTGAATGTTACTTGCCACTTATTAGCCCAAGTCTGCATCATGACCAGGTCTTGCTGTATTTAGATATAGGCTCTTTCAATATCTGAGGCATCTCAAATAGTGCTGAACATTGCGCTGCAAACATCTCTGCATCTGACCTTAACATGAATTAGCTGAAGATAGTTAGGCCTAGGACACTATCCATTGGAAGTGAGGCTGTTGTGGCATAGTGATAGTGTTCCCACCTCTGGGCCAGGAAGCCTGGGTTCACGTCCCACCTGCTCCACGGGTGTTATAACACATCTGGCAAGCAAAAGCAAATCAGCCTCACTATCACTGGATTTGCAACACAGTAAAATTAAACTTTCAATGAACTTCAGAATTCCTTCAATTGTTCCTAATGTGACTTTATGAATAACGGATCTTGGATACGAAGTTTAGGATTCTTGTGGTGTCTTTACCTTTGGACTAGGATACCCTGGTTCAAGACCCACCTGCCCCAGAGCTGAATCTCTGAATACATTGATTAGAAGATATCTTTCAGTCCCTTCACTCATTTGTACCAAATAATAAATGAGAAAGCCCTAGGACGGCTGGATGATTTGGAAGGGAGGTGTTGTGGCATAGTGTCCCTAACTGTGAACCAGAAGATATTGGTTCAAGTCCCACCTGCTCCAGATGTGTGTCATAACATATCTGGGCAGGTTAATTAGAAAATACCCTGAGGAACTCCAGCAGAGATGTCCTCAAACTGAGATGACTAACAACACGACCACCTTCCTTTGTGCCAGGTACAACACAGTGAAATGGAGTTAAAATTGTATCAGAGATAAAAGGAACTGCAGATGCTGGAGAATCCGAGATAACAAGGTGTGGGGCTGGATGAACACAGCAGGCCAAGCAGCATCATAGGAGCAGGAAAGCTTGACGTTTCGGGCCTAGACCATTAATCGACAACACAGTGAAATGTTTGCGTTTGGCTAGGGCTCCATGAAGCCACATTCAGCCAAATGCAGCATCGATGTCACAGGTTGTCACTCTCACCTCACCTCCGGAGTTCAACGTTTTTTTTTGTCGTTGTTTGAACACTGATCAGGCCCTAGAAGTGAGCAGGTTATTGCTAAAATTCCATCTGATAAGGTGGTGACTGGCTCGGGATGATTTGACTTGCCTTTTGTGTACAGGATATACCTTGTCACTTCTAGTTGAGGAAATGCCAGTGTTGTTATGAATTTTATGAACATTATGAATCCTGCGGGCTGGCAGTGGGGTGGCTGAGGGAGGATATGAAAATCAGTGCAATTCTCTCTCTCTCACACCAGCCCACCATGTAAAACATCCGGTTGTCACACCTCGCTTGCCTCGAGATGCTCCTACCTCCCACTCCTTCAGGAACCTGTTCGCCTCCTCCGCTCCGACCCCTTTGCTCCTCCTGAACTCCTCGCGGACGTAACGGTCACCGATCGCGCGCAGATCGTCAGGCAGCAGCCGGTGCACGAGCAAAAGCCGTTTGTACAGAGCGCGCACCCGCCCAGCCCTGGCCGACGCCATCCCGTCTCCCTGGTAACTACCGGCACCGTGAGTGACCTTACCCTCACCGGAAACACCCGCTCCCGGATCTTCCTATTCAGGTACGACACATATATTCCTCCGAATGTCGGTTCCGTCCAAGGTCCAGGGTGGGGACGGGGAATCAGAACATACCATCCCCACTTCAAACTTTTTCTTCCTTCGAACTAATCTAAATAGGAAACGAATGCAGTGATAAATGGCGCCATTTGTAGACTGTCTCTCACTTCTTGACTTTTTTGTGACATTGGTTCCGCAAGGGGTCTTTGCTGCTGGTCGGATCATTGATGTTGCTGCACGAGTTTTTCTGTTGGCCCTTGATTGGATGTTGCCGTGGAAACGTCGTCTCCAGCCCTGAGGATGATCGGGTGCAGGTTGAGAATGGAGTGTTTCATGTGCAGCCGATTTACAAGCATAAATTAGAAATAAAACACAGTGGATGCTAATAATATGAAACAGAAACGGTACAAGTAGGTGCTGTTTAGCCCATTGTGTTTCTACGTACTTAATAGATTCCCCCCCCACCCCAATCTCTAGCCATATTGGACCATAACCTGGTGTCGTGTGATTTCTGACCTTGTCTAGCCATGTAAGTCTTCAGCTTTTCAAAGTATTTTTTTAAACGTACCTGTGGTTTCTGTCACTGTTACCCGCTCAAGCAGTGTATTCCCGATCCCACCACCCTCAAGGGAAGGGGAATCCTCAACTAGTTATTTGTAGCCATGTTGATGGGATCAAGTCCTTGCAATCCAGTGTTCAGCCTCCTAGCACCTCACGTAAAACTCATCTCAGCCTTTTTCATTCCAAAAGTAAACTCCATAGGATATCTGAGATAGTAGAAACTGCAGATACTGGAGAATCTGAGATAACAAGGTGTAGAGCTGGATGAACACAGCAGGCCAAGCAGCATCAGAGGAGCAGGAAAGCTGACGTTTCGGGTCTGGACCCTTCTTCAGAAGATTTCTGAAGATTTCAAACATTTTTGAAGAAGACGGCAGACCCGAAACGTCAGCTTTCCTGCTCCTCTGATGCTGCTTGGCCTGCTGTGTTCATCCAGCTCTACACCTTGTTATGAATAGAATACCTAGTCTTTTCTCAAAGCTAATCTTTTCCTACCTGAAACACCTTCATAAAGCTCCTGTTTACCTACTTCATTGCAATCGTATCCTTCCTGTAATGTGTTGACAAAATTGCAAACAGTGCGTTATGTGTGGCCTAACTTTATACAGTTCCACCATAAACTACTCTTTTTTTATGCCTATGCCAATAAAGAAAATAATCCCATGTGCCTTTTTAACTAATTTATTTACATTTTACTTTCAGGTGTCTGCCCAGACACTCCAATGTCCCTTTGCTCTCTACCCCTTGTCCACCCAAACAGTTATTATGGTTTCCCTTGCTTTTTTGCAATCTTGAAATACGTTACATCACAGTTCTACCGAATGAGCGCTACCAACAGATCAGTTGATTGCTATCTTCCTGCAATCTGTAGCTTTCTTTCTCCCTATTTACAATATGACTGATTATTATAAAATTTGTCTGTGGGATGTGTGGCATTGGCAAGGCCAACATATATTGCCCATCCCTAGCTGCCTTTGAGCAATATGTGGTCAGCTGCTTTCTTGAACAGCTGCGGTCCACTTTGTGTAGGGATGCCCACGGATGAGGGAGATTCGATTATATATTCATTCATCACATTTCAGTGATGATTCCATCTGCGTCAGCTGGTACATCTGCATCACCTTTCAGCCTCATTTTGGACTGGGATTGTGCTGAGGTGGTATCAGGTAACATGCTGCGGTTTGTGGTTGAGGTTACCCACGTTGAGGACTGAGTCTCAGTTGAAGTGCTTGATGAGCACCACTCTAAGTGGTATTGGCCTTTGGTGCTTGGGGCATAGATGGATCTTGACTACTAAAGAATCCAAGCACAACATGGTTGTCAGCAGGTTTCCTGATTTCCTATGTTCTTTCCATACCACCTGTTCTTTAAGACTTGTGTCTTTTGTTGGAATTAGGCCTTCCTTTGTCTGTAGATGAACACCTCTCACCTTACTTCACTGACCTCCTTGAGATGCTCAACTCAGGCACTCAATTGCAAGTTACACACGTTGTCTACTTATATACAGTTTAAAAACAAAGTGCCTAGTTCATTCATTTAATGAGGATCCAGTTTCAGCAGGTTCTTAAATTAGGCCCTTTCAATGCAATCTTTGAAAATAAACCTGCTCAAACCTTGCAACTGCAGAATTTTAAATTTCAGATTTTCTTCAATGTCAACTGCAAATCACAATCCAAATTAGGTTTGCACAAGTGAAACTTTCTTACCCAGCAAATGCACACACTCAATCCAGGTTCCTTTTTAACTCACTGAAAGGATGAACACCTCTTGTGACTTTAATAATCTTATATAGGAGAGGTGGTCGCAACCTGATCTTCAACTCTTACACTGCAGTTGGCAGTTTAAGAACAGCCTTCCAAGAAAGTACCAGTGTCCTCAAACGTTACTCCTTTGTTAGACCTTGGGATAACATGCTTTTGTTTGCCTTCATTGCTCAGGCCATTGTGTATAGAAGTTAGAATGTCATGTTGAAGTTGTACAGGACATTGGTGAGAGCACTTTTGGAATACTGTGTGCAGTTGTGGTCACCCTGCTCAAGGAAGGATATTATTATATTGGAGAGGGTTCAGAAAAGATTTACAAGAATGTTACCAGGACTGGAGAGTTTGAGTTATAAGGAGAGGCTGATAGGCTGGGACTTTTTTCACTAGAGCATCGGCGGTTAGGGTGTGACCTTATAGAGGTTTATAACATCCTGAGGGGCATGGATAAGGTGAATAGCAAAAGTCGTTTCATAGGGCAGAAGAGTTCAAAACTAGAGGGCATATTTTTAAGGTGAGAGGAGAAAGATTTAAAAGGGACCTGAGGGGCAACTTTTTCACACAGCGGATGGTTTTTATGTGGAATGAACTGCCAGAAGAAATGGTAGATGCAGGTACAGTTATGACATTTTAAAGACATTTGGGCAGGTACATGGATAGGAAAGGTTTAGAGAGATATGGACCAAACACAGGCAAGTGGGACCAGTTTAGTTTGGGAAATTTGGTTGGCATGGATGAGTTGAACCGAAGGATCTGTTACCGAGCTGTGTGGCACCATGACTCTGTAGACCCCATCTCTTGTATGCAGTATTCTCCTGAGAATTTTAAGTCAGTATTTTGTTACAGACATGTTACAAGTTTTAAAGCAAATTTCTCCCCTCATTCTCATCTGTTCATAAGCAGGTTATAATTTAATTCTTTCCCTTTTTTAAACAGTGGTGGTGTTTTTCTCCATTTCTTATGGTGATGGAATCTGACATTGTAAGGGCCGCAAAAATACTGTTGTAAAGTTAAACTAGATGTAAGGTTTATTTCACACATTCTTAGACATGGGCCTGAGGGTACTTTGGAACACAGGAGAGATCAAATTGAAAGGATAAACAGATTATTCGATTTGCAAAAATAACAATAACTAAACTAAAAACAATGGAGTGATGAGGTTATCAATGTCCTTGCTTTTAAGATGAAGTCCAAAAGTCCAAAGGCAAAATTCTTTTGTGGAGGTAATTTAGTGACTAGCCAGCACTTCATGAGTCATAGACAGTTTATTGTCTTTATAAAATTCTTTCAAAGGTAGTCTGAGGGAGATTGCTGAAATCCAACTTCTGAATTGCTGATTTGATGAAAACTGGTTGATTACTTGCAGAGAATGGAACAGAATAGCAGTTTATTGTCACATGTATTTTTACAAACAAAAACAATAATATATTTTATAAGTCGCTATACCATGGTGCCTGGATTAATGACATAAGTCATAGATAAGAAGGAAATAAAGTAAAAATTAAAGCAAAATACATCTCGGATCAATTTCAGTTTGGGGAAAGTCAATTAAAATGATGAACGTTGGAAAAGTTGGCAGCTGCTGCCGAAGAAGACCTTCATGCCGGAATGAGACCTCCACACTGGAACAAGATCGCCAAACCAAGACCGCTCCTCCACGACAAGGCAACCACCGTGCCAGTCCAAAACCACCACGCTGTGACAAAACTGCCTGCCAGGTTGCTGGAATACCTGGAATGAGACCTCCATGCCAGAACACAAATACAGATTGTTGGCAGCTTTTTATAGCCTTTAGGAACATAGAACATAGAACTGTACAGCACAGTACAGGCCCTTTGGCCCACGATATTGTGCCGACCTATTATCCTACTCTAAGATCAAACTACCCTGCATACCCTACATTTTGCTATCATCCATGTGCCTATCTAAGAGTCGCTTGAATGTCCCTAATGTATCTGACTCCACTACCACTGCCAGCAGCGCATTCCATGCACCTACCACTCTCTGTGTAAAGAACCTACCTCTGACATTTCCCCTATAACCTTCCTCCAATCACCTTAAAATTATGCACCCTCGCAATAGTCATTTCCGCCCTGGGAAAAAGTCACTGGCTATCCACTCTATCTATGCCTCTCACCATCTTGTACATCTCTATCAAGTTACTTCTCATCCTTCTTCGCTCCAATGAGAAAAGCCCTAGCTCCCTCAACCTGTCCTCATAAAACCTGCCCTCCAGTCCAGGCAGAATCCTGGTAAATATCCACTGCACCCTCTCTAAAGCTTCCCCATCCTTCATATAATGAGATGACCAGAACTGAACACAGTATTCCAAGTGTGGTCTCTCCAGGGTTTTATAGAGCTGCAGCATAACCTCGTAACTCTTAAACTCAATTCCCCTGCTAATGAAAGCCAACACACCATACGCCTTCTTTACAATCCTATCGACTTGGGTAGCAGTTTTGAGGGATCTATGGACATGGACCCCAAGATCCCTCTGTTCCTCCACACTGCCAAGAATCCTGCCATTAACCCTGTATTCTGTATTCAACTTCACCCTTCCAAAATGAATCACTTCACACTTTTCCGGGTTGAATTCCATCTGCCACTTCTTTGCCCAGCTCTGCATCCAGTCAATGTCCCGTTGCAACCTACAACAGCCCTCCACACTATCCACAACTCCACCAACCTTTGTGTCATCAGCAAACTTACTAACCCACCCTTCCACTTTCTCATCCAAGTCATTTGTAAAGATCACAAAGAGACTTTTCCTTCGTAGCCTGGAGTTACAAGTTTTGATATTGTCAATAGATGTATAATAGTGCTAATCCCTTAATTGATTACTATTTCAAAACTGCATGGTTAAAAGGCAGTTGGGTTCAGCATTGTGGGGGTCTTGTGATCAAGTCTCAGGGTGGGGGGGGAAGCAGTTACCATTGAAAAGTATTCATTGTAGATAACCTACTGTCTGTACCCCATCTCAAAGTGGAAAGTCTTTAATACATCTTCTTAGAAGATAGGGATAACTTGTATTTCTATCTTGTAGGGTTTCTACTCAGAGAACACTAGACAGTTTATAACACAAGCATTTCGATTCTACCAGGTGGTATATGAGGCAATGATTGTCTATCTGACTTTGACTTCTGACAAGTGTTTGGAGGATAACTGCTAAGTCCAATTACCTGATCTTTCTTTGGCTGTTTAAAAGTTGTTTTTCTTTAATCTGTTTGTGACAATATCATCATTCCTCTCCTAGTTAGACAGCATAATGACATCTATCATTAACAGTAACAAAATCCACTTCTTTGTTGCAATTAGTTTGTTCCGTTAGTTCCTGAGTGGGGCTTGTAAATGACATATGAGCACGCTCAATAGTAATCCAAAATTGCAAAGTGCCTGCTTTAATTGGATTTTGCCGCATAAACGTTGAATGAGCAGAAATGGGGCACTGCAATACATATTCACAAACACAACTAATTTGATGCACTTGGCCTTTTTCTGTTCCCAGTTGTTTCTACACTGTTGGAAATATCAAATTTCATTAAAAGTGGGTATAATGAATAGTATGCACAATTAATTGTTTTAGGTTATTTTACTTTTTGCACAGCTGTTAGTGTCTTTTTACCTTTGCCTCAGTAGCTTGAACATTCAAGTCCATGTTCAGGTCTCGATGCTGTACTCTGGGGTGACATTCCTGTATAGCACTGAGGGACTACTGGATGTTGAAGTCCTATCATTTGGATGAGAAGTTAAAATTGAGGAACTAAACTGTACAAAGGGCACTTTTCAAAGAAGAACATGGTGTTAGTGTTTATTTCAATTTTTAAGGTAAATTTATATTTGTCCTCTTCAGGTCATGCTCTATGGGCACTGGTCACAAGCATCTCAAATCCATGGATTGGCATCTGACACGTGTCTGCCTTTATGAACTCTCATGTCACGTCTTTGAAACAATTATAGGATGCTTCTGTATTTCAGTGCTGCACCTTGGACTGCACTGGCAACTATTATTGTAAAGCTGTTGCAAGGACTCTGTTAGCTCAAGGACTCACACCAGCTCATGGACTGAACCAGGCTGCATTTCTGGCTTGTTGGATTGTGGCCACAGTGCTCACTCACTGCAAGCCTACCTGGATTCCAGCAACACCCCTGCCTTGCGTTGTGCTGCCATTGCCTTGCCTATAGTGCTTGATTCCTCAGCCAGAAATACCAAACTTACAATACTGCTGTATTGCTGTGCCATTTAGTGGAGATACAAAGCCAAATGACTGTCAGCAGTCCTTGGTCAAGTCAAGGGAGATGGTATTTGCTCAGGAGTCCTACCACAGTAAGTCAAGGGCAGTCTGTGATACCAGTCGATGGATTTGGACACAATCAGTTAACCACTCAGAGTGGTCAGAGTCTGGATGCTTTACGGATCGAGGCTGATGAGCTGAATGTCAGGCAGCCCATCATCCATCTTAACTCTTTCTGCCCCATCATTTGCTTTCCTGGAATGAGCAAGTGGAAGGTATTAAGGGAGATGCAGTGGGTGGCACAGCTATTACTATTGGTGCAAGTGGAGAAGTGTCTCTAACAAGTGACACAAGTAGACAGTTCAGAGGGCATGCATTGAGCTGTGTTGAGTTTGGGATGGATGAGACCAAGAGGGGAAAGTGTTGCAGACATTAGTGAGAATAGTTGAGCCTGAGCTTTGTGAGATGTAGATACAGGAATAGGGATAGAGTGTCAGAGAGAAGATAGTGGTGCTTAGATAGGCAGAGTGGAAAAACTCATTGATCGATAGTGCTGGGCATTCTTCCAGAAGGCTGAGACATTACTGGCCCAAGTGGCAACCTCTGACCAGGCTGGTATAGTCTGATGTTGTGGCCTGCTCTCCCGGTCCTGGGGGAAGAAGACATTCCACCTCTGCAGCAACCTGTCCAGCAGGATCTCTAGGCCCCTGCCTGCAAAGTGGGTCATTTTTCCCTTGCCTGCCATGTTTGGGGGTAAGTATTAGGAATTGTGCAGGGCAACCCTGGACTGATGGTGCTTGTCCAGGTTCACAATGTCTACTTAAAGATAGCACTAGTGCCAAGGATGCCAGTTAATTCTGGAATATTCCACATGGTGAGTTGTTCGGTGAATGACACTTGATAAAATCAGATTAGAATCAGATAAGAGGGACACTCTGGGGGTTGGGTAGATATTGAATGAGGCCAGTTCGATAAAACACAGCAAGGTAACTCATTACGCCTTGCAGTGAAAGACTCAACTCAACTGGCACTTAGCCAAATGAACAAATGAACAAGTACAGCACAGGAACAGGCCCTTTGGCCCTCCAAGCCTGTGCTGACCATCATGCCCTAATTAACCTAAAAACAAACCTGCCATTTTTCAATCCGTATCCCTCTATTCCCTCCCTATTCATGTACCCATCTAGGTGCCTCTTAAATGTCTTCAATGTGCCCGCTTCCACCACCTCTTCTGGCAGTGAATTCCAGGCTGCTACCACTCTGTGCATGAAAAACTTCCCTCGCACATCTCCCTTACACTTTCCCCCTCTGACCTTGAACCTGTGCCCCCTTGTAATTGAAACGTCAACCCTGGGAAAAAGCCTCTGACTATCCATTCTATTTATGCCTCTCATAATTTTGTAGACGTTTATCAGGTCTCCTCTCTGCCACCGTCTTTCCAGTGAAAACAATCCTAGCCTTTTTAACCTTTCCTCATAGTCAATGCCCTGGAGACCAGGCAACATCCTGGTGAACCTACCCTTTCCAAAGCTTCCACATCCTTCTGGTAGTGTAGTGACCAAAACTACACACAATACTCCAAATGCAGCCTAACAAGGGTTTTATATAGCTGCAACATGTTTTGCCAACTCTTGTACTCCATGCCACAGGCAATGAAGGCAAGCATGCCATGTCCTCATTCTTCAGGGACCGTAAAATCCCCCCCACGGTGGTCGAGAACGCCCTCGACCGTGTCTCCCGCATTTCCTGGAACACATCCCTCACGCCCCGTCCCCGCAATAATAACCAAAAAAGAATCCCCCTCGTCCTCACGTACCACCCCACCAACATCTGGATCCAACGCATCATCCTTTGACACTTCCGCCATCTGCAATCAGACCCCACCACCAAAGACATCTTTCCCTCCCCACCCTTATCTGCCTTCCGGAGAGACCACTCCCTCCGCGACTCCCTTGTCCACTCCACACTCCCCTCCAGCCCCACCACACCCAGCACTTTTCCCTGCAACCGCAGGAAGTGCTACACCTGCCCCCACACCTCCTCCCTCACCCCAATCCCAGGCCCCAAGAAGACTTTCCACATCAGGCAGATGTTCATCTGCACATCTGCCAATGTGGTATACTGCATCCGCTGTACCCGTTGTGGCTTCCTCTACATCGGGGAAACCAAGCGGAGGCTTGGGGACCGCTTTGCAGAACACCTGCGCGCAATTCACAACAAACAACTGCACCTCCCAGTGGCGAACCATTTCAACTCCCCCTCCCATTCCTCAGACGACATGTCCATCCTGGGCGTCCTGCAATGCCACAGTGATGCCACCCGAAGGCTACAGGAACAACAAATCATATTCAGCCTGGGAACCCTGCTTCACAAGCTTCAAAATCTCCCCTCCCCCAACCGCATCCCAAAACCAGCCCGGCTCATCTCCACCTCCCTAACCTGTCCTTCCTCTCACCTATCCCCTCCTCTCACCTCAAGCCCCACCCCCATCTCCTATCTACTAACATCATCCTGCCCCCTTGACCTGTCCGTCCTCCCTGGACTGACCCATCTCCTCCC
>JAHRHZ010000013.1:36717959-36731823 GCA_024137785.1 Ginglymostoma cirratum
GTCCAGGAAGGAGAGAGAAGTGTTGGAGATGGTCCAGGTGAACTTCAAGTTGGGGTGGAAAGTGTTGGTGAATTGGATGAACTGTTCGAGCTCCTCGTGGGAGCACGAGGCGGCGCCGATGCAGTCATCAATGTAACGGAGGAAGAGGTGCGGTTTAGGGCCAGTGTAGGTGCGGAAGAGGGATTGTTCCACATAACGTATCTCTGATACAGTTTTCTATCCATCTAGCCAGGCCACCCCAAATCCCTTGTAATTTTGTCCATAGTTTAAATATGAACGTTTTTGGGATGCATGTGAAAAACACATTCTAGGCTTCAAACTACTATTATTTAGTATGTATGATTGTCTTCTATTACCTTGCATTGGTTTCATTGGGATTTAGTATAGGTTTTCAAAGATGGATGGCAGCCATAAATTACAATTTTCAATTTTTAGCCACGTTTCAGGGTGAATTGTTGTTGGGAGATTTTTGGAATCTTCAATGTATCGAACAAATTAATTCTGTTCTCAATACTTATGTCTTTAACACTTTCATTTGTACAATAATAGATTTCAAAATGGATACCTTCCGCTGATAAGAGGAAATCATCAACTTTAGAGGATGGTCATTAGCACCCTTTTGCCAATTGAGTCCTAGCTCTGTGCTAGCTAGAAACACTAGTTTTCCTGGATATAATATTTATTTTCCAGAACTACTTAGTGTCTGCACTAATTTGGTAAGGCTGTAAGCTTCTCTGAATTGGCACATTTACATTACACAGTAGTTTCAGAATATCAGAGTGCCTATTTATACGCAAGACTGTATATGCATGATTGTTCAAAAGTTGCAATCTGCAATTCAGTTGGGAAGCTTTAGAAAAATGTAATCATTTATGGTGTATCTACTGCCAATGCACTTTAACAAGCTGTCAGTGTCATTGACATCGTGTGCCCACACTACACTGGAAGTGGAACTGGAAGTAGTGCCCATGTTATTGCTGGGTCATCCTTCTCTTCCTCTGGCTGCCCACCTTGCAGCTGATTGCTTTCCTGGCTGCCCTGTTGGTTACTTACCTTGCTGCTCCACTTGATATCCCAGCCACCACTGTCTGTCTTCCGGCTGTCCAGCTTGCTGTTCCCCTTACTGTCCTGCTGATTGTCCCACTGCGAGTGAGGTAGTGGGTGAGGTTTCAAGGGCTCTTTCTGATTACTCCTCTTGGTCAACAGTGTTCTAATTCTTTTCAGGGACATCAGGTGGCTACACAAAATAAATTTTAATTTTGAAGCCATTATACAAGTCCTACGGATAACTGGCAGTGAGGATGCTCCCTGTAGCTTTGATTGCAACAAACATAGCAAATTGTATGAAGGTTGTCATATGTGACTTTACATTTGTGTTCAGAATTTTCCACAATATTTATCAGTTCATTGATTGCCTTGTACAACAGCAAGTATTTATATTTGTAAATAGCTGTGATTTGCTTCCAGGGCCAGGGTGAAATTCTCACAAGTTAGTGTTCTATGACTGTAGATGTTATTATATATGTTATCAAAGTGTTAGCCACTAGTCATTTTTTGATTAATTGAGAATCTAGATGTGGATAATTGCGCTCCTGACTACTAAATTAAACATGAGTACAACATATGATCTCAATACTCTCATTAAAACAGTTTTTAAATGTTGCAGTTCATCCTTTTCTGTAAATCATTTAATGAAAACCAAAGTACAAGTACTTTTTCCTATAGCTTTGTGAGTTGGTAGCTGATTGGTGGAAAGTGTTTATATAAAACTGTACATGGGAAAAGTGTTTGCCAATATTGTGTTTGCCTATATTTGCCTATATCTACTAAAAATTAGTGCATGTGGCAAAAATTGTGCTGCCATCAGCAAAGCTGTGGCTAATCTGCAATGTCAGTTAGACAACATTACTTTGATATGGACTTGGTGTCATTGTAATATAAGGTATTCTGAATTTAAACTTGTATATAAAACCTCACGCATCCAAGTTAGCATGGTTGGCTATTAGGAAATCAGACCATCAGGTTCATGATCTCATTTAGAAATTCCTACAAAGTAACAAATTGCAAGTATCAAGAAATGTAATTCATCACCTGATTACTGTGCATACAATAAGTGCTCTAAGACAATACAATAATTCTATCATTTGACTGCTCAGGCAAAGTGTTGCTGTGTAGCTACAGTCAATGTCTTCAATGTAATCATTACCTGTTCATAATGTCATCATGCAATAGATCTTTGAGGCTGCAGGAAGGATACATTGTCCTTATCCTCATCACAAACTCTAACTGTAGCCAAGATTTCCATCTCTTTAACATGCAGATGACTGATGTTGAAGTAGACTCTAACTTTGATGTCTTATTTAAGCCTAGAATGAGCTTCTGACCAAATATACACATACACATATGCAGAAATTTATCAAGACTCCTTAGACAGACCTTCCAAACATATGTTGACTTCCATTTAGAAGAACAAAGGCAGGAAATACGTGGGAATGTCCAGATGATGGTGTTCCCTTCCAAGCCACTCACCATCCTGACTTGGAATGTATCACAGTTCTTTCAGTGTTCCTGGATCTAAATCCTGGAACTCTCTTCCTAATGGCATTGTAGGGCTACCTACACCAAATGGAATACAGCAGTTCAAGAAGGCTGCTTGCTACTAGCTTCTCAATGGTAACTTGATATGGCTAAAACATGCTGACCCAGCCAGCTATGCCTCCATCCATTGAATGAATTGAAAAGACACACCATTACGAAGATTTTGTACCTCTGTAACATTAATTGACCCCATCCTTGCCTCAGCATAACTGCTACTGAGACCCTTCATGCCTTTTTTTATCACTAGACTATTTCAATGTACACATGCTTGACTCTCTTCTTCATGCTCCATAAATTTTAAGTTCACTCAAAATTCTGCTGCCTGCATTCTAACTTGCACTATTCTTGTGCTCCTTGAATGATATTAACTCCTGCTAACATTAAAATTCTGATTTTGTTTTCAAATCCCTCTATGATCTATCCCCTTCCTATTTCTGTAACCTCCTTCAATTTTTCACGGTATGTGTACTCCTCTGATTCTGGCTTCTTGTGCATCCTGACTTTAATAAATCAATGGCAGTCATACCTCCAGATGCCAACATCTAAAGCTCTGGAATTCCCTTCATAATTCCCTTCTTTGTCTCTCTACCTCTCCTTCATTCTTTGAAATAATCCTTAAATCTTAACTCTTTGACCAAGCTTTTGGTCATCAGCCCTAATATCCTTTATTTGTATCAATTATAAATTTTGTTTAACAACTACTTGTGAAAAGTGTTTTGCAATATTTTACTATGTGAAAAGTATTATATAAATTGTTACGATGGTGGGTCAGAACTATGAAGTACTGTGAAGAATTTTAACTTGTAATTCAAAAATATGTTTCTTTTTAAAAGAGGGCCGATTCAGTCAAAAGTATCTATGGAGATAAATTTAGTGGCTGTCTGGAAAGGGAGACCCATGGAATATTATACTTATGGATGTGAAGGGAACTTCAAACAACAGCCCTTCAAAGTACAGGAAAACCAAATCAAAACAGACAGAACAGTGATCTCTTATGACAACAAAGGTAATGAAAGGCTGACAATCCCCCGCTCAACAGCAAGCCACCCACTGTGGATTATGTCATCATTGTCACAATCACTCGCTGGTGAAAATGATCGTCCACCTAGGAAATTCCGTGCCACTTCTGTGAGCCCTTGCATGACCAATGAACCCAATCCTAGAGCTGCATCTCCAACCACACATTTGACAGGTTTTTCCAGGGGGTGGAATTGATACTTGGCCATGAGATTGTTGGCACTCCAGTTCTTCTTCCATACTTCCTTTTCCTGCCAGGTGTTCTCAAAGAATTGTGTCCCTTCATTTAAGTCAGTTTCTTCTGAATGAGGGTCTACCATGCATTGACATCTATGTTGCATTTCCTAAAGGAAGCCATCAAGGAGTCTTTGAAATGCTTTTTTTTTCTCCTCTTATTTGAGTGCTTTTTTTGAGCTGGATGAAAATTTGCTTTGGTAGTCAGAACCCAGGCATCCCAAGCACATGAACAATGATTCTGACCTTAATGCTAGTGCTATTAGATGCTTCAATGATGTTGATGTTAGTATGTCTGTCCTGTCAGCTGATGCAGAGAATTGGTCTCAACCAACATTAATGGTACTTCTCAAGGGTCTTGAGGTGGCATCAATGCATAGTCCAAGTTTCAGTGCCATATAGAAAAGTTGGAAGGAGACTGCCTAATACACAAGGATCTTGGAATTAAGGATGTCATGGTTGTCAATAACTCTCATCGTTAGGTGCCCAAAAGTGGTGCTGTCAGATTGGATGTGCTGTTGAGTCTCTGCATCGATGTGAGCTTTGGACGAGAGGTAGCTTCCTAGGTAAGGGAAATGTTCCACTTTTGGGAGATTTCTCCATTGATCTTAATGGAGGAATGGATTGGAACCTTACCTTGGGATGGATTGGGTAAAGGATTATTGTCTTCTTGAGGCTGAGACCAATTCTTTGGTATGCTTCCACGTAGGCATTACTTGAGTTCTGAAGCTTCTCTTCTGAGGGGGCAGAGACGACATTGTCATCCACATACTGATGCTCCAGAAGTGAAGTTCGGGGTGTTGTTTTTATCTTGGTTTTGGTTGAGGTTGAAATATTTTCCATCCATCCCATAGACAATGTCCACATCAATGGGAAGCTTGTCTTGACAAGATGAAAGATGGTTGCAATGAAGGTAGAGAAAAGGATGGGGACTATGATACTTCTCTGCTTGACCTTGTCTTGACCCTAAAAGGATTCTGTAGTATTACTGTTATGCCTGTTGCTGACATCTTGTTGTGGAGGAGATGGATGATGTTGATGAATTTCATGGACGGCCGGCCTTTGACAGGATCTTCCGTAGCAGCTCCACAGGAACTGAGTCAGAAGCCTTGGTTAGGTTGATGAAAGCCATGTAGAGTGGTTGGTGTTGTTCCTGGCAATTCTATTGGAGTTGCTGAGCAGTGAATTGTTCCATGGTTTGGTCGGAGGCTTTCTCCATGACTGGGAGAAGGTGCCCAGCAAGGATTAGGGTAAAGATCTTTCCAATGATAGACAGGAGGGGAATTCCTTAGTAGTTACCACAATCCACTTTGTCTCCTTTCTTAAAGACAGAGGTGATGGCAGCATCACTGAAATCGGCAGGGATTTCTTCTTTGTCCCAGATTTTCAGGAATAGTTGATGGAGGTGGCAGATAAGCTCTGCTCCTCTGAGTCTGACATTTTCCAGTGGAATCCTGTCTACTCCTGCAGCTTTTCCGATCTTCATGTGTCTAATGGAGACTTCAACCTCTGCCACACTAGGTGGATATCAAAGATCATCTTTGGTGGGGAGTCGAAGGATTTCCTCAAACATGTCCTCATTAATAATTGTCTCATGGTTTAGGAGATCTTTGAAGTGTTCTCTCCAACAGAGGCTGATGTTTTGTGTTTCCCTTAAAAGGGTTCCATCCTCACTCCATATTGGTTTGTGGCCAACGGTGTTGGGTCTGTATTGTGCCTCGGTGGCACTAAAGAAACCCTGGGTGTCATGCTTGTCAGCAAAGAATTGTAGCTCCTTAGGGTTCTCAGTCCACCATTGGTTCTTGATTTCCCTTGTCCTTCTTTGTAACTACACCTTTGTTCTCCTTTTCGCACATTGGTTGAGATTCTGTAATTTTTGAGATTCCTTTTTGACCGTGAAAGCAAAGAGCTCTTCTCTTTGCTTCACTAATGCGATGTTGTTTTGACATGCAAGGAGTGCTTTCCTTTTCTTGTCGATGAGGTCTTGGATGATCTGGTCATTCTTGTCAAACTGGTCTTGATGTTTTGTAGTCTTATAGGCAGTAATTTCTTCACAGAGTGAGATGATGGCTGTCTTCCACTCTTTCCAGATTTCCTCCATTCTATTAAAATGAACTCTTTGGAGATTTTGGTGAAGACCTTGTTGGAAGTTCACTAGTTTGCTTGACCCTTGAAGCTATTCAATATTGAATTTTTTTCTGAACTATTTCTTCATCTTTAGCTGCTTCGTTGGGTATTTGATGGACGTTGAGGAGCAGATGAGCTAATGGTCTGTACAATAATCATTTGCACTGGCCGTTGCTTTGGTTATGAGGACATCTTTTTGGTCTCAGGATTGAATGATGATTTAGTCAATCATGTGCCAGTTCTTTGATCTGGGATGCCTCCAAGAAGTCTTAAACTTGTCTTTTTGGTTAAACAGTGTGTTAGTGATGACCAGCTGGTGTTCCGCATGTTTGGTGAGCAGGAGAATCCCACTGGTGTTGCAATTCCCGACTCCGTCCTTTATGACGGTTCCTTTTCAGAGTTGGGCATCCCTTCTAACCCTTGTGTTGAAATCTCCACGAAGGATACTTTTATCTTCTTGAGGAATGTAGGTGAGTATTGTTTCCAGGGTAGAGTAGAAGCCATCTTTGGACTCATCTATGGCATCAGAGGTTGGAGCATAGACACTCACGAATGTTGCCTGCTTGTTTGTAGCAAGTTGTAGATGGAGAGTCATGAGGGAATCGTTGATGCCAATCGGGAGCTCTGAGAGTTCGTTGACAAGTTTCTTCTGATTGCTATTCCAATTCCATGTGTCCTAGATTGATCCTCCAGTTATCCTCTCCAGAAGAACATGTAACCACCTCTTCTTCCCTCAGCTGCCCTTTGCCAGCTCTTTGATAATGCTGCCTTTCTTGACACTCAATGTTGAAATGCCTGCGTTCATGGGCAACAAGAGCAGTTCTTCATCCTGGGCAATTGTTTTGCTCATTACCCATGAGGGTTCATACATACCAGGTTCTGAGATTGAGTTTGACTTTGGTTTTCAGATCACAGGTATGTGATCCTGCTGTATGGGGTTTCCCAGTCTGTTTGGTGATGGAACAGACTATTTCAGGGCACCTTTTCTAGCCCCTTCTCCATGCATGGTGAGCAGAGTGAATCCTAAAGAGGGCTGTTCAATCATGAAGAAAACTGACGAAAGCTGCTCTCCTGTTCCTATTCCGAAGAGCAAAATGATTGAGTCAAACTCCACTACCTACCTGCTGGTCCAAAGTTAAGGAATTGCAGATCTCATAATCATATCCCCATCAACTGTTGCCAATTACCAGAGGTCTTGTGTTTTGCGTGTGTCTGTTGTGTGTGTGCATGGGTGTGAGGGAGTGTTGATTTCCTCTAGATAGATTCCTTGTGTGGGACATCTTTTAATGTGGGAATGCTGTTATACATCATCAGATACACACTCCTTGACTGAAGGTAGATTCAGTTTCCGGTAGATTATGTCCCAAACTGCAGTCACATTTTGTGATTTTTCCCTTTTGAAGACTATAAGGACAGGAATTAGAAAGCCAATTTCAACTCTATTGGAGTGTCCTAGTGGGACTTCTTGTGTTTTTCAGAGATAGTAGGAACTGCTGATGCTGGAAAATCTGAGATAACAAGGTGTAGAGCTGGATGAACACAGGAGGCCAAGCAGCATCAAAGAAGCAGGAAAGCTGACATGCAGGCTGGTTTTGCGTGTTAGTTTGTGTGAAAATCACAGTCAAAGCACTATCCTCTAGTTACTCTGTTTTGCACTCCAGGTGCTACAAACGAGATAAAAGAAAACAGCACTACAAAAGGACCCTCGCTCTGAATTCTGGAATTCGACCACAGTCAAAAAGGAATCATAATTACAGAATGTCAACCAATGTGCAAACCTAAGGATTGTGAAGCCAACTCTTTAGCTACCAATGTCAATGCTACTGGTACCCCTGCAATATGTGACTGCTTTTCTCAAACAACTCAGTAATTGATCTATATATATTATTTTTAACTTCTTCCCTTTTGAACTCATCTCTTATTTCTATTCTGTGTGTTTTTTATGTGCATTAATACTTCTTTGTGCATGTAGTGATTAATTAATTCACTGTTTTTTGATTATCCAAGAAAGCTTAGTTAAATTGGCTCCTTTTAAAACATAAGTTTATGTGATCTAGGAGAAAGATACCCACAAGCGAAGGAATTCTTTTAAAATTTACCTCATGCAACTGACCAAGAGGGTAAGTGAATAAAGATGAGGAGCCAGTTCATCCTTCCTTGTCTGGGAGCTTAACAGTTAGGACGTATCCATCTGGAATCATAATGAATTGGAGACCTTGCCCAGCATCAGGTTGTAACGAGATGCAATAAATGGTGTTATATAAAAAGCTTAAGTTTTTCAGAGAATTGAAGAAGGGAATCAGAGCAGTATTATGTTGGAATAGTGAAGTCTAGAGGTAAGTGAAGAGAAGATTGCTATGGACCAGGCTGGAAGACAGGTATGTCAAGCTGATTGAGAAGTACCCCCAATAATTCATGCGTCTGGTCCTCCTTAGAAGAAGACAGATGCTACCAAGTGGAAAACCACGCGCGACAACATCTGATAATATGATTTTCTCTATGACTGGAACTGAGAATGCACAAAACTGTTTGAATTCAAAGCAAATTGCTTATGTTCTTGTGAAAAGACTTATGGTTTCAATGGAAACCAGTAACCTTTAAAAGGATTAACAAACTCCCAATTACTAATTGACAGTATTATGCCACATGATTTTTAAGCAATGACTTTTACACTCCTCATAGAGTCAAAGAGCACCGAAACAGGCCCTTTGGTCTAACTTGTCCATGCTGACCAGGTTTCCCAAACTAAACTAGTCCCATTTGCGTGTGTTAGGCCCATATCCCTCCTAACCTTTCCTATCAATGTCCAAATGTCTTTCAAATGTACCTGCATCTACCACTTCCTCTGGCAGTTAATTCCATATATACCTGTGTGTGAAAAAGTTGCCCCTCAGGTCCCTTTTAAATCTTTCCCTGCTTACCTTAAAATTATGCCCCCTAGTTTTGAACTCCCTTACCTAGGGAAAAGAACTTGCTATTCACCTTATCTATGCCCCTCGTGATTTTGTAAACCTCTATAAGGTCACTCCTTATCCTCCTATGCTCCGGGGAAAAAAGTCCCAGCCTATCCAATCTCTCCTTATAACTGAAATCCTCCAGTCCCATTAACATCCTTGTAAAACTTCTCTGCACCCTTTCCAATTTAATAAAATCCTTCCTCCAAAAGTACTCGTGTGCAATAAAGCAAGTACCAATAGCTTGACACTAGATATTTTTATTTCTATTCATTTTGTGGGATGTGGGTGTCACTGGCTGGCCAACATTTCTTGCCCATCCCTTGTTGCCCTTGAGAAGGTGGTGGTGAGCTGCCTTCTTGAACCATTGCATTCCTTCTGCTGTGGGTTGACTCACAATGTTATTAGGGAGGGAATTCCAGGATTTTGATCCAGCGACAGTGAAGGAACGGTGATATATTTCCAAGTCAGGATGGTGAGTTACTTGGAGGGGAACTTGAAGGTGGTGGTGTTCTCATATATCTGCTGACCTTATCCTTCTAGATGGAAGCGGTCGTGGGTTTGGAAGGTGCTGTCTGAGGATCTTTGGTGAATTTCTGCAGTGCATCTTGTAGATAGTACACAGTGCTGCTACTGAACGTCAGTGGTGGAGGGAGTGAATGTTTGTGGATGTAGTGCAAATCAAGCTGGCTGCTTTGTTCTGGATGGTGTCAAGCTTCTTGAGTGTTGTTGGGCTGCACTCATCCAGGTAAGTGGGGAGTATTCCATCACATTCCCAACTTGTGCCTTGTAGATGGTGGACAGACTTTGAGGAGTCAGGAGATGAGTTACTTGCTGCAGTATTCCCAGCTTCTGGCCTGCTCTTGTAGCCACTGTGTTAATGTGGTGAGTCCAGTTGAGTTTCTGGTCAATGGTAACCCCCAGGATGTTGATAGTGGGGGATTCAGTGATGGTAACACCATTGAATGTCAAGGGACGGCGGTTAGATTGTCTCTTATTGGGGATGGTCATAGCCTGGCATTTGTGTGGCACAAATGTCACTTGCCACTTGTCAGCCCAAGCCTTGATGGTAATGGTTGAGTGGGGGATATCCTCAGCCATGAGGTTACAGATTGTGTTGGAGTACAATTCTGCTGCTGTTGATGCCCATAGTGCCTCATGGATGCCCAGTCTTGAGTTGCTAGATCTGTGCGAAGTCTATCCCATTTAGCAGAGCGATAGTGCCACACAACACGATGGAGGTTGTTCTCAATGTGAAGGCAGGACTTTGTCTCCGGGAGGACTGTGCAATGTTCACTCTTACCGATACTGTCATGGACAGATGCAACTGCAGCTGGCAGATTAGTAAGGATGAGGTCAAGTATGTTTTTCCCTCTTGTTGGTTTCCTCACCACCTGCTGCAGACCCAGTCTAGCAGCTATGTCCTGTAGGACACGACCAGCTCAATCAGTAGTACTGCTGCTGAGCCACTCTTGATGGTGGACTTTGATATCCCCCTCCCAGAGTACATTTTGTGCCCTTGCCATCCTTAGTGCTTCCTCTAAGTGTTGTTCAACATTGAGGAATACTGATTCATCAGCTGAGGGAGGACGGTATGTGGAAATCAGCAGGAGGTTTCCTTGCCCATGTTTAACTTGAAGCCATGATACTTCATGGGGTCCAGAGTCAATGTTGAGGATTCCTAGAGAAACACCCTCCCAACTGTACACCACTGTGCCGCCGCCTCTGCTGGCTCTGTCCTGCCAGTGAGACAGGACATATCCAGGGATGGCGGTGGTAGTGTCTGGGACATTGTCTGTAAGGTATGATTCTGTCAGTATGACTATGTCAGGCTGTTGCTTGAGTAGTCTGTAAGACAGCTCTCCCAATTTTGGCACTAACCCCCAGATGTTAATGAGGAGGACTTTGCATGGTCAACAGGGCTGTTTCTGCTGTTTTCTTTTCCGGTGCCTAGGTCGATGCCAGGTGATCCATGCAGTTTCATTTCTTTGAGTCTTTGTAGCGATTGGTACAACTGAGTGGCTTGCTAGGCCATTTTAGAGGGCAGTTGAGAGTAAACCACGTTGCTGTGGGTCTGGAGTCACATGTAGGCCAGACCAGGTGAGGGTGGCAGATTTCCTCCCCTGAAGGACATTAGTGAACCAGATGGGTTTTTCCGATGATCGGCAATGATTTCATGGTGATCAGTAGCTTCTTAATTCCAGATGTTTTTTTAGAATTCCAATTCCACCATCTGCTGTGGTGGAACACTTGCTTTAAGCTTGAAAATCTCTAAAAGACATTGCACAATCTGCTTTTATCTCCACTCAAGCGTTCTTCTGTACTCTATAGGATCTTGAAGGTTCCTTCACTTCTCAAAGTGTACCACAGCTATCAGGGATTTATTTTGATTTTTCTCAGTATCTCATTATTCTCCGAGAGTCATGGAGTCACACAGCGCAGAAACAGACCCTTCCGTTCAACTAGTCCTTGCCAAACCCAATCCTAAAGTAAACTAGTCCTACCTGCCTGCTCCTGATCCATATCCCTCCAAACTGTTCCTATTCATGTATCTATCCAAATGTCTTTTAAACACTGTAATTGGACCCACATTCACCACTTCCTCAGAAGTTCATTCCACACGTGAACCACCCTCTGTGTAAAAAAATTTGCCTGTGATATCTTTATTAACTCTCTCTCCTCTCACCTTAAAAATGTGTCACCTAGCCTTGAAATCCCCTATCCTGGAGAAAAGGCAACTCCCATTAACTCTATCTATACTTCTCATTATTTTATGACCTTCTATCAGGTTGCCTTTCAATCTCCTCTGCTCTAGTGAAAAAAGTCCCAGCCTTTCTTTATAACTCAAACCTTCCATACACGGCAATATCCTGATAAATCTCTTCTGAATCTTCTCCAGCTTGTTAATATCCTTCCTATAACTGGACAACCAGAAATGGATTCCAGAAGAGGCCTCACCAATGTCCTGTACAACCACAACATGACTTCCCCACTCCAGTACTCAAAGGACTGTGCAATGAATGCAAGCGTGCCAAATGCCTTTTTAACCACCTTGTCTATGTGTGACTCAAACTTCAAAGAATAATGTGCCTGAACACCTAGGTCTCTCTGTTCTGGAACACTACCCAAGGCCTTATCATTAATTGTATGAGCCGTACCCTTGTTTGTTGTAACAAAATGCAATACCTCGCATTTATCCAGATTGAACTCCATCTGCCATTTTTCAGCCTATTGACCCATTTGATCAAGATCCCTAGTAATCTTAGAAAACCTTCTTTACTATCTACTTTGCCACCAATTTTGGTGTGATCTGCAAACTTACTAACTATGCCTTCTATATTCTCATCCAAATCATTTATATAAACAACTTACAAAAGAGGACCCAGAACCGATCCCTGTGGAACATCGCTGGTGACACGCCTCCAGTCTGAAAAGCAACCCTCCACTATTACTCTCTGTCTCCTGCCATTAAGCCAATTAGTATCCAATTGGCAACCTCACCCTGAATCCCAAGTGACCTAACTTGACTAATTAGTCTACCGTGCGGAACTTTGTCAATAGCTTTACTGAAATCCAAATAAACAATGTCTACTTCACTGCCATCATCAATCTTTTTGGTAACTTCCTCAAAAAACTCAATCAAGTTTGTGAGACACTTTTTTTTCATTGCACAAAACCATACTGACAATCCTTAATCAAGTTTTGCCTCTCTAAATGTCCATAAATCCTATCTTTTATAATTGTCTCCAACAGTTACCCACAACCTAAATCGGACTCACAGGTCTATAGTTCCCTGGTTTCTTCTTCCAACATTTCTTAAATAATTGTACAACATTAGCCACCGTCCAGTCATCCGGCACTTCATCCGTAGTTATAGATGATGAAAATATTTCTGCAAGGGATCTCACAATTTCCTCCCTTCCCACTTTGCTTGATCCCTTCCTAGATGTCTTTTCCCTAAGACTAGGTGCACATTTTTAAGGTGAGGGAGGAGAGAGATTTATAAAAGACATGAGGCATTTTTTTACACAGAGGGTGGTTTATGTGTGGAATGAACTTCCTGACGAAGTAGTGGATGAGGCTACAATTAAAATGTTTAAAGACATTTGGATGGATGCATGAATAGGAAAGTTTTGGAGGGATATGGGATAGGAGCAGGCAGGTGGGACTAGTTTAGTTAGGGATTATGTTCGGCGTGGACTGGTTGGACCGAAGGGTCTGTTCTCATGCTGCATGAGTCTATGACCTCTTTTGGTAGTTCTTAAGCACTTCATAATTGTGGACACCCCAGCTCAAGTACGTTTTCCTGCTCAATTATTCCAAAATCAGACAACGCCTTTAATTCTTGATCTGCCTTTGGTTATGATCTACAAGGTAGATTTCTCCCTCTGCTTGTCTCAAAGCTGTTTCCAGGTTTCGACTACCTGTTTCTGTGAGATATTACCGAGATAAAACATCAACCCTCTTAAAAAAAAACTAACTGTAGTCTATCTCCAAAACAACATAGCACCCTGAGATCCCAGTTGGAGATTAAAAATTCATTATTTCCCATTTCCAAACATTTTCTTTGTTCTTGTGCAACAATATAATTTTAACCTCTTATGAAGACAACTGTGGCCATGTTGATACACCATGAACTGAACAAAGGAGCCTACCATTGTTTGATGCTTTCCTACTTCCAACTGACCTTAAATAAACATAGGCCATCCACTAAATTGTAACTACTTTACAAGGTGTTTTTAATAGTCTTACAAACCAAGCATTTTCAGTGTCATGAAAGGTCAATCCCTAAACTAAATGTCATACTCCCAAAACATGTGAATGATAAAACAAGCGTGGGGCTGGATGAACACAGCAGGTCAAGCAGCATCATAGGAGCAGGAAAACTTGACGTTTCGGGCCTAGACCCTTCATCAGAAAATTTTCTGATGAAG
>JAHRHZ010000013.1:36736823-36782219 GCA_024137785.1 Ginglymostoma cirratum
AAGTCTCAGAAGCACATCGCTGCTTTTATATTCCAACCCTCTTGAGATAAATGACAACATTCCATTCGCTTTCTTAATCACAGACTCAACCTGCAGGTTAACTTTTAGAGAATCCTGGACTAGCACTCCCAGATCCCTTTGTACTTCGGCTTTATGAATTTTCTCACCGTTCAGAAAATAGTCCATGCCTGTATTCTTTTTTCCAAGGTGCAAGACCTCACATTTGCTCACGTTGAATTTCATCAGCCATTTCCTGGACCACTCTCCTAAACTGTCTAAATCATTCTGCAGCCTCCCCACCTCCTCCATACTACCTGCCTGTCCACCCAACTTCGTATCATCAGCAAACTTCGCCAGAATGCCCCCAGTCCCTTCATCCAGATCATTAATATATAAAGTGAACAGCTGCGGCCACAACACTGAACCCTGCGGGACACCACTTGTCACCGGTTGCCATTCCGAAAAAGAGCCTTTTATCCCAACTCTCTGCCTTCTGTCAGACGGCCAATCCTCAATCCATGCCAGTAACTCACCTCGAACACCATGGGCCCTCACCTTACTCAGCAGCCTCCCGTGAGGCACCTTATCAAAGGCCTTTTGGAAGTCTAGATAGATAACATCCACTGGGTTTCCCTGGTCTAACCTACTTGTTACCTCTTCAAAGAATTCTAACAGGTTTGTCAGACATGACCTCCCCTTACTAAATCCATGCTGACTTGTTCTAATCCGACCCTGCACTTCCAAGAATTTAGAAATCTCATCCTTAACGATAGATTCTAGAATTTTACCAACAATTGAGGTTAGGCTAATTGGCCTATAATTTTCCATCTTTTGCCTTGATCCTTTCTTAAACAAGGGGGTTACAACAGCAATTTTCCAATCTTTTGGGACTTCTCCTGACTCCAGTGACTTTTGGAAGATCACAACCAACCCCTCTGTTATTTCCTCAGCCACCTAGCAATTGTTTCAACTTGCCTTACCACCTTCAGATTATTATGCACGTGAAGCAAGGTCTTTCTGCTCCTGTGCTCCCCTCAAAAGTTGTACCATTGAGCCTGTACTGTCTTAGTTGGGTGACTTTCCCCTCCTTCCTGTCATCCACTGCAGATCACAATAACTGCGATGACTTTGGAAATGTATAGCACGAAGCTTGAATCTGTGCTGTTAGAGCAGTTACTGGACCAATTTCAAGATTTGAATACTGATACCAAGGGAGCATCACATATTCTCAAAGAGCAAATTGCAATGACCAAGTGATGGTGAACAATGCCAGGTCACTTAAGAGACAAGTTAGACAAGATTTCTTCAAAAATGTGGATGCTAAATAAAACAATTACTTTAAATCTGAGATTAATGGACTACTTTAGAAATGTTAGAAAAAGATACGAAGCCCAGAGAAGTGAATAGAGTTAAGATACAGATTAAACATGATCTCATTAAATAGGGAAAACAGTTTTGCAGGTCTGAATAGCTTTCTCTTGTTCCAATGGTCCATGAACAACAGCAGTTATTTCTAGAGTTCAGATAATTGAGTACATCCTGCAAAAAGTGGTCAAAATATCTCATTTAACAGGTCAGAGTTGGTTAGACATCCTTCACATTTTAATACCATAGTTGCATTTCCAATCACCCATATTAAATAAATCAACAGAATGTTAAATAAACTATCCACAGTGCACCACTAGGCAATTATGTATTCAAAGGTTTTCAAAACAACCAGTAGCATAGCAATGTAAGCAATGGGGTTACCAACTCTGACTGAACATATTCCTGAAGATTTCATCATGTGAATTACTATCATGCAGTAAGTCTCTTCCCTTCCCAAAAATTTTAATACCTATCAAATTATACTGTTTAAAAAAAAGTTAAAGCAGTTTGAACTATAATTCTTTTTCCTACGGTGTTTGCAGAAGTGAAATTATTTTTTAATTCTGAGGAGTTGGAACTCCTGAAAAGTTAGTTGTTCGTTTGTATTCAAGGTTGCTTTCAAGCCCTAGGAGCTCTGTAATAGGTTGTAATACTTCACCTTGAAGAAAGAAGTTTATTTTGTCAACATTTTTCTAAGCCTTCCAGTTAGCATTTAGCCAAATCTTGTATAGGACCTGTAGCATATGGCCACCTTATGGGAATGGAGTATTTATTTTAACTGTAAATATTATAATGACTTCGAGTCAGAACACTCCTGCAGAAGAACCTTTTTCAGACTGGCATAGAAACAACATTGGAAACTATTGGGAGGACAATGCACACTCATACTGAGTGAGATGAAGAAAACTCATGTGTTCTCCTGAATGCGTTAGAAGTCGCTGCCAGTCAGATGAAGCTGGTGAAAAGAGCTTGGAATGAAAACGCATTTCTTCCAACTTGCAGAAAACTGAGAAACAAGCCCAACAAGCAAAGTGCACACTGCAAAGGTACCCCGATACCTCTGCCGTTATTGATCAAACTGGTGCTATGAGTTGGTTCAACTTGGAATATCAATCGGATGTATGCACTTTTTACCTGGAGTTTGCCCTTTTCTTTGTAGGTGGTTTGTCAGGCTGTGGGAATTGCTGCAAATGACAGGCAAAAGGCAACATTCAGTACTTTTAGCCATTTCTAGTGAATCGAATCAAATTGGTTGAACTGGCATTTGGGTATGTTCCTGTTCCACCAATAGCACAGATCCATCTAAGGTGGAGGCCTATGACCAGCGCTGTGCAGCAAGGATCAGCGCTGGGTCCACTGCTTTGTGCCAGTTATATAAAGAGTTTGGAGAAATGATTAAGTGTGCAGGTGACACCAAAATTGCTGTAGTGGACAGTGAAGAAGATTATCTCAGAGTGCAATGGGGCAATAATCAGGTGGGCCAATTGGCTGAGGAGTGGCAGATGGAGTTTAATTTTAGATAAATGTGAGGTGTTGCATTTTGGTAAAGGCAAAACCAGGGCAGGACTTACACAATTAATGGTAGGGCTCTGGGGAGTGTTGCTGAACAAAGAAACCAAGGGATGCAGGTGCATAGTTCCTTGACAGTGGAGTCGCAAGTAGACAGGGTGGTGAAGAAGGTATTAGGCATGCTTGCCTTCATTTGTCAGAACATTGAGTGTAGGAGTTGGGCTGTCATGTTGCGACTGTACCGGACATTGGTGAGGCCACTTTTGGAATACTGTGTACATTTCTGGTTGCCCTTCTATGGGGAAGATGTTGTTAAACTTGATGGTTCAGAAAAAAAATTTACAAGGATGTTGCTAGGACTACAGGGTTTGAATTATAGGTAGAGGCTGGGGCTTTTTTTTCCCCTGGAGCATTGGAGGCTGAGAGGTGCCCTGATAGAGGTTTATAAAATCATGAGGAGCATGGGTAGGATGAATAGCCAAGGTCTGTTTCCTAGGGCAGGAGAGTCCAAAACTGGATGGCATAGGTTTAAGATGAGGGTAAGATTTTAAGAAGGACTAGAGAGGTAACTTTTTCACACAGAGGGTGGTCTGTACGTGGAACAAGCGGCCAGAGGGAGTAGCCGAGACTGATACAATTACAACATTTAAAAGGCATCTGGATGGGTATATGACTCCTGTATGATTCTATAATTCTATTTGATGACTATGGTATACTGTTGGGATGGACTTGCCTTGGGTATCCCTGTAATTGACTTTGGACCTCATGAAGTATCATGGCATCATGTGGAAAATGGGGATGGATACCAGATACTGTGCCCTCCCATCCCCCCCCCCGACCAACTCAGCTAATGAGCAATTACTCCTACAGTTTTATCACTACTTGGAGGCAGCACTAAGGATGACAAGGGCACAGAATGCACTCCAGGGGACTTCAGTGTCCATCACCAAGAGTACCTCGGCAGCACCATGACTGACCAGTAGTAGATGGAAACTAGCAAATGGTTTCTTTTCCATTTATGACATTTTTGCTGGGAAATATCATGGGATCTGGAGTCAATGTTGAAGACTTCCACGACAACTGCCTCCCAACTGTAAACCACAGTTCTGTTGCTTTTGTTGGCTTAGCTGGCATGGAGGAGCTGGTGTTCTTTGGAGCATTTGTCTGTAAGAGATGATTGAGAATGTCAGGCTGTTGTTTGACTAATTTGTGGGCTAGTTGGATTTGGCACAAACCCCCAGATATTGTTGAGGAGGGCTTTGCAGATCCATTATTTTTGGTGCCGAGGTCAATGCCTGGCAGTCTGACTGGTTACAATCCTTTTGGACTTTATATCGTGGTTCAGTACAATTGGGTGGCTTGTTTGGCCATTTCAGAGGACATTTAGAAGTTACCATGTTGCTGTGGGCCCTGAGCCACATATAGACCAAATCAGCTCAATACAACTGAATTCCTTCCCTTAAGGACAATAATGAACTAGATGAATTTTTTTTTTTTACAATCAACAGTGGCAGCATTGCCAATACATTATCTCTTAATTACAGGCTTTAATTAACTTTAAATTTTGCCATCTGCTGTTGTAGATTCTAATTCATGTTCCCAGATAATTAGCCTGAGGAGTTGGATTACCAGTCCACTGACACTATCATTTCGTTGCTACTTTTTTAAAATTGGGTATTAGTCGGTAACATGTGTGATTGAATGTGGTCACTTTTTGACCAATCTGTACACTTTATCTCTCTTTTGACTTTCTCTTCTATTCTGCTTCTTCCCAACTTTAATTTCTTTTTGTTTTGAAGTGAGGTATTTAATGACCTGGTATTATATTGTGAGAGTTGAGGCGTTCGTCGTCACCTCAAATGCAGATTTCATGGGGAAATGTAGCCCTCGACTCTTTCGCTCAATTACTCATTCACTCATCACCCGTTCCTGCTGTATTCCATAGTTCTTCACCATCTGGTATCTTCACCACCACATATTCTCTTCCTTTGTTCGTACTTACCTTCCCCTTGCTTGGCTATCACTTATCTCCCCTTGCGCTCACTACTCTTCCCAAATGTGGGTTAGCAAAAACTTACTAATTTTCTTTTCTGTTTGTTCTATCTGTTTACCTGAAGAGGCTGCTTGTTTTCAAAATTTAATGCAAATTTATGTTGAAACTTAAAATGGGGGAAAATATTCTCTTTGTCATGTCTGAACTTGCCAACTGCAAATTACAGCAGGTGATCAGAACAGTTTTTTTCCCAATGTCTTATTTGGATTCGAAAGCATTTATGTATAAATGCCCTTTTTTTCATATGCTGTAGTCATGTGACTTCTTCTATGAGGCACACACTGAAGGCAGCAATTTTAGAAGGAACCTTAGTAAAGACTCCATTCTGACCATATTGCTATCTGCTGAACCCAAACATGGTATCAGAAGTGAAGCTGACAGTGAGTGCTGAAGACTTTTAAAGTGAACACAACCACTGACAAAGTGACACATGAAGATTCAGAGCCATAAAAGCTGTTAATGGCATCTGAAAAAGAACAAAAGAACAGGTCATAGCTAAAACACTGGAAGAGAGAAAATGATAGCAGCTTTGCCTCTCCCAGCTCTGGTGAAATGAACATTTATAATGGGCTAAACTGGCAGTTTTTTCCATGCTTTACAATACAGCAGAAGATCTGTTTAACAAGGCAGAGCAACTAAGTGTCTCCACAGTCTCTTTTATCACCCCTGGGAAGACACTCTTTCTGCCTTGAGTATCTCTGAAAAGCAGACAAAAAAAGGGATTTAAACATTTCAGCAAAGGCACACTTTGAACCCCAAGTGAATGGAACATGTACCATTCATAAAGGACAATGTAGGAACCAAGGTTCACTGATCAATATATGATCTCATCAGCTCATTAGTTCAGTGAATATGTGGAACTAAAAGATCTGATTTAAGACAGTAATGTATTAGGTGTAAGCGATCTGCAGTGAGAACATCCCTACTCGGAGAGGCAAACTTGTTCTGAAGACCACCCCTCCCAAAAAAAATCATGTGTATTAGTGTTGAGGTTGTAAGTCAGCAGCAGGATCATACTCCTGGCAGATCAAACCAGCACTTGCATTCTGCTGATGAAATACTCCAGGTCCAAAAGGCAGGATGCAAACACTATGGAGGACATCACATGAAGAAGAAGGCATGTCTAGCATGGGGAAAATAGTGTTACCACAAGAAGGTGAATCATTTTGCACACAAAGATATGGATGGAAGGAAGTAGAACAAGCAAGTGCATCTCTCACAGGTTAATTCAGTCAGTTGATGGGTTATACATGGTTTGTGACTGTTGGATTGATGACTACAGAAGCAGAACATCAGGTCAACATTGTGTCAGATATCAGTGCGCCACTCAACATCCTGACCTTCTCAGATATGTGGCTCAATATGATTCCGGATATGAAGGCCTCAAAAATAAGGTTGAGACTATATGTGGCACCACACTTGTGCTGAGGACTGGTTGGGGTCTCCAATCAATGCAATGTCAAGAATGAAGATCTTAAGTTCTAGATCTTAATTGAAAGTGAAGGCTATTTATTTCAGTTGAAACAGTCTTGAACGTGAACTTGAACTGGTAATCATCAATATGTCAAACCAGATTTGAAATGTCAACAGAGCACAAAACCATTGAATGTAGATCTGATCTTGGAGGAGTGCAATAATTTGTTTACGGCGTTATGATGTCTTCCTGGAGAGTATCCTGTGTTAAGTAGCCAAGAATGTAAGGTCTCCTCAACATCTGTTGAGGAAAATTACAGCTTCTCAAGGCTAGCCTGAAAGATGAGGTAAAAGAACTAGAAAAGAAAAGGGCAATCAAAGTGACAAATCCTGATAGATTGGATTAACAGCATCATAGCTGAGCACATGCATTGACCCAAAGATTCTAAGTAAAGCTGAAGAGATCTCACTACCTCATACCAAACGCTGAAGGTACTTTTGTCACAATGTATGAAAGCAAACACCCTAGATGCAAGCAATCTTACTGGCAAGAGAGCTGGATGAAAGCAGCAACTTTTTACCGTTTGTGAGATATGGATTGGATCCACAGAGACTCGCAGAGGGATAGCATGCCTCGGGGCATCCTTGCCTGCAGCATATGCAATGTATGATGCAGGCAAGGATGCCCCAAGGCATGGTATATTGGCGAGACTATGGAGATGCTACAACAATAGATGAATGGACATCGCACAACGATCGCTGGACAAGAATGTTGCCTACCAGTCGGGGAACACTTCAGTCAAGGACTTTCAGGCCTCCAATCTTTTGGGTAAGCATCCTTCAAGGCAGCCTTCAGGATATGCAACAATGCAAAATTGCTGAGCTGAAGCTGATAGGTACGGAACTTGGCTATGAAAACGGCTCCAATTGTGATTTGGGTTTATGTTGGGGTACATGTGACCCGACCACACTTTTGTATCTGTAAAATCTTCCTTTTACTGTCCTGTTTTGACATCATCACCTTGATAACTTATGATCTTTCTACCTTAATTAGTTTGTACAATTTGGATTACCTATTACTTTAGTTAGACCATCGGCATATGACTCTTTATACCTATCATGTTGTTCCAGCGCTGTCTCCAGTACCACCTTTATTTTTAATGTTTTGTAATTATCCCACCACCACATTTAAATCAGATTGCAGATAATCCCTTCACTTGTTATTCAGCTGTTGACACCTTACTCACACTAACACTTTTTGATCGCCTGCAGAGGCTTAATTATTCAATACTCTAATCATACCATTTGTATGACCTTTTGATCTCTCTCTCCCCATAAATTGTGTGCTTCTCTCTCACTTCACCGACGAATGGGCTATGCTCCGAAAGCTTGTGATTTCAAATAAGCCTGTTGGAATATTGCTTGGTGTTGCATGACTTTTGACTTCCTCTAGGAGAGGAAGAGGCTGAGGCCTTCACGTTTTGAAAGGCCTTGAATGATGTCATGAAAAGTCACAGGATAATTGGCTCAATTTAATCATCTTGTGGGGCGAGGGGGGGTCGGGAGTTCAAAAAAAATTGTCTATTTTAACCTTTTTGTGCAAACTAGAGAAATTATGGAGTCAAAGGACATTTTTAAAAAAGCATATTCATGTTTTCTTTTGCAAACCAAACAGCTAGATTGAAAACTCTATTTAGCCTTAGTTTTCGCAATGAACTCTACATATCACATACTTAGTGTTGTTAATTTTCGCATAAATTTCTGTGAGCTTTTATAATCGGAACTGAAAATACGAGTTTACATATGTAGGTTCCATCATACATTTAAATGTAAAATTTGAAAAGCAATGTTGCCAACAAGAAGTTTTGTTTTGGGACTAGTGTTACACATAAAAGGCATTTAATTGCCACCTCGTAACTTTCTTACAGGTCCATTAGAGATTGTATGTGAAATTATTTATACTTCATTCCTGTTATAATTACCACAAAAAGCCATACTATAATGCAACATAAGGACAGACTGTATAACTTTTAAATGGGCGCTAAATTGTTTCTCATTCACAAAACTACTTCATTTTTCAACTCTCCATCACCTGACTATGATACTTTTTTCAAAATTATTTTATGGATTGTAGATGTTGCTGACGAAACCAACATTTGTGGTCCATTCCTAATTACCTTTTGAACTGAGTGACTTGATAGGCCATTTTAGAGGGTAATTAAAATGTAACCATCTTGCTATGGGGCAGGAGGTACATATAAACCAGACCAGGTAATGGCGATTTCTAAATTTGCATGCAGCTCATGCACAAAGTCTTGCATCTAATTGCCATACGTTTTGCAATATTTTTGTCCTGTTTTTCTATTAGATACTTCTATACAGAATTTAAATATTGCCAACAGGAGACAAGAAGTTGCCGCATTCTATCTTGTGTTCATCAGAACAGCGGTGCTAGAAGCAGGCTTGAAAAATAGGTCATGAGAAGATACTGTTGATTTAGTTGGGCCATCATTAGCATGGAGATGACATCGAACTGTTCTTGCTGCAATGTTAATTCTCATTTACAGGCAGGTAGATTCAGATTGTTAACATTATTATCATAGGCAGTTGCTGCTGTGTCTCTCATCTATCTGACTTTTGTTTAATGAAAAAGATGTAATTTTAAGTACAAATTCCACTTGCCTCCTTAAATAGGGTCTTCTAGCACATGGAAGTGCTGTACACTCCATGTCTGAGGAATGATCTTAAACTGATTTTTCTGGTCCAAATTTTGATATAGTTTGGATTATTTAATAAGTGATTTCAAATAGCAGAATCACATTATAAGATGAGTGTACTTTTGAGGTTTACAAACATGGGCTAGTTGAGCATAATCTTCAATTTTTTGCCTGACATAAATGAAAAAGCCACGTTAACTCATTCCTTTTTGATTAGAATTGTTCCACGAGGTATCCCAACCCCACCAACAAATTGGTCAGAATGCTTTCTGAAAACTACTTGTTGTTATTTCTCAATGATATCTCCATATACAATACTGAATGGTTATGGTTTGAATTTCTTTGTCAAATTTATACAAAACATTAATTTATTTCCAGTCAAGTGTTTTGGTTTCTTAATCATAGTGAGTTTATGCAGTTTTTTTTAACCAGATGAGCCGATTCCTCTGATCAAAAGTGATAAAAAAAAAACTAGTGTTTGTGATCAGTCAGGTGGATTAGTTCTGGAAATTTTGTAAACAGTAACATCTCATACCCACATGTAAGGAAATGATTACCTGAATTGTTTGATTTATGTTGGTTGAGGGATAAATGATGACCAGGCAAAGTAATGTTTTTTCCTAGAATAGATCTATGGAATCTCTTCAAATCCACTTGAACTTATAGTCGGATCCTTTTTCTTAAAGGCTCATTTGAGGATTAGCACCTACTTCAGTTTGTGTGTTCAAGTCGTGGATTGAAGTCTTGATCGCAGAACTCTGATCTGATTAGTGTGGGGTCAGCAGCTTCATTACAAAATGAACAAACCTGTTTGATAGGCAACAGTGGTGGGAGGTAAAAACTGATGGCAGAGAGCCAGTTCAACTTGTTCCTGTCAGAGCTGAAGTGTAATGTCACTGTAGGACAGGTAATTGATGAGTATTTCTTTTGTCAACCTTTTGACTAAGCCGTTTAAATCTTGAGGTATTATTGTAGCTGAACAGTACAGTTAAGTTCACTTTTTAAAGACACTTAACAGCTAAATTAATTAAATAGAAAAGGAGATGCCTAGGCAAACAATGCATTGTAGCTGTAGTATGTGGGAGCTTGTGGATGTCAGTGTAATCTGAGCTGCGGAAGCTGTGACACAGAGGGAGAGGTACATGGACAGTCTTCCATTCTCAGCCCTTAGATTAATTATGTTAAATTTCGTTCATGGATAGGACAGGAGGCTGCGAGTGTGGGTGCAGCAGGTATAGGTATGCGGAGATAGCAAGAACTGCAGATGTTGGAGTCAGAGTCAGTGTGGAGCTGGACAAACACAGCAGGTCAGGCAGCATCAGAGGAGCAGGAGAATCGATGTAAGGGTCCAGGCCCGAAACTTTGACTTTCTCCCCCTCCCCTTAGGGTTGCAGAAATTAGCTAGTGCCTACGTCCAAAGTTGCATAAGACCTGAAATGATACCGAAATTACAGACCAACTTAGACACACTTTTTTTGTTGTTTTAATACTTCAGGTCTATACAATGCTGTTTTGAGTGTGCTGATGATCAAGCGTCTCTATTCCACAAACTGTCACCAATTTGTAAGTACCTGATTAAACCAGCAAGGTGCCCATTTTGCTTATCTGATTGCTATTCAGGATAAAAGCAAGTCACACCAGGTTTTGTCATTAACAGGAAAATAACTCGTTATTGTAAGCAAACCTAATTGTTAACAAATGACACAGAGAGAGAAGACCATTAACCTATACAACAATACGACTTACAGTATCCCTTTAAAACCCTAAACACACGCATGCGCTCGCACACTCTCACACTCCCAGTCACTCTCTGTGCCGCCCTCATGAATAAGACAGATAAAATACAAATGGCCTGATACAAATATTGTGTGGAAAATATTGAGATAGAGAGAAGAAAGTGAGGAGTTATTTCTGAGTTCTTTTGGTTTTATCAATGATGGCATAATATTGTCGACAGTACATTAGTTATTCTTCAATTTGATGGCTGTTCAGATAAACTAAGATCTTGTATTAGAATTATTCTAAGTCTCTGGATGTTTGTCTTTGTCATCTGTCACTCTTAAACTCTTGTGAATACAGGCCAAACCTATTCAACTGCTCCTTTTCAGGTAGTCCATTCATAGATGGAATCAAACTACTGTATCTTTTGATTACCTCCAATGCTAATATATCTTTCCCTAGATAAGTATACCAAAAATTTTCACAATATTCCAGGTATGGTCTAACTAATGTCTTGTATAGTTTTAGTAACACTCCGTATTCCATTCCCTTTGAATGAAAGACCAAGATTCCATTTGCCTTCGCTATTACCTGCTGAGCTTCGATGCTAGTTTTTGTGAGATATGCTTGAGGACTCCTAAATCCCTCTGTTCTGTAGCTTTCTGCAATTTTTTTTTCATTTAAATCATTTAAGGTCCTCTTCTTCCTGCCAAAGTGCATAATCTTACATCTTCCCACGTTCTGTTTCATCTGGCAAGTTTTTGCCTACTTGTTTGGCCTATCTACATCCATCTGTAGTCTCTGTATTACCCTCACCCTGTGCCTTCCCACTTATTTTGTGTCATCTGCAAACTTGACTGCAATGTTACTGTTGGCAAGAAGGAGCAGGAATGCTTTCTCCGGCTCAAGAGCCAACTTGGTAGATTAACTGTACAATCTTTCTGTAGCTCTCTGTCCACCATCGGTGCCCCACCATCACAGCTGACAATCTCTCTCTTTTCCCGTCTGCCCTCCTAATTAAATTCATAGAGGTAAACAGTGTGGAAACAGGCCCTTTGGTCCAACTTGTCCATGCCGACCAGGTTTCCTAAACTGAAGTAATCTTATTTGCCTGTGTTTGGCCCATGTACCTCTAAACCTTTCCTGTCTATGTACTTGACCAAATGTCTTCTAAATGTTGTATTTGTTTCTGCCTCTACAACTTCCTCTGGCAGCTCATTCCATATATGCACCACCTTCTGTGTGCAAAAGTTCCCCTCGGGTACCTTTTATTTTAAAATCTTTCCCGTCTCATCTTATACCTATGCCATCTAGGTTTGGACTCGCCTCCCCTGGTGAAAAGATCCTGGCTATTCACCTTATCCATGCCCTTCATGATTTTATAAATCTCTAAGTCACCCCTTAACTTTCTATGCTTCAGGGGGAAAAGAAGTCCCAAGCTCTCTTTATAACTCAAATCTTCCAGTTTTGGTAACATCCCTGTGGATCTGTTTTGCTATCTTTCTAGTTTAATAACATCATTTGTATAGCAGGACAATCAGGATTATACACAGTACTCCACACGTGGCCTTACCAGTATCTTACACAGCTGTAACATAATGACCCAGCTCCTGTACTCAATGCTGTGACCGATGAAGACAAGTGTGCCAAATGCCTCCTGTCTACCTGTGACGCCACTTGTGAGGAACTATGTACCTGCCACCTAGGTTTGTCTGTTTGACAACACTCCCCAGGGCCTACTATTAACTGTAAGTCCTGCCCAGCTTTGTCTACCCAAAATGCAACATCTCGCAATTATCTAAATTAAACTCCATTCGCCATTCCTCGGCCTATTGGCCCATCTGATCAAGATTTTGTAATCTTAGATAACCTTCTTCACTGACCATGATATCACCAATTTTGGCATCGTCCACAAACTTACCAACCATGCCTCCTGTATTCTTATCCAAATTGTTAATATAAATGATGAACAACGGTGGATCCAGCACTGATCCTTGCAGCACACTGCTGGACTCAATCCTCCAGTCTGAGAAAAACAACTCTCTAGTACCTCCCTCGTTATTCTACCGTCAAGTCAATTTTGTATCCATTAGTTTTCTATCCCTGAGTCCCCTGATCTAATGTTACTATCCAGTCTACCATGTGGTATCTTGTCGAAGGCCTTACTCACGTCCATGTAGCCAACGTCTGCTGCACTTCCCTATGTACCTATCTTGGTCATGTCTTTAAAAAACTCGTGTGAGACACCATTTCCCACGTACAAAGCCATGCTGACTCTCTCTAATCAGTCCTTGCCTTCCCAGATGCACGTAGGTCCAGTCTCTCAGAATCCCCTCCAACAACTTAGCACTGATGTTAGCCTCACCCGTCTTTAGTTCCCTGGCTTTTCCTTGCAGCCCTTAAATAATGGCACAACATTAACCTTCCTCCAGTCTTCTGACACTTCACCCATGGCTGTTGATAATACAAATCTCTCAGCTAGGGGCCCTAGTTTCCCCACAATGTCTTGGGATACATTCAATCAATCAAGCCCTGGGGATTTACTTACCATTAGGCATTTTAAGACCTCCAGCATCTCCTCTTCTGTTTTGTGGACTTTTTATTTTCAAGAATCACTATTTATTTCTGAGTTTTCTAATTTCCACGTCTCTTTTCCTGGTAAGTACTGATAAGAAATATTTGTTTAGATCTCACCCATCTTCTGTGTCTCCACACCTGGACGGCCTTGTTGATCTTTTAATGGGCCCTATACCCTTCCTAGTTACTCTTTTGCCTTAATATACTTGTAGAATCTCTTTGGATTTTCTTTTACCTTGCCTGCCAAAGCTATCTCGTGTCCCCCTTTTTTCTTTTTTTGCCCTCCTGATCTCCCCCTTAAGTGTCCTCCTATTCCATTGTCCCCCATCCTCAAGGGAATCACTTGCTCCTGGCTGCCTATACCTACATATGTATTCTCTTTCTTGATCAAAGTCTCTATCTGTAGTCATCCAGTGTTCCCTACTCCTACTAGCCTTGCCCCTCACACTAACAAGAATGTGCTGGCCCTGAACTCCCCCAATCAACATTTTAATGTTCCTGTCTAATACCATCAAAATTGATCTTGTCCTATACTTGCTCATAGTCTGGTGATCCTTCATGCAGGAACTATAACTGTTGGACCAGCACACCACTGTAAGGAGGCCTGCAGTTCATTTCTGCACAATGTTTTGGGAAACCCATTCTTCCAGGTGCCCTGAGCTCACAGCAGGACTCACCTTCCTTTTGTAGAACCATTCCCAGGTTAAAATCAAGAGTTTAGAAGTTGAAGTTCATAGGCTTTTCACAGTGAATGTAATGATGACAAGACAGTTGGAAAATCTAGTAGCTTTTGGAATGAGGGGTGCTTTCTGCCTTTGTCCAAAACTTGCTGGACTTGAGAAACCATAAAAGGCCCAATTTGGTACTGGAGATACATTTGTTTTCCTTCTCAACACAATTCCACCTTGGGAGGTTTGGGAGGATGATGCTTTTGAACCAATAATACTCATCATCTACATATCATTAAAATAGTTGTGTGTTTCAATTTATGCATATTTTCATCTTTTTGTACTTTACACACACTTTCAATAAAATTAAAACCTTTCATGTTATAAGGGTTTAATTTGTATCTGCTGAAAGTTCGTTTATAAAAACTCACAGGGCAAATCTGTAGTTGATCACAAAATTGCTTATTTGCCAATCAAATATGCACTGTGGTCTTGATTGTGAAGTTAAGCCTTGGCTCTTGGAGCAGTTTTAACCTAGCTTGCTGGTTGGGCAAACTGACTAAATTGTTACAATGTTGGTTTTGCGTCATTCTAGGTTCTACACTCCATTTGAATTGAATATTAAATGTACTGTTGAATTTGATTTAAATTGGCATTAAGGTGTGTTTCCACCCAGAACATTGTCAATAATCCACAATATGTTTGATTTTATGGTTTTGCCCCCCATTGGGGTTGCAGTCGTTGAGGTTGCCCAGCCTTCAGCAATTTGGCTGCAGAGAATTAAAAGTCAGATTCCACTGAAATTTTGATGTGTTAAACAGCAAATGTAAAAGGAAATTCGTAGAAAAAAGATTGAGATGTTGTTTGATTGCATGTATCTGCAATATAAAGCATGGGGGATGCTACATCTTTAAGCCTTGCTTCTAACTTGGATCTTCCAGCTATATCAAAATGTCAGATAAAAGTGATTTAAAAGCCGAACTGGAGCGTAAAAAACAAAGACTGGCTCAGATACGAGAAGAGAAAAAAAGAAAAGAAGAAGAAAGAAAGAAGAAAGAGGTCAGTGAATTTAGAAAAATGGTTGTTTGCCTCAAATGAGTAGTAAGATAGTAAAAATTAATTTTAAAATGTTTTTCTAATTGATCAGTTAAGAGATGTCATGTTGGTTTCGGGCAGTACTTGAACCCAGGTCTTCTGATCCAGAGATAGGGATGCTAACATTGCGTGACAAAAACCCCCAATGTTACTGTATAGTTATTCTGAAACCAGATCAGTGGACTGGAATTTCTCCAGCTCTTGGAATTCATCAGTCTTACAATCTTGGGCCTTGTTTTCCTAGTTTTCTCCCAACCTCGGAACCAGAAGCTATTGCTCATCTATACGCTGCCTGTATTTGCACTGATCCAGGGCTGTCGATCTGCTTTCACTGTGATAAAGGGTTGTAACTTTGTTGAAAAGTTTTCTGGGAGCATTTAAGAACAGTCATTTAGTTATTTTGCAATCCAACAAACTAAGTCAGCAAATAGGAATAAGACAGTGATATTTGTAGATCTTTGTGTATTTGCTCAGAAAATTTTGAGCAATATAAATATCCATTAGCATAATTCAAACCAAACTGCCTGTGTGGTAAGTTAATACAGGCAATTTTAAAGAGGAAATTTGCTTTGTACTTTTGCAGAAAAATAAGGTGTGAAAGAAAATCTGTAATTTGCCCCATTTAAGTCCTGGACATAACTCCTTTTAAATATTCAGTTTTTTTTTGACGTCAATGAACGTTGCATTTATGGGCATTGAGGAACATATTGAACAACAGGCTTGAATTAATAGTGCTATAACATTTTATTTAATGCTACATGTTTGCCTTTTTTATATCAATCTTTAGTAGAACATGGAATTGATTCTGCCTTGAAGAAAACAAAAATATTTTCTAGTGAGCACTAACTTAATCATGTTTCTTGTTCTTTCAGGCTGAAATGCAACAGAAGAAAGAGCCACCTCCTGAGGACTCTGACCTGGATCGCAAGCGAAGAGAGACCGAAGCATTGCTACAGAGCATTGGCATAGCCCCAGAACCAGCATTAGGTAATATGCTGTTATTAAATCTGTTAAATATTGTGTAGGACCACGTGAGTGATTTTGAAAATTGAGAAGAAGAGTGATAAGTCTAAAGTATTGGTGCATCAGTCGGTGAAGGAAAAACTGCTGAATGAGGATTATGCAAATACTGTTCTTTGAATATCTTATTTTCAGATCACTGAACATTTTGAGTTTATCATTTTTAGTCTGCTTTACAATCAGTTGAAAACTCTCAAATGATTACCAAGCCATTTTTAAATGAGCCGGTTATGCTGACTCACTTGGCTTATATTAGAACATAGAACAGTACAACACTGGAACAGGTCCTTTGGCCCATAATGTTGTGCCAAATGTGACGCCAAATTAAACTAAGCCCTTTTGCCTGCCCATGGTCCATATCTCTCCATTCCTTGCATATTCATGAGCTTATCTAAAAGCTCCTTAAACGGTCCTATCGCATCCACAATCACAATTCCTGGCAGCGCAATTCACCCCCCTCCCCTCCCCCACCCCACCTTATCATAAATGCATTTAATAGACGTTTCAACTCTGCGGAAAAGATTCTGATTGATTAATTAATTAATTCATTTATTCTATTGGTTTGATTACTTCAGTGTATCTGACTAGAAAAAAACTTTCTCAACTCGCATGCATGTGCACACGGATGCACGCGTACACACACACTCAACCCTGTAAACACCCCATACCCTATACACTGAGCCTCCATCCTACCACCCCCTCATCCACACCCCCCATGGAGTCATGAAGATGTACGGCACGGAAAACACCCCCTCGGTTCAACTCGCCCATGCCATCCAGATATCCTAGATAAATCTAGTTCCATCTTCCAGCATTTGATCAATATCCCTTTAAACCCTTTCTATTTATATACCCATCCAGATGCCTTTTAAATTTTGTAATTGGACCAGCCTCCTCCACTTCCTCTAACAGCTCATTCCATACACGCTCCACGCTCTACATGAAAAAGTTTTCCCTTAGGTCCTTTTTAAATCTTTCCCCTCTCACCTTTAGCCTATGCCCTCTAGTTTTGGACTTCCCCCCACCCTGGGGAAAGGGCCTCATCTATTTACCCTATCCATGTCCCTCATAATTTTATAAACCTCTACAAGGTCACCCCTCAGCCTCTGATGCTCCAGAGAAAATAGCCCCAGTCTATTCAGCTTTTCCCTATAGCTCAAACCTTCCAACCCTGGCAACATCCTTGTATATCTTTTCTGAACCCATTCAAGGTTCCCAACACCCTTCCTATAACAGTGAGATCAGAACTGCATACAAAATTCCAGAAATGGCCTAACCAATGTCCTATACAGCTGCAGCATGACCTCCCAACACCTGTACTCCATGCACTGACGAATAAAGGCAAGCATACCAAACACGACTTCGCTATTCTATCTACCTGTGACTCCACTTTCAAGGAGCTATTGAAATATGAATAAAATTACATGCCTTTTCCATGCTGTTGGGTGAGTGTACTTATAAATACGTGTATTTTACACTTCAATGGATAAGTGATGTAGGTGACTAGAATGCTGGTTGAAATAAGATGATGACAACTACAATTTTGTTAATTAGCTGGCAGGATTTAGAAATTAAGCTGGAAATAATAAAATTGGAAAACGGCAGAAAACTTGGCCTGAGCAGCAAAGTGATTTGAGAAGATACAAAAGAAATGTCTAAGAATGCAACTTCATTTTTTTGAAATAAAAGGAGCGATTTTCTTTTTAAAAAAAAATGAAAAGTGGGAGAGCAAATCAACATTTTTAATTTTAAGCTGTATTCTTTATGAAGTTAAAGTTTATCAATTTAGATTTATGGAAAGAGAACAGACAACAAGTGTTGGACTGAATTACTGTGTTCATGGAATAAAATTAATTCATTTGTAGCTATACTCATTCAAGTATGATTAAAATAGCAAAACTGTTGATAATGAATTAACTGCAACTTTTTATTCATAATCTACTTCTGATGCTGGAAATCTGAAATAAAAAGATTTGAAAATGCCCAATTCATTAGGCAGCATTTATGGAGAGAGGAAAGAAGTTTACTTTTCAGGTCCAGGAACTTTCTTCAGAACGTTTTTAATATGTTCTCTTGGCTTGTAATGAACGTGGCCAGGAAACCTGTTCTCTAGCCTCTGCCAATGCCATTCCGAGTCAGGACCCAGCAAGGGGCTGTTTATAGTCACTTTATGATTTGTTGCTCAGATAATAGGATAGTTTGAAATGTTCTTTCTTTTTTTACACCTTTGTTAGGGAAAAGGGAGGCACTTAAAAAAAAAAAAAGGAGGCACATACGGTCAGGAACCAGTGATTGATATTCTTGAGGCCATTTCTCAATTCTAGTTTAATTGGCAAAGCTCCCATTAAATATGAAAAGACTATCCTTTTCGGTTTTCTTTTGAACGTCTGTTTGCTGATGTTTGTTTTTGTTTTTACTGTGTTTGCTTGCTTAGCACAAGTTTGTCACCTGTTTTTAAAAGGGAAGAGATACAGTGTACGAAGTTGCGGTTAACACTATATAAAACCTTGTATAGATGACCATAGGCCCATTCTATACTAATTCTTATATTCAATTGCATGGTCATGCTGGAATAATAATTATAAATTTCACAATGTTAATACAGAGGTTACATTTAGTTAAAAGATTATGATTATTCTTCTAGAGTCATCTTGCTTCTAAAGCAAATTAAAACAATGCCAGCATAGAGGCGTAGCTGTGCTGATGATCAATACTTGATGAGGGCTAATGATTTGGAATTGTAGGAACTTTGCCTCCTTTGGCTTTGACGATTGCAAGTTCTTGGTCATGAAATGGGAGGAAGCTAAATAGGCGTCTCCTGTAGCCTTATACTAATGCTTTAAAGATACAACTGTATAATCTTCACAACTCCATGGCACATTTTCTCTGTCAATTGAAGCTAAGCAGAGTCATGTTAAAGTACCATTATCTGCATTGGTTACTGTTGAAGCACAATAATAGTAATGAATCAATTAGTATACTTTTTAATTGTGATTATAACTAAACTAAGTCAATCACAAAATGTTAGTTCCTCTTCTAATGCTAATCCTATAGGTTTCTTAAAAGAGAATTTTAAAAAATTAACCAGAAGTGTTAACATTCTTGTGGAAAAATCAATATTGCTTTGGAATGGTGTTTCTTATTGCATGTCTTGCATTTGGCGTTGTTTTTTTCCCTTTGTAATACAACAACAAATGCAGGCCTTCTTTTTAAAAATAAAAGCCTTATTTAGGCAGCTGTCTTTCAAATTGTTTAAAAAGGCACAATGCATTTATGGAAAAAAGTATTTTATCTATTTGTTCAAAATCAGATCATGTGTTTTCTTACTTGAGGTCAAACTTGAATACATGTTTTGCAGGTGGAGTTCAGAATGTCTTCAAGAGTACTGTTAAACCTCTAGGATAGTTGGCTATATTTTATTCTGACTTCAGTTTTTTTTTAAATTGCTGTGACCAAAGTATAGATGGATGTTACCATTTAGTTAAAATGGACAGTTAGGTGTCTGAAGAAATTGTTATATTGATTGGTCTATCTTTCAATTTTACCAAATGGTATGTTTTGATTTTCTGTTCATACCTATTTTCCCAATTTAAGCATTGTGATGTATGTTTTATGTTCAGTTCAGTTGTTTCTTCAAAATACTTTTGATTTAACACCATTGTTTTCAGACATATAATTTGTTTTGTTTTTGACTTTGCAAATATCCAAAGATAAAGTTTAAACATGTTGTGCTTCTCTGACAAGGTTTCAGCCAAAACTTCGAAAATCTGTTCACAAAATGTGGTGCTTATTCAGAAGGTGTTTTAAAAAGAAAGGAAGTAGATCAATATTTTAAATTATAGAATTATACAGCACAAAATGAGGCCACTTAGCCTTTTGTGCCTGAGCTTTTTTTTTCAAACGGAGCAGTCATTATTACTTTTCCTCTCTTCAGTTTGTCTTGGTTCCTTTAAAATTTAAATGAAAGCAAAATACTGCATTGCTGGAGATCTAGAATAATAAGAGTGCTGAAGAAAATCAGCAGGTCTAGTAGCATCAGTGGAGAGAGAAACAGTTAACGTTTTGAGCCCAGTATGGCTCCTATTTGGAACTTTTAGATTTAGTTTAATTGGTAACGGGGTGTTTTTATTTCAAAAACTAAATCTACAGTGAAGCTGCTTTTTCACAATTACATTGAGATAAATTGGAATAAAATTGAGCATTTTGAAATTGTAATGTCAAACATTGTTCCCATATATTTTTTAAACTGTATGTGAACTATGTTTGAATAATTATTTGTTAGTCAATTTTTAATTTGTTTATTCTGCATTAAATGTACCTTCTGTAAAGGTGATTGACCATGAGAATTTAGAAATTAGTACATAGTTGACATAAATTAGCATCAACATCAGGAATGTTATTTGTTTAAATAATTAAAGCAGTTTCTTTTTTCAGTGATTTCTGTGGAGCCAGATGTTTCTGAATATTAACTTGTATTTAAAGTTTTTCTAATCGGTGTTCTTGACAATTATGTTTAACTTCTGTTGTTTGACCTCTGAAAGTATTGTAATAAGTAACATATCACTTTTTAGAATATTTGTTTCAAATTATTTCACTGATCTAATTTATTGTGACAGCTGAAACCCTGCTACGTTTTAATATGATTGTAATATGTACATTCCAAACTTACTTTGAGTGATTATTTTTGCAAAAGAATTAAATGGAAGTTTTATTCTCCCTTTTTTTTCGCTTTTGGCTTATACCATTTCAATTCCATTTTCTGCCATGTTCCCTACTTGTTGAAACCTTTTTTGTTACGTTTCTTGACTGATGTTGCTCACCATTAGTGCAACCACTGCAATTAGTAACATGGGATGCCTCTTATTTTCATTATTTAGTCCCAACCCCTATGTCTCCCTCCTCGAAATCAGTGAGCACGCCCAGTGAAGCTGGTAGCCAGGACTCAGTTGATGGTGGACACAGTGGAAGGTAATCACTTTTGTTTTGTAACTTCATGATTTAGCAGGTACGGTTTAAAATGTCTTAAGTGTTATTTTGACAAGATGACATTAACACTATTGCTTGCATCATTGATGTGTGACTTACTTGGGTGGATTTGCTTAACATCATTGTAAAGTGCATTTGTGCATGGCATTTGATTTGTTAAAATTACCCATACCAAAAAACGTTTGACAGGAACCAACAGAAATAGGTTCTTCTATGAGTATAAGGCCAAACACTGCATTTTCTAACGATGCCTAAAACATTTGGCAAGGAATAACAGCATTGGCAACAAGTGAGTGCCAGCCATCATTGTAGCACAGACTGGACCAAGCTGTTATACTGTACTGATGAGAAACAATGTAATATGGAGAAGACAGGTGGGTGAAGACTTGGCAGACATAGCGAATGTGCCAGAAGATTGAAAATCCACAAATAACTGTGCTAGAAGGAGACCTGGATATACGTGAGGACAGTATAGTAACTGGAGTGTCTGAGGCAAACAGTACCTTGGTGGAGAATACCACGACATTGTGTGAACTTCAGAACATTCATTCATCTTACACACTTAAAACCCCAGAGGTTAAAACCAACAATAAAAATAAATAGACTCCTTGATGTACGCTGACAGCTGTATAAGAATCAATGTCCTCTGTAATGACTTACCTACCGACTTGTTGTATATATCATAGAATCCCTACAGGTGTGGAAGCAGGCCTTTTGGCTCATCGAGTCCATACTGACCCCCCCGCCCACAAAACCGAAGAGCATCCCACCCAGACCCACCTATACTGTCCTTGTAACCCTGCATTTCCCATGGCAAATCTACCTAGCCTGCTCAACCCTGAACACTATGGGCGATTCAGCATGGCCAGTCCACCTAACCTGCACATCTTTGGACTGTGGGAGAAAACCAGAGCACTTGGAAGAAATCCATACGCATAGGGGGAAAATGTGCAAACTGCACATTTGGGCGTGGAATGCCCTGCCTGCCAATGTAGTTAACTTAGCCACATTAGGGGCATTTAAACAGTTCTTGGATAAGCATATGGATGATGATGGGATAGTGTAGGGGGATAGGCTTAGATTAGTTCACAGGTCGGCGCAACATCGAGGGCCGAAGGGCCTGTTCTGCGCTGTATTGTTCTATGTTCTATGTTCTGTGTTCTATGCACACAAACAGTTGCCCAAGGATGGAATCGAATCTGGGTTTCTGGCACTGTGAGGCAGCAATGCTAACCACTGACCCCATGATTGTAAATATTGGGACTATTTTGATTGATGTAATGGGGTGGGACGTTATGCATCTGAAGGAAGGTCACTAGACCCTAAACATTAACCCTGATTTCTCTTCATTGATGCAGGAAATTGCTGAGTTTTACCAGCAATTTCTGTTTTTGTTTTTTGTTGGGATGTTATGTACTTGGGTAAGTATGGAGAACCCTGAGAGTCCAATCGTGTGATATCATGGTCATCAGCCATTTTGGATGGGAAATAGTTAAGTCCACCCTTGCTGCCTGCAGAGTGAACACCACCTTAAAGCTGTAGCTGTTGCTGTTGTGCACTTCAGCCTCCTGGTCCTCCTCGAAACGCGACAAGCATCTTTTGCCTAGGCTGCAAACAAGACTGACCTGTCAGCAGCTTTCCTTTTCAGTTCACTATCTTGGACTTGCTGTCATCTCTGACCTCTGCCTGCTGCAGTGTTCTATTGAAGTTCAACACAAGCTTGAGGAACAACACATTAGCTTATGATTAAGCACTTCTGAACTCCGTACTGAGGCCAGTAGTGTCAAACCATGAATTCTGTTTCCTATTTCAATTCTGTTTTTTGCTGTGTAGTTATTTGAATCTTGTTTTCATGTCTTTTGTTGTTCGTTATTCTGGCATTTGCACAGGTTCTGAACAATTTTTTTTTTTTTTTTGTTTCTTTTTACCCGAACCATTACATTTTTTCTTTTGTTTCATTACATCTTTTGGCGTTCAATCGCTCCTACCTGTGATCAATTTTCAGATTTTACCTTTGGCTCTTTCTTCCTGTCCCCATCTCTACTTCCCTCCTTTGGCGTACAATCCATCACATTTCTACCTTCCCTTAACATTTTAAGTTGAATCTAATGCTTAAAGTGTAACTCTGGTAATGTTTTCAAATACGCAGGTCTTGATCACTCCTTGACGTAACTAGTACAGATACTGCTGTCGTTATGGGCACAAGTTTATTAAACTCAATTAGCATACACAGAATCATTACTTAACAGAAATACTGTACTTGGATTTCGAAAGGGTGTTGATGAGGTACCACAGAGAAGGTAATTGCACAAAATAGGATCCCCTGGTGTATCAGGTAATGTATTATCATGACTCGAAGGAAAACCAGTGGATTGGCAGGATGAGGTGAATGGAGCCCCACAGGGGTCAGTGCTGTGCTGTCAATGCTTTATAGTTCATATCGTAACTTAGATAAGTGGAATGAAGGCATGGTAGCTGTTTGCAGATTATATAAAGATGGATAGGAAAGTATGTTGTGAAGTCCGTATAAGAAGGTTGCAAACAGATGGAGTTAGTGGGCAAAAAGCTGGCAGATGGAGTATGATGTGGGAAAATTTGAAATTTGGTTTCTACTTTTCCTGCCAAAGTGAACAGAGTATTACTTGGATAGAGAATGACTGCTGAATTCCACAGTGCTGAAGGATTTGAAAGCTCTAATGCGTGAATCTCAAAATGTTGGTGTTTAGCTAAAGCAAGAAACTAAGATGACTAATGGAATATTGTCTTTTTATTGTGAGATGAGCTATTAAGAATATTATGCTTCAGTTATTCATGGCATTGGTGAGATTACGCCTCAGATACTTTGCAGTTTTGTTCTCCTAATTTAAGGAAAGATGTAATAATGCAAAAGACTATTCAAAGTAGGCGTATTACATTAATACTTGGGATGAGTGAATTGTTTTATGTGAATAGCTTGGACAGAGTGGACTTGTTTCTACTAGAGTTTAGAAGAGTGAGGGGTGACTAGGTTGAAATGTTCACTGTCCAGGATGGTTTTGATGAGCTGGGTGATAAAGGGTGTCTTTCCTATGGATAAGCCCGGAACGAGGGGATGCTGCTTTAAAATTGGGACTCCTCCTTTCAGGACAGGGATGATGAGAATCCTTTTCCTGAGGGCTTTATGAATTTGTAAGTCTCTGTCTTAGAAGTCAGTGGAGTCAGGCTCATATGAATATTCATAAGGCAGAGGTATATTTATTCTTGTTTGGTGAGGGAATCAAAGATCATCAGGGATGGGCAGTATTGTGAAAAATTTGAAATAACAACCAGTCAGCCATTACCTTACTGAATATCAGAGCAGGTTTGAGAGGTTGAATGATCTATCTCTGCTCTTAATTTGTATATTTACTTGCATCTTCTAGCAACGTAACCCAGTTTTTCTCAACTGTTAACCTTCCAACTTCTCAAAATGTACCGTTTCTTGGACCGGCAGGTATTTCTTTATGTGTAGTACCATAAGTGGGCACAGAATTGGAGGTCTCCCTTCACTCATCTTCATCTTGATAGCTTTTGAGGAGATAGGTTGGTTTTTGGCCATTTGAAGATGGAGACACAAAAAACAAGAAAGTTCCGAGGCAGAGTCACTGGACTTGAAACATTCTCTCTGGAGAGAAAAGGCAGATCTGCTAGACCAGCTGAGGTTCTCCAGCAATCTGCTCTTTTTTTTTGTTTCAAATCTCCGTTCTTTCTTTTAGTTTATTTTGTTGAAGATGGCGAGATGGGGTGACTCTGCTACCTGGTGATACAATTAAATACATCACAGCCAGAAGGCATACAGCACATAGCCATGTTCACTTGATGTTAGAAGTCTTTGAGAAATGGTAATATACACAATGATGGCTTAGCACCCTCTTGTTTTGTAATTTTGAATTCAATTGAAATGAAGTGAGTAAGCTCAAAGAAATTAAACTATACATCATAAAAGCACATTGGTGTAGGTGCACGTGTAACCCTGTGCATAGAACAATGTAGCAAAAGCTTGCAAGCCACCAGCATCCCTGAGTTTCAAAGGGCTGAAGTGACGTGTGAGTTGGTCTGAAGGCATCCTTGGCGATGTGAGGCTGGTGGTTTGGCGATGCTGCCTTGCATGGATGAAGAAGAATGGTGTCCATGGGGAATGTAGGAACTTTATCACAAAGCCTGCACTGGATGAAGCAAGTAATGAGCTGCTACTGCTTGGTTATAGCGCTGACTTTCGCTCCGGGAATTTTGTCTTAGTTTCTCTGTAACTGAAAAGAGATTTGGAAGCTGCATAGAGAAAAGACAACAGCAGTTAGTATTGTGATGTACATGCATGGAAATTAGGTGGTTGCTGCTCATTGATAAGAATAGAACTCATCATTTAAACCTGAAGGAGAAAGTCTGATTTTTTTTTTTATTGAAGTAGAGTTTGATCTTTTTTCCTTTTGCTGTATTTTCTCTCATTTCTTGTGATTGTGTATGCAGCTCAAGGCAGTGAAAAATTCTGTTCCAGATGTTTTCCTTTTGCTTGTGCTACAGATAATCAAATCATTCACAAAGGTGTAGATGTAAAACGGGGCTTGGGTGTCCTTGTTGACAAGTCACTGAAACCTAAACTGCAGGAAGCTAGTAGGAAGGCTAATGGAATGTTAGCCTTTACCACAAGAAGGTTTGCTTACAGGAGTAATGAAGTCTTGATTCAGTTTTATAGGAGTACCTGAAATATTGAGTGTGGTTTTGGACTCCTTGTTTCAGGGAGGAAAAGTTGTTGCCATGGTGGGAGTGCAACAAAGGCTCATCAGACCTATTCTTTGGCTGGGGAGACTGTCCAATAAAGAGACACTAGGCAAACTAGGCCTGTATTCTCTACGGTTTTGAAGAATTAAATATGATCACATTTGAAATGTACAAAATACTTAAAGGAACAGACAGGGTCGGTGCAGATAAAATGTTTCCCCTGGTAAAACAGTCTAGAATTCAGGGACACCATTTAAAAATATTGATGCTATTTAAGACTGAGGTGAGAATTTTTATTTTAACTGGGGTGTGGTGAAACTTGTGAATTCAGTACCTCCGAGGGACCTGTAAGCTCCATTTTGAGTATATTTAAAGTAGTGATTAATAGGTTTCTGATTACTAATGGCTTAAAGAATTATGGGTATAGTACAGATAAATGGTATTCAAGTATTTGATCGGTAATGGCTGTATTAAATGGCGGAGCAGACTTGACGGGATCAATGGCATACTCCTCTTCCTGTGTTCCAAGAAACCATTTTCTCATAGCAACCAGAAGGCAATTCACATCAACTAATATATTTTTAAAAAGATCAAGCCCATTAGATCAATCCTGTAAATTTGTCCTACAGTAGTGCACTCTCAATGAATTCTTTAATATTAACTTGTATTGATGCAGTGCACCACTTGTCAAAGTTGAGCCTACATTGAATAATCTTCCTATGTTAATAACTTTTGCAAAATTCCAAATTCTGGGTCCCCAAAGTACAAATAGAAAGCAAAGTGAGGATTTATTTTAAAGCCAATATCCAGTCCATTATTTTAAGTTTTTTTTTTAGTGTGTTATACAAAAGGAAAATACTGTGGACGCCTGAAATTAACATCCTGAAATGCTCAGGCAGCATTTGTGTTCTGATGAAAAATGATAGACTGCAGATGTTAACGTTGTTTCTGTCTTCACAGGTGCTACCAGACCTCCCCTGAATTTGCTGGCTAATTTGCATATTAATACCACCTTTTATTGTCATTATGCTATTTTTACCATATTGTATTCAATCCAGTATTGCATTAAAACACCACCTATTGCTTTTTGATATGACCTATTCAGGATACATTGGATAATAGAAAGTTTGCACTGGTGTGTCTTGCAGCCATTTAATAATAGTTATGCCAATTTATTAGTCTGTATTCTAATGAGATATTCTGTGTCTTTTAGAGCATTGCAGTGGGATACTGATCCTTCTGTGCTCCAGCTGCAGTCTGACTCTGACCTCAGGTACGTCTCTGTGTTAATTGTTCCCATGCTTTATTGTACAAATTAATTATACAATAACCTGATCATCTTTCTTACCAAGAAAATCAAATTTACTTCAATCAATAAAAGTAATCTTACCATTACCATGCAATTAACCTGCATAAACCCAGCTTCATGTGAGTAGTATTTTAAATGGCAAACACACGGCATCTATTTGTATTCATAAATATAATATGAACATACCTTTTGGGGAATGAAAAGGAATTGAGTTAACAATAGCAAAAGTATCTGACCTGCAATGTTAGATGCTAGGTCTGTATAATATAGACTTCAAACAAATGTGCTTAATTTTACTTCCCCCTCATTTGTTTTTGAAAATATGATATAACTTTTGATTTTAAAATGTCATTCTGTATAAGGTATTTAAAATATAAAAGATCTTTGTCATTATCTGATGCAGCCGTCGCATACCGAAACTTGTGATTTCAAAAATTACCCAAGTTGATTTTTTACCTCGAGAAGTAGTGTCATACTCCAAAGAGACCCAAACGCCCATTGCTCAACAGCCAGAAGGTAATAACTTGTTTTTCAAACATATTCAGAATGTATTATACATTTGGAAATCCACATTTCAGTTGTATTTTGTTTCGACCTGGTTTGTCGTCTCCTTGCTCACTCAAATTCTTATTTAAAAAAGCCTGAGATTTGCGGCCAATTCAAGAATCTTCTCACGAGACTTCTCTCCAGAATCAATGGCTATTGTGTGAATCATCTTTTGCAATTTTTTTTTGGCCTTGCACTTCTCCGAAAGCCTGTCTAGTCTCTCTTTAAAATGCTGTTCCCCTGGAATAGTCTTTTTCCAGATTAGTCTTTTCCAGATTTCTGGGGAGAATAGAACTTCTTTGTTTCTAACCATAATTCCCTATTTTCTCAATTTAAATGTATGTGTTGACCATAATATTACCAAAAAAAGCTAACAGGGGCACACTGCTACCAGGGAATATCTGATTTGGGTGGGATCTAGTCTGAAATTGAGTAGATAAATTAGCTAGGAATGATTTTGGGTGTTGGGCAGGAGTGAAAAGCTGACAAACATAGTGAATGAGTGGAAAACCGTGTGAGTATTGGGAAAAATGTAAATGCATGCTGTTAGTCATGAGGTCTTGTGTGTTCCAATTTATTGAGTGAAAAAGTTTTAAGATTCAGACAAATACAAGAAAGAAAAAGGATTGCTAAAGTTCTTGAAAGCTCAAGGAAGTCATCCTACCAACTTCACACTGAGCAACAACCATCCATGAGCAACATTTTACTTAGGAGTATTTCCAATATAAATGTTTGCCTGCCATTCTGACATTGTAATTGTTGACCAAATGTTATTGAGTGTTAGCAACATATGACAACAGAAGTCCATGCTTACATTAGGTCTTTAGTATGTAATTTGATAGACGCATGTGTGGTCTTGCTATTGAAGAATGAGCTTGTTGTTTGAAGAAAATTAGGCAGCAACTGAGTCTTTTTTTTGGTCTGTACTTTTTAAATCTTCTAGCAATGGAATGTTTACAGATTTAAGTTTCTTGTGCTTCATTTGTATTTTCCAGTAGTAAAATCGTGTCCAACGTCCAATTGAGACAAAATGATCACTTCTGCCATACACCATTCTGTTGCATTCATATGGCAATAGCAAGCCCTTCCAGTGTATCCAATGCAGCCTGGCATGTTTGAAGGAAGAGCTGTGTCAAAGACTTACTGCAGGCTGCTTAACCTCAAAATGAAACGTATTTAATTGCTAAACCATTTTACAAATTTAACTCTTGGTATATGGAACAAGAAGCTCCATCAGTTTAAGGTCAAAATACACTGTTAGTGTTGAGTTTATGATATGCTGATGTGCTATTCCATTATAATGACTTAATTTCACAAATTTTCACATTGCAACGATTTAAAATGTTTATATACAGTTGCGTGTCATTATATATGATTCCCATCAGTTTATTTGGAACAAAAGTTTGGTAGAAAAAGAGACTAATTTTGATCTTTATCTGTCCTTTTGTACTATCTTTTGTAACTGTCCAAAGCAAAAATATGGCGCCATCGTGTGGTGGTGGTTTAAAGATTCAGTGGGGGAAAAATAGCTGACCTAAATTGCTAAGTATTATTGATGCAAATATTAGTATTTCACTACAACTAGTTGGCAAATACCTTTTCTTTCCTTGAAAAAATATTAATATCCTCTGTATTCACTGTTAAATTCATTTTGTGACTTTTCTTTGCATCTTATTCACTTGTTCTGTGGCGAGAGACTCTGAAGTGACTTTCGGAGTACTAGGAAATCTACTAAATCAAAATAGATCAGCATTTAAATCAGATCAACTGCACTGAGCAAAAATTAGGGTACTCCGTCCACTTGAATTGCACAAGCTATTGTTCCCACACTTAAATAAACCCAACACTTTCTCTCAGTTACCTCTTATGCTACTTCAAAATTTGCTACTCAAAATGAGCAAGTCAATGAAGATCATGCAGCCTTAAGTTTGTCTTGAAATGTTTGAGATTACAAATTGTAATGAGTCAGTAGACCTTAAAGTTAGAAGTCCATAGCATTTAACGTGTTGATATAAATTTTTACAGTGATGTTGTTCTATAAAAGAAGAAAGATGGTTAGAAAATGTAATTTATAAGGAAAGAAATGATTCTATCTCTTAGCTGTATATCTTAATTTGGATAATGTGCGGGTTTTAATGACAGTTTTTTTTCACCACGTTTGAAGTATAATAGACTCCTAATGCATTTTTGATATTGTTATTGTTATGAATCAGAGATTTCCTAGACTCTTAACTTTTATCTTATTTAAAGGCAAGTATAAAGTGCTGTGTTCCAGATGTAATTTGATTGGTCACACTGCTCATCTTTAAGTAAAACATACTTTATTCTTACACCCAGCTAAAATGGAAACGAAAGAAAGAAGAATTGGTATAACTTTATTGGAAAACTTAACCAAATAACAGATTGTTTAACTACTAAGCAGCACGTTGGGCTCAAAACCTTTCTTAAAAGAAAATCTTAAAAGAAAAGCTGGTCAAAATACACCTCTGAAAGCCATCACAGATATTCTTAAATGTTGGGTCATGTTTAAATTGTCACCAGCCTACCATTTCTATTTCATGCTGACTGTTAAATTAATTATTTAGACCAGTTGGAATGGATGTTCATTTCATCAGAGTGCATGTTTCAAGGGTAATCAGTGGGCTATTAAACCAAAATGAATTTGATCTATAATTTTGCAAATGTATTTCATCTTGTGTGAATAAACTGATTGTTATGCTGTATAATTTTTTTTTCTGAAAACTAGAATTTATTTATATTGCAAGTATGACTTATACATTTATTTACCAATAATGCAGAAACTGGTCAAGCTTGTGACCTTCTGAATATGTGATGTGACCTTGGTTGCTTTTGTCTAACAGTCAAACGCATTACTTCCTTGCTATTGCAATCAAATTATTTCTTAAGCTTTTTGATGAATTAGATGGTGTAGTTGTGCAGTATAAAGTCAGAGTTCTTGGATCACATTACTTCGCTTTCAATCCATTGATAGTATTGAGCATTGCCCGGTCGTTTATAATGCAAGTTTTTCGTTATTCTGACTGGCAGTGGAGTAGTTGAAATGGAAACTTGGCTGTGCCTCAATTTACAACAAATGGGCAGGGAGCAGGAAACATCGAAAGGTCTCATAGCTGAACAAGTGGCTGTGCTGTAAATTCTACTTGGTGTATCTGACATTTTGTGTTTATGCTCCAAATGATCTCTCTCCCATCTTTCTTCGTCTCTCTCAAGCAAAGTACCTGTCCATTCCTTTCTCACTTAGGTGAGTATCCTGTTTCTTATTATTGCCAACAACATAAAACTAATCAAAGCCAACAAATACATAACACAACCATACATCCATTTCACATGTTTACCTGAACGCAAATAGATTTCTGTACAAAATACAGAAAATGTACTGGAGCGAGTTGAGCAAGTGGTGGCACCAAACCAGTACGATCACTTGGGTGCAGAGGTGATAGTAACAGATGTTGTTGAAGGATATTCAGATTTGGAAGAGGATAATTTTGTTATTTGGTTTTGTGGATTCAGTACATGTCTGTTGACATTTTAAGAAATTAAATAGACTAATTTGTTTTGCCATGTTGCCTACAGCATTCCACTTTGCTTGTAAGTTTGCTTGTATGATGTACGTTAAATCACATACCTCACCTCCTGTGAATCAGTTAGCCCGTAGTTTATTGCGTGATGAAAGAAACTATCCAAACAATGCTTCACCGTAACTTTACATTTGACTGGCAAGTGCCACCACTTGCTCAACTCGCTCCAGTACATTTTCTGTATTTTGTACAGAAATCTATTTGCGTTCAGGTAAACGTGAAATGGATGTATGGTTGTGTTATGTATTTGTTGGCTTTGATTAATTTTATGTTGTTGGCAACAATAAGAAACAGGATAATCACCTAAGTGAGAAAGGAATGGACAGGTACTTTGCTTGAGAGAGATGAAGAAAGATGGGAAAGAGATCATTTGGAGCATAAACACAAAATGTCAGATACACCAAGTAGAATTTACAGCACAGCCACTTGTTCAGCTATGAGACCTTTCGATGGCTAATGTCTGCTCTACTTTTCAAATTAATGGTCAATTTCTCTGTAGTACAAATGTGGAGGGGCTTGCGTAGGCCACCACCCACCTAATTGACGCCCTGACCCATTCAGGCATTTTGGCTGCAAAGCAAACAAAGGATCAGATTTGTAGCGCCAGATCCTATGCCAGTTGCTGGAAATTAGGTTGTAGACTTGCTCGCTGAGCCAGTGTATTTGTCATCAGACCCAAAATGTTAACTCTGTGAAGGAAAAAAACAGATGCTGCCAGACCTGCTGAGCTTTTCTGCAATCAAACAAAACAGAAATGGCTGGATGTTTTGTCACCCTGCTAGGTAACATTGTCAGTGCGCCTCCAGTAAAGTGTTGGTGTTCTGTCCCGCTTGTTATTTACATGCTTCGGTTTGCTGGGGTGGTTGGCATCATTTCCGGTTCTGTTTTTCAATGATTTGTATATTGGGTCCAGTTCAATGTGTTTGTTGATGGGGTTCTGGTTGGAATGCCAGGCCTCCAGGAATTCCCTGGCATGTCTCTGTTTGGCTGGTGCAATCATGGATGTGTTGTCCATTTATATCCATCTTTGCCTGTGTGTTTTGAGACCAGTGAGAACTGGTCGTGTCTCTTGGTGGCTAGTTGGTGTTTTGTGTATCCTTGTTCCAGTTTGGCCTATGTAATGTTTCTCTCGGTCCTTGCATGGTATTTTGTATATTATGTTAGTTTTATTTTATTTATGGGTATAGGATCCTTTACGTTCGTCAGTTGCTGTCACAGGGTGGTTGTTGGTTTGTGGTCTACCCTGCTATCTTGGGGTCTGAGTAGTCTTGTGGCTGTCTCTGCTGTACAGCAGGGTGACTAGTGTGTCTGGCCACATTGTGCCATCTTGTTGTGTTCTGTCGTGGCAGTAACAGTGGATTGTGCCTTTTGGGTATCCATTCCTTTTAAAAACGCCATATAAGTGCTCCTGTTCTGCATTTTGCAATTCCGGGTTGCTGCAATGTGCTGTGGCCCGTTTGAATATTGTCCTCTTGCAGCTCCGTTTTTTGGGTATCCAAGTGGTCGCCAGTGTTATTAAGTATCTGGTCAGTAAGGGTGGTCTTTCTGAATACAGTGGAGTTCCCCATTTTTCTTGCGTTCCACCATTAAAATTGCCCATAGTGTTCAGGGGCGTGTGGGTTTCCACACTGTAGGGATTCTAATTCTAAATATAATTCATTACAGCTAGGGAGGATAGTCAGTTATTGTTCTCCTCTTCTTCACCAGAATAAAATTCACAAAAGATGTTGTTTATGTCAGTGGGCTTTTTCTAGTCTTGAGTTTGATAATCAAGAAGGTATCATCTACATAGAGGACCCAGGGTCTGGGTTGTATAGTGGGTCGTGCTGTCCGTTCAAACCTTTGCATTATTGCTTCTGCTATCAGTCCTGATATTGCAGATCCTTCTTGGACTCCTCCTTGCTTATATGGACTCCCTAAGATACACAAGCCAGGGTTTTCCCTCAGACCTATTTTCTCACTACCAGGCACGCCAACATATAGATTAACTAAAGAACCACAATGGAAACTGAAATGATTAGAAGAAAACACTACTCCCTCCTTCCACTCCTCCCAAGAATTCCTCTACATCATCAAAGACACCACAATAGAAGAAGACATGATAATGATATCCTTCGACATAACAGCACTATTTACATCCATAAACATCGACCTAGCCAAAGAGACAATTTTCACACTGCTGGATGAATCAGGAAGGCAAATAGCCCTAGACACCAACAGCATCAACAAGGACAGCACCCTGAAACTGCTGGATCTGTGCGTCACAACCCACTTCACCTTCAATGACCGTATATTCAAACAAATCAACGGAACACCAGTGTGATCCCTGATATCAAGACTGAAAGACCACAACAAGAAAACGCACTGGTCACCCTACCATATATCAGAGATGACCACAAGACTACTCGGACCCCTGGATAACACGGTAGCCCACAAACCAACAACGACCCTGCCACAGCTACCGACAAACGTAAAGGATCCTTTGCCCACAACCAATAAAACCAACTTACTATACAAAATAGCATGCAAGGACTCTGAGAAACATTACATAGGCAAAACTGGAACAAAACTGACATTAAGAATAGATGAACACCAACTAGCCACCAGGACACACAACCTGTTCTCACTAGTCTCCATACACATGGACAAAGAAAGATACGAATTCAACTGGGACAACACATCCATAATCGCACAAGCCGGACAAAGACATGCCAGGGAATTTCTGGAGGCCTGGCATTCCAATTGGAACTCCGTCAGCAAACACATTGAACTGGACCCAATATACAAACCATTGAAAAACAGAACCAGAAGTGATGCCAACCACCCTAGCAAACCGAGGCGCATAAATAACCAGTGGGACAGAACACCAGTGCTTCACTGGAGGCGCACTGACAATGTTACCTAGCAGGTTGACAAAATGTCTGCAATCAAACACACCAGCTCAGTGAGGAAATGTATAACGTCATCCACAACCTGAGCTACAAATTTTTTCAAAAACTTTGCTGGAAATTACTCTCACCATATGTGTTGGTGTGATTCTCAAGCATTTGTGTTGGGGACTTTCAAATAGAAATGAGACCTTTTGTATGTAGGCACCTAATTTTTGCTCTGCTTCACTGTTTCAACATTTTGGCACTGGGTCAAGTTTACCAATTGATGTCCTCTTACAATTTCAGACCAGACTTTAAATTTATGATATGGCTTGGAATCAGTAACTTTTATTTTCAAGTTGAAGTTTAGGGGTCTGTGGACATTTGTTGAGAGAATAAGGCCAAGACAGTCCATGGTTTTAAACAAACAATAATAAACTTTATTGATACAACATGAGAACCATAATACAAATTACTACATATTTGTATCACCAAAAATTACGTGTTAAACACCGGGCAGTAGATGTGATTGAACATTTCCATAGTGCACATTGAATAGCAAATGCACTCCAGATAGATCCCACGGATTTCTAAGCTTTTTTTCCACCCCCCCACCCAGAAGTTAATGACACAGGTCATAAACTTCATGAGATTACAATTCTTCCCTTTTGCTGATCTGGCCTTGAAAGTATTTCACAAGAACCATTTCATTATGGACTGCTTCAACGACTGCTCCTGTTCAGGTTTATCACCCTATTTTTCTGGATCTGCACTTCCTTGACCTCAGTAGTCATGGCCAAGCATTACTCGAGCTGTACGTTGATAGCTTGAGCCACTCTATCCCTGGATTTGTTTCACATGCTCAAGACTTGAATTGCTTTTAGTAATTATAAACAATCTCAGCTGGTTCTGAACCCCTCACTACTTCCCCAACATAGCCAGCAACTTTTCTATTTTCTCAGCTGCCCTGGAATATTTCTGAGTTGTAACTGCAACACTTGGCTACCTCAATTCCTAAAACTTCTCCTGAGTTCTGACAGCATTGAACCATTTGACTACTCTTGACTCCTACCAAGTCCCCTACAAATAACCTGTGTGGTTCAGTTGCTTTCCCAGCATAGCAGCCAACTGCAGCACATATAACATTGGGTCTGCTTGTTTCTCCCTCACGCATTGCTTTTAACCTTTTTGAACTTCTTCGTTTTCCCTGAACTGAGAATGATGTATTGAGATCTTGGCAGTAAGCCCTTTCCCTGTTGCTAGTCAGAATTGAAGCATGACAACATTTTAAAACAATCAAATGTAGCATCCTTGGAACAGAGCGTAGCCTGAAGATTGTTTTCTCTCAGTTGAATGACTTTCATAATCCTCATAACATTAAGAACTGTGGATAACAGAGACCTGGAATTGCATATAATTGGGCCAATTACAAGATTGTTTTGGAATTCCATTATTTAGTTCTCTTTCACCTCCACATGATCAAGGCAGAGAAAGATTGGCCAAAATTGACCAGTACTTTAAATGACTTCAATTGATCAAATCATTGGCAACATTATCAGAACAAGTTAACTTTCAGCCTTGCTTTGGCAAATGCCTCATTTCCCGTTCTGTTTGATTAACTTCTTTCTCTATGTTTACAAATGTAATTTGTAGCTAAATTGATACGTCTGTCCATAAAAACAAAAGTGCCCAGATAATTGTGGGAATATGACCAAAGTACTGAGATTTGAGCAAAAGATAGTGCGCATTTAATTTCCGATGACATCACCATGAAGTATCAAAAGTTAGATGTTGATCTTTGAAGCTAAAATTGGCCGAAGTCTTCAAAAAGGGGAAAAAAGCGTCTTAGCCTCATTTAGTACAGATGTAAGAGAATCTTCTACAAAATTATTGTGAAATAAATTCCGGTATATGCATCTTGTTGAGTCTCACAAAGTGTAAATTAGTGTTATTTCCAATCAAAATATTCAAATTATCAAATCTGTAATAAATACATTGAGGGGTAAATTTAGGTTCAGTAATGCCTCTTAAGTTTCCAAAATGATGTCTGTAACATGTATGCATACCTCCAGTATACTATACACTCATGGTCACGTTGAAAGATTATTTAACGTGTGCTTACGTCTGCTGGAAGACCATGACATTAGTCATTGTACAACACTGATTTACCACTAATGATTCTGTTTTGGAGTTTGGCCTTTTGTTACAGCTGACCTTGTGTTTAACTGCATTAGGGACTCTTCTTTCCCCCAGGTGGACTGTTTTAAAGGGATCATCAGATTCTTGCTGATTAGTTTTTGGTTATTTCTTGTTGTTGCAGCAGTTTGATGTTTGGATGCTAGAATGGGTTAAAATTCAGTTGGTATTTGTGTAATAGACTGGTTAGTACTGAGCGCTCAGGAAAGTAGGAACAAGAGTAGGCTATTTAATATCTACATCAATGGAACTGAAGTTGAGAGGGTGGAGAACGTCAAGTTTGTTGGAGTCACGATAACTGATGACCTGTCCTGGACATCCCACGTAAATGTGACCGATTAAGAAGGCATAACAACGTCTTTTATTCCTCAGGCAGGAAATTTGGCACGTCCATAAAGACCCTCACCAACTTCCACAGATGCACCATTGAAAGCATACTGTCCGGATGCATAACAGTTTGGTATGGCAACTGCTCTGCCCAGGACCGTAAGAAACTACAGAAGGTGGTTTGCACGGCACACACCATCATGGAAGCCAACCTTCCACCCATGGACTCCATTTACATGGCAACCTTTCTACAGCAGACAGCCAATATCATCAAAGACCCATCGAATCCCAATAATGACCTCCTACAACCTCTTCCATCAGGCAGAAGATACAGGAGCCTGAACACGCACCAGCAGATTCAGGAACAGCTTCTTTCTGGTCGTTATTAGACTGATGAGTGGACTGAATAGCCTCCAAAAATGTTGATCTCGCCTAGCACATGCCCTGTGCAATGTAACCTCTATGTCTCCATCTAAGTCTTTTTACAACCTCCTGATCTGTACATCTTTGCTTACTATGATCTGCCTGTACTGCTCGTAAGTAAAGCTTTTCACTGTATGTCAGTACACATGATGGTCAGTCGGTCAGTCAATCTACGCAGTGACATCCTGGCTGATCTGTGTCCTGGCACACAACCTTACCCATTATTTCTTAATACCTGTGGCCAATAAAAAAAATAAATTGATCTAAGTAATAATTAATATAGTACCAATTGATGTTTTCAGAATTGTGTTCTAAATTTTACCATCCTCTGAGCTGACATTATCGCTATCCTTTTTCACCTGCCCTGGCTCCACAGATGCTGCTAGACCTGCTGAGCTTTTCCAGAAACTTCTGTTTATGTTCCTGGTAGTTTCAAGTGATGGAAATTGTTGATCAGTGAATGGGGTGTGTGAATTGAGTAATGCTTGGCGTGTGATATTGCATTTGAAGATGTATTAATTTACAATTGCTGCTTTAGTGTGACAAGTGAACTTCTTCCTACTGCACTGGATCCTTGCTCCTGGTGATAAACCCTCAGCATTGATCTTTTCCACTGCCTGCTAATATGTGCCTGGTGGGCCTCTGGTATCCCCCCAGAGTTTGCAGGACATCTCTCTCTCTCTTTTTTTTTTTGTTGTTTGACCTCTTCAATCAAGATCTCAAGTGCAGTATCAAAAAACTTTGGAGCTTATTTGCTTTTGCAGCTAATCATTGTTGTACAGCAGCATTCCCAATGACCTGAACACCACCTGCAGCCACAGTGTACCTTCCCTTTAAGAGAAGAGGGCTATCTTCAATTAGTGTTGAAAAGTAAGCATTCGGGCCCCCTGCTTTTGCGTGCAACCATTGAACAGGGAGGTTAATGCTGGCTGGCTGCAGAAATCAATGTAATGAGCAGCCAGCACGAAGTTGGCTTTCTGCCTGCATTGCTTTGAATGGGCTCATGTTAATCATGCATCGTGATCCTTCCGTCCGTTTTCGAGGACTATCCAATTTAACCCCCAGTGACTTTTATCATGCATTACACATATGTGTTTTGGTAAGTTAGCTGTTGGCAGAATCTGCCTGTCTAATCAGACCAATAAAACTTTGGAGTCAAATGACAATCCAGCGGTTATTGATTTAGGAGGTTAGACTGGAGAAAATGTAAATATTCAGCCTTGAAAGGAGGCAACTGAGAAGGAACCTCATGGATGCATGTAATATAGTAAGTGAGGTGAAAAAGGAGAATAGACCAGTCCTTGAAATATGACTTTGACAGTAAGATAAAGGGGCACCAATTCAAATGGATTGAGAAAATATCTTGGAGATTTTTTTTTTTGCTTTGCATAGCATAATTTGTACTTAAAATGGGCTTCTGTCATGCTGCCTGAAACCTTGGCTTAATTTGAAATATTTGTGTTTTAAAATTGGGAAATCCTGGGTTTTTCAAGAAAGTATATTAAGACAACTAAATGGCCTTCCTCATTTGAATATGTTGTAGTATTTTTGTGGTACTGTTGCAAGTCATTTAGTTGTACGTGAATCAGATCATTTTTGTGTGTGGATAAAAGTAAAGTCCAATTAAAACCTGAAATGAACATAAATAATTGAAGTATTTAGAATGCTGTTGAAAGAGAATATTATTTCAGGTATTGGAATTTCATATACATAATTTTTTTAATTAAGGTATTAAAAATTAAATTAACCATTGTGAATACCATGAAACAGACAGTATAATTAGTGGAAAACAGATGAAGATTGCACCTTGATTTCTAGCCCTAGGCGGTAGAGCTTGAGTGTAACCATGAATAATTCACCATTTAAAGATAAGACTGAAAATTAAAGAAATGTTAGTACCATGGGTGTAAATGAAATTCAGTGCATTGGAGCACTTGTGTAGTTTTGTTAATATCTGCATCTGAGGAGATTTTTAAAAGACATGCACATGTTTTGGATGAACTTTTTAAAAAAGAACTTTTAAAATACAGAATTACTATGTTGAATTCAGTTTTAAATAATGAAAGTATAGAACTTTTATGTAATTCGTTGTAAGTGATCATCTTCTGAGACTTTAAAAGTGGTTAAGCTTCAGAATGCCAACTTAGCCAGGAGTTGTTTTTTTCCATTATTTTGCAGTCCTATTTCAAAAAATAATGAAAACAAGAAGCCTTGTATTTGAATATGATGGGGGTAACGCACTTAAAAATGTCAGAAGGGCAAATGGAGCATTGCATTTAGAAATGATTGGTTATTCTGGTGCTTGCCCTTCTAGCTTTTAACATCAGAATAAAATTGCAATTTCCTGCAGTTGCATTGCTGCAAAACACTTTGTAAGCCTAACATCATTTATAACACATTCTTTGTAGAATTGCTGCCGAAGTTAGATGAAAAAAAGTTTTGTTTACAGCTCTGCAAATGTGTTGTTTGTACTAATATTTACAAATGTTTACTTTTTATAACTGGATATTGGGAAATTGCGTTTGAGGGGAAAACTATGCCCTATCCATAAAGCAAAACTGAAGCTTTCCCGAAGAGGCCAGCCAAGAAAGAAAACACAATTTTTTTTTTAAAATCAGTTTGGGAATCAACCCCATCCTCTTAAGAATTTTCTCTTTCTATGTATATTATGTTACTATTTCAAAAAATAATTTAAGATAAACCATCATGTTTGCTGGCAGCAGCTGTATGCCATGTTATTTAAGACTTCCTGTCATTATAATTGATGTGTTTTTATTCTTTCCACTTCCTGAAGCCTGATCAGAATTAAAATTGCTGTTGGAATTTCCTGTCAAAGCAGCTCATTTATTCGTTGAGTACACCAGTGACAACCCTTTGATTGGATATTGCCTTTAGCTATGCTTGCAACAGAGTTTTGGTGTCTGTGTTTGTTGCTTGTGGTCTTTCCACTTTCCTGTACCCCACATGTGCCACTATTTGCAAGTTGTCCATCATCCTGGTAACCTTGCCCTAGTAAAAACTTTGAAAATATAATGCTAATGCTCTGAATATAAAACAAGCCCACCTGCAAGAGGCCCTAGCTCAGGAAACTTTAAATTACAATTCCATTTGCCTATTGTGTGAGCATTTGTTTTACATGTAGTGAACTTTAATTACTATTTAAAGACAAAAAGGCTGTTGGAATGTTTGAACATTTCATATATTTAGTCCCTTGATTATAATGATGGGTCACACCTGAAATATTAATCTTTGTTTCTCTTCCAGACACTGATTAATTCACTGTGCTCTTTCAGCATTTTCTGTTTTTTAAATTTTAGCACACAATTTTTGTTTATTTAGCTACTTTGCGTGAATTTCCTATTCTAGGTAGTATGCTGGAAGAGGGTACCATATAAGTTTGAGAAAATGAACTTCATTGAGAATGAGAAATTGAATGGGTGAGGGATGGCACATTGTATGATACTTCTGTTCTCACCTCAGGATTACAAAACAGCTTTTACCATGACTGTGGAGAAAAATATGATTCTTTCAGAAATGCTGTCCCTTGCAGAAATCAGAATCATGGGGTAGAATTGTTTCTATCAAACAGTAATATTTGATAGCCAAAGTTCCAGCATCTTTGTACTGTAAGAGTTAAGGCTGTAATATCAAGACTACCTTTACAGCAAATTCTTAACGTGAGGGATATTGTTGGCATGAATAGTGAGTGTATTTCCTTGGATTAGGGCAGTTGTTAAAAGGATTAATCACTGATACTTAATAGCTTCCTCTTCTCCAGCCTCGTTACTTGAATTCAACTAATCCAAAACTCTGATCCTACACCAAGTTGTTTTCCCCCCCAATCACACTTGGTCTACTGACCTGCATTAACATATGCTTCTCTCAAAACTCAAATCATTCTTCAAATCCTTTAGTGATATTGACCTTCTCTATCACGGTGTAACCTCAAGTTTTACTTCTGTCCCATTCCCAAACACACTTCCTCCTACCTCTAATACATTCTTTGGCTCCTCCCTTACTCCAACCCAATACCACTATTTGCCTTCAGCTTTGAGTCCCGTGTGCTCAGTGCTCTTCTTAAACTTTTAGGACCCTCACCTTAAGCCTTACTTCTGGTGCTTGCCCTTCTAGCTTTTAACATCAGAATAAAATTGCAATTTCCTGCAGTTGCATTGCTGCAACACACTTTGAAGCCTAACATCATTTTTTAACACATTTTGGCAGCAATTCTGCGAAGGATGTTAGATGAAAAAAAAGTTTTGTTTACAACTCCGTAAATATTAGTACAAATAACACATTTACAAATGTTTACTTGTTATAACTGGTTATTGTCTCTCCACCTTAAGCCTTGCTTCTAGTATAATCTTCTTTCAGTGTCTATCTTAGTCTGAATATTAACAAAGTATAAGCTATGAAGAGAGTGTTAAAGTAGTGAGATTTAATCTGACTATTTAAGAAAGGAGCTACCACAAAGTGAACTTTATTTTCTGTCCTCTATTCTGTAATATTCCTTATGCTGGGATACAATATGCTCATTCCAAAGTTCAGCTGTGGAGGACACCATAGTTAGCTAGCCTTTCTGAAGGGGTAATCCTTAGAAGACTCCCTCTCTCTTTCCCCCCTCCTTCGCGCTCTCTCTCTCTCTCTCTCTCTCTCTCTCTCTCTCTCTCTCTCTCGCGCTCGCGTTCTCGCGCTCGCTTTCTCTCTGACTCAGCAATGGCCCTGATGTGCTACGTTACTTACAGCTTCAGTTGGGACGGGTTGTTCCAAATTCTTGCAGGAATCACACCTAGTTTGATGCTGCATTGCATGTACTGCTTACCAACTAAACAATTGGAGGTAGTACAAACTAAATGTAGATTCAAATTGCTGACAAATGTAAGGAGTCCACACTCTCAATTTTAGTTTGGCTTTCAATATATTGATAGATGGTAAAGATTCATTTGCTAATAATTCTTAGTTTGGCGCAGTAATTAGCGAAACAGCATGAATTGAGTAAAACAATTATTTCAAATGTGTTGCAGATAGGAGATGATAATATCTTAAATAAGAATTGAAAATTAAAAGAAAAGTTTAATGTATCTCAAAGACAAACCTAGCAGAACATGACATTGGATGACAAACTATCCTAAAGTATGCATAAAGTAGAATTTCAAACTGAGTTGATTGAAGTCTATGGAGATTCCTAGTTTTGAATCATTGTGTGGAGGTTTGTTAAGGAGGCTAGGTTCTCGTGAGCTAGTTACAGAGCAAGTGAGAGACCCACATTAATATGAGCTCTGCTGAATTTAATGCTTTGCCTGGAATTAAAACTCCAGGAATGGAAGTCCTACTCTGTGAGAGCTGCCAGCTAATCAGTGACTGGGAGATCTCGCACCCTGTAGTGCCATGGAGGAGACTGGGGCTGCTGCCTGAAGAAAACCCAGGATCCCCAAGGATCAAGATATAAGGCAAATGATTTTTGGGAGTGGGGTTTCTGAGGTGGGGGTTATGAGAAACAGCAGTGAGTTGGAAGCAACACGAGTTTTGGCTTTAAGCTGTCACTCTCTCTGTCCATGTCCAATCCCTCAAACAGACACTGAGTGCCTTTTGCCTTTGAGAACCCCACTCCACTTCAGCTCACAAACCGCCCACACCTGTTGATCTGGTGAGACATGGCACCATCTTTCTGCCTAATTGAGTGGCCTGAGTTCCTCCATGTTTATCATTTGTCAAAGCACAAGATTCCATCTGTTGAATATGGAAATAACTTGAATGTCAAAACTAAATATAAAATGCTGTTATTATTGTTCTTCTACTCCCCCCCCCGCCATTATAGAGATAAGATGCAGTTCGGAGTTTGGGAATTGGAATAGGTTTTTTTCTCCATTCCACTATTCAATGAGATCGAAGTGGATACGTGGTCCAACTCATTCCACCTGCTTTTTTTTTAAAAAAAAAATTTCCTATCCCTTAACACCTTGACTCTCAATAGATCTTCATGCAAAATGAAACTTGGCACTCATAAATACAAGTTGTGCATAAGTTCAAAGTGGTGTATATTAGAGACAGTAAGGACTGCAGATGCTAGAAGCTAGAGGTAATAAACATAGAGTTGGAAAAGCACAACCAGTCAGACAGCATCCAAGGAGCAGGAAAGTCAGTGTTTCAGCCCAAAACCCTTCGTCCTGACGGATTTTGGCTTGAAATATAGACTTTCCTGCTCTCGGATGCTGTCTGACTGGCTATGCTTTTCCAGCTCCACATTTATTGACCCTCGGTGTACATTGGAAATGTGTAACAAAAATGTAACCAAGGTTAAAATAATTGTATCCGATGTGTAGATAATTAAAGCTAATGAATGTTAAGATCATAGTAATCATAATCCTATTTTAAAATACTATGGTGTAAAGTTTTTAGTTCGTCCATTGAATACTGTGGCCTGCATTGGAATGGATGCATAGAGAAAGTACAATGGGTACACAATGTAAAATGAGTAAGCAATATGGAAATAATTAGAGAAGCATAAATACCATAGTCTGGAAACATGTTAACGTAGTAAAAGATAAAGGCAAAACAAATCAAAACATTTCTTCAAAGCAAGATTAGATGGATTAAAATAAGTTAAAGATGACTCTAGGACCTATGATTGATTGCAACAGGTGACACAGCAGGATATTAGAGGCAAAGCCATTGGAAATGTTCAGAGTAAAGGTAAGTTTGAAAATAAAGGTGATGAACTTCAATTGACCTTTTCTTGCATGTTCTATCACAACCATAATCTCCTTGGCATAGAAACCATGGTTTAAACCATCATCTGTCCACACAGCCGATTCAGAAGGTGACCTGAATTTTGTAACCAAAGTTGGGTGTAGTTTCTTGTTGGGGTTCAATAATACAACAGGAAGGTTGATGTCATAGTTGTAATGTTCCTGGATTAGTAATTAGATTTTAATATTTGGGTTTGAATTCCGCCTTGACAGATAATATTTAAGTTTCAGCTTTTTTAAAAAAAAAGCCTACTGCCAACCATCTAACTACTACCAATTGTTATAAATGGATCACTAGATAGAATAGATCCTCTCAGGGAAGGAGATCTGCCATCCTTTCCTGGTCCTACATGTGATGCTAGACCCATAGCAATGTGGCTAACCCTCTGGGCAAATTAGGGATGGGCAATAAACTGCCTTCAAAAGCAATGGATAGCAATCAATTAAGAGGCTAGTTAAGACATGATGAGACACAGACTGGGCCTTCCCTGTTGGACTTGGCTCTCTGCAGTGTGACGTATGGTGCGTGGTAGATGTCTGGAAGAAAATTCAGGTGATAATTGAGGAGGAATTGATACTTCAGAATCACATCTGAAACCACCACTCCCCCCACACCAACCAACAAACTATCTAGATCGAGGCTGCAGTCATTTCAGAGCTATTCCTCCACTGCACTGATGGTGCATAACTGTGACGCTTTCTACAGTTTTGCATGAACTGCTGAGAGTGTGATTCAGATTGAAGGTTTCAGGATTGGGTTTTGCTCTTAACTTGCAACCTGTGTGTTTTGGGTGTGTAACCCCGCTAACATTGACTCCTTTTGGTTTATGATAATGCTGTAAAAAATGCAGCATGACAAACCTTTGTGAATGCAATTCACACTTGGTGGAAACCAGATTGTATTTATGATCATCTCCAATGATGTTTGAAATGAGCACCTTCAGTTTTTGTGTCTGATTTACACCATTTTATTTTAAATACAAACTTTTTATAAAAATTGAAAGCAAGTGATGGGAATTTATGTAATTTAATGCTAAAGTTTATCCTTGGAGGAACTCGAATCATAAATCGTGAGGTTAAGATAGTTTAAATGAGTGAAATGTTTGCTAGATGTGTATAATGAGTGTAATGTGAGAAAATGTAAACTTATTTGTTTTGGTAAGAAGAACAGAAAAACAGCATGTTATTTAAATGGAAAGAGACAATAGAACTCTGAGGTACGGAGGGGTCCGGTCGATGTCCTTGTACATGAATCACAATCCATTAGTATGCAGGTACAGCATGAGGAAGCCAAATGTAATGTTGATGTTTATTGTAAGGGGAATGGAATATGAAAGTGGGGATATTTTACTACAGAGATAAAAGGTACTGCAGATGCTGGAGAATCCGAGATAACAAGCATGGGGCTGGATGAACACAGCAGGTCAAGGAGCATCATAGGAGCAGGAAAGCTTGACGTTTCGGGCCGAGACCCTTCATCAGAAATGGGGGAGGGGAAGAGGGTTCTGAAATAAA